>CAMAPF010000031.1:9555000-10181960 GCA_945859915.1 Cuscuta epithymum | reverse complement strand
TAATAATATTTGATTAGACTTCGTTTAAAATATATACGTACAAGTATGAACAAAAAGAAGATCAATTTAATTAGGTGTGTGCAAAGATGCAATTGCAGTTAAAATTTGAGAACATGACCTAAATAGAAGTTAAACAACAAAGTTTAGTGAACTTTTATCCTTCTATTATTTTAATAGAGCAATTTTCTATAAAATTTTATACATATGTATATAGGGCTAGGTTGGGGTTAAAGAGGGGCAGCTGACTTCACTGTCCATATAGTGGATACGCCACTGCTGCTCGGGAATACTACGTATAATCTTTGACAACTACTAATTTAATCATAAAGAAGAACAACGTTGATACATATCCAATGTCAGAGAGTCTATGGGGCCAAGATTTCCATTGGGAGTCGTACCTGGCCAATGAAAGTTGACAATGTGAAAGTAGGGGTCAACCAGTCAAGTAAACATTGCTCTCGACGTTTAAGTGGAAATAAGAGGAACAATATGTGACAGTTCCGAGAGGCGCGCCTAGTGAATGTATCAAAGTTCACCACACACTCGACGTAATTGTATCAAGTTAATTGGTTAAGAAAATGAACAAGACTTGTGTAGTATAATATTTCTACAAAGTATTCATAAGATCACATAATTCTGAGTATCAATTTCACTATTTTAGATGGAGAATAGTAGAACCACTCATCGTAACAGTTCTTTTTTTAGAACTATGACATTACTTAAATTTTAATAATTTTTGTAGATCTTTTATCAATGGAGATTGACGGAAGCTCATTACCTACCACCCCTATAACACACGGGTACCAAATTTATCACCTAATCTGTTTATTGATGGAGGTGACTTATCTCTTGATGACATACTATTAGAGGCTAATGTTGATGGTGAAGAGGCAGTAGAAGTTGAAACTGATGTAGCAAAACTAAAAAGTCTAAAGTAAAAGATTTGACAACATTATGAGAAAGACATTTGGTGAAAAGCTCAAAGCAAGGTGCAAATATCGTCGAACACTTTTGTTGGGTGGTCTAAAGAATGATACGAGTCACTTGAGTAAACATTACAAAGATGCAACAAAAGACTGAAAAAAATATGCGACAACAAATTTTGCAAGCAAGCACCAAGAATAAGTTTGAAATCTCACCGTTCAACTTTGATCAAGAACTTTCATGTTTGGAGTGCTCTGATGATCAATCTACACGAATACCATCTAAAGATGGTGAGCATATTGGATTCAGGAATTTTGGGAACGGTTGAAATTCATGCTTTAAAATGGTGAGTAAGAAGACTATTAAAGAAGGATTGTTTCAAGATATTGAGATAGAAAACAAGACCATGATGGACATTCTCGAGAAGAATGATGGAAGAGTAGGTGTGACAAAAGATATATGGTCATATGATTTTCCGAAAAAGGGTTTTAATAATATAAAATTCACTATGAACAATACTCTTTGAGTTTTGAAGGGAAAATGTTGAAAATGTCATCGTACTATTACTAAAAAGTTAATTGGATCCCTGTACTTTTTGGAAAATCAATTAAGTCCACAAAGAGTTAAAAACAATCAAACTAGCCTTTTAAACCGATTGAGATGCGGTCACCCTATAGGCCTACACACGTGGCGATCCACGTAGACTTTTTTCTTCTTTTCTCTTTCTTTCTTCCTCATGGCCATTTCTTCTTCTCCGCTTTCTTCCTTCTTCTCCTAGCCCAGTGCATCTCTCTCTCTCTCTCTCTCTCTCTCTCTCTCTCTCTCTCTCTCTCTCTCCTCTCTCTCTCTCTCTCTCTCTCTCTCTCTCTCTCTCTCTCTCTCTCTCTCTCTCTCTCTCTCTCTCTCTCTCTCTCTCTCTCTCCCTCTCTCCCTCTCTCCCTCTCTCCCTCTCTCCCTCTCTCCCTCTCTCCCTCTCTCCCTCTCTCCCTCTCTCCCTCTCCCCCTCTCCCCCCCCTCTCCCTCTCTCTCTCTCCCCCTCCCTTAAAACTTTGTCATCTTTCTCTTTTTAGTTGTTCCAAAAACTTTGTCACTTTCCCTTTTAGTCAATTGATTTGTGGTTTTAATTTTTATTACTTCTCCTTCCGTTATACAAACCTTAATCACACAGTTTTTACTTTATTATTTCTCATTTCAGTCAAATTTGACAAAGTTTTAAGGGATGTAGGGAGTATTTTTAATACTTCGTGAACTTAATTGGTTCATTGAAAAGTATGATGACTCAATTGACTTTTTTGCAATAGTAAGGGAACCTATTTGATAGTCTTCCCAGTTTTAAATGATGTAAATTATGGTTGTCATAAATCGTTCATAGTCTCAAGATATGATAACTTTTTGTAGTTAACACTCTTTAAAAATCTGAAATTCATTAGGAAACCATGCCCTCTCAGTTCTAAATGATGTAAATACGGGATACTTATATCAATGTGCTGGTATGGACACGGATGACGCCCACCTTGTGATTGATTAGGGTCCCCTCCAAGACATTTGTTGGCCCATCCTTCATGTTGATGATTGTGATTGCCACTCCTTGCATAAATGCGTTTCTCGCCAAAGCTGTGGTTTCCTACCATTATTGATGATGCTTGCATTGGTTTGGTTGTTGATGTGTTCGACTATGAAAGGCCGTCTGCCCTAGGGCTATGTTAAATACCTGCTTGGGCCCATATGTCCCGAATGTGTCGTTGTTTATGTTGTTTATGCCGCCCACACCATGATTCAGTGCTCAACCTTGATGTCAGACGTTCTTTTGATTGGTTGGCCCGAGCTCTGATCTTGTTGGAGCCAGTGCTAGCCCTCTGCGACGCTCGCTCCCCTGTATTACCTGGTTGACCATTTCTCTTCATGCAAATGAATTAGGGGTATTGGGCTGGATATGTTGTGTGATATGCCAATATCTCAACATTTTGTAAATAATTTACACATATATCAATTGGATATCTTCCCACCAAATTTCATATGGATTTATGATAGTTTTACTTGTTTTCAGTCCCGGACCATGGCGGATCATATCAGATTAAACCAGACCATACTTAAACAGAGCAACTCAGATCTTAGATCAAACTAGTTTTAAACAGATCAAATCACACCAAACTTCGACTATTATAAAATACACAAAGATAAACTTACCGGAGCAAATTAGTTAACACCACACCAGAACAAATTAAAAACATATCATTATCCGACCCAAATTAAACCAATTGTGTACGAAGTACACTACGAGCCCATTTGATGATCCTATTTTTCGGCTTTTCAACCAACTTTTTCTCCAAATATGTAATATTTGATGTCGTGCGCTGAAGTGTGTAGTAATAAGAAAAAGTAAGATTAAAGTTACTTGTCTGGTTGTATTGACTGAAATTACTATATAAGATCATTTTAACTATGTTTTCATATAAGTTTTATTTGTTTTATTAATAAAAAATACATTACATATAATTTTTTTCATAAATAAACAGAATCAGTCAGTATAACCACTCCAACCACAACTTGATAAATTTCATCAAAATAAGGGGATTCAACAAATTTTTGCACAAATGGCCTTTTCCTCTGCCCGACTGCCCTATATGCGGAGTATAGGGAGCAGCAGATGACGTGTAGTCCATCGCAACACAGATCGGCAAATGCTTTACGTGTCAAATACCCATTGGAAGATAATCAACAAAAGCCGGTCCAGTGACGTGGCTGTGGAGGTCTCTCCACCATTTTTGGTGAGCCAATCCTGTTAGAGCGCCACAGGAAGTAGACTCTGGTTTTTGCCGCGGGAGGCAGCTAGGAAGGTAACAGGGTTCCGTTTGGGAAATGGCGAAAGCACTATTGATTTCCATTGCGATTGTATTAGCCTCCGTTCGGCCCTTCGTCCATTCCATCGAACACAAATGCTCCGCGTGCACCGCCATTGCCGTGAGTATCCATCCTATCGTTTCTGGACTCTTCCACCCGAAGCTCACACTGTGATTAACTTGGCTAATTTGAGCGAATATTGGTATGAAAGTGGTGCCTTTGATTATTGTGCTGGTAGCCTGGTACTAGCTTATGAGCCTGGGATGTGAAGCTCCCACGGAAGAAGAATTACTGAACTTTTGCATCATTTAGTTTGTTTATTTATTTAAATTTATATTTGAATGTATGGATTTGTGAAAGACAGTGATTCCATCTTAGCAATTCTGAGTGTTTGTTGTCCTGAATGGCAGGAGGAGCTGGAGCGTGGTTTGATGAATGTAAGGATTCCATAAAGCTTTTTTGTCATCCCTGCTTGAATCTAACTGCTTTATGTGGCATTCATTGCATATGATAGATCTCTTTTTAGTACTCTTAAATCAAAATGGTTATGTAAGAGATGGGTGGACTTAAGTTGGAGTCCATGCTTAAGAGTTAAGAGCTTACCATTTTGAATACAATTGGGCTGTTGAGCAGATCTTGGGAAGAAGAGCTTTTTGTATTATAACATTATTATAAAGGCGTCTTTACCATCTGTATTAGAATGTAAGTGGAACCCTGAATTGTACTCAGGGAGGATTTGCTGTCTCGGTCTTTGAGTTTATTCTCACAAATTCCTTGACATAAACTCAATTGGCTTCAATTAAGATACCTTTGATAGGATTAAAAAAAGGTATAGCTTGTGCTAATTAATGGCCTCTTAATCGATAGTTGTCTTGTACAGTTGTACTGTACTACGTATTTCAATTTGCCACATTATGTTGCATGCTATATATAAATAGTCCTCCAATGACTTGATTTCACCAAACAGGAGAAGCCTAGAAATCATTTAGATATGAGATATCGCTTAGACTCTAAAGGCCAACGTGATGGCAAGCTTATAGATTACAGGTATATTGTCATATTACTATTTTTTATTTATTTCTATTGATTGATTTTTACTATTCATCCCTCAGTGGCACTCTTCTTATTCTGCTGCTGATCATGCCAACTTTATATCTCAACTATTATTTTACTTATTTTCATAACATGGGCAAGACAATTGGATTATAAGCACAGCCATGTGCTTTCATACTTGTACTCATTTCACTTGTCCTAATCACTCCAGGAGGATCACTTCCAAATATATTTTTACTAAATTTCAATTTCTTACTTTTTTAAGAGAGCTCTAAAAAGTGAGGTTTTCATTCCTCAGACAGATTGTTCTTTTCTTTTTGTTTTTTAATATTCATCTTGACCATATCTGTGTATGTTTCTTGAGGTTATTTATCCGATTCTAAATAAGCGGTGAAGTTGTATGAAATCCTTTGAGAAATCTTGAGTAACTGATTTCTTGGCAATTTTATCAGGGTTAGTGACCTGAGAGTTGTCGAACTATTGGATGAGCTATGCGAAAAGATGCAAGATTATACTCTTGAGCAGGTATTCTTTATCTTTGAAAGGGTTTTCTTATGCTTATTCACATATCTTCGCAAATGCTAATGCGGATGTCCCCTAGGCCTATCTCCGTTCCTGAACCACAACCAAACTGGCAGTTCGTGCCTCCAAATTTTTGGGAACTGGAACCGCATAGTACTGGTTCCAAAACCCACGGTTCTTATATGGTTTTCCATTTCTTATTTATTTATTTATTTTATAATTTAGTTAATATTTTCCCTACCGTAGGTGGGAGCCATTGCGACACTGGAGTAATGTTGTTGTTGTTGTTATAATATAGTTAATATTTTGTAAATTAGAATAAGTAATACTAGTTCGTAGTAAAAAATGGAACCTATTCAATATAAGAGTTCCAGACTTCCAGTGTTCTTTATGACAACTATTATTTATTATATTTATAACTAATTATTATAATACGTAATTAATAACTAGTAGTACCTCCGTTCCCTAACATTGGTAAAAGAGAAGGTGGTGCAGTTATCAAGAAATGTGAGTTTATGTAGTTGATATTAAATTGATTTAGAACCACACAAATGTTACCAAATTTGGTATGAGAAAATCTTAGTGGGACGGACCAAAAATGAAAGATCAAAGATGGGGCAATCTTAGTGGGAAAGTAAAAAGTTAGTGGAGTCCAATTTAGGAAAGTGATCATATTTTTGAGACAACCCAAAAAGGAAAGTGTATCTTACAAAAGGGACGGAGGGAGTAATTATTATAAAAAGTATTACTGCTACTGTTGTTATTGTAAGTACTGCTACTATTATCATTACTACTACTATTGATTTTTAACCAATGGTTCCAAACTGGTACTGCCCGGTTCTGAAACACGAACCGGCATTCCTGGTTCCAAAATTTGGGAGAACCAAACCGTGTTAGTAAACCTTTTGCTCCAGACAGGAGCTACTACGTGGTTCCGGTTAAAAATCCTACTGTTCCGGTTGAACCGTAAACCGCGGACGCCCCTAATCTCTCATGTCTGGCAGGTTGATTCAGGCACAAAACTGTGGATCAAAGTGAAAAACTGGGATCATCAAACTAGTAAGTATCAAATTGTTTATGATCTTGATCTCTTCTGAAATTGGCTTCAATTCAAAAACCGACATACACTGAACACACACCTAGGATGCAATGCTTACGACCATGGTCAGATTTGCTGATAATACATAACGTTAATTTCTAAGCTATCAGTTTGTTTCCATGGATGGTATGGCCCTAAATGTGTTGAGTTATTCGTTTGAGCTGAGATGTGGCATGTTGTGTATGGCTATTAATTGCATCCCCTATGTTACATAGAATGTCATCCTCTTAGAACTGAAAGATGCTGTAACATAATCGCTTTGCCGCCTATACTGTACACAGACAGTGCATGGAATGTTTTCTAAAAGCGTTGGAACTGGGAACATAAAAGTGGTAGTTCCAAAATATTCAGTATTCTGGTTTTTAATTGCTTAGCACTAGATATTTGGTTCTCTAAGGACATGCTCACACTAAACCCGAATTGAAGATGGAGCATTAGGAAGAGTGGTAAAGTTAAATTTCCTTGATAAATGAATGGTATGTCCGTCCATAAGGTCCATTCATAATTACAATTCTTAGTAGGAAATCCCATCTTAATCAGGCTTCATTATTATGAATCAACAGTCAGTTAATGCAATTTTCGACGCGATTTTCACCATGGGTCATCCGGAAACAGTCTCTCCGTGCTTTAGTACAGGGGTAAGGCTGCGTACATCCGACCCCCCTTACCCCACCGTAGGTGGGAGCCTTTGCAGCACTGGGGTAATGATGAATCAAGCTTTGTTGTTCCATCAGTTTTAGACTATGTAGAAAAGTCTTAAGTTTAACTTCTTCTCCATGAGGTATTGAGGTTTCATCATAAAAGGGAAGAAAATACACGCCCATGCTTTTAAAATACATCCCTCAATTTATATGCGAATGCTGGGAGACAAAAGAGACAAAAGATTGATTCTTAGAAAGACATGAGGGTCATATAAACTAGGCATTCCATTATGAGTAACATACGTACATATGTCTAATTGACAATTTTTTTCATGTGGGAAATCATTTTATTTGAATCTGTAGAATATAGACGAGTATGGTAGGCGGTTTATATGCAAGAAGTATGTTTTCTTCTGTGCGACATATCTAGTATTTAGTGACAAGAAATGGGCAGAAAATAATGTATTAGATTCATTTGATGTTTTAAGGGCCTATGATCTGCTAGATAAAATGGGTAAGACAAGAACTGCGGCTTGGCAAACATCTGTGCGCATTCTCTTTTAGACCTGTGTGGAAAGATGCTCAATTCTCGTAAATTCTCTTATCCTGAGAATCACATAGTGTGCCCTCATTTAGAATCAAAGTTATTGACAATTCCTGAAGTTGGAGGTATCACCAGCACTATAAGTCCGTCCAATTTTCTCACTTCCCATGAATAGGGTGAATTCCTATCATTTAAAGCAACCTTTTATCTAATTCCCATTATTTTAACAACAGATATTCAATTTCAACCCCCAATCAACCCAACCTTGGGCTTAGAGGATTTTGATGCTCATAATGGAGCTAGGATGGTTGTCAATTTTATTTGATTTGAATTGCTACTGACTTGAATATTCATCCAGTACTCTAGTTTCCATAGCCAATATTTGTGTCTACAAAGGATATAGGAAAAATGGATCTTGTTTTCTTTTACTTGTCAACCGCAAAAGAAAGAATTACAATTTCATATTTGTTTGGTAATTTAGAAATGAAATAAGAAGAGCTAGAGTTTCTATATATCTTTATTTGAGGGTTTAAGTCCCTATATATACTTTACAATTGAGGGTTTAAGTCCCTATATATACATTACAATTTTAGCATATTTGATATTCCTAAATATAAGAAAGTTGTTCCTACAATATTCTAAAGAATTTTCCTTAAATATTCTAAAGAACTTCTACAGAAAGGGAGCCTTGTTGCACCAGTTAAGTTGTTGTTGTGTGACCGAGGTCACAGGTTCAAGTCTTGGGAGTGTCTTCCTGTCAAAATTTGATAGGGGAAGGCTTGCCCCTCATGCACCCTTCTGGCGGGACCCTTCCCCGGACCCTGCCTTGTGGGGATGCCTTCGTGCACTAGGCTGCCCTTTATTCTATAGAATTTCTACAATATTCTACTCTCCTCCTCAAGCTAGAGCAGATTCTTTTATCATGTATGACTTGTTACATAAATAATTTACCTGTATTCCATTCAGTGCCTTGGTGAATAGCCTCTTAATGTTCTCTAGTCTTGACATATCCCGTATAGATTAATCCTTTCCGGATCTTTTCTTGAATAAAATGACATTTTCCCTCAGTATGCTTTATTCTCTCATGAACTGTTGTGTATGAATAATGTGAATTACTTGTCTATAGTTCTATACCTATTTGGCAAATTAGAGTTAAATTACTTTTATCATTGAAATTAAGTTATATAGTACCAGTTCCATCATTTGCAATGGAGCCAAAGATTCATTATTTTTTGGCTTGAGAATATAATGGATAAACAAAATGGCTCACTAAACTGTCTGCGCTTCTTTGTTATGAAGTAGCAGTCAGTCCAATTTTGGACGCGATTTTCAGTATGGGTCATCCGGAAACAGTCTCTTTGTGCTTTAGTACAGGGTAAGACTGCGTACATCCGACCCCCCCTTACCCCACCCATAGGTGGGAGCCTTTGCGGCACTAGGGTAAATGAAAATGAAATGAAAATGAGTACCACTCGGTCCACTCTCAATTAGTTTTGCATCATTTGCAATGGAGCCAAAGATTCATTATTTTTTGACTTGAGAATATGATGGAATAAAGCAAAATGGCTCACTAAACTGTCTGCGCTTCTTTGTTATGAAGCAGCAGCCAGTCCATGCAATTTTGGACGCGATTTTCACTATGGGTCATCCGGAAACAGTCTCTCTGTGCTTTAGTACAGGGGTAAGACTGCGTACGTCCGACCCCCCCTTACCCCACCGTAGGTGGGAGCCTTTGCGGCACTGGGGTAAATGAAAATGAAAATGAAAAATGAGTACCACTCTCAATTAGCTTGGTATTGTTTATTCTTGAGATATGAATGTCTGCCAGTCTCTGTTCATTTTCAAGCCTTTCTTCAGGTTAATGGTTTAGGTTTAGTTAACTTAAGGTTTTCAATTCTAGCTCTGCCGCACTGGCCGAAAGAAAACATAATGGGCTCATTTTGTTGTACAGATCAAACGTGTTTGCAGTGTATTTGCACCTCTTCCTTAACACATATTGCCTGATTTTGGAATTCCTGTAATGCATTTTACATATGGCGTGTATCATAAATTCCTTTCTTTTGTTTTGTTTTTGTTGACAGATAAGCAAGAAGCTCGAGTACATTCCAAATCAATATCATCTTTCTGTGGGAGGTAAGTTTAGAAAAAAGTTAGACATTGCCAATGGGCTTTTAGTTTCCTCACAACGTCTAGAGCTTTAACTTAGCTCTGCAATATGTCAGGTTGCTGGAGGACACTGAAGATGAGGTAGTTAAAGTTCATTATTGATTATTTCATGCCTCTATTGAAAGAGCAGTTTCATGCTATTGTTGTTCATACTCGGTTGCTATATATCATCATCATCATCATCACTCGGTTTGACGGTTGCTATATATACTGTACATAATTACAAATGCTGTTCTTAAACAGTTGTCGGAATTGATAAAGAAGGGATCCATCAAGGTAGGAAGTGTAGCCAAGATTTTGTGTGAAGACCTCAGCAAACTTTGCCATGGGACAAGGTGATTACAATCGATGAATCGAACTCCTAGCAACTGCTATTGAGTTTTATCATGACGCAACTTGTGCCTATTTGGCTGGCACTTTTAATCAGGTTACTGAGATTATAGGAATATGATTCTGATACGTTTAGCAAATTGTAGATTAATATGAATCGCATACACACAAGACACCACACCTATCCCTGAATATAACTAAAACATAGGACTTCCCTCTAAAAAAAAGTAAAACATAGGACAAATATGGATAGGACTATACAAACTTATAGAACTTGAAATACATTATGTGATTAAAATATCCTCATTTTAGTACTCAAAAATAATGACTATGTACTCATTTAAGTCATTGATTACCATTGCTGGCCACCATGATCATTTGCTGTCATAGCTGGTAATAATTGTTTGAAACATTTCAAAACCCGTTTAGAAAACTGCCACCATAAAAGTCACTGTAAGTTTCCTCTACTGGAAAAAATCATCGCAGAATTGCAAAACTGGTGCTGGAGAATGTAACTGGAAACTGCTCCTAGAAATTGCCGCTGACTACCACATATTGTCATATTGAAATTTGGTAATGCCAAAATATGACAATAGAGTTTTCAGGATGAAATTAAGTTACTCCTATTTAGGGGAAAAAGATAATACTCTTGTTTTGGAATTTTATTTTTTTTACTCCTAATTCGGGAAAGTCCCGTATTTGTTATTCAAATTCAAGTTTGGTAACTTAAGATGTTTATAATTAGACTGATATCAGTCTCAAATCAAACCAGACTGAATCGGACCAGACTAGACTTAAATAACAATAGAATACATGTCAAGTAGACACGTGCTGGGCCAGATCAAATCAGTTCGGGTTATATATTAGACTTTAAACAAACTAAGTTCGATCAAATCAATAAATTTCAATCCAATCAACACCCTTAAACGAATCATAGAAGAGAGTTGAATGCCCAAAACTGGAACTTAATGCTGTAAAGTTGAGGGGAACTTAATGCCTGATATGATAGTAATAAGTTCCTTTATGGGCTTTGAAAACTATCAAATAAACCTCCCACAGTAGCAACTTAGTTTCCTTTGAAAATAGTATGTCACATTATTAAAAAAAACTAGTCATACTTTTATTATCTGAAAATCTAGAAATCATATGCAAGTTTCATTTGTCAAGGCTCTCTTCTCTGATCTAGAAAACGCTACTATTTCTTCTTTAAATCAAGAAAACACTATTCTTCTTTTATTTTGTTGTTAAGGCTTTATTTGAGAGTTGACTTCGGACACTAAATCTGTTTTCAGCAATCAAGAAAATGAAGGAGAGCTCTGAACAGTCTTCCAGCGCTGCAGACTAAGGACAATATAGGTCGGAGGATTCACACTACACCATTTTTTTTCTTCGTCTCTTTCAATTATTGTGTACCATAGAACTACCCAAATGCTTATCCTTGATATATGTTCTTAGTTTAATTAGCTAACCAACAATGAGCTTAACACCTAAAATGACTTTTTTCTTTGGGAGATGTACTTTTAAATTTATTTCTCAATGTATTTGTATCTTTATCATCTAAATTTTGTGCTATGTCATACATACATTCAGCCATTTAGTGCATGTATTCTAATAACTCTCACACTCACCTGAGATGCAAAGCTGATCACTCTTTCAATTACATTACTTGTGAGAAGCTCATTTTTGCATTACAAGCTACAATACTCCTTACTAAACATAATCGATTATTGACCTCAGACGAAATAAAAACAACAGAGTAACATAATCTAAAATCACTAACAACTTCTAACTCACAAAAAAAGACCAATGTAAACTTAATAAGTCGAAAGATTTTGATCAACTTCATGACACTTGTCCAGATCATCAAAGCGCCACACGAGCACCTTGATGTTTATGAAATCTAACCCCACTCACCAACCCTGTACCCCATGGTGGTGCTTTGGGAGGGGGCCAAGCTGAATCACATGTGCATAATAGGATAAAAGTTGAACTCATAACTATGAAAATGAGTAGATTCAAGGTCTCATACGATTTCCATGATGACCTCCTAGAAGGCCTACCTTAAAGAAGATGTCCAATGTAGAGAAACTTGCAACCTACGAATCCGCCCTCAAAAGCACCAGATTTGTAAAGAAGCCAAAGATTCAATATTTTTTTGACTTGAGAATATGATGAAGTAAAGCAAAATGACTCAATAAACTGTCTGCACTTCTTTGTTATGAAACAACAATCATCTCATGCTCACCATGGATCATCAAGAAACAGTTTTTGCGGCATTGGTGTAATGATGATGAAGAACCAAAATCACGTCTCCATTATTGGAAAAGTTTGCCCTCATAACACCTCTGTTGGGTAGAAATTAATGGATGCACCATAGCACCATTACTGCCAAACACACATAGAAACATCCATAATAGAATATCAATTGCCGGAAAGCGTTTGAGATCTCCACCATTATAATCCTCTGCCAGCACCGTAGATGGTGCAGCATTTGGAGGTGCTCGTTCTTGTCTCCCCTGAATCTAACAATTAATTGTCTATATATAATGCCCTTATGTTTGTTTATTCAATGTAGAGCATCACCATTAGCTTATATACGGTGAAGAGCTTATATTTAAGTGTACGCTTCCTTAACAAAAAAGGTGCTACAATGACGCTGCTGCCACATTGGAACTTCACAGAGTACGATTCACTCACGACATAAGTTTTGGCTACGTATATCAAATAAACTGCAAACAGAAAATAATAAATGCGAAGATAAAACGTACTATTAGAAGATGAAACTGAACCCAACAAATGATTGTTGTCTACCTAAGACAAATTTTCCTGCATATGCATTCTCTCGCAGGACTCTAGATGTTGAGATTTGTTCAAAATGCAATCAGACTTAGTGGATTTAAAGTGCTCTAAACAGGAGACACAAATTTGAATTTGATCAATCAAAACTATGGTGTCCCTTGGGGCCCAACCCAATAACAAATTTTGGTTTATCAGAAACCTCCAATTTTGCTTAAAAATTTTAGTGGGAGAAACTTCCTATATGAAACTAGCTTTGAGGAAACTTCGGGGGACAATTTTACAATTAGTTCAAATTGGATGTCCACAAATTAGTATATGAGAACGTTCACTTCATGGAGTACAATAAGTTATGACTTGGTCCCACCAAAAAAGTTGTGAGTGCCTTACTATTTTATCTCCAAGTTGTCCAAAATATTAAGTTAAAAGTCGTTTTCCAAGTTCCAACAATAGGACGATGTTGCATGTTCCTGAACAACGACTAAGGGGTAACCCACTAGCTGGCAGAATTCCACTGTGCTCTCTTCTCTAGCGATGGACAACTCGCCAAAAACAATGTCACAAGCTCAATGTAAGAAGTGTCTTGCTTGGAATGCCCATCTGACGATGAAAGTCAAGCTCAAAATTATATTCGTGAACCAATCTAATCCTAGTTCCCTTCTTGCAACACCATCATATACAAGTTAGCTTCCTCCTCAAGTCCCTATGATACGCCACAACCATGGTTCACAAAGTGGCCAAATTCTTGAACGATTTTTTCTCTACCATTCCAAAAACTTAGTCAACAAGTTCATAAAAAGAAAATAAATTAATTTTTTTAACACTTACGCTACATGTTCACAAAGTATATAACTTTTACAAATACTCCCTCCGTCCCAAAAAAATTCTTCCCACTTTCCTTTTTGTGTTGTCCCAAAAAATTCTCCCCACTTACTAAAAATGGAAAGTTTTCCCACCTAACCCCCTACCCCTATCAAATATTTACCTTCCCACTTCTGTATCTCCCCGCCCCCTATACTCTCTGCGCCCCATCACATCTAACCCTAATCGATCCATCTCCCTCTCTCTCTTTCTCAATTACGATCTAACCTCCTTCGGTCTTCCACTCCTCCATTGTTGTACGGAATAAAACTCTCTCTTTCTCTGATTTCAATTCCGCTTTAACCCCAGCTCCTTCTTCGATCTAATTGTTGCTCCTTTTCTAAAATTCCCAACCCCTACATCTAACTTCCATGGATGAAAAATCAAGCCCCCGAGCCCTTGGTCAAGATCCAGTGGAATACAATGAATGCATGGAGGATCTTGTGGTTCCAGATAGCGAAGAGGAGTCAGACGAGGTAGACGGTGAAGGTTCGTTGGAGCTAGGGGTTCCGGACAGTGAAGAAGAGTTGGACGATGAACACCATCAACTTTCGATGGAGGCTATGATACCGTACAGTGAAGAGCAGAAGGAGATGGCTGACCACCAGTAGGTTGCAGAGTCTGAAGCCTCTAGAAGACGGAGAGAGGTGCAAATGCACCCTCTTCGCAATCCCCGTCTGGAGTCCTTCTTAAAAATCATTCTATCTGGTTGGGAGTCTAGGATGTGGGACATTGACACATAATAGGGGAGTTTCTATCTTAACCTGTCTTCCTGTGTCATTATGTTTGACTGATTTAACTTTGTTGCATGAATGGTCATCTTCTAATGTGAAAGTGTTTGAATTTGGGGCAGCAATGATGAGTATATGGTGTGTGTAGGACTGCAATTGTTGGTTGTCATCTGTGATGAATATTTGAGGATGCTTTGGATGTTATGTATCTTTGGTTCGTATGTCAGGCTGCTATGATGACCATCCTAGGTCTTAGCAAGACTTGTGGCAGGCTGCGGTGATGACCATTTGTGGTCTGGGCAAGCATTAACCCTGGCTGCTATGTTGACCATCTCAAGTCTGAGCAAGCATGGTATGTGTGAGGCTGGTATTATTGAATATTGCTTGAGCAATCTTTGCTTGTTATCTGTGATGAATATGTCTGAAATGTGTGATGTTATCTATGTTTGGTTGTTATGTGGTGGTGCCGTGATGACCATCCCAGGTCTCAGCAACCCTTGTGGCAGGCTGCTATGATGACCATTTCTGGTCTGAGCAAGCATTAGCCCAAGATGCTATGTTGAGCATCCCAGGTTTGAGCAAGACATGTGGCATGCTACTATGATGCCCTTCCCACTCCTGAGTAAGCATTAGCCCATGTCTAAGCATGGTATGTGTGAGTTTGTTATCTGTGATGAATATGTGTGAAATGTGTGATGTTATCTATGTTTGGTTGTTATGTGAGGCTGCTATGATGACCACCCCTGGCCTGACCAAGTCTTGTGACAAGCTGCTATGATGACCTTCCCAGGTCTGAGCAAGCATTAGCTCAGGTCTAAACATGGTTTGTGTGATGTTATCTATGTTTGGTTGTTATGTGAGGCTGCTATGTTGACCATCCCAGGTCTGACCAAGGCCTGTGGCAGGCTTCTATGATGACCTTCCCTGAGCAAGCATTAGCCCGGATCTAAACATGGTTTGTGTGAGGGTACTATGATGATGCATATTAGGCGAGGCTGCTATGATGACCATCTGTAGTCTGAGCAATTTTTTGTTATGCTAGAATGATGAATTCAATTCTGAGTAGCTACAAAAATAGTCAGTACTAATTCACAAAAATGGGCTTTTACAATATGACAAAAATATAGGCCTTCACCAAATGACAAAAACTTAGGCCTTTCTAAATTTAAATAACTATAGGCCTTTACAAAATGACAAAAATTGCCTTTACAATAATAGATTGAGTTCATGACTGAAGATGATCTATTCCTCATCATCTTCTAGTATGAGCTGCCCATTACTTGGCTCTTCTGAGTCATGAGTAGTATTAGTGGTATATACTGGCTAGGATAAAATAACTCCTACAGTATCTAGCGGCTCCACACCTACCTCTATGTTTATGGGTAGAGTTCCTTATGTGATCAGCCTATCCTTTGCAGTATGTGGTACCTTGTAGTCCCCCCCGCTTTGAATATCTCTAGCATCACATATTGAAAGCTAAGCCACACCTTATTGAAAGTGATGGGTGAAGCTCATAGAATGCCTCATCATCTGCGTGTAACATTTCATCCACATTCTTAGGTGCTTTCTGGTCTTTTAGAAACTGGATTGCCCTAAAGAATCCAAGGTCTAGTATGTTGAGATCTGGGGAATTAGGGAGCTGATTAATAAGGGTAATATTAAACCCATCAGCTTGAGAGGCAACCATACAATCTGGATCAGAATCTAGAATGTGTGGCCTTGCATTATCCTGTTGGATTATGATTTCCTTGCTTAATTGTTGTGGCCATTTCTCATTGATTGTTGGTAGCACTGTGTTTATTAGCATGTCCTTAAACACTGCTTTTGTAATGCTAATTAAAAGTATACACTTGGTTTCCATGACCCTTTTTCGTTTAGCTGCCACTTTCTCATTAAATGGGAAGATACCAATTTTGCCATCCCAAATAACATCACCATTTTCTGAAAATAGAGGCCAACCAACTGCTCCTAGTGACATAACTTTAGGAAAAATGCTTGAGGTACACAAAAACATGTCTGTCCTTCACAGAAATTTTGTCTGTCACAGACAATTCATTTTGAGTTGTCTGTGACAGATAAAATTTCTGTGAAGGACAAACATGTGTACACATTTTGTGTACCCCTAGCAAAACTCAAACTTTAGTTATGAATCTTTTGGACTTGCATACTCTGTGGATCCTGCTCTTGTAGGCCCATGTATTATCTTTGTGATGTTTTGGACAGGAAAAACCATTTTTCATCAATGTGTATGACATTCTGGAAATTTTTAAAAAACAAGTTTTGATGGAATTGATGTGTCTACCTGCCTATAACAGATCATCAGTCTTGACATCCTATTTGTGTCACTTAGAAAAGGCTTTATAGCATTAGTGTGACTTCTAAGAATACCTCTGTGAACCAGCCTGTGAATAGTTTGACTTTGACAATGAAGAGGCAGAGGCAAGTGCCCTTATGTTGATCCTTTTATGGAGAGAGATTTCTTGAATATGACTAACATCAAACATGACTCTTTTTCTACCTGAGTTTCCCCTTTTCAAGTTGCTCTTTGGCTGCGTTCCAAATGTTGAAAATAGTTTTTCTACTCATTGAGTATTTAGTGGTTAGCTTAGTAAACACACATTTCTGAGCTAGTAATGCCCCAGAATAATCTCTTTTAGAACTGAATATGATTTCATCTACTATGCTCTCTCTTTCCTTGTTTCCTAATCTTTTTGTTTTGATATTTGAGCCTGGGTCTTGTGTTGCTTGTAGATCTGCAGAAGCAGTTAATGAAGATGAAGCCAAATCTTCATTTATGGAAGGTGCAGAAGCAGTTAATGAAGATGAAGCTAAATCTTCATTTACGGAAGGTGCTGAAGGGAAAGAAGAAGAATGGGCAACATTTATGTTGGCTGCCATAAATGTAGTCCATATGTAATGTATTAAAGTCTTCTTTTAGAAAGTGTATTTATAGAAAGTAAAAAGGGAAGAAACCTTTCATGTTAGTAGGGTTTCCAAAACAGTGTGTGTATGTACCGGATTGTATGGTATGCGCAGGGAATTATCCCTTTTTTTGCATCTATCACATCAACTTTATTTTTTTTAGACATGCCGTAATTTTTTACCCCCTTGCCTTTCAGCCGCCACTTTATTAAGTATAGGGGTACGGTACGTATACATGGAAAGTCAATGCAATTTTTCACTTGCATTAAACTCCGATCCGAGTCAAACTGAGAAGAATTTTTCGGGCCGGTGCGAGTAAAAGTATAACATCACGCTAATGCTACACAATCTCTCATATGAAGTATATAAATTTATGTGTTTAAATATTTTTTAAAGAGATATGCGTTCTCTAACTTAGTACATGTAAGGATGTTTTCAGTCCTAGACCAGACCAGATCAGAACAGACCAAATAGAGCAGATCAGATCAGGCCATACCAGATTTCCGTATTTATAAAATATACATAGACCATACATTTACCAGACCAGACCAGACAAGTTCAGACCAGATCAGATCAGACCAAACCAGATCACACCAGCAAATTTGAGTTGGAAAGAAAACATTCTAAGTGTATTCATTTCTTCTCATTATAATAATACTCATATGAATACTCCCATGTTGCCATATGAGTTCCTCATTAATAGTCATATTTTTGTAACCCCAAATACTTTTGATAATATTCATGTAAAAAACTCTTAATTATTATTATTATTGCCTAATCACTAAAAAGCAATATTTTAAAGAGAATGTTGAAAGTAGACATGCATGCCACCTCTGTACAACCATTTGTTGTGCACTTTTGTCTTGTTTTTATTTAGATATTTTTGCAAAAATATTTTTCAAAATAAAATTTATTTACATGAAAATTATAAAAAATTATAATAGAATAATGTTGATGTCACTTAAGTGTAAAAATCAAAGATAAATTACTGTAATTAGAATTACTGCTGTTACACACATTTAAATAAAATGCGTATTTTTTAGTGTAAATAAGATATGTGATGTTATTTATTATTTATTTATTTATTTATTTATTTATTTATTTATTTATTTATTTAATAATTTATTTATTTATTTTAGGTATGAGTTCGCTTGAATGGCATAAGGAGTGATTATTAGGGGTAAATGTATGTATTAGCAGAAAATGAATGAAGGGGACACTCAGAATTTGAACATCTCCTCTAATTCCGACTAATCTCCTTCCTCATGCTTTCTTTTGTAGAAATACAAACTCTAATCTTATCATCGCCACGCACATTGGCGCATGATTATGATAATTTATCGTTCTTAAGAAAAACTCACATCATCAACCAATTCCATCTCCTGGGCAATGTTAATCTGTATATGTCATTGTTATAATCATATCTGTATGTATTCTCATTGCATGTTAATGCTTTTTTCAATTTTTCATTTTGTATAATAAAAAGATAAAAACGAAAAATTGGTGAACAGAGGAGATGGATCCGGAGATGGGCGCATCCAGCCCGTACCTGAACAACCCTAACGGCGAGCCTCCGTCGATGTCTCCGTCTCCATCTCCGTCGCCTCGAGCGCCGGCATTGGTGGTTTCCAATTCCAGCAAGTCGCTGGCGGTCTCGAACTCCGCCAAGTCTCTGCTGGTTTCTAATTCCGCGAAGGCTCTGTTGCTATCGAGTTCCAGTAAGAAGATGGACGCTTCAGGGAAGAAGAAGTACGTGAAGCAAGTGACCGGCAGGCACAATGACACGGAGTTGCATCTGGCGGCTCAGCGCGGGGATCCGGCGGCGGTGAGGTCGATCCTGGAAGAGATTAACGCGCAGATGCTCAAAACCATGTCCGGAGCTGAGTTTGATGCGGAGGTGGGGGAGATTAGGGCTGCCATGGTGAACGAGGTGAATGAGCTGGGGGAGACGGCACTGTTCACCGCGGCGGAGAGGGGATTCATCGATGTGGTGAAAGAGTTGCTTCCGTACACAACGAAAGAGGGGATCACTATTAAGAATCGGTCGGGCTTTGATCCCTTGCACATTGCTGCCAATCAAGGTCATGAAGGTACTACTGGTCCCCATTTCATTTCATGTTTGCCTTTTCTTCTTCTTTATGTACTACCTCCGTCCCCTATGTTTGGGACAAGAGTATGTGACACGATTATTAACAATTTGATAGCGGTTCGGTTTTTTACATTCGGTTTTGGTTTGTTAGCGGTTAGGTTTTATTTGGCCGCAATTCGGTTTAATTTGATTCAGTTTTCGGTTTTTGGCTTTTCGGACCCACCCCTAGTCCCACCAACAATTGGACAAGGGGGAGTGACACACAAATCTATAAAAAGTGGTTTATGTGGTTGATATTGAATTGATAAAATAAAAATAAAGTAAGAATGACTTAGAGCCAAACAAATTTTACCAAATAAGGCATGAGACAATCTTATGGGACGGACCGAAATGGTAAAATGGAACAATCTTAGCGGCACGGAAATAGTAATAATTATAATAATAAATTAATAACAATAATAATATAATAATAGTATCATAATAATTACACAATAGCAACACAATAATAATAAAATAAAATAAAACGAAGTAATAAACCAGACTTGACTAGACCAGACATTTACCAAATCAGACCAAACCAAATCTACAAATTTCAGTTCAAAAGAAAATATTCTAACTTATTATCTTATACTGTGTAGAACAACAGAATAAATGATACCAGTATGTATTATTTAAATTGTCCTCCTATATTAATTTTAATTTGTAATGTTAGGGAATACTCCGTATTTTTCTGTTTTTGTCTTTAGCTTTCGGTTGACCGCAACACCTAAAATGTTACTCCCTCCGTTCCCAAAAATACTTCCCACTTTCCTTTTTGGGCCGTTCCCAAAAATTCTTCTCACTTTCCCTTTTTGGACAATTTGTGTGGCTCACATTCATTTTACCTTTTTCTCACACAACCACAACCACACATTTCCACTTTATTCCACTTTCTTAATAGGCGTGCCAATTCAAACCGGGAAGAATTTTTGGGAACGGAGGGAGTATATTTATACTACCTCCGTTTTTAGGGTTTGGCACGGGTTTTAATAATAAAGTAGTAGGGTAAGTATAGAGTGTGTAGGGTAAATGATAAAGTAGGAAAGATGGTATATTAAAAAGAGTAAAGTGATGATAAAGTAGGAAAGAAAGTGTATTAAAAAGAGGAAAGTGATGGTAAAGTAAGAAAGAGAAAGTAGTTTGTAAAAAGTAAGTGGGGTAAAAGTAATAAAAGTGGGGGTATTTTCTCAAAAACTTTCCTTAAAGGGAAAGGAGGACAAATAAAAAAAACGTCCCAAAAAGGAAAGAAGGACTAATAAAAAAGAACGGATGAGTATCAAACAACATCAACGTATCTTGAATATTTAATTTATTACTTTGAAATGTAGATTAGTTGGAATCACATAAGAAACACGTAAACGTAATTTATGACTTTTTTGTAACCATTTTTGAGTTTTTACACTCTTAGTCATTAAGATATTTTGACAGAGACACTCTTGGTTCAACTTTGAATTTTGTCATTTTAAGAGCCCGTTTGGTGACCCTGATTTTTGGTTTATCAGTTTTATCAGTCAACTTTTTTATTAAACACGCAACTTTTGATTTCATGCGCTGAATTGTGTAATAATTAAGATAAATAATGTTGAAATCATTTTTCTAGTTGAATTGGCTAGAGTTACTGTAGAGGACAATTTTAACTATTTTGTCATGTAATTTTTCTTTATTTTATTTATAAATTATATTTTAAGTGTAATTTTTCGTAATTCAGCAAAATTAGCCCATCTAGCCATTGAACCCAGAACTTCATAAATTTCAGCAAAATATGCCAATTTCAGTGACATAATAGTTGAGGAACTAAAAACTCTACTACCTTTAGTCCTTCTACTTTTATGAGAAGAAACTTTTACTCATTTAACTATGACCCTGCCACTATAGATGGAACACTAAAAATATTGTTGAAGAACAAAGAATGTCACTTTTACAATAGTCAGTAGATTAAAATTGAATTTTTTAAAGAATAGGTCTCAAAAGTGTTTCGATCACAATAGTCAAAGGATTAAAAGGAGAAAAACTAAAAATAGAGTTCCAAGAGTGTCACTTAAACCAGTCACATGACTAAAAGTGACAAATCTCAAAATTTCCTAATAATACGGAGTATTACGGAGTATTATTCATACGAATGGATTTTGAATTTTTATTTTTTGTAGTTAAGATTATTGTTGGGCTGCTCTGCTGCTCATCTAATATTGTTCCTTAAGATTAATTAGGTTAATGACTTTGCATATGAACCTTGCTAAAACTACAACCTTCCTTCAATCCTTTCGAGGATCCTATTTGAGGTAAAAATTGGTGCATCTTTCCCACTTGAATTATACCGCAATGAAGCAAAAGGGAAGCTATATTTACAATTTACATTTCATCTTTTGTGATATTTACAATTTACTTTAATTTTAGCAAATACAACTCAAACATTAAAAAACTACCCTGTACGGCAGGCTGTACCTAAAGAAAATTCTAAAAACTTGTGGCATGACTGTTTAACGATAAAGTAATATTACAGAAAGTACCAAGTCTTCACTTTAGAAAAAAGATCTAACTCTGTACCTAAGCAAAATCTAAAAACTAACTTGTGACATGACTACTTAATTACAAAGTTATACTACAGAGAGTATTAATTAGTTAATACTTAAGAAAGAATATCTTACTTGATCAATAAATAGCAGCTAAGAGTCTAAGGCTGATAAAACTGGACAGTAAGGCTATTAACTTAATGTCATGTATCTTATTCTTGAGCAATTAATGAATGTAAAACCATGTGCCACTTATGATCATGCTGTAATTACATGTGAATGTGCAGCTATTGTAAAGCTGCTGTTGGATCATGATCCAGAACTAAGCAAGACAATAGGTCAATCAAATGCAACTCCTCTTATATCTGCTGCCACAAAAGGTCATGCAGTAGTTGTTAATGAGTTACTCGCGAAGGATTCCAGTTTGTTAGAGATTGCAAAGTCCAATGGGAAGAATGCATTACATTTTGCTTCACGCCAGGGACATGTAGATGTTGTTAAAGCATTACTCAATAAGGATCCACAACTAGCAAGAAGAACTGATAAGAAAGGGCAAACTGCACTGCATATGGCTGTAAAAGGCACAAGCTCTAAGGTGGTAAGGTTGCTTCTCCAAGCAGATGCAGCCACTGTTATGCTTCCTGACAAGTTTGGTAATACTGCCTTGCATGTTGCCACAAGGAAAAAGAGGGTTGAGGTATTTCACTATTTCTTCACTTCTTGTATTTGTTACTTTTCTTTAGCCGTGAAAAATATTTTCGTATATAGCCATTAGCTTCATTTTCTGGTTACCTGTTGTGTGGTAAAGGGAGTTGTAGGTTTTGACCTAATTCTCAGAACTTATTCCTGCTCCTTCAAAATGCACTTAGAAGCATAATCGTTTATAAGAAGCACTTGAAGTCTTATTTGGAGAATTAGGCTCCTTTGTAAGTTTTAGTTTGATTCTTGATTGCTATTTCCGAGAATACACTCTAGGAAATATAAATGTTTGTTCCTATAATGTTATCAAACCTCAAAAGTAAATTCTCTATTTCAAATGATAAAAAATAAGCACTTTTAATGTAGCCGAAAGTTGTTTTTCTGATTCAGATTCTAAAGAAGAATAGAATCAATGTCGAATCATCATCATCATCATCATTACCCCCAGTGCTGCAAAGGCTCCCACCTACAGTGGGGTAAGGGGGGGTCTTACTCTTACCCCTGCACTAAAGCACAAAGAGATTATTTCCGAGTGACACATAGTGAAAAACGCGTCAAAAATTGCATAGAATCAATGTCCAATACCTACCGAATATAGCTATCAGCTAGCTGAGAGCATCTGTTGTTGGTTGGAGATCGGTTGAGGCCTAGAATGTAGACTTTTCCATATTAATAAATCATTGTTCTAAAAAGCGATCGGTTCTAGGTGGACAATAGACTAGGGCCTGATCTGAGTGGGGTCATAGAAAATAGAAGAGATTAGGTGGCGTCTAATTGAAAATAGTGTAAATAGAAGAGCCTTGGCACGCGGTGAAGGTGTTTCTGTGTGACCTAGAGGTCACAGCATCTTGTCAAAATGACAAGGGAAGGCTTACCCCCTTGCGGACCTTTGTGGTGGGACCCTTCTCCGGAGTCTCACCTTGCGGGGACGCCCATGTGCACCGGGCTGCCCTTTTTAGAAGATTAGTACCTAGTTCAGTTCATTTGCTATCTTAGGTTAGTTTACTAGCTTAGATAGTTATTTTTGACACATGTATTTTGTTACTTTTGGATGACTTTTTAATATATACTTACATTTCATCCAAAAAAAAAATAGAAGATTAGTACCTAGACAGAGGCTAGACGTGTTTAGGGGGGAGTTTTTGAGAACTTAGATTTAAATATAAGAAATAGGTAATGCTATATACAATTGTGGTAGCTGAGCACTATGCATGCCAATAGCTTTTTGATGAAAATAGTCTCTCATGAGTTTCTTTTTTTCTTAATTATATATCTATAATAGATAGTGAATGAGCTCTTACTGATCCGTGATACGAATGTCAATGCGTTGACAAGAGACAATAAAACAGCACTTGACATAGCATTAGCGCTCCCTTTCTCAGAAGAAATTGCAGAAATAAAGGAATGCTTAACTCGTTTCGGCGCTATTAGAGCAAATGAACTGAACCAGCCACGTGATGAGCTTAGGAAAACAGTAACAGAGATCAAGAAAGATGTACACACGCAGCTTGAGCAGGCACGCAAGACTAACAAGAACATGAATGGCATTGCCAAGGAGCTCAGGAAGCTCCACAGAGAAGGAATCAACAATGCCACCAATTCAGTCACTGTTGTTGCGGTTTTGTTTGCCACAGTTGCCTTCTCTGCCATTTTCACGGTCCCTGGAGGGGACGATGAGGACGGTAAGGCAATCATGGTGGGGACGCCAGCATTTCAGATATTTTTCATCTCCAACGCTTTTGCACTCTTCACATCTTTGGCTGTTGTGGTTGTACAGATCACAGTAGTGAGGCGCGAAATAAAATCTGAAAGAAGGGTTGTCGAGGTGATCAACAAGTTGATGTGGTTAGCCTCAGTCTGCACTACACTGGCATTTGTTTCGTCCGCTTACATAGTTGTCGGGAAGCGTCATAGGTTTGCTGCAGTTCTTGTAACAGTTATAGGAGGGGTGGTAATGGCTGGGGTTCTTGGTGCAATGACATACTATGTGGTGAAATCTAAAAGGATTAGGAAAGTGAGGAAAAGACTCAAGTGCTCCAGGAGTGGTGGGAACAGTTCATGGAGATATTCAGATCTTTCTGAGTCAGAAGTTAATTCAATTTATGCTATCTGATTCATGTTTTCCGTTAACTCGGCTTGAGTGCTGCTTCTCTCTTTGTTTCTTCTTCCCGTTTGAGTAAAAGCCAGAGAAGATCCTAAGAAATCGGTTGTATATATTGGAGTTGCATTGTTGTACATGGACAGACTATTCCATTGGAATTAACACATTTTTTGTTTACTGTGCATAAACATGGACTTTTGTATCAAACTTGCCAAATCGAGTACTATTCTTAACTTACATGTATATAGAAATCTTTTCTGGATCCAAACATGTGGTCTATTTAGGATTTGTAACGTCATTATTCTTTCCTTAAGAAGGCTAAGCCACGAAGGGCTGTCGTGTTTTTTTGCATGAATTTATAGCGTTAAGCCGTTAAATAATTTTGGACTATTAATTGACCCCGTAGATTCCATGCTCTGACCCCTATATAGCTGGGGTGAAGGGGATAACTATGAATGGCGACAATGATGATGATAGTCTTGCAAGCTGTTAGCTGTGTAATGTGGATTCGGCATGCATAGGGTATCACCCTAGAATAAGTTACTAGGGTATCACCCTAGAATAGCTATATGATATACTACGTACATCATATACAGGCATTTAGCATTCGTTGTGTGTTCATCTAATTTCTTTCAAGGATTGCATCCTAAACCCATATACCATTGATTCTTGTAGGCATTGGCATATGTATGTAGGATGGTTAGAGACTCAATTAAGGATGCAGAGTGCTATATTGGTGTAGGCCGGTACAAAAAATATCTTTGGAAATTTTTTACACGGTTTATCATTTAACTATGCCCCTGGTTAAAAATAACATTCTAATCTTACACTGAAGTTATTTATTCCACATTGGAAGAGAAAAAAATAACTTCATTCCAAATTGTAAATGAACCTGAAAGAGGACTAATCGTTTCCCACCCATTTTTATTTCAGCCTTTCCAGGGACACTTTGACTACCACATTGACTATTAATAAACCTTCAGACTATCCGCTGACCTATATATGGCCAGATGGCCTGGACTTCTATGGTCAAAAGTACCATATTCTGTATGTCATGCATTCATTCATCCCTTGATATTTAACTAAGTTAAGTGCTGGCAACTTTCTGAGTGCTATAAGCTAAGACTATAATGATGATGATGGCGATGGGGATGGTGATAGATGCATATCTTTTGTATTTTTCCCATAAAGACAACATTCATGTCATTCTTGAAATCAATCAATTTTAGGCGAGTAATCCAATTGGATTAATCATTTTTCCAGGCTTTGGTTCCACTTCTGTTGTATGAAGTTAACGAACTTGATTTTGTATCTTTTATTTTAGGTATTCGATCTCATAATGGACAGAGTAGAAGAGTCAAGAGTGCCCAAACAAAATCTTGAAAGTTCATCCCTCACATGCATGGTCTGCATGCAATCTCAACCACAGCCACTCCTTGTGGCTGCAACAACTAGTGGAGCCTATTCAACTTGTTTCCATAAACAAAATGCTTAAGTTGATCATTGTATTATTATATCTCAACATCTGAAAATGACAAAAAGTTTATGATTTGTATGAAGTCTAACAATTGCATTACTCCAAGATGACAAGTTTAGTTAGTCAATATATGTTGCTCACTTTAGTAATATGTTCTGGAACTAAGTTTGTGGCCGGGGAATCGTTTTGGAAAATGCTATTGGAATTCCACCCTAAAAGATTAATCTGATAGTAACATTCCAAATTTTATTGTATTTCACCGATATTCCATCTCAGATCAATATAATCAACTTGTAATTAAGTTCGTGTAATTTTTATTCTACTCCGTATTTTCATCCGTTCATGCATCCTCATAATCGGCAACTATTCCGCCTTCATTTTCGTCATACTTGTCTTCATTTTTCTTTTTCATAAGGACCCACCCACACTATTGCTATTTACAATTTTTGTTTGATATCATATTAAGACTTGAAATTCTGTTTCAAACCGTTAAACCTATAAGTATAGTACCCCAGAATTTTATATTTTGATTTGTTATTTCATATTTAGCCAATATAATGGAGAAAATGTGATCAACAAATGTCCATAAAAAAATATCCATGAAGTGAGGGTGTGTGATTTATCTTCCCTTTGGTCCTAGCTAGTGTTGTTGCATGCACATATCCTTTTCTGTTTAGATGTACATTGTACCTTTATTTCATGATAGCTCATGTTAGGATGTGTCACTGTATGGGCAAACAGTACCATGTTCTTAAGAATCTGAAAAATGGTAAACCCTTAGCTTGAATTCACAGGCTGATCTTCAAACAAGCACAAAGACTACTCGATCTTATGTGTCATATTTGGGGCATCTCGAAAAGGAAGATATAAGTGAATCTTAATTATGGATTACTTTTCTACTCTCTTTTTTTTCGGTTGAGAACTTGAGGAGAGATGGATATGGTAAAGATTGACTAATTTAGTAAGACATTGTTACATACATTCTTCATATGTGGTAAAATATAAGCAATAATACTCTCCCTCCTATTGAACTTTGTCAATTTTTGTTATCCCAAAAAATCTTTTTCATTTTTTCATTAAAGTATTTTCTAATTAATTTGTGATTTTACTCATTTTTCTCTCATATGCATAAACTTATCCCAGCCAATTTTCAATTCTCTTATTTCTCACCTAATTCAAAGTTAGCAATGTTCAATTAGGCAAAAGTAATTAATATCAATTTTCGACTATATTTGGAAAACGAGTTGAAGTGGAAGTCCATTGTCTAATGTAGAGAGTATATTGACTAGAATATATAGAAATTGCTGAAATTAAAGTGCTAGTTAAATGAAGTATACCTATTTTTTAAAACAACTGAAATAACAACTGAAAATTGCAGAACCAGTATAAAAATACATATTTTAATATAAACAATATAAAATTTGAATGATGTGTGAGTAAAGTCAACATAAACTTGCAGTAAATTATGGAGCTAAATTGAAACGTTACCATTAGTAGCGCTTCATATCAATTAATTAAATTTCAAGATCACTTGTTCATCCAAACAAGGCTACATGTCAATTAGTTATCTAGATCTATTAAATTTCAGTTTGTTTTGAGTTGAAATGGTCATTCAAACATAAGTTTCATCATCTTTACTTGTTAATAGGCATACATTGCTAGTATACAGTACAATACACTTTCGGGATGTTTGGATTTGTTTCTGCTTCTTTTTAAAAAGTAATAGAATCAGAATTGATTTTTTAAGAAGTTGATCTCCTCTGACTTCTAAAATACTGTTTCTAGCTAGAAGCAATTTGGAGCACTAGAATTACTTCTGCACTTTCACTCAAACACTATAATATCTGATTTTGCTTCCTGAAGGAGCATAATAAGTTTTGAGAAGTAGATCCAAACACTTCCTTAGCTTAACAAAGTACGGAGTATACAGTACTGCTACGTACCAAAAATCTCTTACTGTTTGTAAAATTACACTAAATCTATAACATTGTCTTAAACTATGTGAAAAATCAAATAAGACAATTATTTACTCCCTAGTTTTTTTAAAAAAAGAAAATTATTTTTATACGGTTTAAATAAATAATACTCATTGTTTACATCGACATTATTTTCATTATCAATACAATTAGATTAAAAAATCTCATATAAAAAGTTTTGGTGTTTCAAAGCGGGTAAACAATAATCACTACCTTGATGGCTTGATTGTTTCAATTTTTATTGTTATTTGGGCCCCACCTAGAATATGATTAGGTCCAATTAGGCTCTAGCAGGCCCTGATGTACTTAAACCATGTAGAACCCCCTCTATGCATTTTAATCTTCATAACACTAGTACTATGTACTACGTACTAGATTTGATCTAGCTAGAGACCCTATAGTCTTTAATTTTTGCATTGATTTCTAGCCTAACCCTTTGACATTTTTTTTTTTGTTCAAAATCCAGATTTAGTGTTCCTAGGAATTATGAGATTTGGGTACAAAATATGAGCTGAAGAAGTAACACAAAAGCTGATACTTTTTTTAGTTTTTTTCAGCACTTCTTTCTGGGCTTAATGCATTCCTCCTATCTTTACTTAATTTGTCTATGTATAAAGCCAAAGCCCATAGGGAGACTTTATTCTTGGTGCAGAAAGCTCATAGCAGCTTTCACTTTTTCTTTTGTAAAGTTTACAGATTCCCCACTTTTACATTCATTTCCCAATGCAGTAATCTTTAGTAGTTGAATGGTAGAAGTTATGAAAAGTGAAAAAAATAAAAGATTGGCAGTTGAATGCAAAAGCTACTGGATACACAAGGTCAGTATTGCACAGTAGTTCTCTTCCAAATAGACAGGTCAAGATAGCAATAATGCAACAATATAAAAAATGCACTGCTGAAAAGTTTGTCATCATCAAGATTCAAGATGTGTGATAGGTAGGGGAGGATCTACGGAGGAACATGGTACAACTGTACCTCCAAAGTTGAAGAAATAAAAGAAGAATCTTTTGTTAGGGGTAAAACAAAATATTTCTCTGTAAAATTTGTACTCTTTTTTCTAAGAAGTGACATTTTAAAATTACAAAGATACTCATCTTTGTAATTTTGTACTCATCTATCCATAAACTATCTTGTACTTTTGTTTTTAGTTTAAAAATTAAAATCCGTTTTTTTTTCAGAATAGCAATATGTGACTCATAAATATTTTTCCTTCTTCCTAGCAAATTTTAATCACACATCTATTCACTTTCTTAAAGACCTGGTCCAAGTTTGCAATAATTTCGGGACGGAGTGAGTTGTAGTTAAAGTGTTACACATCAAGATTGTTCTTTTTCCGATTTGTCCTACTAAGATTGTACTCTTAAAGAGTGTTACTCCTCCACTTTCTTATAATCACACATCTATTTACTTTTCTGGCTGTATTGACTGAAGTTATTGTAGATGATCATTTTAGCTATTTCTTCATATAATTTTTCATTTAATTTATTAATTACAAATATTTTAATTTTTATTTATGAATCAACAGAATAAGCCAATACAGCCGGAACTTCATAAATTTCAACAGAATCCGCCAATTTTGGCGTTACCAAACAGACTCTAAGTGTTTGCAGTAAGATGAGAAAGGATGTATAAAATCCTAAATAAGTACTATCTTCGTCTTTAAATTAAAGTTCTAGTTTGACTTCACACATATTAAGAAAATAAATTGACTAATGGATCAATTTTATTATAGAATACACTATATTGCACCGTTCAATATAGATTGGTTTATGAAAGTGATATTTTAGTTTAGGGGCACTAGAAAAAGGAAAGTAGGACTTTAATGTAGGGATGTAGGGGAGTACTCCCTCCGTAACTTAAAGATCATCCTACTTTTCTTTTTCGTCCATAATAAAAAGATTTTCTCATTTCTAATTCTTCCCATCATACCCTCACTAATTCTGAAAATAATACATTATTAGAACTACACGGTACTTTTTTTTTGGATTTATCCTACATTTCATAACATTATTTCACTATCTTCCCATCATACCCTCAATAATTCATATTCTCTTTCACTATTCTTAATCCACCTACTTTTAAAATGGGAAGATCCTTAAGTTAGGGGGAAAATGGAAACTAATAATCCAACTTTTTAGCGGTCTTCATTTAATAGTCCCACCTTTTCGTTATTCATGAATAATCCAACCTTTGCACCTCATCTTCATTCACTGGTCCCTGACCGGTTGATGATCTGCTATTCCAAGTTATTTTCTTATCTTTGCAAAATATTATCTTTGTGAAAGGTGGAATTTATGGTATAATAGTTTGCAGAGATAAGAAAATAACTCGGAATAGCAGGTCATCAACCGGTCGGGGACCAGTGAATGAAGATGAGGTGCAAAGGTTGGATTATTCATGAATAACAAAAAGGTCGGACTATTAAAAGAAGACCGCTAAAAGGTTGGATTATTAGTTTCCATTTTCCCTAAGTTAGGGAGGGAGTAATATTTTAGCCTAAACACATACAGTTCTGTCGCTCAAATTTCCAAGTACACTTGGAATTTGTATTTGAATGTCCATGTTTTTTGGTACTATTTGGACAGACTTAAATACTACTCCGTACAACCCATATTTTCATTTTCAAAATCTCGGATTGCTATGGGCGTGGTAGGATTCATTTTACTTCCATCATGTTGAACAATTTTCTCTTAATCACATCTCATAATGAATGCCGAGTAATTTCACTTTATGTTCTTGGTCTATTATTTGACAATGAAGAAAGCAACAAATTTAAGACCACCATGCTCAGTGGCGGACGCAGCATTTCCCGATAGTGGGGCGACAATACAAGAATATACATACAAATACATATATATTAAAAATTGGCTAAAGGGTCAAATAGGTACATGAACTAACTTAAAGTGTTCAATTAGCCCCTTATATAGGAGGTTCTGCCCGGCCATCGCCAATTGGGGCGTTTCCCGGTAGAAGTTTTTGATGAATTTTTTTGAGCATCTTCTTCATTAAGTCTAGTTTATTCATACCAAATTTCAGCTAAAAATTCAATCGGGAAGGCAGTCAAATGATTTTTTGAAGATAAATGTGCAGGTAAACAACGCAGTACATTTTGGAAAATCATTTGACTGCCTTCCCGATTTAATTTTTAGCTGAAATTTGATATGAGTAAACTAGACTTAATGAAGAAGATGCTTAAAAATTTTCATCAAAAAATTCCACTGGGAACTGCCCCAATTGGGGACGGCCGAGCAGAACCTCTTATATAAGGGGCTAATTGAACACTTTAAGTTAGTTCATGTACCTATTTGACCCTTTAGCCTTAAAAATTTCATGGTAAATATACCTAGAATTTTTTTTCCCCGGGCGGCAGCCCCCATAGACCATTTGTGTCCGCCACTTGACCATGCTTGATTTTAAATAGAAATATATGCCTCGTGTTATTCTATGACTATGATTCACATTCATCCAAATAGCTTGATAAAACATACTCCGTATAAATTGGTATCCAAAAAAAATCTATCTAAAGATGTACTCCGTAATTATTACGGAGTGTATTTTAAATAGTCTATATAATACTCCGTAGTGATCATAATTATAAAAAAATGCATACTACGTACTACACAATCATAAGATTATTATGAACTCATTTGATAACCCAGGTTATCAACCTTATCAGTTAATTAACTTTGTATCAAATAAATTTTTGATTTCACACGCTGAATTGTGAGATAATCAAAATAATGAGTTTAGAATTACTTTTTTGGCTCAATTGATTGAAATTGCTGAAAATGACTTTACTACATCCATTATATTGAACTTCAATGACTTTACTTTTCAGTTTGTCCCAAAAAAATTGACACTTTCCTTCCAAAATTAAAGAAAAATAACCTTAAATAATACAAACTGTTTTTCATGAATTAAGAATAATACATAATTTAGAAATAATTTTTAAAATTACCAATTATTTGAATATACTTTGTATATCAAAAGTGATATAAAACATTTTTCACTAAAATTTCAGTCATTTAACTCATCAAAATGTAATACTCCATCTATCCCGAAATTAACTTCTCACTTGTATTTCACACATACTACGTATTAAGGAATAAATTTACCAGGGGTTAATTTTTACTGTTTTGACATTGTTTCGACATTATTTTACACTGTTTTGCACTACTTTGATATAGATAATCTGCCAAATAAGAAAGTGGGAAGTTAATTTCGGGATTGCTCGAAAAGGAAAGTGGAAAGTTAATTTCGGGACGAAGGGAGTAAAAATATCAAATAAGTGACTGTATTTCCAAATATCATTTATGTGATGGTTTAATATTAGTTTTGATGTTTTAAATGACTGGATTTCTTGTAAACGAAGTGACTCCATATTACTTTTATTCTACATTCAAATAGTTGATATTATTGGTTTATGGATGATAGTTGGCAATATTTAAAGTTATTTTCCCTTAAATCAATAATGTGTGTTTCATATTTTCTTCTCTTCCGCATAACTCTCAATCATACATTTTTTACTATTCTTATTTCGGAGGAGCTCGCACACACTCTCAATGCCAATGTGACAAGATGTAATATATTTTTCTTTATTTTATCAATAAAATATAATTTAAATGTAATTTTTTTAGAATTCATCAAATTCAGACGCTTCAACTATAACTTAATCATTTTCAGCAGTTCCAAGCTATTAAGCATGTTTTTTTACTGAGAATAAAATTTTCTTCTCTAGTTTGTTTAAATCTTGTCTGATAGATGTATATTTTGTGTGTTTTATAATTATTGAAATTTGGTCTTATCTGATCTATGAAGTGAACTAGTCCAAATAAAACCATAACCTTTAATGTTATCAAATAGGCTTTATAATCTTTGATTATCATGATATCATCTTCATCATAAGAATAAAACCAAAGCCCAATGAGTATTCATTTGTAATTTTTGTTAGTGTATCTCTTGCAATTATCAATATGTGTGTTTCGTAAAAAAAATCAAAGCGCACTATTTTCCAAGTCAATGATAATGTTGATAATATGAAAATGTTGTTTGCTAAAAATATTACTCCGTATTATATAAACAAATACAAATTTATTATGTTTCACATTAATATATTAGTTAAAATAAATGATCAAAGTTTATCATCTTTGATGGACAAGTCAAAGATGATTAAATAATAATGTGATTAATGTATTAAACTTTTACATAAAATTTATGTAAACGTTTATATTTCACGGATGTGTTCAATTTCAGTCAATATATGTGAAACGAGCTTGTTAGTCACTCGGTTGACTACTTCTATTAAAATTTAAAAATAATAAAAAATACATAAAAGCTCTAAAGAAAGAGTAAACATTCAAATTTATTTAAGAACAAGATTTCCTTCTCTGAGTCTCCACCACATGGAAAAAAAGTGGAAAGCACAACAATTAAGTGCTACAAGCTAAAATACTTGAAGTCCCAGATTTATTTTCTCTCAGCAGTAATGGCTTTGACGACTTGCAGGGTTCTTGACACTTCCTGCAATGAGCAATTGCCGCTTCAATGGAGATCTCAAGCTCTGAAGTGTCACTGCTGATTCTCTTGAGCTCATGACCTCCATTTGATGTGAATGCACTTGATGAAGATGAAGAAGAAGATGAAGAAGCACAAGATGATGAAGAAAAAGAAGAAGAGGAGGAGAGGGACTTCTTAGAAGTTCTTTTGATTGCTGCTGAGAATGACCTCCTGTGATTGGTCATCACATTTTCTTCAATCTCATCTTTCTCACCATTCTTGAGAACAGTAGCTATAGTTGGATGATGTGGCAATGGGGGTTCTTGATTATTGGGAAAAGACTCACTTGCAGACTTGATGAACAAGCCCTTGATATAATCCCTAATCTTCTGGCTAGTAATGAGAGACTTCTTGACCAGTTTGAGCTTCTTTGACCATGATTTCTTTGGGTGGCTAATAATGAAAGTGGACAAATCAGAGGACCATTCAAAGTGGGGGAAGTCTTGTGGGTTGAGCTCACAGCTCACCCTGCAAGATTCAGATGGAGAAATGTTGCAGGAATGTAATGGAGTGGTAGTGGTATTTGTAGAAGGGGCTGTTGAGCTTTTTGACCATTTGGGGTCTTCTTGAATGGTGGTTTGGAGGAGTTTTTGGACCATTTGGAGCCTTGGAGGGAGGTGCAGAGGGAGGAGGTTGCCTCTGTAGAAGAGGTCATCTGCTGGGCAAGTAGAGGGCTCCTTCTCTTTACAAGTAGTGGAACTCATTTGGAACTCAAATTCTATCATCTCTGGGGGTGATGATGAAGTTGAAGAAGATGAGGAGTTCATCAATTCCATGTCAATGTCAAAGTAGTCTTCATCTTCTTCTTGAGTATCTGCAACATCTTTGTTGGAGAGATTTAATGGAGGGATATTAGTTCTGTTTGTGGCCATTTTGTTTTGTGCTTAGAAGATGGATGGATGGATGGGTATTGGGAGTTGTGAGTTTGAGTTGGTATTGAAGTGAGGGCAGCTAAGCATCCTTTAAATGTAGAGATGATGAATAGATGATGCCAAGTGAGGAGAAAAATTCACTAGCAGTGACTTTTAAACACATGTCAGGTTTCAGGAATTTATTTTCTCAAAAAATGGTGTCCCATTCAATCTTTGAAAATTGAAATATGACCAACTATGCCTCAAATATTTATACATTTTAAGAATGAATATCTTTTCGATACTCCTTGTTTTTTGGTATATTTTTTTTTTTCTTTTTTAGCCTAACTAATTGACATGTTGATATAAAAGACCATGTCAGACTCAGAAATGGTTCCTTTCTTGATCGAAGTTCAGTCAGTGTTTCCCTAGTCAGATCTCTCGCGTAGGGTTTTTACTTCGCCGCCCTGGTGCGGCGTTTCTTTCAATCGATGCAGCACTGCACCGGATTGCCGTGGTTTGGACGTAGCTCGGGATGGATGATCGTGGCAACGAGAAAATGGTGGAAGAAGCGAGATAGAGACGTAGGGATGATCGGGACATGGTTGGCGTGGAGAGGCTGAACGCTCCATTCGATGACATGAATTTGGGTCATACGGCAGGTACGCCACTGAAAGAGGGTATCAATCGAGCGACGGTCCGACCTCCGCCTGAACCACCACCACGGGTTGTACGAGGTGCTAGAGTCCGTGAAAGTTTTCCTAGTAATTTTTATCTGTTTGTCATTTGTTTTCTTGTGTTCATCTTTGTTGTTGGTTTTGACAATTTGTTTGAGTTTTTAGCATCTCTTTATGTCATTGGGTATGGTTGGATTGATGGGAACATGTTTGGATGTGTCAAGCCCATTACTGGTTAGCGATTCGTGTTGCTCTTTCAGGGGTGACCGTCTCAAAGTTTCATCATAGGGTTAATTACAGTCATAGTTGTTAGAATTTCAGTTGATGTCAGTTTTATTTTTGCTTGATGTATTGATCCTGAATCTTTTGATATGAATAGAGGCATATTTTGATGATAAAAAAAGACTCAGAAATCGTTCATCAATTTAAGACACAAAAAGATTAAAATAAAGTTATCACAATAAGTCGATAAGGATGTTTTCTTTTGGACTGTTTTCAGTTTCAGATCAGACCACATCAGACTTTCGTAGTTATAAACTACACAGAGACCAGACATTTACCAAATCAGACCAGACATTTACCAGATCAGACCAGACCAGATTAAATCAAACCAGACCAGCAAATTTCAGTCCAAAGAAAACATCATAAATACGGACACTGATGAATATTATCGGTATTGCAAAAAAAAATATAAAAATGGAATTGTCACAGAAATATCGAAATAAAAAATATCGTACAAACAACGAAATGCTTTCCCCCCATTATATTTGTAAATATTATAATTAACTTATGAAAATACCACCACATTAATTTATCCAATTTAATTCATTGCTCCCATATTTAGGATGTTCTCTTTTGGACTGAAATTTACTGTCTGGTCTGGTGTGATTTGATCTTGTTTGGTTTGGTCTGAACTGGTCAGGTCTGGTCTGGTAAATGATCGGTCTCTGTGTATTTTATTACTACGGAAGTTTGATCTGATATAGTCTGATCTGGTATTGAAAACAATTCAAAAAAGAAAACTTCCTTAGAGCCACATCATAAATTTGAAGCATCAAATTAATTTATTCATTGGGTTGCTCATCGGATTTGCAGCAACTCCGAATTATTCTATAAACTTTAGTTGGTCTTGCTCCCAATGATATACAAATGTAATTAAGTTTATAGCACTTACTCCGTGAAGTTTTGAAGCAACCAGAAGTCCATAACTGCTTCAAAAATTATTCTATATACAAATGTAAGTCTATATACAATTATACAAACCATGTTGATCATGCATGGTTACACTCAGTAACATAAAACCTTGCACATATAACTTCCAAATATTACAAGTTTCGCACTGCATTTTTATGTGAAATAGATCTAATTCGTCCGTTTTGAAGCAACTAAAGACCTCATTTTCTTAAGAATACTTTTTTCATTCCCTCAAAGAAAAAAAAACTTTTTTCAGTAAAACATAGCTAACTATATATAATGGATTGTTTTTTATGATCAAATGATTTAAATATTACGAATTAAATTCAAATTTTATCATGGTTTATAAATTGAAACCGTCATATACGTAGTATATATAGAGCCCGTTTGGTAGCATGAAAATCGGCTGTTTTGGCTGATTCTGCTGAAATTTATAAAGTTCTGGCTGAAGTGGCTGCATTGGCTGATTCTGCTGATTTAAGAAAAAAATTAAAATATATTTTATTAATAAAATAAAGAAAAAATTATGTGTAAAATAGCTAAAATGGTCATCTAAAATTAAAATATATTTTATTAATAAATATTTTGCTAATACAGCCAGAAAAGTAACTCCAATCTTACTTTTTCTGCTTTTTACACAATTCAGCGCGTGAAAACAAAAGTTACGTGTTTGGTGAAAAAGTTGGCTGATAAGCTCGATAAGCCGAAAAATAGTGTTGCCAAACAGCTCATAGATGTGTGAGATGTCTTCTTTATCTATTAAGCATCATTCGCCATCCCATCAAGAAATGCTACAACCATATATCTCCAATTGTTTTCATGACTATTTTCATCTCTGGTTTGGTTTTTAACATTTGGATTATCTGCGAAGATAATTATATTCCTTCAGTGAACGAAAAAGATGGTCTACTACTAGTCCTATACTCCTATTCCAAATTGGTGTATGATAAAATAAAAGTTTGTCAAAAATGATATATTCCTTAATTAGTTCCCATTCTCCCATAATTGCCGTGAAGAGTTGTCATAGTTTTTTGACCGATGTATACTCTATTAAATTAAAATGTTCTTTTTACCTGAACTAAATTATTATTGTAAAAATAAAATCAATTCAATACGGAAATGATAGAAATTTGTTATTGATATTTACCACTAATATATATTCGTAATAGAAATAATATTTCATCAAGAAGCATATATAGAATTTGTTTAAAATAATATTGACCGTTTATACTTTCGTCAAGGAACTACAATTTTTTTGTGAGGAGAACTACATAATTAATTTTAGTGAATGACTCTCTTTTCTTTTCACCAATGTAATGAAGTCATGAACGATACTATAAGTGAAGTCATGTACGATAGTATAAGTGATTAAGTGAATGTCCCAAAATTGATTATTTTTGTTTTAGTCAATTAATTTGTCGATAAGTTTCTCTCTTCTCTGCACAAATCTCAACAATTTTATCTTATTGTTTCACGTGTCGGGCAAACTCAAAAAAGTGATGAGGGACGAAAGGAGTATAACTTTGCATTAAAATATTTTCCATCGATCCTATAGTTTCTTCCAATTTTCTTGTTTAGTCTGTTCCAAAATTAAATCAAATATAGGGCAAAAGTTATAATACTCGAGATTAATTTAAAAAACTTAATATTATTACTCATACCAAAAAGATGCATTAGCTAAGAACTCTAAGTTAAGCGTGCTTGCACGGGAGTAGGTTTGGATGGATGGTCTTGACGCGCACGAGTGAAAACAAAGTGCGCGTTAAAGGCTTGTAAAGGTTTGTAGCATAGTACTAATTAAAGGTCTAGAAAATAACTAACTCGGGCCCTTTTGGGGCGGGTGTTACACAAGTAGTGCCATTCCTTTGAGGTAAGATTGAGGGGTTACCAATTCATGAATGTCTAGCTAGCTAGCTCCTCGTGCTTAGAATCGCCCATAAGTCAAGAAATTCGCAGGACGACCGACCCTGATAGTTTTCTATAAACACGAATATGGTGGCTAAATCACCAATACGGAAGGAGAAGTTTTGAATAAAAATACTATGATGAGTGCGTTTTTATATTATGCATAGTGTATTTGCACATCACATAACTTCCTTTGTGTTACGTCCTTAAGTGCTAACCAGTGCACATTGAAGTTTCACGTACTTAAAATTAATAATAGCATTGCAGACAATATGGTGATCAGATCAAATTTATCATCACATCATTTTTATGTAATGTATGGGTAGAGTTTAAAAATATTCATTATTTATAAGAAAGACTAATATGTGCGACTACCCGCATAAATATTCACTATTTATAAAAAAAGACTAATATCGTAATATGTGCGACTAATATTTATTAAAAAGGACTATTTGGTATTCACTAATTAAATATTCAATTAATTATCTTTATTAGATAATTAGTACACGATTTCATAAAATATCAAACAATATTCAATACCAGAGTCCAGAGTCCAGACACACCAATTAACATGAAAATTACACATTTGAAAAGTTTAGACAATGAGCGTGAATATAAGGTCTAGCACCGTTAAAATTCATTGAAGTGAATCACCATGATGACTGTGATTTACAACTTTCATATACTCTGTCGGGTCGGGGATTCAAGAACTATTGAGGTTAGAGGTTAAATCTTTTTGGACAACTAATACTCCCTCCGTTCTTTAATATTAGTCCTCTTAGGATTTGGCACGGGTTTTAAGAGGAAAGTAATAGGAGTAGTGTAAAAGGTGTAACGAGTAGTGGGTAAACGAAAAGTATGAAAGAGAAAGGGGTAATGATAATAAAAGTGGAGTATAAAGGTATATTGATTCATTTGATTGTAAAAAAATTCCTTAAATGGAGAGAGACAAATAAAAAAATCAAAAGACTAATACTACGTAATAAAGAACGGATATTTGATATAAATGGATATATGCACACAAAATCATAATTGGGATTACGAAAGGGAGATACGTAGGTGTCATGCATGTGCGCTCTATAAAAGTAACGTTTTTAGAATATTTGCATGAGTGAAGTGACGTACACTTGAAGCTTATTGATTGAACTTGGAAATTACATGACAAAAAGGAGAGAATCTTAATGCTTAGACAAACTGAGGCACCAAAACCGGAACGGCTAATTTTTTAAGAGAAAGCCAACAAAACTCTACCTTTTAGAATGGAAAAGTTACATTCATTACAAAATGATTCTTGCAAAAGTTTATTTTATGCTATATATACTCTATTTTTAGTGAAAAGTTCAACTTGTATTAATCTTATATTGGGTGCTTTAATTTTCCCTATATTTGGTACGTGACTACCCCATCGATGACGGAAGTGATTTTTGATAAAGTAGAAACTGAACAACTTGATAAAAGTACTTTTAATACTCCCTATTTCATAAGAATTTTGAAAAGCACTTTGAAAATAAATTTCTCACTACTTACAAAGTTTAAGGAGGTGTTTTGGATCTGATTCATAAAATTGATTATGCTCCCTCAGGAAGCAGAAGCAAAAGTCGGAGTGTTTGATTGAAAGTGCATAAGTGATTTTGATGCTCTAATTTATTTATAGAATCAGTTCTTTTAGAAGCTGGAGAGGACTAGCTTGTGCAAACTGATTTAGATTCTGCTTCTGCTTTAAAAAAGAAGCAAAAGCATAATCAGTTCCAATTTCCAAACACCTCCTAACTCTAACGACCTGTTTGGATCGAGTGTTGGGGAGTGTTAGTAATGGAAGTGTTAGTAAATGTTTATACTAACAGTTGTAAGGGTTGGTTTGCAGCTCCTTTTAAAAAAGTACTTCTCAGCTTTTGACTTTAAAAAACACTTATTTTCCCAAACACTACAACTTTTATTTTTTTTTACTTCCGCGTCAAAAGTGCTTTTACTTTTTCTATTACACAAAAAGCACTTATTTTACCAAACACTACCCACTTTTACTTTTCAAAATCACTTTTTCCTCAAACACTATCAACTTTTATTTAATCACTTCTCCTCATTTCATAAAAAAAAACACTTTTTTAAAAGTAGAAGTTGTTGCAAACAGACCCTAAGAGGTGTTAAGTATTAGTAAAGGTTAGGAAGTGTTAATAATAACATTCCCAACACCTCAATTGTCCACTTTTTTAACACCCCGATTTGGAGTGTTTTGAGGTGTTGGACAATTATTACCCTTCTCATTTACCCTAAAAACATAAAATGTTTCGACATCTCACTCCGAATCTCATTGGCGTAGGTCTGATGCTCTGCCTTTTTCATCTCTTCTCCTTACTCATTTCTTCTGCCTCAAGATAAAATTATTAGCACTTCCATTATTAACACTTCATTCATTTGACTCTCCCAAACAAGGTAAAACAGAAAGCAAAAACGTTCCTTTTGTGACAGTACAAGCAGTAAGCATACCACAAACTATTGACCAGAAAATGCATCAAGGTAGTACAAACGTACTATACGTACATAGGGTATAACATGAAGACTACGTAGTACTCGTATTAAATTCGGAGTAGTGAGTACTAATGAAAATGCAATATTTCTGATTTAAAAACAATGTAAAATTGAGATGAGAAACTGCTTGAATAATTTTTAAGCTACTTACAGTTTTTTTTTAATAAAATGTATCGCCTATCAGTTTGCTCACATGATCTCACCTGACAAAATTCAAAGGGGGCAGCACATTCTGACTTTGACCCCCATATTAGTTTCTTTGCTCCTCTACTTGTCCCCCACTGTCTTTGGCATCATTCTCTCACTTTTAGGCCATACCTTATAACCAGGATGGATATGGTCCAGATCAAGTTTCAGAATGACCCAATCCCGCTGATTAAGATTTTTAACTGAAACCTATATATATTAAGATCCAACTCTTAGGACTAATCGTCCAAATTTCGAATATGATTGCGGTTAGGCCTCATTCTGTACTTAAGGAAATTACTCCAGTTCAGTTCCTCTATTAAATAGAACCAAAACCAGGATCTTATGAGTTATGACAAATATTGGTTCTTTAAGGCTCTGGTTCTGATCAAGAGAATCAACCAGTTACACTCCTACTTACAAGTTACAACTCCGGTTCTATTTCATTGTTTTTCGCTTGATGTAATGAACAGAACACATTATTACCTAAACAATGTGTCTACGCACACAGTACTACGCATTCAGTCATTCTATTATTCATAAATTCAAGCCATTTAAGAAATATACTCCGTATTTAATAAAAATAGTATCACTCCCACGGTCCCACCAAATCAAACATTGTCAAAGAGGACTAGAAGTGTATAAAAATACGTAGCATTAATATACTTCGCATAGAATTCAAATGTAAGAATGGAAATTCCTAAATATATAACGTTTTCTTACGTGCTCTGCACTTGTTACTCATCAAGATTGGATATAATAATATACTACTAGGTAGGAGTATTTTGTTTAGATGCATTCTGAATTAGAGCAGAGAATACATGCATGCATGTATGCATGTATGGGGAATGTCAGCAAGTGTCCCTCACCTGTTAAACAGTCTTCCTCTTCACTACAAAATATTGAATGCATTATTCAAATTCAAAATATATTAAGTAACAAATTCCAAGAGTGCAATATTGATAAAGCATATACTAACCTTGAGTAACACAATTTGGTCACGGGTAAAAAAAGAATTGTAAGAACTCATTCACCAACGTGTATCCTCTCTTTTTCATTTACATCGGATTCCCAGTCATAAATTTCGTCGAAAGATTGGTCTCTGGTACTGTTCTCAAGTTCCAACTCCATCTTCAGCTTTGAGAGTTGCGCAGCTGGATCCACTGACTTTGTTCTCAGGATTTTTTGGGACATGAAACCCTCTTCTCCTCGGGCAAAGCTTACTGCGTCGTTTGTCTGACGTATAGCCATAGATAGACTCTTTCTCAGACTCCCCTTCATCAGGGATCTATGTGTTCTTTCATTTTGCAGAGGTGATCCAGGGGTGACGGGTTCTACATTTTGATTGAAAGATGGGGGAGTGTTGGGTTCTGACATCAACTTTAATGGTTTGGATCTCCTTCTAGGAGTTTCAACTTCCAGAGATGGTCTGTTGATGGATTCAAATTCTTCTTTGATCTTTCCCAGACTTTCAAATTGTTGATTCACATTTTCATAATCCTTCCTGGACAGGAGAGTCTGGCTTTACATGATGTGCATGATATTGCAAATGGATGTAGGTATAACAACTCATATTCATTATGGTGACATAGTTTCATGGTATTTTCCATTGAAATGGAAACTACCTATAATGTTAACAATTTTGGAAATTAATCTCATCCTTCAATCTATAGAAGGTTGCAACGGGGAGACCAACGAACATAAAACTTTGTAACCTTGTTTTTTGCATGAATATAAGGGTTAACTAGTTTTGGAAAAGAATAATTAGCACTACCAATTTTGTTCGATTAACACCAATGCAGTTACTCTCTGTGCTTTAGTACAGGAGTAAGACTGCGTACATCCGACCCCCCCCACCCCAACATAGGCGGGAGCCTTTGCGGCACTGGGTAATGATGATGATGATGCTGAACACCAATCCAGTTAAGATAAAGTAAAGCTCAATTTTATTCTCTCTCGACCTTTGAGTACTGCCCGCCATACTGAGGTTTGTAGATATTCTCTAAGTTTCCCTTTCATTACTATATTTTTAGGAAACATAAATGAAGTGGTGGTTACACAAATCATTATTATTTTTTATTAAGTTCCCCTATAGTCATAGTAATGGTGGTGGAATGAAATGGAGTCATGGAGAGGATTCAGTATGGTCTAATTTGATTACTTCCCCGTGGAAAGTACATCAATTCCCACAAACTTATTTCTATACAACAATAACAACATTATCCCAATGCCACAAAGGCTCCCACCTACGGTAGGGTAAGGGGGGTCGGATGTACGCAGTCTTACCCCTATACTAGCACAGAGAGACTGTTTTCCGATGACCCATGATGAAAATCACGTCAAAAATTGCATGGGCTGACTATTGCTTCATAACACAAAGAAGAGCACACAATTTAGTGAGTCATTTGGCTTTATTCCGTCATATTCCCAAGACAAAAAATAGTGAGTCTTCGGCTCCATTGAAAATGATAGAAATCACGAACTTATTTCTATCACGAACCAAAAACATTTTTAGACAGGCGAAATGTGTTCAGAGTTGAATTTAATCCACTTTCCATTGGAATCCCTTCCCCGCCTTCCCCTAGTCATTCACATTCGTGGAATGTAAAGGAAGTTTAACCTAACTTTGATCGCTTTCAGGTTCCACACAAACTCAATACAGAGTATGTGTTTCTTATGATCTACCTTCCATGAAAAGTAAATGTATTCCATCATAACAAACATCCTAGATTAAACTTAATTACTTTAGACTAAAGTTAAGTACAATGAGAGATGAGAAGTGGATCCAACGTGGAAAATGAATAAAACTCTACTTTGACCACTTTCTGGTGAAAGTAGGGTGATAATAAAGCCTGCAGCATCATATTACCTTGAAATTCCTTCAGTTTGCGCATAGAACTGCTTTTTAATGCTTTCCACAATACTGAATGTGGTTATTAACTACAATGATCATGAGAGGGGAAGAAAGGAGAACGAAGGATTAAAGAATGAATAACAAACAGAGGAGCAGTTGAATGGTGCTAGACTGCAGCGCATAACATTAATACCTTGGTTTCTGCTTTCAGATATTCCTCCTCCAGCCGTCGTCTTGCATCCACTGCACTCTTATTATCTCCGTTTGAAGCAGTATCCATGATCTCTGACCTGGTAGTCCGAACATAGTAACATGGTTAATTCTCTTCAATTATCATACTCTTTCAAATGCAGTAATGAGCAATAATACCCTATCAAGTCCTCTGCAAGTTTCTTGACATTCAAAATAGAAGGCCCTAGCTCATCCTGATAAATTGTAGGCATAAACCACACAAGTACCCATGATGTTGAGATAGATATTATAGAGATATTGAAAGCAAAAACACTTAGCTGTAGTTTCATAAGATGTAATGTATTGCAATCATGTGTGTGCATAATGTAAATTAATACATTCAATTACATGGTATTACAGTCTATCAAACAACACTAGAGTTCCAAAAGAAACAACCACATACCTGGTATGCAGATAAGACGCGGATCACCAAATCCCCAAAATAATCTTCACATCTCTCCAGTTCCTCACTTAAAAACATAAAACAGACAATAGATTTTGCATTATCCTAAATGATCCATGAGTATCTGTATCACACTATCACTGTATGTAATGGTACAGATACATAGTGTTCCACAGGTTAAAAGAGCTACCCATGTATTTACTAATAGATGCTGACAAAGCTGTATGCTGAAAATAAGGATAAAAACCATTAAATCATAATAGCTCCATACTTGACATGCTTCTCCTTTTGTCTAATATATGATGATTCAAATCCCTGTGTGTCTTCTAAGAAGTAAATAAATGCATCACAAACGTCTGCCTCAGCTCTGTATGATGCAATAGATCTAGAAAACTCCTCCTCCTTAAATTATTTAACGTAATTGAAAAATGTTAGAACTCAGAGTTAGATTAAAATTGCATATAAAACTAGAATGCATTTATAAGATATTATACCTTCATTTGGATGTGTTGAATAATTTCATTGCTAGCTTCATTAAACTGATCTCTTTCCTCCCTGGCATTGCGTAGATGGGCATATGCAGAAGACAAGGTGGAATTTACCTACACACATTCATTATGCAAAACAAGTCTAGTTTGCAATAATTCTCAAGTCACTATTTCAATGTTTCATTAACTTCTAATAACTACTGTAGCAATAGCATTGTTGAACTATGAATTAATAGTTTTTCCGTTTCCTTCAACTTGAGGTGACTTGTTCATACTTCTAAGGGCAATGAGAGAAATCATAAGTACCTTCATCAACTCAGCTTCAAGATCATCTTTTTGCTTCTCAAGTTCATGAATTTTGACTGTCAGCTCCTAAAAAAAACAATCGCGGTTAAGGACCTAAAACCTGTCTCCTTTTATAAAAAAATAACAATTGTAGAAAGATCCATAACATTCCCCATGAACACCACCTTTTCAAGATGGGAGAATTCATTCGCTTTTGAAATACGAAAGCTAAGTGCTCCTTCTCTCTGAAGTCTGGTTAGAGAAATGCATATATAAGTTGAGAGAATGACACTAACTTTTAGCAAGCAGTTCGATTACAAAAACAAAGATATATGTTTTTGTAATAATTCATATACAAGACTTCAACACATCCAAGTGAAGGTATAATATCTTATAAATGCATACTAGTTTTATATGCAATTTTAATCTAACTCTGAGTTCTAACATTTTTCGATTACGTTAAATAATTTGAGCCCAATTAACATGAAGTGTGTGGTCAATTATCAATTATATTGCAAATGACCACACACTGAATTCAGTAATTTGAGCATTTGTGTTGGCTACATAAAACTCTAAATGGGGTTGTGTTTGGTTTTAACCAGACTGGAATTTACTCCCATGAAGCCCAAGAGGTCCTACAAAGTACAAACTACGTATTAATTTTGCAAGGCTAGAAACCTGATTGTAGCCCAGGACTCCAGGAGTGCATCATTTCAGTATATATGTCACTCCTGTATGGGCCTTCAGCCTTCTTCTTCATTCACAAATGGAAGAGCACAATATTTTGAATCAAATTATAATAGTTAAGAGCAATACAGAGTAGCACAACCTTTATCAAAACCAAATTTATATAGACATAAAGCATTAACGAAACAGAAATGTTTGGTCATCATTTCCATGAACAATTCTAGTATGCTGCATGCATGGTACATTCATACTCTGCATATTCCAATTTTCACTACTAGCTTTTGCATATTCTCTATTTCAGGCCACTGATTTAGAATCATTCATGAAATGTTTAGTTCTGAGAGAGGAAATAAACATAGAAACAAACCTGCTCTCAGAAATGCGTTCTTCAGCTTTTGAAGCAGAGCACGAAAGGGACTCTGACAAAACCTTTAACTTATCAACCTACGTGTAACCAAACGTATTGGTGAAGACTTTGAAGAATGTAAGATAGTAAAAGAATGTATTCTAGAAATATTTCCAAAACTGCCTCTTTATACTTAAATAAAGAGGATGCTTTTATAGGACAACTTATAAAAAAACGACACAAATGCCTTGTGGCCCAACCGATGCAGTCAATAGAAAAAGCATGCAGGATGGAATCCCAAGTGGCTTAGGCTTGCGCAGCAAGCCTAAGTCTATCCGGCAAATAAAGTTGGCATTGTCTTTCTAGTTCAGTTTCCTTTTCAAGTCACGGGGACCAGGATCAAATGAGTATTCCTTCCCTTTCTTTTAAGGGTCGTAGAAGGGCAATCACTCATTCTGAAAACCAGTCTAAGACCAAATAGTTGGGAGTTAAAATGGGATTTAAACTCAGCACCTGAGGCCTAAGGGCGGATTTTGACAGACTTCTTTTAGAATGTGTTGCTATTTCATATTTCAGTTTAGTAGGCCTTAAATTACTTAATTTCAGCATTAGTTTCCTTTAAGTACCTGGAATCTTGTATTAGCTACCTAAAGGCCATAATTTTATCTAATAAAGTACTTTTGAAAGAATTACTTTTTGAGTGTCTAGTGACTAAGTGACTAGACTAGGCCGGACTTCAGATTAGTTCCCACTTAAGAATGATTACTTTTAAACCTTTCTGCTATTAAACATAGATCAGAAAATTCATAAGGGCACTTGCTCTCTTCTGGGTGTTAGATCTCAGAAAATTCATAAGGGCCTTGGACAAACAAATACTCTTTGTCAAACTAACAATTGTTGGTAGACCACTTCTGACTTTCTAACTTGGAGGCTCATTTGCTGTCCAAATTATTGTTCTAATATAACTGTATTAGTCCCCCAAAAATAAGAAATTACCCAAAATGGCATTTCTGTTATTGTTAATAAAGGAACCACATCTAAGTACCACATTTGTTTGGATCGGTTTTAAGTTATATAGGACATGCAAGGGAGTAAAGATTGAAACAGATCAAATACAACGTGATCATAACTACAAAGATTATTCATGAACCATTCTTTCCCGAAGAAAAGTAATGCATTATTTAGATGCCAAACCTTTTGAAAATGGTTTCCTGATTCACTTCTATTGAGCAAAATCTTCTCCTGTAATAAAAGTGACTCCAATTTGGAAAATAGTTGTATCTGAGCAAGTTCTTCTTTCAAAGTCTGCATAGTAAGATCAAGTTTAGACAATCTGTAAACTTTCCTGGTGGATTAATATATATATATATATATATATATATATATATATATATATATATATATATATATATATATATATAAAGTATCATCCTCAAAGAAGAATATAAATTACGTATTCTCAGTCTCAGCTCTGTGAGAATTTATAGAACCAGGTTCAAGCCACTAAGCTAAGGATTCACAATGCTAAGCCACTATGTATGGTACTTCTTATTCAGATGGTAGAAGTATAAAGCATAATAATAGCAATTGCTATAACTTGCCTCCGTTATCTCTGTAGAAGACCCACATGATTTTCCAACTTCCTTTGAAGGTGGCCAGCATTGCATTTTCTGCAGGTCCTGTTGTATGTTTGAGACTTCAGAGTCTATTCTGAGCAGAGACCATGAAACAGTAAATATAAAAAAATTATGATTGTAGTTTTGCATTAGTACCAAAGGCAGGAAAATGGATAACTAGCCCTGTTATTAGCTGTTTAAAACGGCACAGTTACTCCCTGGGTATCACAAATTCCATATAACAAATGAACCAGAAAATAGTAATATTATGTCTCTAACAACCTTGCTATGTCAGCATTTACTTTCAGCCCAGCAATTGCACTTTGTGCAAATAGAAGCAGGTCTTCCTTCTTTGCCTGAGATAACGGAGAGAGCTGAGCAAATTTCTTAACTTTCTGATATCTTCAGAACAAAGCAATTAACCACAAAGTATGGAGATAGGAAATTGGGTGTTTCTGTTAGGGATTTGAAAATGTGTTTTGTTGTTTGAACAAGTTGTGTTTTCAAAAGGTGTTTTTTTGTTTAAAAACATTGGTTTCAAAACAGTGTTTTGATTGAGTACTTTGATTGCTGTTTGATAAAATTTTATTTAGAAGGTGCTTTGAAATTATTTGGCTTGAGAATATGATGGAATAAAGCAAAATGGTTCACTAAACTGTCTGCGCTTCTTTGTTATGAAGTAGCAGTCAGCCCATGCAATTTTGGACGCGATTTTCACTATGGGTCATCTGGAAACAGTCTCTCTGTGCTTCAGTACAGAGGTAAGACTGCGTACATCCGACCCCCCCTTACCCCACCGTGGGTGGGAGCCTTTGCGGCACTGGGGTAAATGAAAATGATGAAAGAAGGTGCTTTGAAAATAATATTTTGAATATGTATATTGTATAAAACGATTTTTAAATTGCAGAAAAAAGTTTGTTAGAGGTTATTTTGATCCATAAATAGCAAAAACGTCAAACAAAACTCAAGAGGCTACAATTTGTAGCTTCTAGACTTTAGCAATTTTGGGAGTATTTTAAGAATTATCATGTGCTGCTTAACGCCATATTGCATAAAATAGCCAAACACGCCTTAAGTAAAATGACATCGCTAAGGTTTCTTGTTCCACTACCAATAATTCATCATTATAGCTTGAGAAAGCTTTAGCCAGAGCTTCTATGCTAGCTATTGTTGCATCACAGACTTCTTTCCCGCCAGTAAGACAGAGTCTGTACACTCAAGGAAAAGACCAAAGAAGTAAAAACACAATATAGCCAACATGTCAGATTCCTTCCTGAGACCCTTGATTTATACTAAATAAAAAAGAGCATTTAAAACAAAAAGAGATGAACAAGAACTACCCAAAGATCTCTGTAAGCAATGACACCTCTTCATCATCTGGTGCTTCAAGAATCTAAATGAAATGAGACATTTAATCAGCAGTTAAATCGAACAGAAAAAGGAGAATCAAATCAAATGTGAACATAAAAGGAATTAAAAACTGACTACTGTCCTAGCCAATTACTATGTGAAAATGAAATCAAATAAACTACAACTAAATCATGTGAGGAGAAAAGGAGATGAAATATGTTCCTAGATTCGAGTTTCATGAATGGCATTAAAGAATAACGGTATCTTTGTAAATGGACCAGACTTGAAAAGAGATTGACTTGGGCAGTGGCAGATCCAGGCATCGAAGCTCAGTGTATGCACATATATATAGTATGTAGCGGTTTTAAAAAAAAAAGTTACGATGAAACCGACAACACGACCCAACTTCATTATTATTACACCACGATATTTCCTCCCGTCTCTTAAAACTTTACCATATTTGAATCTTTTGGTCAATGAAATTAAACTTTGACCTTCTATATATTTTTATTAGAAATTATTTATAAAATAAAAAAATGATTATATTATAAAAAGTGTATGTACAAAAACATTATACTCCATACATCAAGATGTATAAACAATACAAAAGATCAGATATCTAAATGATGGATTAATAGTAGTGAAAAACGAAATTTAAAAACTCCAACATGTTTCGTATTCACTTCGTTATTCAATAGAGAGAGAAAATTTGCTAAAAAAGTATTTTTAGCAAATTTGCTAAAAATACTGATGTAGAGAAAAAAGACGCCCCATGCCCAATTATTTAAAAATAGCTTAAAAGGTTGAAATTGGGTGGAGAACAAAGCAAGAGACTGGGGTGGGAGGCTGAATGCTCTGCTGAACTTAGAGGGATTCAAAATTAAATTCAAATATTTGATCTTAACTGGACCTACAATGTAAGAATTAAGGGTGCTAAAAAAGTTCAAGTGATGCACTTTGAAGGGAATCGAACAAGGGACATGTAGCATCCAAGATCCTTCTACACAATTCGTCAACCACTTAGGCTAATAACAACTTTTGAGGTGTAGCATGTGCTGACCCTCAATATAATATAGGTCCTCCCCCGGACTTGGGTTATAGTCTCTTCCATCATCCTCCCACATGCTCCCAATGATTTACTTAGCTTGCGTGTAGTGCAAAAACATTCAAGAAATTGCAATAGAATAAACCAACAAAACAAAGATAAAACCTTCATTCCACCCTCGAGTGTCACTAAATTGTAGCTCGGCCTATTGCATTCCCAAAAAGATCTCAAGATGAAAAAGGGCTACTGGTGCCCACTAGCAGAGAAATTATCAAATGATCATACTTGTAAGAGCTCTAAAATGTGTTCAGCCTACCACTGACAAGACGATGCCTTCAAGAGCTTGACTGCGAAGAAACAAGTCTTTAAAATTCATTGGTTCCCCACCAAGATCAGGATCATGATATAAAACCTGTTTGTTATATATTAAGAATTAAGAAGTAAATATAAGAGCTTAGCTAAATCAAGAATATAAAATGGTAGTTCATTAACTGTTCTCAGAGGTACAACTAGGGCTCTGACAAGCATTACAAATCGCAGGTCAAACAATCAAGCTAACAAAAAGGGATGGCTGCGACAAACTTTTTACTGTGAAGATGGGGAAAATTGCTTTCTTTCTCCCTCTTCACCTTTTCATGCATGCTTTTAGAAAAAACAAAGATGACAGCCCATTCCCAAGTCATTGCTTGGCGTTGAACAAGGGATCTCTCCTTTGTGGCACCCTCTTACTACCAGGTGAGCTATGCCGCCCCTGGTAACTTGAGCTTTTTTTTTTCTTCCTCTTCACCTTTTCATGCATGCTTTTAGAAAAGGCACTATTTAACGGGAAGAGTTAAGAATGGAATGTTGTTATAAAGACTACAGGCCTAAAAATTGGAACACGAACAACATTTTTCATCATATCTCTTGACCTGTTGCATCATAAGTTTAGTTTAAAATTCAACAACAAAAAATCTTCAAAGCAACAAAGCACATGCACCACTATCACATATCATGGCTAGTGCCAGCATATAAACATATTTAAAACACTTTTCCTGTAAGAAAGAATTGATCTATATAGCAATTAAAGTAATACATGTGAGATTGTGAGTAGAAGATACTTACTTACCATAGTAGGTTCTTTAGGAAGATCCTTCTTTGAGATGGATATATCTACGGGTTCAATGTTTTTCCCTGCTTCTGCTTTAGTTCCATGCAATCTATCAATCTCTTTAAGAGCAACTAACCACCTGCGTAGTTGCTGAAGTCTCTCTATACCTCTGCAAGAAACTGACTGTTCTTCTAATCTTTTCAAAGCATGCTTAAAGCTCTTGATGTTTCCAGGACCCTAAAATTGTAAAGCATTTAGTAAAGGCTAAAAACACAAAATAGGAGAAATAAACTAAGGAAATTACTACTACAACTTCTATTGCTACAACAACATAATCTTTATCTAAAATCAGTAGGTCGGCCACGTGAACTAAGAGGTGATCTCTTGAGGTCATTGGATTGAGATCCAGTCCAAAACTAAAGTCACATACACGATCATGATTCATGAACTAATCATAACTACTAATCACTTTGACTCATTATCATCATACAGTGAAAGACAAGAATATAATACTACTTGATATTCAAAAAGTTCTTCATTTATTAATCACACATTCTCAACAAAAACTAGTTCAGATTAGAGCATTCCACATGACTAGGGTCTAGGGCTATTTGCCTATTCATAGGATCTCTAGAAACTGTAGTTTTCTTTTTTTAACAGAGGATGAGATTTTTAACAATATGGCATACACTAACATCCACATAGGCTGGATACTATCTTAAAAAGTAGTCATTCAAAATTTCTTTACTGGAAATTTTGGACAGTTGGACTATTAATTTCGAATGAAAAGCTCCACTCGAGACCAGATTATGTTTAATATGAGAAAATTCAGTGAACTTCTAGCTAGCTCCTCTGAATCCCTACCAATCAATTCATAAAATGTTATTATTGGTATAAATCCAAACATCTGAACCATCTGTCTGTAACTACGTATTAAAGAAAACACCTTTTCTGAAGTGTATTAAATTATCATTCTTCCTCCTCCCGTCCTCCTTGCCTCTATCCCCTTTGTATACGGTTGAGATTTGCAGGAAATATCAACAAAAACCAGAAAATACGAAAAACTTCTGGGGCAGAAAAAAACAGTGCGGAAAACATTTTGAAACAGGTGTCGCATTTCAAAAGTTCGAGCAGACGAGCATGAATTATCGTGCAGTGTGGGAAACAAGAACGCACAGAGAGACAGGAGAGAGCGGGAGAAATTTACAGATCGGTCGTGAATTTTCTTTGCATCGTCGAAGCCGGCGTAACCGGCATGCTGGGCAACGGATCCCGCATAGCTGCGAAGGTTGCGAGTGATATTCCCGTTTCCGCCGACTTCCACAGCTTTGCTCACCGCCGATCGTAGCCATGACATCGCCGATCAACCTTCTCCGGTCTACGTAGTAGCCTTGCCTGGAGGATTCGAAATTGCGCATTGGATAAAACTGAGAGGATTGAGTTTTGGCATAACGGAAACATTGGCGAGGACGAGAGGCCAGAAAGCCACTAGGCAATGCGAGTTCCATGCCTTTGGTTTCGCGCGCCAATAGCCGCCCAATTTATCCGCGAAATTCCATTATTTATAGACATGCTTCATTTTTACTGTACTTTTTTATTTTTCGTACCACGCCCCCATTGCTAGCACCTGCAACCTTACCAATCAGGCGTTGACTTCCTGTCCGTGCAATTAGACTATCAGTCTTTGGTTTTGCTACTCCCTTCAAATAAGTTTGGCACACAAATTGCAAAAAGGGAAACGGGAAATTTTTATTGGAACGGACAAAAAAGGAAAGTTGGAAGTTTATTTAGAAACGGAGGGGTATTTTTTTGTGTGGAAAATGTTATTTGTACGTGTTGTTTGTTTTGTACGTACACGTTATAAATGTAGGTCGAATTGTTATGCATAGAGAGTTTCTTTTCCTACGATTATGTAGATGTATAATCAAGAGGAAGACGACTCAAGCTCTGAGATGCTTCAAAGAATTAACAGTAAAACATGGCTTAGTCCAAATATCGACACTAGTGAAGAGTGGTGGGTGATATGTCCTCTCGACTCCAAACCATCTGTGGTTCCTCGTCCCACCTCCCATATGAAGAAGACTGAGCAGAATGATGAAGTTGCAGAAAAAGAAGTCGGTTAAATAAAATACCGGGTAGATAAGTTTGAAATTAACAACGTGGAACGGCACTTAGAAGCTGTTCTCTTCGCCTGATCTGAATGTTTCTGATCTAAATTTTTTAAGTTTTGATCTGATCTGATCTGAATTTTTCTGATCTGATCTGATCTGAATCTTTCTGATCTGATCTTATCTGAATTTTTCTGATCTGATCTGAATCTTCCTGATCTGATCTGAATGTTTCTGATCTGGTCTGATCTGATCTGAATGTTTCTGATCTGATCTGAATCCTTCTGATCTGATCTGAATCTTTCTGATCTGATTTGAATATTTCTATGATTATAATTATAATTATAATTATTATAATTGCAATTACAAATATAACTTCAATAAAATTATAATTATAATCGTAACTATAAAAATAATAATAATAATTAAAATTAAATTTAAAATGAAAAAATTTATACATATTACACTAATTATAAATATAGATATAATTATAATTGTAATTATAATTTTAATTATAATTACTTATATAATTATAATTGTAATTATAATTACAATATTTATCTCTATAATTGTAACTATAGTTATCAATATTATTATAATTACTCCATAAAATAATTACAATAGTAACAATAATAATAATATTAATAATTATAATAAAAATAATAATTATAATCATAAATTATAACTATAATATAATTATAAGTATATTTATAATTAATAATAATTATAATTATAATAAAATTAATTATAATATTATATTATAATAATAGTAATATAAATACAATTAATATTATTATAACAATATTATTATATTAATATTATTATTACAATAACATAATAATAATAATAATAATAATAATAATAATAATAATAATAATAATATAATTAGTATTATATTATTATAATATTATATTATAATTATAATCATAATTATAATTATGATTGTAATTATAATTATTATAATTATAATTAATTACAATTATAATTATAATTAATTATAGATATAATTATAATAATTACAATTGATATACTTATAATTATAAGAATTATAATTGTAAGTATAATTATAATTACATATAATTATAATATAATATTATAATAATATTAATCACATTATTATTATTATATTGTAATAATAATAATAGTCTTCTTAATAATTTCATTTATATTACTATTATTATATTAAAATATTATAACTATATTAATATCTTATTTTTTTATCATATTATTATTAATATTATTAATAATAATTATATAATAATAATCATAATAGTAATAACAATATTAATAATAATAATTAATATAATAATAAAAGTGATAAATCATGTTTGAACTTTTCTGATCTGATCTGATCTGATCTGAATGTTTTTGATCTGATCTGAATGTTTCTGATCTGGTCTGATCTGATCTGAATCTTTCTGATCTGATCTGAATCTTTCTGATCTGATCTGATCTGAATCTTTCTGATCTGATCTGATCTGATCTGAATTTTTCTGATCTGATCTGATCTGAATTTTTCTGATCTGATCTGATCTGATCTGAATAAAATAAGAATAAGTAATAAGTAATAAGAATAAGACGAACAGAACAACACCTTAAGCATATTAACCTGATGACCGGTTGTTTACCGAGTAAAAGGCTAGATTGCTCTTTTTTCTAAAGTTTGAGGGGTTGATTGGGTGATTTCATAATAGAGGGGCTCAATTGACATTTTGATGATAGTAAGATGACTTAGGGAGTGTTTGCAATTGCTTCAACTTTAAAAAAGTGATTTTTTTAAGTGATTTTGAGAAAAGTGATTAATAGTAAAAGTTGATAGTGTTTGAGAAAAAAGTGATTCTGAAAAAGTAAAAGTTGGTAGTGTTTGGTAAAATAAGTACTTTTTGTGTAATAGAAAAAGTGAGAAGCAGTTTAAAGCACCCCTCTACCTGCTTCCAGCTTTTAACTTTTAAGTGATTAATTTAAGCAGAAGTTGTCATTTGAAAACACTCTTTTCAACTTTTTTTAAGCCAAAAGTTGAAAAGCGCTTTTTTTAAGCAAACTCAAACACTCCTTTAATTGATAGTTTTCCCTTCATACTTTATCATTTTACCCTATAGCTCTAGTCCTCTACTGTTTTTCTATAAACATGGGCAAAAAAATAATGTTGAAAATAGAAGAAATACAAAGGGAGTATTTCTAGAAAAAATATAATGTTGCCAAAAATATTATGTACTTTGAAAAACTCCTTAATTTGATCAGCATGGACAAGAAATATATATTTTCTATAAATTGCTAAAATGCTTTTTAGGGGCATCTATTATTGTAGTGCATTATTTTAACATTATCTAACATTATTTTTATTGTTTGCAACTGGTGCAATCATTATTACTTGGAAAAACTGTCAAATAGGTCCTCGAACTTTCATAAAAAAGTTAATTCAGTCCTTCTATAGGAGACTCTGTCCGGTCGTCGCGATTTGGGGCGGTTTCCGGTGGAATTTTTTGATGAAATTTTTTTAACATCTTATTCATCAAGTCTAGTTTACTCATACCAAATTTCAGCTAAAAATTTAATCGGGAGCGCATTCAAATTAATTCGAGAACGCAAAAATGCGTAGTTATCTTCAAGAATTAATTTGAATGTGTTCCCGATTGAATTTTAATCTGAAATTTGGTATGAGTAAACTAGACTTGGTGAATAAGATGCTCAAAAAATTTCATCAAAAAATTCCACCGGGAACTGCCCCAAATCGCGACGGCCGGACAGAACCTCTTATAGAAGGACTTAATTGACCTTTTTATGAAAGTTCGAGGACCTATTTGACAGTTTTCCCTTATTACTTAGATAGTGAAGCAAATAATAAAAGATGACTTTACTCCGAGACGCATCAAAGAAGAGATCAGAATATAGTGGTAAATATAAAATATATTTTATTGATAAAATAAAGAAAAAATTATATGTAAAAATACCTAAAATAATCCTTTACAATAACTTCAACCGAAACAGACAGAAAAGTAACTTCAACCTTATTGTTTCTTATTATTACACTTCCTCCGTTCCCTTTTAAAAATAAGAAATCAGCAGAATCAGGCTATTAATGGATACTTACTACATCACTCAAAATTTGATTTTGTATCAAATTTGACGCATATTAAGAAAAATTATATATCTGTACTTGATATAAAATAAAATAATCAGATATAGTGTAAGACTGTAAGAGACATTTTATGGAAGTAAAAGTCACAATTTTATGACATCACTAGAAAGAGACTGATCATTTGTAACACCCCGGCCCCGCAGGACCCGAGGTAGTTACTCCAGACTAATAGTACTGTCCTCACAAACCACCACTAGCCTTTACCGCGCACTCTGTCCTCACTCATGCGCGCCCTGAGAAACTTCCCAGGGGGTCACCCATCCCAAGACTACTCCCGAGCAAGCACGCTTAACTTTGGAGTTCTTAGGTAATGAGCTCCCTTAAAAGGAGATGCACCTCTGTTGGTATGAGTAGTACTATTAATCCGTTTATATTAAATCTCAAGTGTTACATCATTTTTCAAGTTTTCAACATGGCTATTAAATTTTTCAAGTTCCACCCTCGGGTTGGCTTGTAAACTGAACACCTTACTTTCCTGCACTTACCTTTTGCGCGTTTATGACATAACTGCCTCTGCTTTATTCTGCTTGTCTCGGAGCCAATTACTTGTTTTGTCTGACCCTCTTTAGGCTTAGTTTAAGCTGCCCAGCCGTGGATTTGAGGCTGGCTTCTGTCTTTGTTGAACCCTTTGAGAACTCAATCTTTGACTTTGTTGAACAGTGGGGTTTTGACGGGCTTGAGGTCTGCCTTTTGAAGGCCAATCACTTGGAGAGTGTTCATGTACAGAATGTTTACCGAACTTCCGTTATCCATGAGGACTCGATGGACAATGGTATCAATAACCTCCATTTTTATCATCAGTGCATCCCTATGTGGTGGGGGACACGGTGGCAGGTCATTGTCGGTGAAGATAATGGATTCCCGCTTCTGTTTTTTGTTGGCAGGAAGACGGTTGATTTCTCCAACAAAGAGTTGGCGATTCCATTTTTTCCTTTCCATCGTCGTGTCCCCTCCCACGGGTCCGCCGTAGGTCTGGTTGACATGTGGGCGCTTCTGCCGGCCTGAATCTCCCCCTTCTTCATCATCCTCAAACTGGGCTCCAACCTCCCTTTTCTTTGAAGTCGAGGCTGGCTCGTCTTTCTCACTGTTCCAGGTGTTCCTCTTTTAGGGATCTTGATTCTGCCGCAGTTTATTCACAAACTGATCCAATTGTCCATTGTCGCAGTTTCATGGGTATCGCATTTGTGAATTTTGCAAAACTTACCCTTAGAAAGTTGACCGTTGACGATGTTAAAGCCCTCAGGGATTGTGATCAAACCTTGTTTTGCCGCATAATCCAAGACTGTATCAACTGGAAATTTAGGCTGGCTGGATAGGGGACCCTTTGGAACATTCGATTTGCCTTTTCCCCAACCTTTCTTCTTCTTTTTGAACCTGCTTCCCCTCTCTTGGTCATGGGTTTCTTTATCCGAGATTTTCTTTATTCCATCACCTGGTTGGGACTTCCCAGATTCCTCATCTCTCTTTCGTTTCTCTGCTTCCTCAACCTCGGCCTGCGCGTTAGCACGCAGTAGGGCCTGGAAACGTGATGTTGGGGGTCTGTTTTCCCCTTGTAGACCTCAATGTTGCATGGCATGTATCCTTGAGACAATGGTGCCTCCATAATCTGACGAGTAAAAGGCTCAGGAATAAGGATGGCAATGGGGGCGGGGACCCGTGGGGAACCGCCCCGCGGGGGAAGGTTGGGGCGGGGCCTGGGGCGGGCTGGGGACGGGGATGGGTGAGATACTTTTACGCCGTTAAAATATGGCGCGGGGAACGAGTATTGCGCGTTTATGACATAACTGCCTCTGCTTTATTCTGCCTGTCTCGGAGCCAATTCCTTGTTTTGTCTGACCCTCTTTAGGCTTAGTTTAAGCTGCCCAGCCCTGGATTTGAGGCTGGCTTCTGTCTTTGTTGAACCCTTTGAGAACTCAATCTTTGACTTTGAATTTGCGTGATTTAGGAGCCCCAGATTGACCTCAAGGTCTGACTTTGGTAGCCAGATTCATAAGTCTATTTTCTATCACTTTGTCTTTATAGTTTTGGCCTTGATTTTCCGATCAAGGTTGCTTACCTTAGGTTCTTAATTTCTGAACCGATTTTGGCAAGCTTTATCAATTCTAACCCTTAGGTTCTTATTATTTGAACCAAAACAGGGTGGGTTTTAATTCCCTTAGGTAACTTGGACCTTAGCGATACACCTCTTTAATTGGCAAGGCCTTGTGGCCTCTCCGGTGCAGAGTTAATTCCTTCAGTTCATCCTTTAGCCTTTGCAAATCAGTTTTGGCCTTGGGAAAGGCCATCTATTCCTGTTTGAGGAAATTTGATTTTGTTTATAAGGCTGTTTGACCTTGAAAAGGTCGTTTATTCCCGCTCTTGTCTTTGGTAAGACTAAGTTGAGCTTTTAGAATTGGATGAGTTTGGAATTTATATTTTGACTTTTGCGAGTACCAAAATTAGGCATAGCCTTAGTTTTTTTTTTGGGCGGTTAAAGAACCTTCACAAATTTTTATAAGGACATTTGTGAAAGAAAACAAACTTTTATTGAATAAACTTCAAATCGGGATTACAAACCTACTCGTAAAATTTCATCACGTGTTCAGAATTCCACACTCTCTCTATCAGCTTTCCTTTAGGAGTACACAGTTTGTAAGTCCCGGGCACAATGATTCCTTTAATTTTGTAAGGCCCTTCCCAGTTTTTGGCAAATTTTCCACCCTCCAAGGGTTTGCTGGCAGACCCCCTTCACAAAACTAGGTCTTCGACCTGAAATGATCTCGGTCTGACCCTCGCATCGTGGTATTCTTTGACTTGCCTTCTTTAATTTTCAGCCCTGATGAACGCATTGTCCCTCCTTTCCTCAATTAGGTGTAATTCTGCCCTCCACATATCTTCATTATTCTTAGGGTCATAATCTTCCACATGTTTAGTTGGGACCAATGTTTCCATTGGTGCTCGAGCCTCGAACCCATAAGTTAAGGCAAAGGGGGTCTCACCAGTGGATTTCATTGGGGTGGTTCGGTACGCCCAGAGTATGTTGTTGAGTTCATTTACCCAGGTCGTTCCCATTGACTCTAGTTTCCTTTTAAGATCACTAACGATAGTTCTGTTTGCGTTCTCCACTTGTCCATTGCATTGAGGATAAGCAACAGACGCCCTGCTGGCCTCAACTCCCCATTGTTTGCAGAATTCTTTGAATGGCTCAGAGTCAAATTGCTTCCCATTATCAGTGATAACTTGCATGGGAACACCAAACTGACAGAATATATTTCTCCAGACGAACCTTTTGCATTGCTCCGTGGTAATCGTGGCCATTGGTTCAACCTCAATCCACTTTGTAAAGTAATCAATTGCCACTATTACGAATTTCCGACCTCCTGTGCCCGGAGGGAAGGGACCAACGAGGTCTATTCCCCACCTGGAGAAGGGAATCGTAGTGCTGATAGGATGGTACAGTGTTGCAGGTCTGCCAGGGTTGGTTTGGAACATCTGGCAGACCTCATATCTTCGCGCAAAGTCTATGCAATCCCTTATCATCGTGGGCCAGAAATATCTTTGCAAAAGAGCTTTCCTACTCAAAGTGAACACACCTTGATGTGAAGAGCAAGTTCCTTCATGTAGTTCTCTGATTACTTGCTGAGCTTGTTCTGGCTATAGACATTTGAGCAGCATGCCATTGTAGCTCCTTTTGTAAAGTTTGCCATTTCCAATGACATAGTTCAGATCCCATCTCTTGATTAATTTTTCCTTCTCTTCGTTGGAGGGCAGTGTCTCTGCCTCCTTGAATTCCATCAACTCTTCGACCCTGGATTTTTGGCTCTGTTTGATGGGAAAGACCTCCAGGTCTTTTGTGACGTCGATGCTAGGCTTGTCCAGCGCTTGTATCCGAGCTATGTGCATAAGGTGTTCAGGTGCATCTTTGGTCAACTTTGACAGATTGTCTGCCTCGTTAGTTTGGGCTTGGGGAACACACATCTGATCTGACTCCTCAAATTGCTTAATAAGCTCTATGACTGTGTCCCTGTAATTTTGCATTCGTTCTTCTTTAGCTTCATACTCTCCCCTAAGTTGTTTGATAACCAACTTAGAATCGCTGTTGATCCTCAGTTTTTGTACTTTGAATAATCTGCTATCCTAAGGCCTGACAGCAGGGCCTCATACTTAGCTTCATTATTGGACAGATTAAACTTGTATATGAGAGCGTGATAACTTTTGAAGCATTCGGGGTAATGAGGACCACACCTCCTCCGCAACCTTTGGACCCTGACGATGACCCATCAGTCATTAGGGTCCACCAATCTTCTTCTTCATGTCCTTTTTCTTCAGCCAAGTCTCGGGCAGTACAACTAAGAAATCTGCCAAGGCCTGACCTTTGATTGATGATCTAGGTTGGAAACTTACTTGGTCTTGGCTTATTAACAAGGACCACTTCACAACCCTGGCTGTTTTGGTCGTCCTGAACAACGTGCCAACTCCCAGATCTAAAACCACTTTGATGGGATGAGCCTGGAGGTAGTGTGCCAATTTTTTTGGCCACTGTGTATACTGCAAGTGCGGTTTTTTCCAGGGCTGGATATCTGAGTTCAGCCCCATGAAGGACTTTGCTGATGTAGTAAACCGTTTTTGCGTCGTTCCTTCCTCGCGCACTAAGACAGAGCTGATTGCACTTTTCGTTACCCCTAAATAGAGAGTGAGGGTTTCGCCAGCCTCAGGCTTGCTGAGCAACAGGTATGATTGTAGATATTTCTTGAGGTCTGATGTGTGTTTTCTCGCACTTAAAAAGATTGTAATATAGTGGTGTAAGTACGAGTATCGTCTCCACAGGGACGGACAAAAGGGAATCAAGAATTAATTAAATTCAGCGATTAAAAAGAAAACAAAATAAAAGCGTCGTGCGAGATTGGTTGGTTTGGAAAATAAAACTAATGCGAACAATTAAACTAGGGGGTTCTTTCTAATTAATGACGAAGGGAACAGGGATCGATTCCGGGGTTAACCAGATTTCTGGCAGAACAGGCCTAATTACATGAATTTAATTTAATTGAGCCTGGCTAATCATTACTAAGTTCTTACCGCTCTCACGGCGAAGAGTACAATAATTTAGGAGTCCAGGCTGATCTCTCATGCGACAAGATCCTAAATTATTGCCAAAACGAGCGAGCTTACGGCCCCTTAATCGCTACTAATCTCTTAGCGAACGATTAAGTGTGTGTGAATGTGTCCTAGAACAAATTAGATCTCTCTTAATTCATTCTACATGCAATTGTAATTCTAGCTGCAGTCTAGGTTACAAGAGATATCAATTAAATTATTCAAACACAAATTAAACGGCATTCATGCAATTAAACCGAAAATAATCTAACCATACATCATGATTAACCCCTTCATCAACCCCAAATCCCTAATTAAAACTACTCACAATTCATAATTGAAGAATCAATAGAATTGGAATAAAAAGAATTAATTGTCATTAATTAAAAAGGTGGAACTTACAAAGAATCCCAAAAGATTGATGAACAAGGCTGAAAAGCCCTCTAAAATTCGTGCTAGGCACTCCCTCTAAGCTCCCCCTTGAAAACGGGGGTTTACAGGCTGTTTAAATAGAAAAATCGGGTGAAATTTGAGCTGAATTAGGATTTTCGGAGCCAGACACGATGCCAGGCACGATCGTGCCTTCGATCGTGCCTCCGGAGCAAAAACGCGCATTTTGGGCAGGCACGATCGTGCCTCCGTCCAGGCACGATCGTGCCTGGCTGGCAGTAACTCCTCCGTGTTTTCTCTTCACGCACGATCGTGTCTGACTTTGAGGGCACGATCGTGCCTACTTAACTTCCGAATTTGACAAAACTTCCTTCATGAAAGTTGTAGATAATGAAGTCCTCTATCCACCCCAATTTGCCGATTGTGATTTGAATCATCCAATCAAGAGATATGATCACAACGGTGGAAGGTGTCATTCTGAAATCGCAGCAGAGATCATCTGACTTCATCGTCTGTTTTCACCTTCTTCCTCTCATATTCTCGCAAAGGTGTCTTCATATGAGTTGTACCCCTGAAGTTGGCGTTCTTATGGAACTTGAATCGTGTACATTGGATGTTTCTACAAAGAGATATGCTTGGACGATTGACAGAAGGTCATCCTGATCGTCGTTTTCAAGCTTCATTCATCTTCTTTTGATCCCGAAGCCAGTCCTAGAGCTCTTTTTCCTTCAAATCTTCATCGTGAATCTTCCGGTGACCTCCAAAGCTATCAAATCATTCTCAAATGCTTCTCAAATCATCCCGATTGTTCCTCAAGTGCCGGTGCCGGGCTCAAATTCCCTGATTTTGACTACAAACAACACAAAACTCGAACCAACGCCCGGTAAACATAACTTGAGCTAAAATTGAGACTTGTAACACCTTAAAACTAGGAAAATCATCAAAAGCCGATCTCAACACGCATCAAATACGTGTCAAAATACAGACTTATCAAATTCCCCCACACTTAAGCCTTTGCTTGTCCTCAAGCAAACTGAACAACGGGACTTACGATAATCACCACACAGAATTAAAATAATTAGCATGCACAAGTAGTTAAAGGGATATTCACAGAACAGGCAGACTAAACCAAGAAAATTCTTCCCTAAACTACATCTTTGTACTCAAGCTAAACTATTTGACAAATTTATTCACAACATCCTTAAAGTAGTGACAACGTACACAAATAAACTAGCTACTGATCAGAAGGACTTGTGAAAATGGTGGTGAAGGGTGAATGGTAACAATAATAGTCCCTTTGTTTTGAGAGATTGGAATATTCTAACAAAGACTCAATGTATTCAGGAACTTCAGGGTTATTCTTAGAATCAAGGAACTTAGTAGGCCACAATTTAGGAACAATCTTTTAAACCTGTGCAAAGAGTAGACATGGTGTACAACTAAGCTAAACCGTCTCGGCACTTTTGTGCTTTGACGTATACTTGAAGTACTCGGAGGACTAAAGCTAATTTTTGAAATAGCCTCCATGTTCATTGATTAAGTTTAGTTTTCCTTGTCATGTTGGCACGAGAACGCCGTTTCTTTCGAAAGATACCCAAGTCTCATCGTACGCTTTTTGACCGGGGCTCCCGTTCTCTTTTTCGCAAAGTAAGAGGTCTAGCTATATTAATTTTTCACCTTCGGATTCTCACTAGACATTACCCCGTTCTAATCTCGGCCTCACCAAGGAAAAATAGCAATTAAAGTTCATTAATTTCAAAGTGAATCCATGCCTACAATGCAATCCTCGAAAGTATCATATTCCTAAAATATGACTGCTCTTACCCCATTCGGGGCATAGGAACAGTGCCAAAATTGGCTCCTACACAAATTCACTAAACTTAGCAAATTAACCCCTTAGTTCCCTAAACATCAAAACTATGTCAGAAATATTCACGGGTAAGGAAACACAGTCCATTTGGCTATGGAGCTCAATTAATTGGATAAACAATAAACGGTCAGGCTCAAAATGGCTTCTCCTAAAGGATTTTTTTCAGGTGGGTGATGATTAATGGAAAATTCAATGAGTGACTAATGTCTTCATCCTTTCAACAACTATATTACCATGCAAGCAATTTGAGCCTAAACACTTCAAGAATGTCATAAAGCATAGTCAAAACGCTAGCCAGCTCACAAAGACACAGTTTAAAGAAAAATTTTCAAAAATTTTGCATGAATTTCCTATGAATATACTACTAACACCTGCGCATGCTAACTCTAACAAATCTCATGTAACAACCACTGCCCGAATGCCCAATTCACTCCCCCTCACTTAAACTTTGGCATCGCCCTCGATGACCAAAAATGCACTATGCACAAGGGGGGTAAAGAGGAAAGGGTCACGCGTGCTCAACTTAGCTCAAGTCAATTATTACAAAAAGGCGATTAAAAGAGTCGCAGAAACTTCCCTAAGGCGTTAGTCGGTGCAGAACTAAACTGAGTCAATGTAATCCTCGGCACATCATCCCTATAACAAGACCCCTGAGCTGCAACAAAAACACAAAGCAAAACAACCAAACAACAAACAAAGCAAAAGCAAAAACAAAAGCAGAAAAAAAAGCTCGGGTTGCCTCCCGAGAAGCGCTATTTTTAACGTCGTTTGCTCGACACAACTATCCCATAGGCTCTCCAATAGCAAAGACTGTAGTGGTGCACTTATAGTCAACGTCTCCAGCTTCCTCTCAACAAATGTCATTAGGTGGCGCAGATCTTTAAATTCGTCAGCCCACGAAGGCAGCACATGGTCTTCATAACCCTCATCAGCACAGAAGTGAAGTATGAAACTCTCATCTTCTTCAGGTGGACAGAAAACATGAGTGAAAACTTTGATTACTCTAGGTATCACTGGAATCTCAAAAGATGTCTCAAAGCAAGGAGTAGGAGCAACACCGTAATCAAATTGCACCATAGAAAAGTCCTCTTCTTCCTCACAGATATCATGAACATTCACAACCTCTCCTCCGGACTCTGTATCACTCTCCATGAAGGCATCCCAACTCTCGTTAACATCGTTCTTATCAATAACTTCCCGGGTGATGTTGTCATTCTCCACATAAAAAGGAATTTCGTCATCAAGGAGTGAATCAAAGAAGTCCATATCTGAAACCACGTAAGAGTGGACCGGTGCATGAGTACAAGAGGGGAATTCTTGCTTGTGGAGCGGGACTTCTTCATTATGAACATCATGTAACTCACCCTCACTCTCTTGGAGCATGTAATCATCATTTCCCAACTCAGCTTCAATACCCAAACCTACCTCAGTAGCACCATCATCATGACTGATCTTCTCCTTGCCCTCCTCAGGTGTTGAGACTAATGATAAATCGAACGGCTGAGGGGTTTCTGTATGAAGATCACAGTGATTTGTGACTTCATCAGTTACATCTTGTACTGTTTCAAACTTTTTCCTGTATTCTTGGAAAAACAACTTGACACTATTATCTTCTTCTTCATCTTCAAACATAGGAGGGTCTTCAAAGGTATCAGGAAGTGTATCATCCATCATATTCCCACCTTCGCAGTCCGACTCACTCACATGATCATCCATATTGGTCTGCTCAGGTTGGGCTTTTGTGTCGCTAGGATGGGATCTCCCGGACTCCTCAGATAAAGCCTTTGCAATCTGCCCCAATTGATTCTCCATGTTTTGCATACTTGCATCGGACACTTGCATAAATTTCTTTAGTGTCTCTTCCAAGTCAGACAGCTTCTCTGAAATTATCTCTTCCAATTCGTCGTCTGAATCTTGTGGCTCATAGCTCGGCAAAGACGTAGGAGTGACTGAAACATTTGTGTTCGTAAATTGTGGGGAGGAAGAAGTGGGGTATGCAGTTTCCCGGAAAGGATGATCATATAGAGGTTTGATGGGGCAAAGACATAAATGATGATCTCCTCCACAGAAGGAACAAATGCTATCCTTAAAACATTCAGATATTTCCTCAGGCGTTTTATTTAGAAGCATAAATTCAAGAATGGAGCCTCGTCTTACGCTTACCCAAAGGTAATGTGATGAAGGATAGTAAGAATCAGAATGAAAGGGTTGTGTGGTTGGAGTGTACGGATAAGAAGGCTGAATATTTTGTGGTGTAGGAGAGTAATTTTGAAGAGGTGTGTAATATTGAGGAGGAGAAGTGTAAGGAGGGTATGGCGTATATGGTGAATATTCCATGGAGGTTTGAGGGTAAGGAATTCCTCCAGGAATTTGGCTGAATAGGTTCATCTCATACCTCTTAGAAAAATACCTGAAAGGTTAGCACAGAAAAATCCTACGAAGAACTAAAAAAAACTAACTAAAAAAAATCTCGCTGAAATTAATTAACCCTTAAAACCGACACCGTCCCCGGCAACGGCGCCAAAAACTGATGTGTGTTTTCTCGCACTTAAAAAGATTGTAATATAGTGGTGTAAGTACGAGTATCGTCTCCACAGGGACGGACAAAAGGGAATCAAGAATTAATTAAATTCTTGATTCCCTTTTGTCCGTCCCTGTGGAGACGATACTCGTACTTACACCACTATATTACAATCTTTTTAAGTGCGAGAAAACACACATCAGTTTTTGCCAAAAACTGATGTGTGTTTTCTCGCACTTAAAAAGATTGTAATATAGTGGTGTAAGTACGAGTATCGTCTCCACAGGGACGGACAAAAGGGAATCAAGAATTAATTAAATTCAGCGATTAAAAAGAAAACAAAATAAAAGCGTCGTGCGAGATTGGTTGGTTTGGAAAATAAAACTAATGCGAACAATTAAACTAGGGGGTTCTTTCTAATTAATGACGAAGGGAACAGGGATCGATTCCGGGGTTAACCAGATTTCTGGCAGAACAGGCCTAATTACATGAATTTAATTTAATTGAGCCTGGCTAATCATTACTAAGTTCTTACCGCTCTCACGGCGAAGAGTACAATAATTTAGGAGTCCAGGCTGATCTCTCATGCGACAAGATCCTAAATTATTGCCAAAACGAGCGAGCTTACGGCCCCTTAATCGCTACTAATCTCTTAGCGAACGATTAAGTGTGTGTGAATGTGTCCTAGAACAAATTAGATCTCTCTTAATTCATTCTACATGCAATTGTAATTCTAGCTGCAGTCTAGGTTACAAGAGATATCAATTAAATTATTCAAACACAAATTAAACGGCATTCATGCAATTAAACCGAAAAGAATCTAACCATACATCATGATTAACCCCTTCATCAACCCCAAATCCCTAATTAAAACTACTCACAATTCATAATTGAAGAATCAATAGAATTGGAATAAAAAGAATTAATTGTCATTAATTAAAAAGGTGGAACTTACAAAGAATCCCAAAAGATTGATGAACAAGGCTGAAAAGCCCTCTAAAATTCGTGCTAGGCACTCCCTCTAAGCTCCCCCTTGAAAACGGGGGTTTATAGGCTGTTTAAATAGAAAAATCGGGTGAAATTTGAGCTGAATTAGGATTTTCGGAGCCAGACACGATGCCAGGCACGATCGTGCCTTCGATCGTGCCTCCGGAGCAAAAACGCGCATTTTGGGCAGGCACGATCGTGCCTCCGTCCAGGCACGATCGTGCCTGGCTGGCAGTAACTCCTCCGTGTTTTCTCTTCACGCACGATCGTGTCTGACTTTGAGTGCACGATCGTGCCTACTTAACTTCCGAATTTGACAAAACTTCCTTCATGAAAGTTGTAGATAATGAAGTCCTCTATCCACCCCAATTTGCCGATTGTGATTTGAATCATCCAATCAAGAGATATGATCAAAACGGTGGAAGGTGTCTTTCTGAAATCGCAGCAGAGATCATCTGACTTCATCGTCTGTTTTCACCTTCTTCCTCTCATATTCTCGCAAAGGTGTCTTCATATGAGTTGTACCCCCTGAAGTTGGCGTTCTTATGGAACTTGAATCGTGTACATTGGATGTTTCTACAAAGAGATATGCTTGGACGATTGACAGAAGGTCATCCTGATCGTCGTTTTCAAGCTTCATTCATCTTCTTTTGATCCCGAAGCCAGTCCTAGAGCTCTTTTTCCTTCAAATCTTCATCGTGAATCTTCCGGTGACCTCCAAAGCTATCAAATCATTCTCAAATGCTTCTCAAATCATCCCGATTGTTCCTCAAGTGCCGGTGCCGGGCTCAAATTCCCTGATTTTGACTACAAACAACACAAAACTCGAACCAACGCCCGGTAAACATAACTTGAGCTAAAATTGAGACTTGTAACACCTTAAAACTAGGAAAATCATCAAAAGCCGATCTAAACACGCAACAAATACGTGTCAAAATACGGACTTATCAAGGTCCTCAAATGCATCCTGACATTCTGGGGTCCATTGGAACCCATTACTCTTTTTCAAGATTTGGAAGAATGGTAAAGATTTTTCCGCCGATCTGGATAAGAATCTCCCCAGGGCTGCCAGCCTCCTGGTCGAAACTTGGACCTCCTTGACACTTTTGGGGGGTTCCATATCCAAGATAGCTTTTATCTTTTCCCAGTTAGGTTCGATTCCTCTATGTGTCACCATAAACCCTAGAAATTTTCCACCTTGAACCGCGAAAGTGCACTTTTTAGGATTAAGCCTTAGATTTACCTCTTTCATTATGCTGAAGACCTCCCTAAGATCACTTGCATGATCACTCGCCTTTTGACTTTTCACAATCATGTCATCGACATACGCCTCCATGTTTCTTCCTAGAACTGATCGGAATACTTTGGACACCATCCTTGTGTAAGTAGCTCCCGAGTTCCTCAAACCGAAGGCCATGACTAGGTAGCAAAAAAAAACTCTAGTGTGATGAACAATGTCTTCTCAGCGTCATCCGGTTGCATTGAGATCTGATGGTACCCTCTAAATGCATCCATGAATGAAAGGAGTTCGCATCTAGCAGTCTGATCTACCAAGTGATCTATGCTTGGTAAAGGGAAAGAATCCATTGGATAAGTTTTGTTTAAGTCAGCGTAATCTACGCACATTTTCCAAGTTGGTGGCTTTGGGGACAAGACCACGTTGGCAAGCCACTCTGGATAGTGGACTTCTTTAATGTGCTTAATGCCCAACAGAATTGCTACTTCCCCTTTAACAAATTCTTTCCTGTCCAAAGACAAGTACCTGCGTTTTTGTTTGACAGGGGCGGCTTTTGGATCCACGTTCAGATGATGAACTGTCATACTGGGGTCGATCCCCGACATATCTTCAGGTCCCCAGGCAAAGATTTTCTTGAACTCCATCAAAACTTGAACTATTCTTGCTCTCAGGTCAGCCTGGAGCCCTGCACCGATTTTAATCCGACATTCCGGCCGGTTTGGATCGACTCTGACCTCTTCAAGCTCTGAAGTAGGCTGGGCTTTGAACTGCCCCTCCTCAAACTTTGATAAGTCCTGCTCGATGGCATTCACTCTTGTTTCATTCCTTCCACGAGCCTTGCAAGCCCTCACATAGCAACTCCTAGCCATTTTCTGGTCTCCTCTTACTGTGCCTATCCTATCAGGGGTGTAGAACTTGATGCACAAATGAGCCTGGGAAATGATGGCTCACAGTTCCTCCAAAAGAAGTCGGCCAAGCTGTACAACCACAAAATCTGTTTCGACAGTCCTCACACATGGTTCCGATCCGAGCTGGATCTCGAGGGTGATCACCCCCTCAGGCTCAATCGTGTCCCCGGTAAAACCTGACAGCGGGGTTTTGACGGGCTTGAGGTCTGCCTTTTGAAGGCCAATCTCTTGGAGAGTGTTCATGTACAGAATGTTTACCGAACTTCCGTTATCCATGAGGACTCGATGGACAATGGTATCAATAACCTCCATTTTTATCATCAGTGCATCCCTATGTGGTGGGGGACACGGTGGCAGGTCATTGTCGGTGAAGATAATGGATTCCCGCTTCTGTTTTTTGTTGGCAGGAAGACGGTTGATTTCTCCAACAAAGAGTTGGCGATTCCATTTTTTCCTTTCCATCGTCGTGTCCCCTCCCACAGGTCCGCCGTAGGTCTGGTTGACATGTGGGCGCTTCTGCCGGCCTGAATCTTCCCCTTCTTCTTCATCCTCAAACTGGGCTCCAACCTCCCTTTTCTTTGAAGTCGAGGCTGGCTCGTCTTTCTCACTGTTCCAGGTGTTCCTCTTTTAGGGATCTTGATTCTGCCGCAGTTTATTCACAAACTGATCCAATTGTCCATTGTCGCAGTTTCATGGGTATCGCTTTTGTGAATTTTGCAAAACTTACCCTTAGAAAGTTGACCGTTGACGATGTTAAAGCCCTCAGGGATTGTGATCAAGCCTTGTTTTGCCGCATAATCCAAGACTGTATCAACTGGAAATTCACGCTGGCTGGATAGGGGACCCTTTGGAACATTCGATTTGCCCTTTCCCCAACCTTTCTTCTTCTTTTTGAACCCGCTTCCCCTCTCTTGGTCATGGGTTTCTTTATCCGAGATTTTCTTTATTCCATCACCTGGTTGGGACTTCCCAGATTCCTCATCTCTCTTTCGTTTCTCTGCTTCCTCAACCTCGGCCTGCGCGTTAGCACGCAGTAGGGCCTGGAAACGTGATGTTGGGGGTCTGTTTTCCCCTTGTAGACCTCAATGTTGCATGGCATGTATCCTTGAGACAATGGTGCCTCCATAATCTGACGAGTAAAAGGCTCAGGAATAAGGATGACAATGGGGGCGGGGACCCGTGGGGAACCGCCCCGCGGGGGAAGGTTGGGGCGGGGCCTGGGGCGGGCTGGGGACGGGGATGGGTGAGATACTTTTACGCCGTTAAAATATGGCGCGGGGAACGGGTATTGCTACACCCGCCCCGTCCCCGCCCTGTCCCCGTTATAAATATATACTCAAACATATATACACATATATCAATAATGTACACACATTAAATTAAATTATATGTAGTATATAACAAACGTATATACTTATAGGCATACATAATTGTATACGGTTTAATCATGGTTTAGAGGAATATTAAAATGATCTTACTTGCTATCAGTGGAATATTTATTAAAGAGATTTTTCAAAAAAGATGGGGCATAATAATTTTACTTGCTATCATTGATCATACTTCATATTTCAAATTGGCAATAAATAACAAGCTTTGGGAAATAGGTATTGATTTTCCAAAGCTAGGTAGCATGCCTTAACAAGTTTTAGATTATTATTTTTGCTTATTAACTTTTTTATATTATACTCCGTATAAACTTACAAAACAAAACCTCTTTTAAATAGTGGTTCCAATAATAGTACTACGAGCATATAACGTACACTATTCAGACAGGTTAGAATGACTCCTCAAAGAAGAGACCAGAGATAGTGGCGATAGTGTTGTTCAGCTCAAAAGTCAATGAAAAAGGTGTTCCATGCAGCAATAAAAAAAATGAAGCTGATGTTATTTATGATGCATAAATTTATATGTATATATATGTATCAAATACAAATAATATTTGTACCTACAATATGATGTAATCTATGATCCATGAAAATGTTTTGAGATGTTACCCGTTAACAGAAGTGTGTTAGTGTATATAATAAAAAACAAATAATATATTATATACTCCGTAGTGTATATTATAATACCTTTATATTATGGGGAGCTCTTTGGTGCATCAACCTTGTGGAATGTTTTGGTGCAGCATCTTATTGGAAACGTATTCCAAGTAAGCCATCCCATTAAAAAAATTAAAAATTTGCACAGTGAACCTCAAACAATTAAAAAAATCTTCTAGTGCTCCTACGGTCCGCCATTCATATTGTCATTTTCTTCTCCCAGTTTTCCGAACAAATTATAGTGAAAAAGGAACAAGAACTTCACATCAATGTCAACGGAACCAAGAACCAAATTCTAATGGCAATGACGGGGAGCATTTGAGATTCCACGCGGTGGAGTTCGTGAGGGGATTTGATGAGATGAGTGTCGAGTCCGGGAAGCGGTGAAGGATGTCGTTATGCAGATGGTGGTGTCTGAGGGCTCTGTGATCGCGAAAAACTTGGAGGATTGTGCGAGAAAATAACCAGAAAACTTGGATTCCTGAACGACTATATGCCAGAAGATCGCGATCCAGTTTATTCATGTAGTGTGATTTTCTTCATTGCAATAATTGCTTTTGTAGGTACTCCTATTTTTTTATTGAGCATGCCTTAATTGTTAAATACTCAAGTTTGGTTAGAGATGCACTTCATAGCTTGCCCGACAGTTTTACCATAACTAATGCCTCCATTTATGGTCATCCAATTGTGTATGCAGTACGCTTGTACTAGGTTCTTGAAATTGTTAGGTTATTCAAAGGACAAGTGATTGGTAAGAACGGGGGGGATTTCAGTGTTCACAGATTACCGGGAGATCGTTTATGGAAATGCCAGAGGCCATACACGAGGAGAGTACAATACAAGTTAGTTTATTAAATTATAGGAAAGATGGAATACCATTTTGGATGATGCGTCAAATGATGTTTTCTGCGAGGATGGGAGGGTTATTCATTTTTTGGCAGTCCAAGTGCCTATTTTCAATAGGCAAATGAGGCTCGGTAGGAAGCGAATGAACCTTTGTCAGGACGGAGTTGCTTCTAGGGAGCCCATGTTCATATGTTGTAGACGAGATGTATGTTTGCTTCAATCCAACAAAGGTTGGATTGGAATCTATACATCATTTAGAGAGTACAAAAGTTTGTACTCCAACAAAGGTTGGATTGGAATCCCACAAAGGTTGAATTGGATTCTATACATCATTCTAGAGGAATTGCTAGGTTGCTTTAACATTGAATAAGGTGAAACTCAAGCAAGGGCTTTAGAATGAAGTGAAACAAAAGTAGTAGCTTTCACTAGCAGGTCCTTGAGGGATTGGAATCTATACATCATTTATATGCTCTGTTTTGTCCTAGATTCCTTTTTGAAGGTAGAAGTCTGAAGAGAAAGAAATTCAGTTGTTTGTTTTCTCTTAGTCGTTGGGTGAAAAATTAGAGTATTAAGTTCTAATGGGTTGACCTTTTAATAGTTGGGTGTTGGCATTTTAATCCTTAAGACAGTTTGACTATGGTGATTTGAATATTGGGTTGTTTTGTTTGGTCATATGTCGCTTTTGTATCGATCTAGTTAACTTTTACAATATTCATTTGGGTGTACTGTGTAACATTTCACTTGCCTTTGGTCACTCACTTTAATGATTTTTAGTCAAGAATTTATTGACTTCTGATGAATGGTTTTGTCACAATGATGCGTTTGATAAGACCAAGTATTGGTGACTAAGAATTTCATAAAGGACAGACATTGAAACAGATGAAAACAGAATTTAGCATAAGTTTTTGTCAATTCATTTATGCCTTTGTTTAGCTAATTTATACAAGGAATTACAAGAAAAGGTTGCAATGAAGTAGGAATGAATATTGAGTACCGAGTACTATTAAATGAGTAGGCGCACCCGTTTCTCCTTGTAATGCACTATTGCTAGGGCTAACTGTTGTGGCCATAAAAATAAAAATGAGTTAACTAAATATTGGACTATCAACTGCACGTCTTCTCCATGCATGTCTGGAATAACTTGGGTACATATATGTGTCATAATATTTATGATTAAATAATTTCTTCCACCCGCTACGTGTTACCCCTGTAGTTTGTGTATCAGCGTTCTCACTATTCTCTAGTTATCTGATTTTTATTCATATTTGTTGTCCAATACGTTCATATTACTTCTGTCTCTAATTGAAATATCCATAGTTCAAATTTCTTAATTAGTTACATGTACCACATTCACTAGTCCTTGGAGTACTGATTTTTCTTTCTCTAAATGATCATATTACGTAGCTGTACGAAGATGTAATGATACTTTAAGACAAAATCGTAGCACCAATTACCTCACACTTCACCCCTTACGGCTTACACTTCACCCCTTGTTACATACCCTGGATATATTTGAAGTGCAACTTTCTTTTCTTACAGATGTATTTGAAGTCTAGCCGAATCAATAAGGAAGTGAAGCTACAGAGAAAGATATTGCATGGGCTCATTCTCCACGACTTGGTAGATTTAGAGCGTGAATGGCGGTATAAGTCACCTGGATTCCATTACGTATTATGTTATGTTGTAGTTTGAACGGTGACATATTGGTTTATGTTCGGAGCCATAAGCATTATTACTTAGCTCGTTTATCTCTTTCAAATAATACATTATACATCTAATTGTCTAAGAGAAAAGAATCACATGTGGTATTTTAGATAATTCCTTGAATGTACTAAAATGAAGTGATGCGTCAAGTAAAATCCATTTAAGTTATTTCACCATGTCAAACTTAATAAGAAATCACTAAGGAGGACTATTTTCTTTAAAAAGTAGCACCCTCACTCCACATGCTGATACTTTCATTAAAGTGTGACTATTTTCTTTTTGTTTGGTTTATTGACCTTCATCTCTGCCAACGATGAGCAGGGGCGGACCGTAGTACAGACCCAGGGGGGCAGTCGCCCCCCCCCCCCCCAACAACAAAATTTTTTAGTGTATATATATAATAAAAAATAATTTTCGCCCTCCCAAAAAATATTTTGTTTAAGTTACCGCCCTCCCAAGACAAACTTCCTGGATCCGCCCCTGCCAACGAGGAACAGTAAAAGGAAGCTACTAAGCATTTGAGAACCTCCAAAATTAAAAAATAATTAATCCACACTTGTTAGCAAGATCATAAGTGCATTGTGACAATAAACAACAAATGGCATAAAAAACGAGTAAAATACATAAATAGTCTTTTTTTTAAAACTATCATTATTATTTTATTTTAATCCTCGAACTATTAAATCTATCACTTTCATCCTTATTCTATTTAATCCATATCAATATGGTCATCTTGTTAATATTTTGACGTTAAAGTAACGGAATGCGTGAAGTTATTGTCATGCTGTGTAGCAACTTTTATTTAATACATAGACCGAGTGAAACAAAGATCAAAAGCATTTTTTAGGTGGAAGTAACATCGCTTTTTATACACTAGATTTTCACCCGTGTGATGCACGGGACATAAATAATGTAATAGATGTATGTTAATAAGGATTAAATTAATAATTCATGTATAAAAGCATGGAAATAGTAAATACGTAATGTGGCTAATAATAAATTGTAATTAAAGAAATGATAGGTAAGGCTCATGCAATGATAGTGAGCATGTTTTGGAATAAGCACAAATAAACAAATGTTATAGTAAAGTTTTTACAATCTACACATTTCGAAACACTTCCTTGTAAACAACATTGATTTTAAACAATTCAACATTGATAGTATGATCAATATTTTCAGTAATACTAATATACTAAAACACTAATATCATAATATAAATATAATATAAGAATATATAAAACATAATTACAATAATTACTATTATTGGATAATAATACAATTTTCTAATCAAAATAATAAGAGATTACAAAAAATTATAAAATCTGATAAAATAGCTCCGCCCGGTTTTTCCAGTAACACATTCCACAAATGTGTTTCTTCATTCTTTAAGGCGGCTAAAGGTTAATTCCTGTATTTGAGCATACATTCGTGTGTTTTGTTTGTAATTCATAACTTATTATTTATTACTCTTATATTAAAACGGATATATACATTGCTCCAGTTTATACATATACGAAGTATGTATATGTAAAAGAGATTTAAAGCAACTCAGCCTTATTTTTATTACAGAGTATGAAAACATACTTATTTGATCGGGCTGTATAAGTGTATATGTTTTTAAGGCAACCTTTTGTATACGATAGTATATTTTTATTTTTAATCAGTATAAAAACAGAGATTTAAGGCAGCTCTAATCAGTATAAAAACGTAAAAACTCATACGATAGTACTTTTTTTTCTCGGCGGCTGCTATCGTTAACCTTCTGCCGCAGCTAGCCCTCATGACAACTGAAGGCGCCACCTCCTTCTCTGTGTCAACGGCGAACACCTCACACCTCTTCAGTTGCTGCGACGTCTGGAATCTCATCATCAGAGACGATCTCTGGCGCCGCATCTACTGTGACGACGCAGCCGAACCTAACTTCTCCGGTCCAGAACACGTCGCTATCTCCCTGGACTTCACCGAACACACATAGTCTTCATTAAAACTCCTTCCTGAAATAAAACCACAAAATAATGTGATAGAAATGTTTTGTATCAACAAAGTCTTTCAATAAACAAAGTCTTACTGGATATAAATAGTCACACCCTTAATGCTGTGAGTTAGCTGTACACGTAGTCAAGGATGTGTTATCCTCCGCCAAATCTAGTTTAAATAAGTAGTTCATTAATTTCATTATTGATGATAAGAAATACTATAGATGAAATCTAAAAGCTTTTTAAACGCCGATACCTCCGTGTTTCTGAAGGCCACTTCCATCCTCTCTTCCCTCTAACTTGGCTTTCGTTTTAATAGCTCCAATAACCCCTTCTTCTTAAAAACCCAACTCTTCTAGGTGCATAATATGCTTTATGTTTTGGTCCGTCTTTTGCTCTCCCAAATCGTGTATATATGCATTGCCCCAAACCCCAATGCTCTTGTATCCAGTGAACAATATCCTGTAACACGGAACATCGGTCTAAGTCGATATCACCAATTCTGTGATTGGATATTAGCTGTAAAAGTATTTGCTATCTCGAGAACATTAAATGCCGAATTCAACATCCAAGATAAATTGTCAACTCCAGCACGTTTTAGATATAAACTACACAATTTGGTACGTTTCACATTGGTATTGATGAAATAAAGATTTAACAACTCAGAGTCAACCAATTTGATATGAGGTCTCCAAGTCTCGAACAGAGTAAACAACAATCAACAAATCTGGTATTTACTGCAATCGTACGGTCAACCCAACCCATTAATTAACCTGGTTCACCAATGACCAATACCCGTGCCCTTCACCTGATCCATATTTTACCCGTGACTTTAGGCGGGAAACTTGCCTCCTTTTCCACCTCTTTTTATATAGAGGTAGATTTGTTATAAAAGTCTTTGAAAATTCACCATATAAAGACATTTTTTTGGAAGTAACATCACTTTTTATACATTTGTTATAAAAGTATTTGAAAATTCACCATATAGAGACATTTAATACTCTGTTATTAGTATTTTTGTTATAAACTCACTGTTTAATAATACACTGTAATTGTTATAATTAAAAGTGATATGGTGATGATAGTTTAAGGATCATTTATGCATTTCACTCTAAAAAAAATTAAAAAAAAAATAAAAAATAGTTTAAGGACCATTTATGCATTTTACTCTAAAAAAATTAATAGCTTTGGTGGTCAGTCATGTTCTTTTCAGGTTCTTCCAACAAATTAAACACACTATAGTTCACCAAATAATATTTTGCATCAACATACCACCAAAGAATGACAACATCTAAGCTTACATAACAGGGCACTAAAAGATTCAATACTAATACTCTGAGAAACAAAATAACAAACAAATTTAAAACACCAGTTAAAGAAAACAAATAAACATCATTGTCTAAAAATGTTGTCCGCCCGAGTCTCATAGGAGGCTGAATGTCCTTGGGCATAACCTTCACAGTTCACACGCTTGGCATGAATGGGCGAATGGCACAGAGGTTAGTGTCCTCAAACAAACCAAAAAGACATATCACTAGCACCTGAAACTTAGCAGCAGTGTATTCACTTTGACCTTCCCTGTCTTTGGCTTCACCCAGCTCCTAAATGGCCGTCCTTGTTGCTGCGGCATGTTCTCTGCAACTTGGGCTTTTTTCCATGCCTCCAAATAACTCAGCGCACCAGCAATAATGCTCCTCGCTGGTGTAGATGACTGCTTCCATAGGCTTTCATATCTCGCCTCCCAGATTCCCCACACAAGCATAATAATTAATAAACGCATAGAAACACTCCTCCCTTAAACAAGTAAAAATGGTTTCAATCGAGAACCCCAAATTCGAGCCTCTAGTTGTTTTGTATTTTTTATGATTAAGTTTAATGAAAGAGCTGTGGTGCTTCTTTCAATCGATGCAGCTCTGTGCCGGATTGCCGTGGTTTTGACGCAGCTCGGGATGGATGATCGTGGCAGCGAGAAGATGGTGGTAGAAGCTGGAGAGAGACGTATGGATGATCGAGATATGGTTTCAATCCATTTCATGAAGTCCGAACCTACTTCATGAGGCTCCATATCTGCTGCACCAAAGGACAAAGCCCAAATGCATGTAACAAACTCTCTGTCCCAACCAAACTAGAAGGACAAACCTCTGAGCATTCCACTCGTTTTGCAAGAATCTTGACTCAATACACTCATTGCAATGGTAATAGTTAACCCATTCAAAACAAAACCAATAAATAATTAAATAGTATCTTAAATATGTGTATACAAGGACACACTTCTTCCTGTAAATGGTGACATGACCGAACATTATGACAGACTTGATGCATTTGCGACAACGCTGAATCTTTTCTGATGGATGTTTCATACGCTTACCTAAACCACAAATTTTTACTGTATCCGCATCTCTAACAGAAAGACTATGTTTGTGATGATAGTAGCGAAGAAGAAATGGCATCAGACCCCACACTCCCGCCATCTATTTTTAACATATCATCCATAGATGTCTTCAGAACACTTGCAAAGAACTTGCTTAGTGCCTCAGTGAGTGATGCAAAATCAGCGATTTCTAAAGCAGATTGTCTAAGTGTGGCTCTTCTAGATGACAACTTTTGACCAGCATATAAATGTGTAGCATTGACGTGCACTTGTCGTGAGGTGCACTCAAAATAAATATCAATACGACACTAATACGTAGTATAGCGAAGTAAGGTTCGTATCCACATGGAAAGAAATATTTCTCTTTTTAATTAACTAGTAACAAAGGGGGGGTTTTAGATTTGATTTGATTTAATTAACACTAAGATGAATGACTTAAATGAGTTTAATTAATGAGAAGAAGACTTGGCTTTGCTTTTATCCACTTAATGAAATGTTCGTCGATCCCGGTTATATCTTTAACTATCTTCCTCTCGAATACTCAATCGAGAAGTATATCCAGTTCATCGAGGGTAGTTATTAATAACGAGAAGCGTTCATTAATAAAACTTACTATCGAGTCAATATAGAACAAGCGCCGTATATTAACTTGATAGTAGCAATAAACTTAAGATGAAAACGATTGAGATTGATAACCTCAACACAAGCGGTTTATTGGTTTAATCAATATAATTAATTCCCCTTAGATTATTAATCATGAGATGCATGCATTAATAATCCAAGTTTACTACCATGAAAGGACCGAATTAATAACAAGCGTATTAATCGACCGATTCTAGTATTAATTAATATATGAAACAAAACTAGTTGATCCTTTAAGTAATGTTCAAAATATTAATATGAAATATGAATAGGAATTAATTAATACTCAAGAAAGAATATTAAAGAAGATGAATCCTACTATAGTTAATATCAAGATGTTAACTAATTGTCATCTTAGTAACACTCCCCAATATTAACGTAGAGGAAGAAATAATTATTACTATAACTAATGTCAAGATGTTAACTAATTGTCATCTTAGTAACCCTCCCCAACATTGATATAGAAATAGTATTTAAAGGAAGAATTAATATTCAAGGAAGAAGATTAAAGAGAATAACTCACAACTTACAAATTCATTAAGCTTCAAAGTAGCAAAACCAAGATGGAAGAGTTTAGTTCCTCATTTGGAGACTAAACATACTATAAAAATATAAAAGAAATACTATTCTAAACTGAGCTTAAGAGTATGGAAGAAGGGATGCTTAAAAGTGAAGGAAAATGGGGCTATTTATAAGTGTTTTGAAGGTGCTGCACCGGATACCCGGCCGGGTATTTGAGATACCCGACCGGGTATTTGTCAAAATCAAATATTTTGCTCACGATTTTGTGTTTTCTGCACGTCTTTTTGTCCGGGTCACTTCATACCCGACCGGGTAAAGGCTATACCCGACCGGGTAAGTCACCAAATCACATTTCTTGCATGATTTCTTGTTCCCTTGCACTTTCCTTTGATCTTGTAAGATCCCTTCCATGATCCTTTGTTGATTCTTGATTGTTTCTTGCTCAAGATGATTCTAAATTTACTAAATTACAACAAACTAGAAAAATAAAATGATTGCACCTTAAATGTGCAATTACCACAACAACACACCATAAAAAGTAATTAAAAGTAAAAATATAAACACTCAAAAATCAATGCAATCAAGCATGTTAGGAAATGCGCCAAAAACATTTCCTAACATGGATGCACCATAAATTTCCACCTAAAAATATGTACTGTTAGAACTTTTTGGCACAAAAAGAAGAAGTTGAATCCCCAGTAACATTGTAGCAGTAATGATATAGTAAACCCCCTTAATTCAATATATAAACTTATATAAAAAGAGCATAGCCCAATATGGAACAATATGAAAAGTCTTTACTCTAGATGATTACGATTCATTTTAGGATGTCTATTCATAAAGAATGGCGCTAAACACATCCAGGTCCCATTGCAGCCTTATATAAGAGTCAAATGTCGAAAATGTCAAAACTATGGACTCTATTCAAAAATAGTAATTTACAAATTTTTGAAATAAAAACAAAAATAGAGCAATAATAAAAAGAAATCATCGAATAACAAATAATTAAGACAAACTTTAGCCTACAGAGGTATATGGGTTGGTAGTCCACAGGGACCACAACATAAAAGTACTTTTGTTTTGGATTACTGCTTGAGTTAAAATTTATACATAGTACTCCCTCCGTCCCAGGGAGAAGTTCCCGGGCTGACTTTCACACATATTTAGGAAATAAAGTTACTGAAGGGTAAATTTTACTGTTTGGCACTGTTTCGACACTGTTTGGCACTGTTTCGACACTGTTTGGCACTGTTTTGCACTGTTTGACACTGTTTTGATGTAGGATAACTTTCCATTTAGGGAAATGGGAACTTTTTGTTGGGACTACCAAAAAAGGAAAGTGGGAACTTCTCCCTGGGACGGAGGGAGTATTAAACATAAAAGTACATGGGTTCAATAAATGATATTACGTATATTAAACCCCCTTAATTCAAGGATTTATGTCTAAAATACAAAGAAATTAGACTTTACCAGACCAGACCAGATCAGTTCAGACCAGACCAGACTAGATCAGACCAGACCAGCAAATTACAGTCCAAGTAAAAACATCCTTAGTAATTGGGGATAGCGAACACCTCAATTGTCCACTTTAACATCCTTATTCAGTGTTTTGAGGTATTGGAGAATTATTATCACTCTCATTTACCGTATAAACATAAAATGTTTCGACATATCATTCTCATTGGTCTGCCTTTTTCACCTCTTCTCCTTACTCGTTTCTTCTGTCTAATACTAAAAAAAAGAGCAACAGACAAAAAAGGGACCTTATTGTCCATTTTCCAAAAATGAGACTAAGAATGGGTTAGGAAACTATTATACCCTTATATTAATAGAATCTCACCCATTTTTGCTACAGTGATGTCACAGTGACCAAAAACATTATAGTGACCAAAATCCGCCAGTGACCAAAATCCGCTAGTGACCAAAAATCATTTGTGACAAAAAATTCAAAAATTCGTCAGTGACCAAAATCATTAGTAACCATAAATTCTACCTAGTTACCAATGTCAAGTTGTCAACTCGTCCAGTGACCAACATACACCAGTTCAATTACAATAACCCGATCGTTCAATTACAATTACCCGACCTGTCTAGTTACAATTACTCAATCATCCGGTTGCAGTTACTCGACCCGTCCAGTTACAATTACAATTATATATAGTTACCTGACCCGACCAATTACAGTTACACGATACGTTCAGTTATATTTATTCAACTAGTTACAGTTACCTGATTCGTCCAATTACAGTAATCTGATCGAGCCAGTTACAGTTACTCGATTTGCCCAATTACCCAATTCGAACAATTATAATTACCTGACACCATAAATTATCCAATTTGATCAATTATATTTACCCGACACCATAATAATCTACCTCTATATAAAAAGAGGTGGAAAACCAGACAGTTTTCCCGCCTAAAGTCCAAGGCAAAAATGGGTCGGGTCAAAGATAATGAACGGGTTCAAAGTGGGGCCAAGAAAGTTGGGTGAGGTCATTAAATGCACTGTCATATATTGTATTCGAAATCTTAAAAGCAGATTTGCATTGGGGATTGCAGTATGGCCGAATATGTAACTTATAGCAAAAAAATATTTTTGACAGAATATTTGCTTTATTTGATAACAAAAATAGTAATGATCCATTAAATGCAACTGATGAAAGAGCATCTTTACACAACCACCACAAGAAGCAATACTTCGGTTTGACTGATTTTCCAAATATAGATCACAAATTGAAATTATGAATTGGGTAGTTGGTATTGTTTCGGAAATGGGAAACTCATTAAATGAGATCTGTCTCAGCACTCTATTAACCTTTTATCCAACAGATATCTCAGCAGTCTAATAACATTTGGGCTACCAACGCAATACAAGCCTTACTACAACCATCTTCTACTATAAATAGGGGACTCTCACAACAATCCACATGACCACATCAGAACACACTTCACCATATCATCAAGTTATTTGGCTAGGTTAGAGAGCAACTATGGCTGAGAGCACAAATACAAATGGACTATGGTCGAACATTAGCGAGATTGACCACACAAAGACGACCGGAGCAGTGCAAGTTCGAGTAGTACGGGTCTACGAATTGGCTGCCCATGCCAGAGGAGGAAGCACTTTGGAGATGGTTCTTCATGATAAAAATTAAAGAGGTATGCACTATGTTTGTTTTGGAAACGATTTTCTCCTTGGACGTTAAATAAAAAATGTTTTGATGCTCTTTTTTTTCATTTTCAGGGCAACCGCATGTGAAATTAATCTTGGTGAATTACACCTGCAATATAAAAGATAATATTATGTTAAAATATATTTGTATTTATATCACACATGTGATATACGTGCGGGAGAATAAGTAGTAATGGAATATTGCAGCACGAAGAGAAATTGAAAATGAAAAACAGTTTGTTTTTATTTTTGCCAAAACTTAACCTAATGGGACAATATTTAAAAAATCAAATTAATTATTTTCTAAATTAGTATGGATGTCAACTACACTGCAACAACAATATTTAAAAACTGAAAGGGAATGAAGTACTGAGCAAGCAACTTGGCAACAAATATTTTAATAAAATCAAAACTGTTTTCAAAGAATAGATGATTACTTTTCAAAAAATATACGGAGTACATGCATAATATGTACATCTTATATTAGTTGAGAATATTTGATATTAACCTAATATATCAAGACCTTGGTAAAGTACTATTGCTTTCAACAAAGGATATGCCTTCTAAAAAGTAAGTGTTTAATTTATCCAAAATATTTTAATCGAAGAGTTTTATATAAGGAAGTAAATGACAACTCTGTTTTAAAAAGTAATATAGCTTGAAAGCAGTTTTAAATTATATATACTAAGCTACTTGATATAAAAATCAGTGTCACACCTTAATTTAAAAGTGCAGTATTCAAAGCAAGTATTAAAGATGTATGATAGATTAGTTTAAAAAATGAGTGTTGAACTTAGCCAAGTTGGTTAAATTCCTTATTATTAAGTGCTACTGACAATAATAAGGATTGATGTAGGTATATACAAGTCAAGTATGACTGTATGTATGGCAGACGATTTATGAAAACCAGATGTTGATCCAAATCAGTATAATCATAGTGTCTTATATAACTATGACAGCTTGGTTTTAAAAAATTATAGACTGAAGCCAGTATTGAATAAGTATTAAAACCAATATACAAATATGTAAAAATAAATATATCGATAAATATATGTCAAATATCTCATATTAAGCATAAGTATCTTATATTAAGATAGATCCGAACCATATTTCATGTATCAAGACAGATCTATTTGTGATAAATATACAACCATATTTCATGTATTTTATTGGGATAATCGTATAATTTGAAATAAAATATATATAAATATAAATACAAAGTCTCACATTAATAAAGATCTGTACCGAAAAATGCTAGATCTAGAGTGTTTAGTCTTTAGATCAACAGTTTTTGCGTATATTTTCAGAAAAATAATCAGAGATTAGTCATTAACCACGAGATGAATAAAGTACAGAAACTCTATGTTTCAGATTAGTCATGACCAAAGATGTAAAAATTTAGGGATGGGAGAGTATATAGATTATATATTACAGATCTACTGAAAAGAAGCTCGAAAATATACCAACAAAGCTGGCGTCCGTCGGTGCAAAACGGAAATACAGAGTGAAGGACTCCGGTCGATGGTCACGGCGGTCGTTCAAGCTCCGTTAAGGATCTAGATATGCAAGCAATGCACACAATCATTTGTCTGAACAATAAATCGAAAACGAAGGGCATTAGAGTGGTGTGTTAGAGGAGATGTGTGGGTGGAACAATATAATGAATTGATTAGGAAGAGTGAATGCGAAACGAAGGTGTGGTTGAACGACGAAGTGTTGAAAGCGAAAGAAGGGGGTAAAGGCATAGAATAATCTGGAATATAATAGAGGGCTCGACGGATAATCATATGCCTTGGAGAATGAGGGTATTTATAATTAGGGTTTGGGTTGGGTAGGTTAAAATATAATGGATTGGGCTGGATGGGTTTAAGTTTAATGGATTTGGGCTGGATGGAGGATTTTAGTAAAGGTTATGTTGAATCCCAAAATTTAATGGTTTGGGTCTGAAATTTAATAGATTTTTCACATTTGTGTACATATTCAATGGTTTCGTTAGGTTTAAATGGGCCATCAAAAAATTTAAAAAGTGTTTTGAATGATTAATTTTCTTTTAACAGTATCAAAATAAATCTAAAAAAGTTGTAAAAGTGTTTAAATAATCATAGTGTGGAGGGTGAAGATAATGATGGTTTTGCAAATGTTCAAATTTCAAGCGACTTTTTGTTAGAGTGTGGAAACGATCTCATTGCTACAATAGTAAAAGCACCTATCAGGACTTTGAGAATATTGTCAATGAGCCGACGTACTACAAAAGTTGTTTACAAGTCTGACTCTTTCGAAATGTTTAGTCTTTGCCTATTTCATTGTATGCTCCAAATGCTTGCAAACCAATGATTCGAAATCTTATTATATGCTTCGTCTCTCCCTCCTTATCCTAATATATAAATCGTACCAACAATGAGTGATAAATATACTTACCTTTAGAATTATTTTTTTATTATTCATATATATTACATGTGTACAAATAATATTATGTACACATTCACTAATAAAGTTAATAAATAATATCATATAACTGTACGATAATATGGCACGTGCATCGCACGGGTGAAAATCTAGTTATATTTACAATAACCCAACTACAACCACCACCATCTACCACCACTGGCTACCACCTCCGTCGACCACCACTAGAGATAGTATCAACTGGCCACCAGTGACCACTGCCATTGCCCGCCAATAACCACCGCCAGCCAGTGACCTCTGGTCATCTCATGACCCCCAATCAGTGACTGACCACCGTCGGATTCTGATGACCACCGCCGGATTACGATGAACACCGCGGTTACCGATTCCAGTGACGTGCCGCACCCGACTCCCAAATACCCCCTCCGAAAGCCAGCCACGCTGCCCGATCGTGCCACCATTTGCGCAAGCCCCAACGAAAATTGTAGCCGTGTGCCGCCGATTTCCGCAGCCAATCATTGATTTACATTCCAATCAAAGACAGTAGAAAGATAGAAGAAGAGGAAGAAGAAATTTAGCTGAAGCGACGAGCAGTGGTGGCGTGAAGTCGAGGACAGAGAGACGGAGAGATTAAAGCGGAGGCCGGCGAGTGGTAGGTGATGAAGCAGTGACCGGTAGGTGAGTACTCAAGCGGCGGCTGACGGGTGGTTAGTGTTGAAGCGGCGTCCGGCAGGTGTACGAGATCTGCGGCGGCCAAGAGATTCCTTGGAGATCTACGCGTTGGTGTAGAGCAGATGGGTGAGAACGGAGAAGACAAATGCTTCAAATTAGGGTTTTATTAGATTAGGGGCATTTCAGTACATTAAGTTATAATCCGTCTTACTTTTGTCCAAATAATGAAGTAGTCCTACTTTTGTCTTTTGAAACTCCATTAGTATTATCTATGTCATTATTTCTTAATTCAATATATAATTCAAGCAGTAGTCCAAAACATAAAAGTACTAATCCTGTATAATAATAATAATAAGATACAATGAGTGGAGTTCTTTTTTTTTTTTTTACTTTGTACGCATAAACATACCCAACATTCAACAAAACTAAACATCTATCCCTTAGTTGAAAGAGCAAAATGCATACTAGTTACCCAAAACCGCCACAATTTCACTCAAACTCGTAATATAAATCCTTTTACGCCCAAATGTTAAGAAAAAAATTATAAACTCTGATTATAAGCATTGTCGCAAGAACTTGCTCAGACAAATAGAATATCACACTGCTAGAATGCTAGGTGCTAACAGCCCATTTTTCAGGCTCAAAAAGGAAATAGAGATAGTACTAACCAACAATTGTAATATGGTCACAATTAATTCTTGTTGCTCATATTTTATTCACATTTGCATTTTTAGAGGTACAACCAATCACAAGAAAATACCTTTCTAGCTTTTCCTATCATTTTCGGGGATCGGAACATACCAATAGTGATATATCTAGCAATGAGAAAAGTCTTCAACAATTAACATCATGGTGATGTCATAGTCCAAAAAACAGAATGCTAGGTTTTCCCTCTCCTTTATTCATCTTTGTTGTATATACTAAAATATAAGTTTACATGACTATGAAAAGCATTGAAAAGTCATTATCTATAGACCCACTTTAGATTTCATTTATCTCAACTCATTTTTGGAGTTTTCTTATAGATACTTCTGCTTGTGAGCATGCATCTTGTGTTAAAGCTGGTGGAAAAATACAACCTTGGGACTGCCTTATGTAGTTGGGGAAATTTTTGCAGAAGCTGTGAACTGTTGAGATTTGATCTTATGTAAAAGCCACACAAAGATTGCAAGAAGTGTACATGCGGATACACAAATACCGTTCATGGTTTGCCTATTGTTTTTTTTGTCCTCTAACTTACCCTTGTTGTCAACTAACATAACCAAATGTTGCCTCTAGACAAACACAATCACGAGTTAAGGAACATATATTCTAAATAATTTTGCCTTGTAGATTCATTGAACTGGACTTCAATAAACTTGACACTAATTAGGGATAACAAATCAATATGCAATCCAGAAAGAAAATCAAATCAGGGACAACAACTTAATTAGCAAAGATTAACCAAATCAGAGACGATACACTTACCTTGTAGTGAATTGAGCCGCTGCCATGGAGTGACAGATCGGTGCGACCTTGTGAATGAAGATGCCGGCCTTTTGTTTCTCACGCCCTTCTTTTACCAGTTCTCTTCACTTTCGCAGATGCCATAGCCTGCAATAGCTTTCGTCTCTCGCCCTGTTTTATATTTCGTTGATCCAAAAGTGGTTTGGGAAGGACCTCTTTGCAATAAACATACTTTAAAAAAAATAAACGTACTTTTTTAAAAATAGATGACGTGGATTACACTACCAAGCAGATGGTGCCACCTGTTGAATGCACCCAAACATTCTGTAACATAAACGCATCGTAAAATTTTCCTTATATTATAAATTTTATAGGAGTAAAAAGTGTTGTATCATGATCTAGCTATTTATATACTCCGTAGTTTACTACCCAGTATATGTCTTCCTAAAGATCTCACCGACCAACTGTATGAGAAAAAACTTTACAATTACATTTTCAATATAGGCGCAGTACATGATAATTAATATAGCAGTTGATCAGTAGACCATAGTTACAGGTTCATAGTTCATACAATGATACAAAAGTTAATTAACAAACAATCACAATAATGGAGAAGATGGCGGTGTAGGAAGACACACTCCTAGGAAGAAATGGAATAATAATAAATAAAGTACTCCTCCATACGTAATATACTACTTCCATCCCTTAAAATTTTCCCAAATTTAATCGGAAAAAGAAATAACAGGAATTACAAAGTACTCCCTCCGTCCCCCTAATATTGGGACAGAAGAGAGTGATGCTGTTTTAAGAAAAGTAGAATTATGTGGTTGATAAAGTGAGAATAAAGTAAGAACGTATTATAGTCACAAAAATGTTACCAAATATGGTATGATACAATTAATTATAGGGGGACATTTAAAAATGAAAAAATGGGACAATTATTGAGGATAGAGAGAGTAATTTATTAAAAGTGGCAATTCAAGTTTGTCCATTTTTTGTGGGTCTAAATTAGCTTTCTAAGTGAAATGACTTCAACTGCTGAATAGTACTTCATCCCACAAAACTTGGTCAAAATTGACTTGCACGCACGTACTCCCTCTGTCCCTTAAAACTTTGTCAACTTTCCCTTTTTAGATGTCCCACTAACTTTTTCACTTTCTCTTTTAAGTAAAGAAATTGTGGTTCCAGTTAATTCTTTCTCTTCTGCAAAAATCTCAACCACATAGTTTTTACTTCATTAATCCCTGTGTTGGTCAAACTTGGCAAAGTTTTAAGGGACGGGGGTAGTAGATAAATAAAGTAAAAACTGTGATGTTGAAATTTGTGCAGAGGAGAGAGAAACAACTTTAGCCACATATTCTTTACTTTAAATGAAAATGACAAAGTTTTTTGGGAAGACCAAGAAAAGAAAGTTGACCAAGTTTTATGGGATGAAGGGATTAGTACACACAAAGTACTATTCATTCTATTTTTTCCATGCAATATTATCTTATATATATATATTTATACACACACACACACATATATATATCACACATATTAAGGAAATAAATTTACTATATATATATATCAATCATCATTTACCCCAGTGCCGCAAAGGCTCCCCACCTATGGTGGGGTAAGGGGGGTCGGATGTACGCAGTCTTACCCATGTACTAAAGCACAGAGAGATTATTTTCGGATGACCCATAATGAAAAACGCGTCCAAAATTGCATGAACTAACTGCTGCTTCATAACAAAGAAGAGCAGACAGTTTGGTGAGCCATTTTGCTTTATTCCATCATATTCTCAAGCTAAAAAATAATGAATCTTTGCTTCCATTGCAAATGATGGAAACTAAGGAAATAAATTCACTGAGAGGTAAATTTTACTGTGTTGACACTGTTTGGCACTGTTTTGCACTGTTTTGATGTAGACAATTTGTCAAATATGGAAAGTAAGGAAGTGTGAACTTAATTTGGGGACTGCCCAAAAAGAAAAGTGAGAACTTAATTGTAAGACAGAGGGAGTATAGTTTTTATAAATGGGCTGAAAACGTCGGTTAACAAACAACCCCATTAAGGTGATTCATCCAATTCCAAAGCATGTCTGATAACATTGAAATTGGAATTAATGTGCTGAAATTGGTGAAATCGTGATTGAAGCGGGAGAATTAGTTGAATGTGCTTCATTATGAAAACTTAGATTGAAATACATTTAACTAATAAAATAAAAAAAACAATGTATGATAATAGCTAAAATAGTTCTTTTCAAAAATTGAGGAAATTCCCTGAGAAGAATAGCCTAAGCCTCACTTATTTTGGCAATTGCATAATTCAACACTCAAAATTAACAGTTCAGTGTTTGGTAAAAAAAATGATTAATAAGAGAATAAGCTAAAAAAGACACATATAGCCCGTTTGGTAATATCAAAATGAGATGAATCAGTTGAATCTGCTGAAATTTATGAAGTTTTAACGGATTTGCCTGAATTGACTAATTATGTTGATTTATGATAAATCATAAACCTAGATCTTACATTGTCACAAGTTAGAAATCATAAACCTTTGAAATGATAAATATCAATAGCCAAAATTTATAGGTTTTCCATAGATTGTAAATTAAAGAAACTTTCGTTTTACTAAACGTTGTGTTATATACATTTTTCTTTAAATAATTCCATCGATATCTCCTTTTATATAAGTATTACTCCTTGACTTTTTATATAGGTTTTCTATATCTACGTATTTTTACTTCACAATTTTCAAAAACTAATACTCTAAATATATAGTAATGTTATTGTTTTAATTAATTTATGTTTCGTGCATCGCATGGATGAAAATCTAGTTGTGAACAAAGAAGTGTCTCATAACATTTAGCTTGTAATGTAATTTGCTTTCAAATTATATTTATATTGCATGCTACTTACCATTTCGTGGGCTATACAAATTTGTGTACTACTAAGTACTCCCTTCGTCCCGCTATGATTGTCCCATTTTACCATTTCGGTCCGTCCCACTAAGATTGTCCCATACCTTAATTGATAAAGTTTGTGTGGTTCTAAATCATTTCTACTTTATTCTTACTTTATCAATTCAATATCAACCACATAACCACACTTTTATTAATAACCGTGTCACCTTCTCTTGTCCCAAACTTAGGGGGACGGAGGTAGTACTAATCATTGATAAATTGTATTGAATATATTGCATTTTACGTCAAATTTTCTTATTGTGCGGACTATTCTAAACGATTCAATTAAAATAACTTCATCTTTTTTACTTTAAATTTTGACTAATATTAAATATACCAATGAAAATGTTTCAACATGCGCCGCACGGGTGTTCTACTAGTAAAAACAAAAAGCAAAAAATTTTAGGGAGATAAAAGATACAAAAAACCGATGAGAGAAGATTTGTGAAAATAAGATTTATGGTTAAATTATTACTCATTTACTCTACATCCATTATCCAAATTTTATAAAATATATCTATATAAATACAACAAAAATTCAGAATTTCAGATACGTAACTTTTTATGAACTTACATGACGCCAATATTACATGCATGTGTAAAACAATGGATTTTCAATTGCAAGAGGTTTGAAGATGAAAAAACTTTCTGATCACAGTTCTAAAATTAAGAACTCTACGTTAAAATAAATTTTTAATACATGTTTACTCACAAAGTCACAAAGAAGAATTTGGTAAAAAAAATGAACAATAATAAAATTATTTAATTAAAAAGCAGATATAAACTAACCACACAACACTACTTTTAGAACTTGACAACACTGATGCCCACATTGCAAGTCCGAAAATTGTGGGAGAACATTTGAAATAAAAACTAGTTAAATGACAGAAACATCGAAATGACGCAATGGACTTGGAAACGTTTAAAAAGAACAAAATTTTCTTAGCACAGATCATCTTAAAAGTAAGAATGCAGGGGCATAGTAAGAAACATAGAATCCATATTATCACGTAAGGTAAAAACACATCTCTGACAGTTGATGTGTGCCTACATAACTAGAACTTCGATATCAGTGGTTGGCACTACTGCCATTGCAGTAGCATGCAGCTTTGAGGTGGTTTCTTCTTCATTCTTAAGAGGATGAATAGTGACAAGATCTGGAAGAGGAAACTTTGGCCCAGTCTTTCCCTCCGGGTCGTGCCCAAGCATGATCTTGACCTTTATGCCCAACACTCCCTGGGATGATGATGATTATAATAAGACTAACAACAACGTATAATAACATTCAAACATCAAGACACTTGAAAACATTTGAATTAGTTTAACAAACTTGGTAAAAAGTAAGTGCATTTTGGCAGGGTACAACTTTTCAAGGTCTTTGTACGTGAACATGCTGATATGAGTTATAAGTTCTACTTATACACCAGTTGTCCCATTTGATGTCATAAACAAAATACTATAATGACTTCACTTAACTAGAGGTGCATATGCTCCATAAAACTAGAATAATCTTCTATTACTATATAAAAGAAAAAGAAGTCTTGCATAGCAAGTTCCCGCCAAAGAATAGTCCATTCTAGAAGCTGATGTGGTCAAGTTTCTAGGAGTAACTTCTTAATTACGGAGTAATTTATAAATGGTACATTCATATGAAGTACATAGTAGATCGTGTAGCGAATGATCCACAGAAGTATGGCAACAAAACTAATAAAAGCCACAGAAGTTGTATCAACTACCATTTGAATTATCTAGAATGCTTGATCACAATGAAAGGCACATTGAAATTGTAAATGTATAAAAAGAACACATGGGAAAATGAAAAGACAGATAATATTTCCAAAAAGTTTATATCCCAATCCTTTCATTAACGCACTATATATATATATATATATATATATATATATATATATATATATACACTACATGTTTTCTTTGCATACTCCCTCACTAATGGCCAAAACTTTTAGATCTAAGATAACTTTATTTCGTGGTGGATTTTTTAGTTAAATTTAGTCTTCATGTACATATATATCATATATATATACATTTATATTTTTTAGAATGGAAGATCAAGTCACACTTTGCCATGGACTATGGTATTAGTTTTCGGTAGATCCTATGGTACCCAAAAGGTATCATACCTTTGTCCACATGGTCCAATCAAAATGTTGCAGTTGAAATATTTAAATCTAAATTGAAAATGATATAATGATTTCGACCAATCATGTGAGTGGTAGGTATGGGATCCTGTTTTTTAAAAGGGTACCGGGGTTGTCACCTTAGTTTTTTAGCCAATATGGATAAAGAATAAACAACATAAAATCCATAAACACAGTTTAAATAGATACGTATGAGAAGATGAATAGTTTCAGTAAATAGAACCATCTGTCAAAACCACTTTGGATATTTTCTAGATTTCAACATTTCGAATACTTTTCTAAGTTGGAGCTTTGGAGGTTCATTATATAAAAATTTTACGTGTGCAAGCATTGTCCTTTTATTTATTAGTTTGTACAAGCCAATAAGCCATATACTACGTAGATGGCTAATAATTTAAAATATGTTACTGAAGGAACATAACAGAAAAAAATGAAAAGTTTTACAATCATAACTTATAACTTATTGCCCTGTTTGTACATGATTTAAGAAAGTGAGTTGTGTGTTGTAGAATGAATATTACCATAAATTCTTCACCATAAAAGGAAAATGAATATTATTTTGAGACAAAAATGAAAATTGGAAGATCAATATGGGATAGAGTGAGTAAATAATATGAGTGTGCATATTTCAGTTCACTAGACGTTTCATTTTTTAGGCATATATTCTTCTAGAGACTAGAGATGTGAAGTGAAGTTTTATAAGATAGCTATGTTTATAATGAACTGTAGATACTATTCTTCTTAATAAATCTGAAAATTTTAATATATAATTTTTTACTTAGTAACTTTATAGCCTAATTTTGAAATTATTGAATAACCACATGAATTTGTTTTTACTTAAAATATTTCAAGAAAGCATAAGGTAAACTCACCAAACAGTTATTTTGGTGTAATAAAGGAAAATATTATATTATTAAGTTATTCACAAAATAATCTTCTAACTATATTTTCAGATGATGAAGTTAATTGGGATTGTTTTACAAGTGTATTTATATAAAGTTTATAAAATTTATTTAATTAATTTAATCTAATTAAACAGACACATAAAGAATTTGTATTTATGCCCTCTCCTGTTTTTGTTTTGTGACTTTTTATCTATTTAAAAAATTTATAAAATATACGAGTTTTTGTTTCGGCATTGCTGATTGGGAAAAAAGATTTGAAAAGAAATTGACCAAAATAGGACTAAAACAAGATTGGAGAAAATTCTTAAATAGGACTAAATATGCTTTATTGGCAAAATAAGAACTTTACCCTATCAAAAGAATAGAACAATAAAAATCTCAAAGTAGGAGTGGATGAGTCATATTTAAGGAAGAAAATAATGGGACTCCTATTTGGAAGTTATGTTATGTTTTGCTCTCATTTATAGAATTCACAAAGATAGTATAATTTTTTTCCAAAATCTGCAAGAGTTAAATCTTTGAATATAAAGTTTTATGCCCAACTATTACTTTCAGCAAGATAGACTGAGTGTATGTTAAGTTGTAAATTTTAATAAAAATATTTAGAGGTTCTAATATATAAACCAAAATACTTGAACCGACAGAAATTTGATATGATACACAAAAAACAATATTGAATATGGTATGAACAAATTTGTTGGTGCTAATGATTATAATTATGAAACCAAAGTTGAAAATTTGCTTTCCTTATATCTTTGAATTAAAATTTTAGAAAAACAATGAATATCATGTGAACAATCACTTTAGTATAATACGTTTTTGAATTGAAAAAATAGAAACGAATGAGTTGCAAATTTACTAGATTGGTAGTTAAAATTGATTTTAAATGAGGTGTTGACTCATATATACGGAGACGACGAGTCGAAGTGTGAAATATAATGAGAGAACCTTTATTAAAAACATCATAAATAATTTGTGGAGAATAAGATGTCAAACTCCATAATCAGAAGCATGGTTATAAGCTTGAGGTGGTGGAAGATGAATCCTTATCATGTGAGAAACTATAGTTATTTTTATTTTTAATATGTAAATTTGTAATATGACATTTCTCCATGTCAAGACATAAGTGGTATACATTATGTTATACATTGTACTTTTGTTTAGGTGCAATTGGTTTTGTGTACTTTGTTGTTACTACTTTATCTGTGTGATGATTTTATGATATTAACATCTTGCATGCGGTAATAATTTATTTTTTCATTATAATTTTTTAATTTTTGTCTTTATGATTAATAATTTTTTGATAAAATATTCATCCGGGCATCGCACGGGTGATATACTAGTTAAATACAAAATCAAAAGTTATTCTGTAGCTTTGTACAAATTATATAATTTTAACGTCCATATTTCCCAATCCACAACTTTAACCATTTACATATATAATTGACAATTATTTAAATGTCTAACAGATATTTTCAAGTTTCTTATTAAGATAAATTTAATATTCTATTTATATTTTTCAAAATATGTTTTTTGGCACATTAACAAGTATGGTGCTGTTAATGTGATTAGTAAAAAGGTCAACCTATTAGAAATAATAATGTAAGATGAGACTTGCTTACCAATTATCAAGAGGAAGCATAAACAAGTGAGACTTGCTTACCAATTATCAGGTCAAACTATTCATTTCTTTAAAAATATCAAAGGAATTAACTAAAGTAAGATGATGCAGTTTACCACACAATTGACATCTATGCAAAGTCAAAAGAACAGAGGGAGTACTTTTTTACTACATGTTTATTTAAATAAAAAATGTCTACATTTTGCTTAGGTGTTTATTGAAATGAACCATATTTGCCTTTGAAACATTTGGATGAAGTTCACACACGATGTTCATATGACCAAACAAAACTCTTTTATTTAACATAATGTCAAAGTGAGGAAAGGATCGGCAGACCTGTCTCATACCTGTCTCATTAGAATGTGTCTCACAGCAGTGTCGATGTATTCCTTCACAGGTTGACCTGAAGAAATCATGTAACCATCTTTGAACTTCATAGATTTAGCACGCTGAGCTCTCAGCTTCCCACTGACAATTACCTGAAACAACAGAAAGAATTTTATCGCACTCTTTCCAGATGAAATCAAATTAATACATCAGGTAAATACCTCACAACCCTTTGCTCCGCTTTCCATAACAAATCGCAGGACACCATAACATGCCCTAAACAAATAACATAAATACTATCAATCAAAGTCATGCATAAATAATTATGCGCTTGTTATAAATTTCAAGACATGTTGCAATCCAAACAGACTTGTTAGCTTATAATGATACATAAGGCAACTCCTGATTCAGTCTTGTAGGAGCTAAAACACTGTGGTCATCTTCCGACACAAAATCAGTATGTAAAGTGACCGATTTGCTTTATAGATGACTATTGCATACAAACCACAAGGATTCTAGTGTGAACAGAATGCAAAATAGGAGTTTATGTTTCCTAGCTAAACTTGAGGTGCATGCAGAAATACAGTCTCACTTGATTAGCAAGGAGGTTTGTTAAACAGTTTTTCTAGTCATCATCCGACACAAAAATGATATTTGAAAAATCAATTTGCTTTGTTGATGACATAAATTGAAGTATCGCTGGTAAGAGAATTCTAATTATATTATATTAATTACTAAATGACTACTGCATTCATCACTTTCTAGTTCATAAATCCAATTTTGGTCAAAACCAACAAATTAATACTGAATAGGTAACTTCATGAAAATCAGTGCACATAGCTCCATGAGCTTAACCTCCTAACAGCAAGACCACCAAGAAGTTTGTAGCGGAGGGACTCTGCCTGTGCAATGGCACAAAGACCCCTATCTTGCACCTTTTCAGCATACAGTTCCACAGTGTTCTCCTCAAACTTGAACCGTTTCTGGACCAGTGAAGTCAGTTCCCTAATTCTCCTTCCTTTCTCACCTATGGATAATTAATTGAGAATCAGCAAGTGTGTGAAATACCTGCTAAGAAAAAATATTGGTGTTCCACACAAAAGACGCTAGCCACCAAGACAATAACCTACTTGTAAAATGTCTACTTGCAAAATCAGAGCTTTGTTTTTACAAGATGAATGTGTGTGTGTGTGTATAAATCTTAGAGTTGAAATTTCATTAATATTCAACAGTAGGCAATTGGAGCTATTCTAAGAATCCATGCATTCACATTAGATGTATAATAGCCCATTAATGAACATATACTCAATGTAAGACATAACTCGAGTAATAAACAGGTATATGACAATGATAATGGGAATATAAACAGGTATATGAAAATGGGTACAAACAGGTATATGACAATGGGAATATATTATACACACAAGATGGAGAAACAGAATTACATTATATCAAATTTCCATATTAGGGTTTTGTTTTGAAAACATGAAGAAAGTCAAACTCACGATGATTCTTCAATATACAAAGAGTAAGATGGAATCAACACAAAAAAAAAGCCAAAGTAAACTTATAGGTTATATGTGCAATGAAATCTTGTTGGTGATTCAAAATCTAGGGCCTTTTAGTCTAATAGAACAAATCAACGATTTTAATGTGGTATCTTACAGAGTCAGGGAGAGAATTACCGAGAACATTCTGAGTACGAGTGGCACGTATAATGATCTCTGTCCTGACGGGAGTGACTCTGACCTCGACTCCGGAGTATCCATCCTCAGCAAGCTCTCGCGTCAAAACCTCGTTAAGTTCCGCGAAGAAAACTCCATCGGCGACAAACTGCAAAATCAATGAAAAACGACTTTGTCTGAGCATATGTAAAGCATACACGTACCATGCCTTTGGATTTAGATTTAACTAACCTTTCGCTTCTTGCTCATCTGAGTAGCCATTTTTGGATAATTTAAAAGGACGGAAAACTCAGAAAGGCGGCGTCTTTCAGATAGGGTATGAAGCTCTTCGTCAAAGGATCCGGCGAGATCGGTATGGCAGCCTTAGGAAGTGATTTTTTAAAGTGATTTTGGGAAAAGTGATTAATAGTAAAAGTTGGTAGTGTTTGAAGAAAAAGTGATTCTGAAAAAGTAAAAGTTGGTAGTGTTTGGTAAAAGAAGTACTTTTTGTGTAATAGAAAAAGTGAAAAGCAGTTTAAAGCACCCTTCCACCTGCTTCCAGCTTTTAGCTTTTAAGTGATTAATTTAAGCAGAAGCTGTCATTTAAAAACACTCTTTTTAACTTTTTTTAAGCTAAAAGCTGAAAAGCACTTTTTTTAATCAAATGCAAACACTCCCTTATACTACCTCAGTATAACAAACAAGTAGATCCTAGTTCACACTCACCTTATTTTTTAGTAAATAAAATATTTACATATTCAGAAACTACATTAAAACCGCTACAAAGTCTGATTAATAAAAGTTCAATTTGATAAAAATTTGATATATAAAGTAAAAGATTATGAGTGACCTAAGTTGACCAATGAATAGTGAACGATAACATTCCAACGGAACGAAGGAAGTATTTGAATTAGAACTGGGTATTGGGGTTAGTAGAGAAATTGGGCTTCTGTCGAAGTAAGTTCAGCCCGTCCCTCTGCAAGTGCAGGCCGACTATGCATGTTTTTAGTTGAATTAAACAAATACTTACATATAAAGATATTTATAATTTGTTGGTCTGGTCTGATCTGGTCTGGTCTGGTCTGATTTGGTCTGGTCTGGTCTGATCTGGTCTGATTTCTTTGTATTTTTATAACTACCCAAGTCTGGTCTGATCTGGTCTGGTCTGATCTGGTCTGGGACAAATTACAGTCCAAGTAAAAACATCCTTATAATACTTGAATTAATGGGCTTAAACAAAATAAATTAGACTAGATTAGACTTAAAACATTCTGACATATAGATCTTAGAGCTGAATGCAAAAACGTAAATGGTGCATATGGGACATGAGAGACATCCAATTAAAGAATAATAAATAGAATATCTTTATTCTTATTTGAATATCTTTATTCTTATTTGAATAGCTTTATTTGAACAATGTCTATATCCAGACATTGTGTTTAACATTGTTGACAAAAACTTACCAAACACACATAAATCGTGAAAAAATAGAAGGAGAAATGTCATAAATTATTCTTTAGTGTTTATCTCTCTCATGCTACATGTGCACCGTGCACATTGTAACATTAGAGGTGCTCTTAGGATGTTTTTACTTGAATTGGAGTTTTCTGATCTGATTTGGTATAATCCGGAAAGGTCTGAACTAGTATGATATAGTAAATGTTTGATCTCTATGTATTTATATCTTTTCAAATCTGGAACTGGAAAAAATCCAAGTAAAAACATCTTATAAAATACACAAAGATCGGACATTTACCAAGAATAAACATCCTTACCAGACTAGGCTTGAACATATCATACCAGACAAGCAAACTTCAGACCAAGAATCAAGTTTAAAAAGAGAATAAATATATTTACTTTAAATTAAGAATATCTATATATATGATTAAAATAAATGTTGTTTACATATTTATTCGAAAACAAAATTGTTTGCATATTTTCTTCGTTATTTAATAATTGTGACATCGTGATTTTCGCACTATTCGCACGTCTTATTTTGATCATGATTTTCTACTAAATCTTTATATATAAAGATAGTATGGTGGGGGTCAAATAGGGCAATTAATTTCCCTCATAAATAAGCGAAAAAAATGTTAGGAAGTAATTTAATACGAAGTACATAATTACTAATGGATTAATACAACTCTTATGATGATATTAATATGGTAGATTAATATGGTAGATATTGTGATAAATCAAAAATAGACTAAATCAGACGTGATCTAATGATCTTACGTTAAAATCAAGAAACTAAACGAGATCAGTTTTAAATAAATTAGATCAGACATAGTCCATAGTAAAATATACAGAGTACATAATACTATACTAGGGTATACTTGAGCGAGTCATATTAGACTTTAACAAAACATATTAAACCAAACTAGATTTAAATAGATCATACCAGGTTGTAGCAATTCAGAAACATGCACTCAAAAGTGAAAACATTGTAATCAATAGCGAAAAAATAATAACTTGTATATTAGTACGTAAAGATAATCTCATGACGTTTCTTGACTGTCATCAATTTTTGAAATAAATAGTAACAAAACATAAGTAAAGTCACTCATTTTCTTTGGTGACATCATAACACATTACAAACTATTCTAATATATTTTACGAGTGTTTTCATAATGATTTGATTTTATAGTTTTTAATTCCAATTTTTTTACCCTCAATGAAGTTCATAAAATCGGTCCATAGCGGTTTGAGAAAATTTTATTGATTGTGAAAGAAATAAAACCTACTGATATTCCACATACTATCGTAAGATTTATCTGAATGAAGCACTGGGTTCGGGTTCATAATGTTCCCTACTGATATTCAGATAAGATTTATCTAAATGAAGCAGAATTCTGTGTATAATATATTCCCATTGTCATACACCTGTTTATACCCATTGTCATATACCTGTTTATATTCCCATTGTCATTGTCATATACCTGTTTATTACTCGAGTTATGTCTTACATTAAGTATATGTTCATTAATGGGCTATTATACATCTTATGTGAATGCATGGATTCTTAGAATAGCTCCAATTGCCTACTGTTGAATATTAATGAAATTTCAACTCTAAGATTTACACACACACACATTCATCTTGTAAATTTTGCAAGTAGACATTTTACAAGTAGGTTATTGTCTTGGTGGCTAGCGTCTTTTGTGTGGAACACCAATATTTTTGCTTAGCAGGTATGTGATACCCCAAAAAATTAAAATAAAATAAATAGTTTTATTAGTCAGATAAAATGTTTCAAAAGTGACATTCTAATAAGTACTAGGTTGACCTTATAAGTGTGTCACTTAAATAACAAAAATGATGTTTTTATGACAAGTGATAATTATACACATAATATAAACAATAAAAGTGACATCCCACCAATGTCAATTCGATTAATAATATGTGTGCCAAAATACACTTCATATAATACAAAAAAAAAATGAAAGTGTTGAAAGGCTGACTTTTGTAATACATACCGAGCAGTACACATATCAATAATAATAATAGATCCACATCAACCTACCAACGTATGTAGTCACATGACATGTTTCATCATATATGCCAACAAGCCAATACATACTGAGTGTAATATATTCGGATCTTGTCATAGAAACCCACATGGGTAATCATTCGTAAGTACACACCGCTCTTAATAATGCATATATACAATAATATTAATATACTCCGTAATAGGCATATAAAACAATGATAGACATATGCTACCTCCGTCCCTTTTATATTGAGACGGAAGAGGGTGACACGAGTTTTAAGAAAAGTGGGTTTGTGTGGTTGATATTAATTTATAAAGTAGGAATAAAGTAAGAATGATTTTGAGCCACACAAACTTTACCAAATAAGGTATGAGACAATTAAATAAGGACATTTCAATATGGTAAAACAGGACATTTAAAAGGAGACAGAGGGAGTAATACATAGTACTCGGTAACTCTTGTAACATGGTCACATACATACGTATGTAGTACATGAGGGTTAGACCCATATATTGATTCCCATATACTCTATGGGTAATAATGTGTACTTCGTATAATAAGAGCTGCATAAGTTACTGGACCTCACTGCTTCGCCGAAGTTGAGGCCGGGCGCCCGGGCTAACGGTTGAGCTGCGTTACTGGACCTCACTGCTTCGCCGGATGGACGCCGAGCCACCAACATCTTGGAAAGCTTCTGATGGACGTAAAAGGATGCTTCCAGACGCCGGAGATGGACACCGGCGTTCTTCCCCTGTTTCCGTAGCTCGCCGACAATTAACTGAGTATGCCGTCAGCTTTCTTTTCTTCCGTATTACACTTACCTTCATATAAAAGTTGATATCATTTATAACTCGGCTAGGTAATAGTTGAACTGGATTGGTTAAATCTAAATTGGATATTCTTAATTTGGGCTGGCCAAAATATACGTATAATAATGATAATAATAAGAAAATCAATTGGGTTAGGAGAAATGGGATAAAAAGAAATAGAAAATAAAATACTAATTGTGAAATTTTAATACTTAAAAGGTGGTTGTTGTGAACATCAAAATAACAAGGGTGACACGAATTGAGGTAAGTGTTTCCGTCGATCAAAACGACTATTCTTCTAGTTAATAGTTTCAAAAACTTGTATGTGAACTAAGTTCCAAGTTTTGAGATTCGATATTATTTGAAAATATGTGAAGTATTTGGACTTGCTAAAATTACTATTTTACTAGCGTTATTAAATTTGTGACTTTCTCGATAAGTTTTGGAAACTTTGATAAAATATATGATATGAGAAATATGGCTATCTTGTGTACAAAAATCAGTCTATTGATCTTGAAAGTGTGATTTGGATTACTTTTGGAAAACTACAATTGAGATCGGATATAGTATGACTACCTTTGGAAATATGATTACTATTTATATTATTACTACGTAATATTTCAAAAGCTTTGATATGAAATTATATGTATTTGAGACTAGTAATATACATACAAGAGTTTATATATATATATATATATATTATTAATATGTCCATCTCATAGACACTTTTGGAAAATTACGATGTATATATAAATATATTTTAAACCACTACTACATTTAAATGTATAATTATAACTAGTGTTAAATATATAAAATTATACGGAGTAGGTGATTTGAGAGGTCTTGGTAAATATATAAAACTTTTAAGCTAATTGATATTGAAGACATGATTTCAAATACTTAAGTCTTCTTAAATGTATATATAACTCGCCTCTTCGATAATTGAAGGAATTTCGATAACTGTAGTATCTTTTTGAAATTATTATTTTAGATATATGATGAGGGTACAAATTTATGTTTACCAAAATTTACTATTTTACCTCGTTAACAATTTTGAGATGTTTTAATAAAAATATTTATTTATAAAATTCCATACTTGAATAATATTACGAGCATTTATCTATCAAAATTATTATTGAGCTACAAATGATTTTAAGAGATTTTGGTACAATATATAAAATAAATATCTTTCTGTATGAGTATAACTAGTGCTTATTTTTATAGTAACGTAGGTTTTGATGTCAATCAAAAATGATTTACGCATGCTTACATGTATCAAATATTTGAACTATGAAAATTATTTATGACATGAATGTTTATGATTGATATGGATGGAATATTTTGAATATACGAGTATTGATGGATTATTTTCTATGGATGATTAAATGTATATTCTTTTTAAAGAATATTGGTGGCGATGGATTGATATTTATTACAGAGAATATCTTTGGAAGTGTGACAAGCATGATTTTGGGGAAAACTTAAAGTTTTCTTAATATATTTTTATGTCTCGAGAGAAACACGAGGCGTGGGTGGTTAGGCTACTACTACTTTTGGTGAAATTTATTTGGGTCGGTAACCAGTCCGGCAATGACACGCTCCGGTAGACATCCAGGACTTTTATTTGAGGATCAAAGATCCTTTGGTGGTCGTAATAGTAGTTACCTAATTTACCCTTGGACAATGTCCCTTGTGAGTAGGTGGTAGAAAACATCCTGCCTACTTGGATTTCTTACTACTCGGAGAGTTTGAAATCTCTTTTAGAGAGTGTGCACACTTAAGGTAAAAATTCAGCTTCCAATTGGTGGTCGGTGGGAGCCGGAATTCCGGGATGAGTCGTAGACAACAACGACTCATTGGGCTCGAGGAATCTTGAGTTTCGCCCACTCTTAAAAGAAACATAAAGTATTACTTTGGTTGGAATTGAGAATGGAAATATCGATTGGAGGAATTATTTTGAGACCTTAAATAATTTTGGATATACATATGGGAGGATTAAATATTTTGTGGAATTAAATCTTTTTATTACCATTGAGATTATCGTGGAGAATTATTCCTTATAAGGGTTGTTAAGGAAATCCTACTATTCAAAGTTTATAAACATTATTTTGACTTATGAATGCTATTCTAAAATTACTACTCCGTATTTAGTATGTTGGGAAGTATACAGATCTGACAAAGTATTTTGGAGGACTGTGTGATATCAAGACATTATTTTACTTGCATATGTGTGATATGCTGTGAGATGGAATAATTTTTATGAACCCCAGTTTAGTGTGTGTATTTATTTGTGTATTTATGAGATCAAATATTTTACTTGCATTTGAGGAATTGTAAAGTATTTTGAAAAGGTTTTGACATGCCGAAAAAAAAGGTTTTGACATGTATTTTGAAAAATTATATATGTATCAAACATGATTATTTTACGGGGTTGAGTAGGCCTTTACTTAGCATTTCAAGCTAATTTTTGTTTTTTTGTGTTTTCTTTCTGTACTGTATTTGTGCAGGAATAGAGGATCTTATTGAAGTTGCTTTCGAGAGCTTCCGCTAGAACACATAGACTAAAGTTGATTGAGTAGTTTATTTTAGTCTTAATTTTAAGGAATTGTAGTTGAACAATTAATTATGGAAATTTTAATTGTTGGCGGTGGATAGCCTGTGCACTCGGTTATGTGAGAATCGAGTGTGGTGGTAATGCCCCTTATTTCCATTTAAATTTCCGCTGCACAATTATGATGTTTTCAAATAAAGCATAAATTCCTTTGAATAAATCACTATGTAAAGGTATTTTTGGGTGGGAAAAATGGGGGTGTTACAAGGTATTTCACACACTTGCTGATTCTCAATAAATTATCCATAGGTGAGAAAGGGAGGAGAATTAGGGAACTGACATCACTAGTCCAGAAACGGTTCAAGTTTGAGGAGAAAACTGTGGAACTGTATGCTGAAAAGGTGAAAGATAGGGGTCTTTGTGCCATTGCTCAGGCAGAGTCCCTCCGCTACAAACTTCTTGGTGGTCTTGCTGTTAGGAGGTTAAGCTCATTGAGCTATGTGCACGGATTTTCATGAAGTTACCTATTCAGTATTAATTTGTTGGTTTTAACCAAAATTGGATTTATGAACTAGAAAGTGATGAATGCAGTAGTCATTTAGTAATTAATATAATATAATTAGAATTCTCTTACCAGCGATACTTCAAATTATGTCATCAACAAAGCAAATTGATTTTTCAAATATCATTTTTGTGTCGGATGATGACTAGAAAAACTGTTTAACAAACCTCCTCGTTAATCAAGTGAGATTGTATTTCTGCAGGCACCTCAAGTTTAGCTAGGAAACATAAACTCCTATTTTGCATTCTGTTCACTCTAGAATCCCTGTGGTTTGTATGCAATTGCTTGCAGATATGTTTTAACCTTTGCAATAGTCATCTATAAAGCAAATCGGTCACTTTACATACTGATTTTGTGTCGGAAGATGACCACTGTGTTTCAACTCCTACAAGACTAAATCAAGAGTTGCCTTATGTATCATTATAAGCTAACTAGTCTGTTTGGATTGCAACATGTCTTGAAATTTATAACAAGCGCATAATTATTTATGCATGACTTTGATTGATATTATTTATGTTATTTGTTTAGGGCATGTTATGGTGTCCTGCGATTTGTTATGGAAAGCGGAGCAAAGGGTTGTGAGGTATTTACCTGATGTAATAATTTGATTTCATCTGGAAAGAGTGCGATAAAATTTTTTCTGTTGTTTTAGGTAATTGTCAGTGGGAAGCTGAGTGCTCAACGTGCTAAATCTATGAAGTTCAAAGATGGTTACATGATTTCTTCAGGTCAACCTGTGAAGGAATACATCGACACTGTTGTAAGACACATTTTAATGAGACAAGTCTGCCGATCCTTTCCTCACTTTGACATTATGTTAAATAAAAGAGTTTTGTTTGGTCAAATGAACATCGTGTGTGAACTTCATCCAAATGTTTCAAAGGCAACTACGGTTCATTTCAATAAACACCTAAGCAAAATGTAGACATTGTTCATTTAAATAAACATGTAATAAAAAAGTACTCCCTCTGTCCTTTTGACTTTGCATAGATGTCAATTGTGTGTTAAACTGCGTCATCTTACTTTAGTTAATTCCTTTGATATTTTTAAAGAAGTGAATAGTTTGACTTGATAATTGGTAAGCAAGTGTCACTTGTTTATGCTCCCTCTGTACATTATTATTTCTAATAGGTTGACCTTTTTACTAATCACATTAACAGCACCATACTTGTTAATGTGCCAAAAAACATATTTTGAAAAATATAAATAGAATATTAAATTTATCTTACTAAGAAACTTGAAAATATCTGTTAGACATTTAAATAATTGTCAATTATATATGTAAATGGTCAAAGTTGTGGATTGGGAAATATGGATGTTAAAATTATATAATTCGTACAAAGCTACATAATAACTTTTTATTTTGTATTTAATTATTCTAGTTTTATGGGGCATATGCACCTCTAGTTAAGTGAAGTCATTATAGTATTTTGTTTATGACATCAAATGGGACAGCTGGTGTATAAGTAGAACTTATAATTCATATCAGCATGTTCACGTACAAAGACCTTGAAAAGTTGTACCCCTACCAAAATGCACTTACTTTTTACCAAGTTTGTTAAACTAATTCAAATGTTCTCAAGTGTCTTGATGTTTGAATGTTATTATACGTTGTTGTTAGTCTTATTATAATCATCATCATCCCAGGGAGTGTTGCGCATAAAGGCCAAAATCATGCTTGGGCACGACCCAGAGGGAAAGATTGGGCCAAAGTTTCCTCTTCCAGATCTTGTCACTATTCATCCTCTTAAGAATGAAGAAGAAACCACCTCAAAGCAGCATGCTCCTGCAATGACAGTAGTGCCAACCACCTCATTGTAGAGCCATAACATGTAGAACCACCTCATTGTAGAACTTACATGACGCCAATATTACATGCATGTGTAAAACAATGGATTTTCAATTGCAAGAGGTTTGAAGATGAAAAAACTTTCTGATCACAGTTCTAAAATTAAGAACTCTACGTTAAAATAAATTTTTAATGCATGTTTACTCACAAAGAAGAATTTGGTAAAAAACTGATGAACAATAATAAAAGTATTTAATTAAAAACCAGATATAAACTAACCACACAACACTACTTTTAGAACCTGACAAAACTGATGCCCACATTGCAAGTTCGACAATTGTGGGAGAACATTTAGAATAAAAACTCGTTAAATGATAGAAACACAGAAATGACGCAATGGAGTTTGAAACGTTTAAAAAGAACAAAATTTTCTTAGCACAGATCATCTTAAAAGTAAGAATGCAGTGGCATAGTAGTAAGAAACATAGAATCCATATTATCACGTAGGGTAAACACATATCTCTGACAGTTGATGTGTGCCTACATAACTGGAACTTCGATATCAGTGGTTGGCATTACTGCCATTGCAGGAGCATGCAGCTTTGAGGTGGTTTCTTCTTCATTCTTAAGAGGATGAATAGTGACAAGATCTGGAAGAGGAAACTTTGGCCCAGTCTATCCCTTAATTTTTGGGAATGTTCCCGAAATAGGACTAAAACAGTTTGAAAATTCCAAAATAGGACTGCCAAGTTTTTTATTCCCAAAATAGGAGTAATTACTGCCATGTTTGGAAAATATTGCCATGTTTGAAGTCTGGTACTGCCAAAACATGACAATAATTAGTCCTATTTTGGGAATAAAAATATGGCAGTCCTATTTTGGAATTTTCAAAACTTTTAAGTCCTATTTTGGGTAATATCTCAAAAATTAACACATGAGGTTGACAGTTCTGGGCGGGAAGAGTGTCTTGAAATTCTTTTCCTTTTATATAAGAAAGAATAGATTTATCAATTCATTATCAATAACATAACTCTAATTTTAAGGGGGAAAATTGCACCATTCTCCTTTGTCTCAATCTCAATCTTTGGGGGACGAAGGTAGTATTTATTTTCGTTTCTTTCTACATTTTTATTATAAATAAGATTATGTTTTAATTATTAATGAAATATGAATTGCAATAATTAAACCAAGGATAGAATCGAGCGGTTGTCTCCCCTCTTTGTAGGGGTTGAGATTTTCCGCCGCCTCTGTCAATATGGGATTGGAGCGGCAGATTATACTGATTTTCAAGTATTCTAACGTTTGGGATTGCAATATGTCAAAGGAGATAATGTTGGCGGATGAACGAGGTGCGGCTGGAGGTTGTGTCGAGGCGGGATCGTGAAGCTTTGGTCGGCCATTACGAAAGTGGTGGAGTTGATATTCACTCATATTGTAAGAGTCTGTCCTCCTTTGGAACCACCTCTATACCAGAAAGAGCTTTGTGGAAAGATTTTACCGAGTCATGTTGCTTTGTATGAGGTGACTGACTCTAAGTCTACTCCAAGGGTTCACGATTGGATCTGTAATTTTTGTTTGGATGTTGTCTTGTATGTGTTCTTGATTTTAATATAACGACCGCTCTTTTATGATTAAAAAAAGCAAGGATAGAATCGAAAAGCTAGTCCTATTTAAGGGGCTTCGAAATTATACTCAAATTCATGCAATTAAAGTGCCATTAAATACTCCTCCAAAAAAAAGTTTCATTAAATACTATTTCAGGAATGTCCCCCCTTTTTTTCTCTTTTCTAGTTTACTCATAACAAATTTCATCTAGAAATTCAATCAGGAAGGTGGTCAAATGAATATTTGAAGATAATTGCGCAGTTAAACAGCGCAGTACATTTCAGAAAATCATTTGACTGTCTTCTCGGTTGAATTTTTATCTGAAATTTGGTATAGGTAAACCTGAATTAATGAAGAAGATGCTAAAAAAAAGTCATCAAAAAATTTCACCGGAAACATCCCCAATTGACGACGGCCGGACAAATCCTCTTAAATATAGGGTGAATTGCACATTTAAGTTAGTTCGATGGTCCATTTGACCCTTCAGCCAAAGAAAGAAGAAAATATCATATTAATTTGTGTATGCTCATTTGGTATTGGTGTAAACTCGTTTTAAAATATCATATTCATGCATTTTTTAAAGTATAATATTACATCAAATTTATATATTGGATTCATAAAGATTCAAATTTAACGCTCAAAATCAATGAGCATACACAAATGAGCTTTTGAATTTTTCTATACTCATTTTGTAAATTCTGTATGCTCATTTGATACTGCTTTATACTCATTTTAAAATGTTGCACATAGCAAACACATCATACTACATTAGATTCACATGTTGAAATTAATTATAAACAACATTTAGGATTTTTTTTATAAACGAACAAATAATAAAAAGAAACTGAATTTGAAGATATGAAACAAAGATCATTGATGCTCATCCAAATTACATTAATGCTCATTTAAGAGAAACCATGATTTTCCCCAAAATTACAAAACTGCCACCGGTTGTACGGTGTCAGGCTGTCAGTCGTACAACCGGCTGTATGATATACGCTTCCTTAATTATTCCATATCGGCCACCACTCAGAAATAAAATAGCCATGTTGAAATCATAATGACCTATTATGTAGATTCTATGATATCATACATTTATCCACATAGACCTATCAGAATGATGCAATTGAATTATTTAAATCTAAATTAAAAATGATGTAGTGATTTGGAGCAATCATGTGAATGATAGGTACGATACACTATTTTTAAAATGGGTGCCGCAGTTGTCACCTATTAACAATTTTATACATTAATATCACAATACGATTCAATAGATTTAAAGGCCGTTTGTCAACACTGTTTTTCGGCTTATCAAACTTATCAGCCAACACTTTTTCACCAAACACGTCATTTTTGCTTTAAGCGTGCTAAATTGTGTAATAAGCAGAAAAAGTAAGGCTAAAGTTACTTTTCTGACTGTATTGGCTGAAGTTACTGTAGATGACCATTTTAGCTATTATTACATATAATTTTTTCTTTAATTTATTAATAGAATATATTTTTAAATTTTTTTCTTAAATTAACATAATCAACCAATGCACCCACTTCAACCAAAACTTCATAAATTTCAGCAAAATCAAACAAAACAGCCAATTTTCGTGCTACCAAACGGGCTCTTAGTATTTATAATTCCGTACAATTCAGGAAAATGGCTCATTTTTACTCATGTTCAGGGCAATTGTTTATTGTTTTCCATTACCAACTCATGCAGTCTGGGTGGGGCGAACAAGAACATAGTACATCCATCGAGTAAAAATAAGAGAACTCTAAACGCAAACTACATAGATTCTAAACATTGCATTATGTAACACACTTTCTGAAAAGGGGATAAAATGAATGAATACAGAGGGGAGCTTATTGATGGCTTGTAGTTATAAAGACAAGCCTGATTGACATTTTAAGAGACAGTATACATGAAGTGAATCCACCTATGGGTTACAAAGACTTGGTATTATATACTGACTGCATCAAGCCATCAAGAATGAATAGGCATCTAAATTTGGGCAGGAGAAGATACAATGGTGAAGAATGTCAGTCCTGGAGTGGTGGGTACTTTGTCAAAACTTCATATCCCATCCAATCTCCCTATAAGCTACCGATTTCTGGCAATGGGATTTTCCAGTAGTTCCATGCATTGTAATCTTCCTGCAGATGTAACATTTACCAACCCTTGTTACGAACAAAGAATGGGTGCCCAAAAATACATCCAAAGACCCAAAAAATGGTGAGTGCGAGAAGAGTCAAAAACGGATTCACTTAACGCGTACCCTACAGAAGTTATCAATTAATTCTTATACCTTTAAGGAACGACATTTGCAAACATTAAAAGACAGGAAACTATATTTCAATATGTGAAATGAATGAGGAGCCAAAAGTGTAAATTTCGCTTCAAATATTATGGGGATATTACTGTTATAGAATATTAATGCAATATAAACTTCAGCCAATATACTTTAGTTTGCTATAGAAGTTAGAAAATAATCCACAGATATCTTGGAGTTCATTTAGATCATTCATCGTCCATGGCTTGATCAAACAGGATTCCTTTTTTAAGCAAAAATACTCGAGCAACTTCAGGAAGTAGTAAGACAATGATCTGTGATTGTTCACAGCTATATGTACAAAAATGGAAATGATGCAGGTAACCAACAGTTACCCAGATTTCTTCATCCGAAACAAAAATTACCAACCTGCTCAACCATTGATGTTGGCGGAAACATGTCATTTACCAGAGTGTGTAACGAGGTGTATGATTTCACATCAATTCTGTGATGACTAATTGCCACCTCACCCTGTAAAATTCATAGAAACTTATAAGGTGAAAATGAAACTCAAAACAGGAGTTCATACCAATACACTGATTGATTTGAAAGTTTTATTACCTTGGGGTTGATTATAAATATTTTGCCCTTTGGAATCCCAATTTTTCTGTAGCTGAGCTCATCTGTGTCTCTATTTCCAAAACCGGCATAAAATGGGTTGTAATCTGGCGGGAAAAGAGCTTTGATATCCTGACAACATTTTATGTATCAGAATGGAGCACAAAAGTTCAAAGAATAACATTAAACACAATAATACTAAGCGGTAGAAGATCTATTGGTGAAAAAAAACTGCCCACCTCTAAACATGCAATCTTAAATTCATGAGGAGCTCTTCTTATTACTGCAAAAAGAAAGGATTGCATACATTAACTTGTAATTTGGCTGTAGCCTGGCAGAAACCAAATATAAAAATGAGTGGAACTTGATACTACCTCCGTCCCGAATTGATTTGCAAATTTGACTTTTCTTGGTCAAACAGTTGCGTTTTGTTCACTTAATTAGGATGCCAATTTTTAATTATATTCCAATTTGGAGTTTACAGCTTTGAAGAAATTTTGAAGTAGTTCATGAATATGTAAATTTTATTTATTAAAAATTAAATTAACTATGCATAAGGAGAGTTGACTTTTATTATGGGTTGACCAGAAAATGTTGACTTTGCAAAACAAATTGGGACGGAGGGAGTATAATATTTCATACATCAGACGTTTTACCTTCTCTGTACAGTGACGGTAATAGACCATCAGGTGAAATAACAACAGGTCCAGTTGGCAAGGTTTTCCCGTCCTAAAATCATCGAATATTTACCCCACTTAGCATCATTCTCATGGCATATGAGGCAACAAAAGAGGTACCAGGACACGAGTACACAACTGATCCACACAAATCTAACAATACTGCATTCTATGAGAAATATAAGGATAACAATAAAAACCTGGTTTATTTCATATTTCAGTAACTCCCACTTTTCACTTTTTATGATTAAGTGAAGGACAGCAAGTTAGGCTACTATTGGTAATATGAGTTGATAAGCTATGAAAAAATTGTAGCTTATACTCATATCTTAGATCTTATATAATTGAAAAGCTATATGATCTCAATATTAGAGTAGCTGGATGAGAGCTTAGATATGCAAAATGGCACAAAGGCATATGTTTAGAATAATTATTTTAAGAAAAGGCTATAAATAGATCATACAAAACAAGCCTGGGGTACTTGTTTGGAAATATACCTAAAGAATATTATGAAGTAAGACCAAACTTAGAAATAAAATCGAGATTATCAATAAGCCCTCACCCGATGAGAGCTTATGTACCAAGCATAGCCTTAATATGGAAATATGTGTTGCGAAAAACAAGGTATTTTATGTATATATCGTACTCCTTAATATAATGTTTACCCCACAAAAAGAAAAATGGTTCAAGAAAACGACTTCCTAGTTTTAAGCTATGTTAGGTTTCATGAAAATGCCAGGGAAGGGAAGGAGAATGTTATGGAAAGTTATTTTCTTATGTTATAAATACGTAGTAATGTTTTTTTAAGTATTTGGATGTATTAATGGTGATCTTTTTAGAAATATTTATATTGCTTAGCATTTATATATATAAATGCTTAGCATTAATTGCTTTAAAACAGTGTTTTATTGCTCTAACACTTTCTTTACTTCTAAATTTCTCCAAAACTTTCTTTCCGGTTTACTTTCCCTAACATTCTACGCGTTCCAAACAGGCCCTAAAAGAACCAAGACAACTTTTTTCAATGTTTTCTGTCAATCACACAAAACAAACATCACACTTCAGAAACCCCCCAAATGATAATACAAATAAAACCAACGATAGACAGCCCCTCCTCGAAACATAAAAGCCAAGTGTGGGCATACCTGTCTTAGATTGTGCAAGAAACTTTTGGTGAGATAAGCTTGAACAATTGCACGTGCACTAAGAAAAAGTAGCTGGTACCCATTTTCCTATAGTTTATGGAAGAAAATTTATCAGAGAAATGCATCCATCTCCAGTACTTTATCATTGAGGAAAAGGACACAGCATGTAAAATGTTCTGCTACTAATGGTGCCATACGGCCCATAATAGTCACCTAAAAAAGCACATATAGGGATATACCTTTATTGCTGAGAAAAGTCTAGCAATTCCAGAATGCGTCCAATCTTTCCCAACCAAAGGCATGAACTGTCCAAGAACATCAGACCTACACAATTTGGTTTTCACTTGTGAACCATAATGTAAGAATGTAAAAAATGGCAGCAAAAGCGAAAAAATGAGTATGTCAATAAAAGATTTTAATTTTTGGTTCCTATGTTATCTAATCGCTGAGTACTCGCTACTCGGGGTATGTGCCATATGGCCTTGCCAATTAGAACTCCGACTTGCATGGTTCCATTTTTTTGAGAATTCGGCAATTTTCTCTACTCTGACAAGGTTGACTCGCAGATTTACTCATAGCCACTAAATTGACTTTTGGGGTTAAATCAGAAAAGTTTACATTTACTAAGGATATTATGGAATTTATGACTAATTGGTAGGTAATTTTGATATTAGAAAAATAACATTACAAAGGCAGTCTAGGTTTGGGGACATGAAGGATGAAGAAGAAAATTATAAAAACTTGAACCAATAATAATTATTTTCGGATAAAAGTTCATAATTTTTTATTATTTGGTGATTGATTTTATTGGAATTTAATGCTTTTGATTGTTTGGATTTGTGGCTACTTCATTGTTAGGATTGTTATCATTGTATTCATATTTAAGAATTGTAAGAATAATATGTTACTAAAATTTGGGGCATTTATGCTTTTAGAATTAATTAATACAGGGCTGAGTTTTCATTCCTAGTTCCTACAATCCTACTCGCTCCTCGGCACGAGTTGCCACTGAGTAGCGATTTAACTAATTAGATTATAATTTTTATTATTGTATTCATATAGGACTAATATATTACTAGAATTGTGGGGCATTATGTCTTTAAATTTATTTACTACAGGGCCGACTAATCGGTCCTACTCACTGCTCAGCCCTTGACCGAGTTATTACCGAGTTGCGGTTTAACTACTTAGTTTGTTTCTACTCGGAAAATACAATGAAAAACAAATAATTTTTTAAAATATACTTGTACTAGTATTTTTTACTCTTCACATTATAGAAATCTATAAATAAAATGGATTTGAACCAAACTTTTAATTTTTTCCAGGTTTTCTTTACATTCAAAAGGTTCCTACTATTTTCTTCATATACCAATTTCCAAGTTTCAACACACTGAATGTATATTATCTTCTAATATATCAAACCACATACAAAGTCAAATCATAAAGTCTTACTTGGTAATGGTACCATCAACATCAGAAATTACAATCCGTGCATTCCACTTCCACAGGTATATATGAGCTTCAACCTATTTCAGAAATTCATTTAACCAATGAAAGGAAGAGTGTACTTTATGTGAAAAGGTCAACAACATGAAAGATCAAATACCTTTTGTACCCCTAGGACCCTTGTAGAGAAAATGAAGACAACCATATTTTGCCCCTCTTTCAGGTTTAAAGAAGCGATCTGCTCAGAGGTCGGAACATTTGTTCTGACGAACTGTTTACAAGGACTTGGTTCTGCAGCCTGGTTCTGCAAGCTACACTCTGAATCAACAAAAACATCCTCAGTTGACACGCCACTACTGGAGTGCTCAAGTGTCTTAACCCTTCTGAATGGAATCGGCCAAAGCCTCCATCGCCTTCCAGAAGGAGATCTCTCAATTCCAGAAACTTCTACAACAGTTGGTTTTAGAGTTTCCTCCTGCTCAATAGTGATTACATCTGTATGTTCGATAGGTAAATCCAAGTCATATGCAGTCAACCCAAGTACATATGGAGCAGCTTTCTCCCAAGATAAGTACTTCCCGTGGATTCTCACAACCAAGTTTTTGTTGTTAATTATTGACCTTGCAGAATTTTTAAATTCCATCTCAGGTATGCGATTTGCATTGAACACTTCTGAAGCCGAACACAACCCCATTCCAGGGTGAAGAAGGTGCCCACAAAGGGATATCTCTAATCCTGCACATATACAATAGTAATGTCTATTAAGTAAGATGCCCTACTTCATGTGAAGTTATATTTATATAAAGAGGGGGATCCCAAAAGCTTAGCAAATATTTTCTGCCTGAATATATATAGTCATCTCTCACCAATGTACAGCTTTTAAATTTTAGTACCAAAAACTGTTGGATATCATCAATTATAGCTGCATTTTTAAAGCTTATTTGTTGGTTTAACTAAATTTAGCATACTTAACTTAAATAGGTATTCTTTTTTTTTTGGGGGGGGGGGATACTAAACGTAAAGAATTAGCTTCTTTTTTGTAAAAAAAACATTTTACTGGGACATAAATATGTTTTGAAAGATGACTTTTAGTGACAGAGGGAGTAGCATTGTTGTTTTCTTAAAAACCATGAAATATAAAGAAAATTAGGTTCTTTTAATAAAAGGAACCAATGAGTAGCATTTTTATTCTAAATATATACCCAAACTCAAGCACCCATTTACAATCCAACTGATGCCAAAGAGATGCAAGTGTAAATGGTATGATAATCAGGGAATCAGGGGAGTGATCATACTTGTGCTTGAACCAGTGATCATTGTGCCATCGCCAGCCGAAGCTGTAGTCTGTTCCATACCTTCACATTGAGCACCTTCATCTGATCTTAGCTGGACACTGTCTAGTTGTTTTTCTTCTTGTGTTCCCTCAATTTGTTCATCTGAAGCTTCATCATTTAAAACAAAATGAACATGACGCCTATCTGAACCATTACTATTTGGAGTGTTCTCAGAATCATTGCCACTCACAAATAGTACAGAAGGGCCACTTTCAGTTTCACTGATTTCTGAAGTAGTTCTAGATGACACGTCCAATGAGGAAACCATGGTTGGTTGGTTGGACTCACTATCAACCTGCAAGGCGAGTTCTGGTAATGCCAAACAGCTTCCAAAAACATCATCCTTCTTGATCCCAGACGGTGACTCGGCCTGCATGATGTCACCACCCCATTTAACATTTTCAGTGCTAACCTTTGAATTACCTTCCTCGCAAAATTCGGTTCCATCACCCGGCCCAAGATGAAACTGGGGAGTTCCCAACTCCAAATTATCTGCATTCCTTTCGGACGAAGAAATGGGTGCAGTCAATACATGACCATCCACACTCACCAAAACAACTTCTGAGCTAGAACTTCCAGAGTCCAAAACATGCTCCCCAGCTTCAAGATTCTCATAGAGACTCGATTCATATCCAGATAGGTCAATTGACCCCTCAAGAGAAGAATCCACGTCATCAAACTCATAAAATCTCCTCCCAGACTCTGTCCTATCCAACTGAATCTCCAACAAGGCCTCATTTGAGAGATCTGGCTCAGGTTTAGGTTCAGGGGGGTCAGTTTCTCCATTACCGGTACTGTTTGAATCTTTCAAGCGTTCATTTAAATCACTGCTGTTTTCCTTGTCAGTGTCATCAACTTCCCTTATGAAATAGGCCTCTCCGGAATTGTCTAGATACATGTGGAAATCGGCCTCAACTCCATTAACTTCTATCCTAACCTCCTTTTCTGCCCCTTTGAGCACTCCTTGGAATTTGCCAAAACGGACATACCAAGGGGTGCTCCTGAAACTCCCATCCTGCTGTTTAACCGCAATAATGTCAACAGCCCCACCGAATGGATGAAAAGGTGTGGCAACAGAGTACACACCTGCAGTTATAATGCTTCCAACTTTTCCCACCACATACATCTGCTCCTTTCAAGCAAGAACTACTGAATATACAAATTCAATTACTAATGTAATAGTATCCAATTAAAGAAACCAATCAATTCCTAAACGACCACAGTTCAAAATCTCCACCAAGTTCTTCTCAAGGAAGATTTCTGCACCAAACCAGTACTCCCTAATAAGGAAGACACAAGAGAATAATTGAATAAATACACCGCTACAGATAAGAAACCCATAGTTGCATGATTAACCCCAATATACAAGAAGAATAGCACCAAGCATTTCAAGAATCTTAAAAAGAGTACTCCATAGCCAAGAATATAAAGATTAGCAAGAGACTTACAGATTGATAGCAGGCTATGTCAAGTGGAATGACCTGCGGATCGATCGATGCAGCCCTCAGGACTAAATACCAAAACCCCAACAGAGACAGAAACTAAAAAGAAAGTTTCTGCTCTGCGAATTTCCTCCAAAGCTATCTACAGTATTTCTCTCTCTCTCTAAAAACGGATAGGGACAAGGGCGAAGTTTCTTATGCGAAGTCAAGTCAAGTACTTTTTTTGAATTTCTTATTGATTGATGCTGCTTATGTGGTGGGTCGATCGAGAAATGAATAAAATGTGGGTTTTGTTGGAAAATGGCTGAGATGTTTGGAGAATTTAATGAAAAATTTCTGACTTTCGTGCAAGAAACCAACCAGGGAGAAATAATCATAAATTCCTCTGAATTAAATGGGTGTTTCCCGGAATAAGAGAACTTTTTATTCGTATTTTTCCTCTAATTTGACCGAATTTACAATGCTAAACCCAACGGCGATGGTGACCCGTCAGACGGTCAGAGTGCCAGTGGGAAATTCGAGCTCCTGTGGTGTCGAGCATGTTTAAGGACAGTAAGGGATTTTGGAAAAAGTGATTAATAGTAAAAATTGATAGCATTTGAGAAAAAATGATTTTGAAAAATAAAATTTGGTAGTGTTTGGTAAAATAAGTGTTTTTAAGTAATACAAAAAGTGAAAAGCAATTTTCGCACAAAAGTCGAGAAACGTTTTTTTAAGTAGAAGATGTCCCTTGAAAATACTAATTTTAGCTTTCTTTAAGCCAAATGCCGATAGTGCATTTTTTAAAACTATTGCAAACACTCCCTAAGTTTGGCTTGAGTTTGAGCTCATTGAGATTAAGAGGGCGTTAGCAAGACTGTTTTTTGGTTAATCAGACTTATCAACAATTTTTCACCAAACATGTAATTTTTTCTTTCGCGCGCTAAATTGTGTAATAAGCAAAAAAACGTAAGGTTGGAGTTACTTTTCTGACTGATGTTACTATAGATGGCCATTTTTTTGCTATTTTTATACTCCCTCCGTCCCGCTATTTACTTCTTGCTTTCCTTTTTGGGCCGTCACAAAATCATCTTCTCATTTCCCTAAATGAAAAGTTATCCTACATCAAAACAGTGTCAAACAGTGCAAAACAGCGTCAAACAGTGTCTAAACAGTGCTAAACAGTGTCAAACAGTGTCTAAACAGTAAAGTCAAATTTATTTCCTAAATATGTGTGTAGGTCAAAGTAGGAAGTTAATAGCGGGACGGAGGGAGTATATAGTTTTTTCTTTATTTTATTAATAACATATATTTTAAAATAATTTTTTCTTCAATCAGCAGAATCGGCCAATAATGCAACCACTACAGCCAGAATTTCATAAATTTCAGCAGAATCAGCCAAATCAGCTGATTTTTGTGTTACCAACGGGCTCTAATATTCAATTCCAACTTGGAACTCGAACTCATCTCGTTAAGATACTTCACGTGAGAACCAATATTGTAAGTAAACGCGAAAATCACGAGAAAACGGAATTGAAACGTACTCTTTACCAAAAGTTTTCGTGTTACATAGTTCAAAACTCGAAAAAACCTTATATACCTTTGGGAAAAGGTGCAAATAGGCTCATGTACTAACAAAAAAAGGTCAAATAAGCCCTTATTTAGAAAGTTTTGTCCGCCCGTCGTCATTTGGGGTGGTTCCCGGTGGATTTTTTTGATGAAATGTTTTGAGCATCTTATTCATCAAGTCTAGTTTGCTCATACCAAATTTCAGCTAAAACTTTAATCGGGAAGGCATTCAAATGTATTCTTGAAGATAACTGCGCTTCTAACTGCGCAGTTATTTTCAAGAATTCATTTGAATGCCTCCCTGATTGAAGTTTTAGCTGAAATTTGGTATGAGTAAACTAGACTTAATGAATAAGATGCTCAAAAAATTTCATCAAAAAATTCCACTTGGAACCTAACCGGGCTAAACTTGAAAGTGTACAAGTGCCGATATAGTAATAAATTCCGGTAAAATACCGGGTCGAATCCACAGGGAAACATTGTTTAATTTAGTCCGAGAGTAGATGACTTTAAATAAATAAATGAGTAAAGTGCAGGGATTTTGAGTTGTGTGCATGTTGTTGTGAAAACAACAACTTGATTCTTCTTTTTAATTTTCAGAGATATAACTTAAATTAATTTGATTGAAGTGATTGATAACAACAATTAAGGCTTCGGGAATCACTTAAATGCTTTAATAGGGTTGAATATTAGTTCTTTACCAAAAATTATGAATACGATGTCGCTAATATATTCTCAACTCCGGTTAAGGCAGCGAGAGCGTGGTTTTCGTTACGTGTAAGTCCCGTTACGGCTTACATTCATCTACCGAAAAACCCGTTGAATATCAAGACATCACACCCGTATCATATAATACCGGATATATTTCTATTCTCGGTAATATATATGTTTATCCTTTAATGTTCATAGTTTAGACCTCAACGTTAATTGCAAGCATAAACTAAGTTTAACATACTTCTATGTTGTACATCATAATCATAAACAATCAAAATGTAAAGGATAAATCACAATTTATTGGTTTAGAACTTTTATCAAACACCTAGTGGGCATAGAAGTTCACCCCTAGCCTTAGCTAAGAACTTAGACTCTAATGCTCATATTAATTACAAAAGTGTAACTAAGAACAATGAAAAACAATAACATACAAGAAATAATACCTAGAACCAATTGTAGAGGAGAGAAATAGCTTCTTCTCCGACACTTCAAGAGAATGCAAAAGTAAATTATAAAAAGTGAATTTTTTGCTCCAAAGATGGAATGATGATCTTGTTTGATGAATTGGGGGTTTTATATATGCTAAAGATTGGCATCTTTTAGTCTATTCAAGCCCAGCAATTAGGCATGTGAGAGATATTTGATCTGATCATGAAGAAGGTGAAGTTTTCCCATCAAAATATTGCTGCACGTCTTTGTGTTTTATGCAGAATCGGACATAACCGGCGCCGGGTTCAGACCTGACCGACGCCGGTTCTTCACTGAGCGCAGGAATAGCTGGAAAAATGGCCTAACCGGCGCCGGTTATAAGGGCAACCCGGCGCCGGTTAGGCTACTGGATTGCCATTTTGTGCGAACAACATCAGACCGGCGCCGGTTATGGGGTGGACCGGCGCCGATTAACCCCATTTTGTGTTTTCTTCGCTTTTTGCTCCGTTTGACGCCCGTTGTTGACCCCGAGGTGCCGGTTCTTGGTCCCTTTTTCCCCATTAACTCCCGTTTCTTCATTTTTGACGTCTAAGTGCGATTTCGCTCAAATTGGGATTTTTATCTGTTTTATCTTTGGATATTTGTACAGATAATCATAATTACCTATATAAAATATAGATAATTGTTGTGCTTATCAGAACCACTCCAAATGGCGACAGCCGGACAAGGTCTCCAAAACAAGGGCTTATTTGACTTTTTTGGTTAGTACATGGGCCTATTTCCACCTTTTCCCTATACCTTTTGATTATGTGTAACATACTTTCATTTATGCCCGACTCACAAATTCACCGTAAATCTTATCGAGTTTATCAAGTCAAGCCAGCCCACTGGGCAGGGCCGGTCCTGGGGCATGGGCAGGAGGGGCATGTGTCCAGGGCCCTTTGCTCCAGTAGGGCCCATAATTTTTCAAATATGTGTGTGTGTTTGTGTACATCACTATTTTAATTATATGTACATCCTAAATCTATAAAAGATACTTCCTCCATCCCAAAATCGTTGGCCAATCTTGACTTGCACGTGGATTAATAAAGTAAAAACTGTGTGGTTGAAATTCAGCATCTACACGATACAAGTCTATAATTTCAAAACATCCACATTAGAATTCATTGAGAACATATTTCACCATTTCCTTTGAATCATTATATTACGGATTATTGCATTAATTTTATTCTTTTAGTGTGCATGTCTTATGTAAATCCAGAACTTATTGATATATTTCACAAATTTCCTCCGATTCTCTCATTTAGTGAAAGATTGAACTTTAGTGTCCATAATTTAGAAACGAAGAATTTGTTTTTGTCTAGTGAAAATGTGATCAAAAATATGAAAAAGTTACTCCTAATTATACAAGATATAATTTCACAGCTTTCCTTAATTTAAAAATTTTATTGCACCTAATAGTTGCACTACTTGTTTCACTCGGCTCTTAGGTACATTGTATCCTCAAATGTCACTTATCAAATACCCTAAAAATATTTTCTAACCATGTGCTTTGTTAGTTTTTTTTGATGTGTTATACTACTTTGGACGGTAAAATTGTATAATTTTAAATTATAGATTATTATAGCAAAAAGAACATTATAAACATTCACCCGCTATCCTTGAGGCCCAGTCTATTTGTATTGTCCCGGGCCCATAAAATGTCAGGACCGGGCCTGCAGCCCACAGGTGCTCAATTTTGTTAATCCAACCGAGTGGAAAAAAGAAAAAGAAAAGAAATAGATAAGGGAATGACAGAGAGTGCATTGCATGGATGTAGGGATGACATCATACCTGCGTCATTATAATCCCAAACTTTTTTAAACACTTATAACTTTTTTATTTGTTCTCCAATTTTTTTTTAAAATATATCAAAATTCATGAATTTTTATTATCTTTCATTTGACACTAATATGTACTATATAAAATGAAAAAAATTAAGTTTTACCTTGGAGTTTTCTTGATCCTGAAAAAACACAAAACATAAATTTTTAATTCATAGAGCCTCTCTACAAATAACTGAATATTTCTTAATACGGAGTAAAACTGTACTTGAAGTGAGTTCATTTTTTGTTAACCGAAAAACGTAAGAAAATAATAATCATGAAATTTATTTATTTTTACACCGAAATGTGTATTTGTTACGTAGCATTTCATAATTATTTAGGGGAAAAAATAAATTGAAAATATTACTTATAATAATTTAATTAAATTTTTACTAAATTGATATAAGAAAAATATGTGGTATATATTATATTGACGGTGCTGAGATGCAAGGAATATGAGTTTAAACATTGTTTTTATATGGACGGAGTCCATTCTTAACTTTTTAGCCTCCTAACCATGGTCTAACAGTTAGAATTTAAATTTACCCGATTTGCTTCCCAATCACCTATTCATGATTATTTCTAAAAATATTGGTTTCATATGTTGATCTTGGATGTTCTTTGGCTATGTTCGGTATGCTATAATAAATGGCTAAAATATTTTCAATCCAGTCCATTATGATTAAAATAAGGGCCCTTCTACGGTAACTTTACTATTAGAGGTGTACCGTACATTTTCACAACTGGCCCACTTAAACTATTACACGTGTAAATTTAAACCATTAGAAAACACTACCGACTTAAGTTAAAGATTAGAAATATTTGCAATTGATCGAGTACATCTGGAAAAGCTCTGATTTTTTTAATCAAAACTCAAGCGGTCTACAAAAAAATACTACGTAGATTTTTGCAATGGCCTTTCTCAAAATTCAAATAGATTTTTGTTGTTGCAGGCGAAGAGTCTTCCAAGGAAAGTTCCTCATCTAAATCTCCCTTCAATTCTGACCTTCACCAGCGGTCTACAAAAACTGTTTTTTCACTTCACGCGCACGGATGGTGCTCTAGCGGCATCAACGGTTTTCGGCAAACACCGGCATAAAAAATTAATATGAATCAAATTTTCTGATAGCCATCTGTCTCTCCTTCATTATCTTACTCGAAAACTCTTCTTCTCTGCTGCGTCGGTGGGTTCTACTTCATCTGCAACCTTCACGGGTTTGCCGGCCGGCTTGACATATACATAATTATATCCGGCGTATATTACTATACGGAGAAATTATACGGTGTAATTATATGAAGACATGGAGTAGATTACAATGCAGAATTATAGAGAGTAAGTATACATAGTGTATTAATATAGGATGGTGATGTGGCATAATTTGATTGGCTCAAAAACCTGAGCACCGGTGCCTTTGAAATTAACAAAGGCACGGTAGAATTTTCCTTGAAATAATCCTACTTGGTTGATGAGCTGAAAGTGGCTTAAGCCGAAAATAATAGGTTAAAATCAAACGCTTAGACTATCAATGTTTATATTCAGCCTGATATTTCTAGACGTTTTGTTCCCATACTATCCTTGACGCAAGATACTTCCGTTCTCCCGTTTCTTCCCCGATCGCTGAAGGCTCTGCAAGATGCTTCACTGCTCCAAATTCTACATTTCTACTACTACTACGTATTTGGGCCTGGGTTTTTGTTATGCATTCTCACATTTTTATTAAAGGTAACAACTGCCTAATATTTATAAACTGTTGTTAGTTTGTGTACATTGATAATTTATTAAAAGAACTTCATGTGGATATTGCATGAACTTGAAGTGATTCTTGATGTTTCTGGATGTGGTCAATGGGTGTTAGAACGCTTAAACTTAACTATTTGAGTGCCATCAATTCTGAATTCAACTCTTGTCATTTGAAACTGAATATTTTTAATGTATAAAGATGTCATTTGAAATTATGCATAAGTTCTAATAAACATGTCAGTTAAGTCACATAAATTTTGAGAGAGATATTTTAATGATATATTACTTAGATTCATACTTAAATAATTGATGTATCTGGGCTCTACGGAAATGGGAGCTACTTTTTCTTTTGTTTATTCACATTCTTCTTTTGCGAGGTTGTTTATTCACGTTCTTTTCATACCAACTCATATCAAATCCCTTTTTTCCATCAATCTACTATCTATGCATTCAGAGCATATTCCTTTGGGGGTTTTAGGGGTATGTGGCCATATATAGTTCATTTCAGAAATAAATAATTTCTTCCCAAATCTTCGATTTTTGTTGTTAGGTATAAGGATGATTTTGAGTGTATTCTGGAAATTTCTAATGATATGGTGTTTATGGATGGTTCTTTTTGTTCATAGGCTAAATTCGTAGAGCAAGGAAATGTGTAGAAAGAGACGATTGATTATGACGGGGATAACATCAGAAGTTTTGACATCCTTGAGAAGATTTTAGGTAAAATACTTCAAAAACATCCTTTTTAGTTTGGGGTTGTTTAGCAATAGACAGTGCTATATTGATATGAATTGGAATATTGGGTTGATTTAGCTTCCACCTGAAATGGTCTAATGAGTAAAGAACACATTCCATGACTTTGTATTCATATAGCTGTAATGATAATACAGTGCTTATGGATGTTCCTCTTCTAATCATTTTTTTTATTAATTGGTATTCTCCCATATCTTTAAAAAAATCACTCATAAGGTACTTGATTTCTCATGGGTAAAGTTTTGACAAAGTTAGTGAAACTTAAGTTTCCAAACCAAAGATTTGATTTTTTTAATCTGTGATATTTGGTTGTGTGTTATTATGGGTACCAAATTAATGGCTTCAGCCTGGGCCTTGGAGACGCTAAGAACTGTTTCAAATTTAGAGTTACAATAATTTAACTTTTATTATGATATATTGATTGATGTTGTGTTTGTTTTTTCCCTTTTTATATGCACGAAATATATAAAGATTGCTCAAGAGAAATTTGTTGATTGGCACCTTATACTACATAATATTTACTTTCACCAGGCACACAGAAGGATAGACCAACAACATGCTAACCAGTACAAGAGACTCTCTAAGTCTAAGAATCTTCGGTGTCTATAGTTTCGGGGGTTTCAGCATGTGGAGGCAGTTCATTTACAGGTGATGCTCCTCCGAGTTCCACCTCCAGCAATATTTCGAGAGCAACGATGAAGGGCATGCACCAGATTTTCAATTTGAGGAACTTCATCAAAGGCAATCACCATGGATGGTTCCCGACAGCGAGTTGCTTGAGTCTTTGAAGCTCTCAATTGCTGAAGTTCTCTTGACAGCTTATAGATCTTTCAATAAACGATTTCGGCCTATGATTCAGAACAGTAAGAATCCCCACAAGAACATACGATTCACTCTCGAGGACCCAAAGAGGATGCTCTCGGAGTTGTTTGAAGTTTTGAAGGGAAAACATGGAATGAGCAAAAATGACAGCGATCTATAGTTGGGATCCAGTTTGTGTTAGAGAGCTCCTGTTGAGATACTCATTGATTTTGTAGGTTTTACAATGATTAAATTATTAAAATAATGCATCCAGTTTGTGTTAGAGAGCTCCTGGTGAGATACTCATTGATTCTGTAGGTTTTACAATGATTAAAATAATGCATTGTGATGCCTCCATTATTTTGTCTCTCACCTCGATTTGCTGTTTGACAACACTCTTTTTCGGCTTATCAGCCAACTTTTTCACCAAACACGTAACTTTTGCTTTCACGCGCTGAATTGTGTAATAAGCAGAAAAAGTAAGGTTGGGGTTACTTTTCTGGCTGTATTGACTGAAGTTACTGTAGATGATCATTTTAGCTATTTTACATATAATTTTTTCTTTATTTTATTTATTAAATATATTTTAAAATTAATTTTTTCTTAAATCAGCAGAATCAGCCAATGCAGCCACTTCAGTCAGAACTTCATAAATTTCAGCAGAATCAGCCAAATCAGCCGATTTTCGTGCTACCAATTGGGCTCTTATATGTGGTGTCAAGTGTTACTCAACATTGGTTTAATACGAATTATTGCACTCTAATAAGAGTTTGACATACAATTGAAGAAGAAAAAATCCGCAAATGAGAATCAAATTAGTTCTAAACAAAAAAAAAACTTCGAGTTGGTCTATTTAGTTCTGTTTTGAGTTGGCCTAAATTGAAGACGATGACGATGAGCAATTTGAATTCAATTCATCAACCATACGTTGATAAATAATGTCAAACTTGCTAAAAAAAGTCACAACTACGTTATGTGCATTGCCTTCCTTGAAATAATATATCATAGTTAGACTTAAGAAATTCACATTCTATAAGGAAAGAATATATTGAACAGAAAACTTTCATAGTCTTAGATAATATTTCATAGTTTTCACTCATATGTAGTGCTTTTAGATAGATGATAAGCCAAATAACTATTGAGCGGGAGAATTTCATCTCTCATATGTAATGGTTTTAGGTATAAGAAGATAAGCTTGCTAATAATTAAGCGGGAGAAACTTATTTATCATATGTATTGCTTTTAGGTATTATATATTAAAAGATCTTGCTAACAATAAAGCGGGAGAACTTTCTCTCATATACGTAGTTTTTTTAAGTCTAAGATAAGCGGCTAGCAATTAAGCGGTAGAATTATTTCTCTCATACGTAGTATTTGAAGGTATAAGACAAGCCGGTTAACTATTCAGCAAGGAAATTTTTTCTGTCTTATGTAGTGCTTTTAGGCATTAGGAGATAAGCTCACTAACAATTGAGTGAGAAAAGTTTCTCTCTTATATGTACTACTTTTAAGTATAAGATAAGATAAGATATGTAGTGCTATAAGTTACTACCTCCATCCCGAAAAGGTTCATCATATTGACTTGTCTTGGTCAGTGATGACAAACTTTGAGCAGTGATTTTGACTATTATATGTATATACTCCCTCCGTTTCACAAAGAGAGTCATGGTTTGACTTCTCTAGGATTAAGGTAATAAATTGACTTTACTGTAGAAAACACTGTTTAGACATTGTTTGGCACTGTTTGGCACTGTTTTGACGTAGAATTCTTTGCCAAATAAGGAAATAAGGGAAGTGTGACTTTGTTTTTGAAACATCCAAAAAAAGAAAGTGTGACTTTGTTTGTGAAACGGAGGGAGTATAATTTATAAATTTTATACTTTTATGGAAATATTTTGAATGACGAACATTTTAATATAATTTTCATATTCTAAATAATTTTGTATTAAGAAATATCATTAGTCAATGTTGATTGCCATTGACAAATAAAAGTCAATTTGGCGAAGCATTTCAGGACGAAGGGAGTATAACATAAGCCTGCTAACAATTGAGCCTATTACTATCGCTCTCATATGTAGTGCTTTTATGCATCAAGGGATAAGCTTGCTAACAATTCAACGAGAATTTTCTCTCTCTCATATGTAGTTCTTTTCAGTATAAGATAAGCCGGCTAACCATTGAGCGGAATAATTTTCTCTCTCATATGTAGTACTTTTAGATATAAGAAGATAAGAGAAGTCAGCTAACAATTGAGCGGGTAATTTTCTCTTTCATATGTATTGTTTTTAGGTATAAAATAAGCTGACTAACAATTGAACGGTAGAAATTTCTCTCTCTCATATGTAGTGTTTTTAGGTATTAGAAGATCTTGCTAATAATTGAGCGGGAGAACTTTCTCTCATATATATATAGTTCTTTTAAGTATAAGATAAGCGACTAGCAATTAAGCGGTAGAATTATGTCTCTCATACGTAGTGCTTTAAGGTATAAGATAAGCCGACTAGACCATTGAGCAAGGAAATTTTCCCTCACACATACGTAGTTCTTTTAAGTACAAGATAAGATAAGCCGGCTAACAATTGAGCGGAGTAATTTCCTCTCTCATATGCAGTGCTTTTAGGTATAAGATAAGCCGACTAATATTTGAGTAGGATAATTTTCTTTCTCATATGTAGTGATTTTAGGTATAAGAACATAAGTTTGCTAATAATTGAGCGGGAGAAATTTCTCTACCATATGTAGTAATTTTAAGCATTAGAAGATTAGAAGATAACCTTCCTAACAATTGAGCAGGATAATTTCTCTTTCAGATGTAGTGATTTTAGATATAAGATAAGCAAACTAACAATTGAGCGGAAGAATTTTCTCTATTATATGTAGTACATGGTTTTAGGTAAAAGAAGATAAGTTTGCTAATAATTGAGCGGCAGTAATATCATTATCATATTTAGTGCTCTTAGGTATTAGAACGTAAGTTTGCTAACAACTGAGCAAGGGATTTGAGCGGAATAATTTTCTCTCTCATATGTACTGTTTTTAGGTATTAGAAGATAATTTTGCTAACAATCGAGCGATATAAATTTCTCTCATATGTTGTACTTTTAGTTATAATCGGATAAGAAAAGGGAAAATGGAAACTAATAATCCAACCTTTTAGCGGTATTCTTTCAATAATCCCACCTTTTGATTATTCATGAATAATCCAACCTTTGCACCTCATCTTCATTCATTGGTCCCTGGTCGGTTAATGACCTACTATTCCAAGTTATTTTCTTATCTTTGCCAAATATTATCTTTGTGAAAGATGATATTTATGATATAATGATTTGCAAAGATAAGAAAATAGCTTGGAATAGCAGGTCATCAACCGGTCAGGGACCAATGAATGAAGATGAGGTGCAAAGGTTGGATTATTCATGAATAACCAAAAGGTTGGATTATTGTAAGAAGATCGCTAAAAGGTTGGATTATTAGTTTCCATTTTCCCATAAGAAAATAAGCTTTCTAAATATTAAGCAGTAGATTTCTCTCTTATATGTAGTTCTTTTAAGTATAAGATAATTCGACTAACAATTGAATAAGAAATTTCTCTCTCTCATATGTAGTGCTTTTAGGTATAAGATAAGCTGGCTCAGAATGGAGCGAGATACTTTTCTCTCTCATATGTAGTGTTTTCAGGTATAAGAAGATAAATTTGCTAATAAATGAGCGGACGGAAGAATTTTCTCTCTTACACTTGATGCTTTTAGGTATTACAAGTTAAGCTTGCTCACAATTAAGTACAAGGGAAGCCAGCTAACAATTAAGCGGTAGAATTATCTCTCTCATACGTACTTCGTAGTGCTAATAGGTAGTATAAGATAATCTGACTAATAATTGAGTAGAAGAATGTTCTCGCATATGTAGTTCTTTGAGGTATAAAATAAATCGGGTATCAAATGAGTAGGACAATTTCTCTCTCATATGTTAGCACTGATAATTTAACTAATGATTAACAAGTTCTTATTTAACTAATAATCTGATTAAATATTTATTTTATTTACTTAAATTGTATGACATTCATTTATTGTACTCACTTTTTAGAATAGTATTAAGTATGTAATTTTAAAATTAATATAACCATAAGAATTAATATGTACCAAATTAAAATGAGTGGTGTCAATCAGTTTTCTCTAATATACTCTTCATTAAATATTTATCGCATGACTTACACTTATGATATTAGCATATTGTACACTTATTTTTTGAAAATGTAGAATCTTAAAAAGTTATTTTTATTCTAATATTTAATTACATCATGAGTAAAAATATATGCACAACTGATATTTCCCGTGCGTATGCACGGGTAGTATACTAGTTAATATAGGATGGTGATGTGGCATAATTTGATTGGCTCAAAAACCTGAGCACCGGTGCCTTTGAAATTAACAAAGGCACGGTAGAATTTTCCTTGAAATAATCCTACTTGGTTGATGAGCTGAAAGTGGCTTAAGCCGAAAATAATAGGTTAAAATCAAACGCTTAGACTATCAATGTTTATATTCAGCCTGATATTTCTAGACGTTTTGTTCCCATACTATCCTTGACGCAATATACTTCCGTTCTCCCGTTTCTTCCCCGATCGCTGAAGGCTCTGCAAGATGCTTCACTGCTCCAAATTCTACATTTCTACTACTACTACGTATATGATGTAATTCAATCACCAAGATATCACCATACTTCATTTTAACTCAACGTTGATAAATCATTTTTCAATAAAATTGTTTCATTGTTTTAAAAGTGGCTTTAAAAAGTCTCGTAATTCTTTTTACATACGAAGTATATGACTTGTCAGGTTATATTCTAGAGGGAGATTTACATTGAAATTTGTAGGACAAAAATAGAGCCCATCACTCCATCCACAATGTTATTCTTTACTTGATACTGTATATTCAAAAATATATAAAATCATTACATACGTAGACACGTAGTACAAGTATATTATTCTTTTATTTAATCAAATGCCCTCTAATGTAATTTTATATTATCGAGACACTTTATAGCTCCTTTTTCCAAACGGGTCTACTTCATTCTGTCAGTAGTTCATATTCAGCATTTCAAAGTTCAGCTTCAGACAATAAATTATATTTCAGACAATATCTCTTATTTCAGACATTAGCCTTCGTTGTGCCTAATATAGCCTTTGTATTCTAATCGGCACACTCAAATCGACTACACACTTCATCATTTTGAAAACTCTACACTTGAATCAACTTTATTGGTTGATTCTATTGAAATTTATGAAGTTCTAACGGAAACGGCTGGATTGGCCGGTTCTACTATTTTATGAAAAATTAAAATTTATTTTTAAAATTCTATATTTGAAAAACATAAAGAATTAGATGGAAAATAACTAAAATGGTCATCTACAGTACCTTCAACCAATACACTCGGAAAACATAACTTCAACCTTAGCTTTTTTATTACTTCCTCTGTCCCCCTATAATTGACCCCCTTTTTTCATTTTTGGATGTCCATCTATTATTGTCTCATACCACATTTGGAACATTTGTGTGGCTCAAATTCATTCTTACTTTATTCTCACTTTATCAACTCATTATCAACCACATAACTCTACTTTTCAAAAAAACCACACAACTCTCTTCCTTCCCAATATTAGGGGAACAAAGGTAATACTCCATAATTCAACGTATGAAATCAAAGGTCACTTGATAAGCCGAAAAAAGGATCATCAAAGAAAACAGAAGGAGGAGAATTGAAGTTACAACGAGGAGGAGAATGAAACTAGACTTACAGTGATATGATTGAACGGCCGCTAGAGTAAGCACTAAGCAGCATCAACAACGAATTTTGAACATCTAATCTCCTACAAAAAGCATAAGGTGATCAGAAGAGGAAGCGGTTCAGTCTAGTTGGTTGCCGACTCACTCTCCCTTATGGGAAGGTCCCGGATACAATTCTGAATTCTCAATGGAGTGAGATTGATCCCAGTTTACCCCGGCCCTCCAAACCCCCGCCCCCGACACCCCCGGTAAGAAAAACATAAGGTGATCAGATAAACATAAGATTGATCCCAGTTGACTTTTTTATTCCTAGAGGTCAAAAGTATAGAAGTTCTTTTAAATTAGACTCTAATTTTTGAGTTTGATATAGTCTCATCTGAATTGGTTCCCTGATTCCGGTGGATCTTTTCTATGTGTATTTTACAAATTTAAAAATTACCAAAATTTTATTTGATATGATATGATTTTATCTGAAATTAAAATTAGTACAATTAAAAATATTATTAACATATGGAACATGAAGCCACACATCTCAAGACTCCTCTTAGGGTGGGGTTCGGTTCTTGCGGTTCGGTTTTGACCTAAAACCAAATATAGAATCAAAGTAAAAAGTTCGGTTCAGTTTGTTTCGATTCGGTTTCGGTTTTTTCGGGTTTTTACCAAAAAATTATCATTTGATTTAAAATTGATATAATACTTTGAGGGATCAAACATATTAGATAAAGAATGCAAGCACACTATAACAAATAAAATAAAAATGAAAATAAATAAATATGTCTTGAATTATATGAGTATGCGAGAGAGATAAAAGTATATATTCCCTCCGTCCCCAGGTAAAAGGCATACTTTGACACTGTTTGGACACTATTTGACACTGTTTTGTTTGTCAAAAGGGGAAATGTGCCTTTTATATAGGACATCCCAAAAAGGAAAGTGTGCCTTTTATTTAGGGATAAATGGAGTATATTATTAAGGGAAAATGGAAATTAATAATCCAACCTTTTAGCGGTCTTCTTACAATAATCCAACCTTTTGGTTGTTCATGAATAATACAACCTTTGCACCTCATCTTCATTCACTAGTCCCTAACTGGTTGATGACTTGCTATTCCAAGCTATTTTCTTATCTTTGCAAATCATTATACCATAAATCCCATCTTTCACAAAGATAATATTTTGAAAAGATAAGAAAATAACTTGGAATAGTAGGTCATTAACCGACCAGGGACCAATGAATGAAGATGAGGTGCAAAGGTTGGATTATTCATGAATAATCAAAAGGTGGGATTATTGAAAGAAGACCGCTAAAAGGTTGGATTATTAGTTTCCATTTTCCCGATCCCTATTATTAAATTACATTGTTTGTGACTAGTTCAAAAAAAGTTCATGAGTATATATGTTCTATGTGATATAGTTGATATGAATATTTATTGTTTCTTCAATATGAATTCTTTAAGTTAAATAAAAATAAAAGTTAATTAATACTAATAACTAGTAAAAACATATTATCAGCATTCAGTATAGTTATACTGTGTAAATATAACACAAACATTATTTCTCTAGTACAAGAAAACCAAAGACTATTAATGATATTAAGATTAGTTAGAATTAATGCTTAACAATTGACAAATATATTTTATATTTTAATTAGTTCGGTTTTGAAGGGTATAAACCAAAACCGAACCAAACAACTACTGTTCGGTTCGGTTTTTTACATTCAGTTTCGGTTAGGGTTGTAAATGAATCAAATAATTTGTGCTCGATTCGCGATTCGAATTCGTATAAGATGATTCGAATTCGGAAAATTCAAATACAAATACAAATAAGAATATTAAATTTGATTCGAGTTGTTATCAAATACAAATAAGAATATCAGTGTATTCGATTCGAATATTAATCAAATATATTCGATTAATAATAATGGTAATATTAATATCAATATTGATGATAATAATAATAACAACACTATAATAACTTTTAAAACATAGCAATACTCTCAAAGTGTAGCTCATATATACATTGGGATATACATTTTAGCATACAAATTCCAAGCCCCTTTGTAATAAAACAAAATATAAATATGAATACAAATCAAATTTTTGGTTCAAAAGTCTTTCAATACAATACAAATAATTATGTATTTGATTTGAAGAATAAAAATAGAGTTGTTTGACTTTGATATATACAATTATCAACTTATTTCACAGATTATAAGTATAATTTCTAATATGTGTGTGTTAGTGTTTATTTCAAAAAGTTTGGAATAGATTTATATTTATTAATCATAAAATTAATTCACTTTAGTATATTGTGCACCATTTAAAAATGCATTGATCCATTAAATTTAAATTGTAAAAACACATATTAAGTCATAGTATGCATTTACAGTATAAGAAAAGTTATTTAGAAGTGATATTTGACTAATACTCAACCTATGCTCAAATCGATTCGATATTCGTATATGATTCGTTAACTATTCGTATTTCACCGGTCTTCTCATAATAATCCCACCTTTAAATAATCCAAAAATAATCCCACCTTTGCACCTCATCTTCTTTCATTGGACCCTGACCATGTTTTTTACTCTTTTTTTGAAAATCATATAAATGATCTCACCTTTCACTGATTTGGTCCAGAGTAAATCCGGTTCCTCCACTCACTCGCGTGCAAGTCGTACGCTGTCATACGCCTTCCATTTTAACCCCTCCCCTGGCCCATCTCCGCCGCTACACCGCCTGCTGCTCCGCCCACAGCCATCACGACCACGGCCACCACCACCAGCAGAACGGGCATATCCATGATCATAACCAACACCACCATCATGTTCCCAATGAGTGTGATGTGCAGCAGAAGATGAAGTGCAAAGGTGGGATTATAAATGTAAGATTATTTATATAAGATTCTCAAAAAAGGTAAAAAAACTTGGTTAGGGTCCAATGGAAGAAGATGAAGTGCAAAGGTGGGATTATTTTGGGATTATTTAAAGGTGGGATTATTATGAGAAGACCGGCGAAAGGTGAGATTATTCTTGTGAATTTTTCCAAATTAATATTCGTTTCATATTTGAATTCGAATTCGTATTCGAAAAAATTAAACAAATACAAATACAAAATCTCATTATTCGACTCGATTCGGTTCGTATACAACCCTAGTTTCGGTTTGTTAGTGGTTCAGTTTTATTTGGCTATGGTTCGGTATGATTTGATTCAGTTTTCGGTTTTTCGGACCCAGTCCTAACTCCTCTCCCTCTCATCAATCAAAAGTAATATAGGACCGCCTTAAGTAACACCTAGTACAAAACAAGGTTTTTTCTAGAAAAAACTTTCAGAAATTTGGACTTTTTTCTGCAAAAGTAATTTGCACCCCACTTTTTGGGTGATATTGAACTTTGTATCCCATTATTCAAAAAACTTTGACTTTGCACCCCATTCCACTAAAAAATCCTTTGACTTCGCACCCCATTCAGAAATTTTTCTTCACAAAATGTTTTGTGTTGGGGTGCAAAATCAAAGTTATTTCAAAATGGGGTGCAAAGTCTAATATCACCCAAAAAGTGAGGCGCAAAGTCAAATTCCCCCTTATTTTAATTGGAATGATTTTAGTACAAGATTAGAGGACCAAATTAAACAAGACTAGATAAAATCATATTTAAACATTTCATATTAGCAATATCAGAATGATCAAACTAGACAGAGAACAATTTTGTTCACCCTCATTTGAGAGGGTTATGTTCACCCCCACCCCTATTTGCCTGCCATGTGGCAAGGCAATATTTTACTATTTGGCAATTGTTTTATCTTTTTCTTTTTTAATCAATTTTTTTAAAAAAAATATATCAAAATTTGTCTGTTTTTACGATTTTTCATATGGTACTAATATTGCATATAAAAAAATTTAAAAAAAAATCAACTAAAAATAGATATTTGGAAATAAATGATTTTTTTCAAATATTTATATATACAAAATTGATACCATTGGAAAGATCATAAAAACTAAAAAATCTGATATGTTTTTTTTAAAAAAGACTACAAATAAAAAAGTTATAACATTTTAAGAAAAAATGGGATAGAATGGCACATGGCGACCTTAAATGTGTTCACCCTCCTTAGTGGGGATGTACAAAATTGCACTCAACTAGACCGTTGTAAAATACACATCGAGTAGTCATCTGTCAAACCAATTCTGAAAGAAATCAAATTAGACTTTAACAAATGAACCCAAACCAAATCAGTCCAAATTAAATCGAAAAATATGAGTCAAATTAGACACATCCAAAGTGCGTGCACACATAATTCATGGTTCAAGCAATAACAAGCGTAGCACTTTTTTTAATTTAAAAACACGGGAGAAGTGTTTTTGACTAATTCGGGTCCAAAAAGAGAAAGGTTTTTAGATCAGATTTGGAGCCAGCGAAATGCCAATTATAGCCTGCGATCTGCTCATCCAGCTGCTGCTATAGATCAAGGAGACCTTCCCCGGCTCCACTTTCTTCTTCCCCTGTCCCAAAGCTTTTCACTGTGCTCCTCCTCGCCGGACGGCCTCCCCACCCAGTGACAATGACGAAATTACCCTTCGTCTTCCTGCTCTTGTTCTTCTTCTCCGTTTTCTCACCCACCGCCGCCGAGATCAAAACCCTGCGGATCGTTTCCGACTCTCGGGCGATGATTTTGTTCGAGCGCTTCGGGTTCACCCACACTGGCCACGCCGCCATCACCGTCTCATCGGTCTCCGTTCAATCCACCCTCGCCACCCCCGAATCGTCTCGTCTGGGCTTCTTCCTTCTCTCGCAGGAGTCCCTCATCCAGGTGCTTATCGAGCTCCAGCAGAACCCGTCATTTTGTGTCCTCGATTCCAAGTATATCAATCTCCTCTTCACCTTCAGAGACCTCTCGCCGCCGCCTAACTCCTTCTACAACCACTCGTACCCCATCACTTCCCCGAATGAGTATTCTCTTTTCTTCGCCAATTGCGCTCCCGAATCCAAGGTCTCCATGAACGTTCGCACGGAGCTCTACAACCTTGACGATCAGGGCCAGGTCAAGGACTACCTTTCCGCGGGTCTCACTCAGATCCCCTCGCTGTACTTTACATTCTCCCTCATTTATTTCGGATTTATGGCTTTCTGGGTGTACATCTGCTACACCAACAAGAACTCCGTCCACCGGATCCATCTCTTGATGGCGGGTTTGCTGGCCATGAAGGCGTTGAATCTGATATGCGCTGCGGAGGACAAACATTATGTGAAGGTGAGCGGAACAGCTCACGGTTGGGATGTGTTGTTCTACATTTTCCAGTTCATCCGTGTGGTCCTCCTCTTCACAGTTATCATCTTGATCGGAACTGGGTGGTCATTTTTGAAGCCGTTTTTGCAGGAGAGGGAGAAGAAGGTTTTGATGATCGTGATTCCCCTTCAGGTATTGGCCAATATAGCCTCAGTAGTGATTGGAGAAACTGGTCCTTTTATCAAGGACTGGGTTACATGGAATCAGGTGTTTCTGATAGTAGATATTGTGTGTTGCTGTGCGATCATCTTCCCCATAGTGTGGTCTATTAGGTCACTGAGGGAGACATCAAAGACTGATGGGAAGGCCGCGAGGAACCTAGCAAAATTGACCCTTTTTAGGCAATTCTACATTGTGGTGATTGGGTACCTCTATTTCACAAGGATTGTGGTGTTTGCCCTTAGGACCATTGCTGCTTATAAGTACCAGTGGGTGGCAAGTGCTGCTGAGGAGATTGCTAACCTTGCTTTTTACATTACAATGTTTTACATGTTTATGCCAGTGGAGAAGAATCAATACTTTGTTCTTGATGAGGAAGATGAGGAGGCTGCTGAGCTGGCTCTTCGTGATGAGGAATTTGAGCTTTGAAAGAACGGAATGGATACTTATCATTTTGCAGCTATGTGGCTCTCAACCCTTTGATTATGAGTTACTCTGGAATGTTGTCTAAATTATCTGGGTTGAATTCCACTTCTCACTTTGTTCGCTTTTACCATCTTTTTGCCCTTCTGTTATTGTCTATCTTTTTCCCCTGATGGTGATAGATTTTATGTTCAGTAACTATACTTGGACTTATCAAGCAATTACATTTTAATGTAATTGAATTGAATATAGAAAGCCCCATCTTTATAAATTGAAGTGCATTGTCCTGACAATGAGTTTGTTCTGTGTAGAGTTTCTTCTGTCTTAAATTGCATCGCTCTCTGTATACAATGAGTTTGAATATTTTTATTTAGCTCCGATTTCATGTGTCAATTCATGTTAGTTGACCCCATACTCTTCTGGGACTGAGGGTTAGATGTTGTTGAACTCGATTTTGTTGTGAAAAGAGGTAAGAATGAGATGCCACAAGAAGTTTAGCATGATGTTAACCACTTCTTTGAGTTTTATTTCTTTTCTGGTTATTGATTTTTTGTGATGGTATGTTTGGTTTGAAGTGAGGGGAGGGTAGATTCAACTCTCCCCCTCACTTCGTTTAAAAATCGGAGGGGAGGTAAGCGGAATTTAATATCCCCTCTGTATCCTTGAGAATCAGTCACACCCTTAGAGCGTTATTCTTGACTGGAATTTATTTTGGAGCAAGTTTTATCTCCTCTACAATTAGTTCTATAGAGCTACACTTGTGTGATGAATTAGTTCATATCATGTCACCTGAAAACCCTTCAACTCTTGTGGGGTGGTGTGGACTTTGTCTCAGTTATTTAGCCATACATGTAGTGGTTGATGGTCAGCCCTGCTTAGTTAAGAGTCGAGACAACCCGGATCTTTGTTTTCAGCGGTCTTGTTTTTGCTATGCTTACCTCTCAGCTTCTGTGAACGGTGGCATTGATGACAGTCCCAACATCACCTATTCACAGCGACTTCTGCCCTCATATCTTTGTTTAACATGCACAAGAATCATTTTGTAAATGGATTAGATTATGCATGAATTCTGCTAGTTGCATTATAATATGCGCTATTATGCATGAATTCTGCTAGTGGCATTATAATATGCGCTACTTAAGAGTACATAAACATCACATTTTATCATGGTTTTACATTGTGATTACTTAAGACTAATTACGATGTAATTTTTTACCTTCTAGAATAAGACTAATATTAGAAGGTATTAAAAGATTTGACATATAACTATATAAGCAAGAAATATGATGAAAGAGTAAGAGGAAACCACTTTGGAGCATAAGGATCTTAGAGACAAAAGTAAAAGTAAGCTTCATGAGAGACAAAGAAAGAAGAAAAAGTTGATTTGGTCTCACGCGTGACCGGGTATATCCAATACCCGATCAGGTATGATTTGACCAAGAGATCATACAAGCTCGAACAAAGCAAGAAGGTGTGGGAAAATTAGATTTGATTTATACTCGATCGAATATATTGACATATCCGGTCGGGTATGACTTGACTTCAATATTTTCATAGCTATTGTCAAGGATATGGGGTCGGGTATCCGACTCAGCCACCTCATTTCTCCTATAAAAACACATTTTTCCTTTCCATTTGAGGAGCTATCAATCCCTCCCTATCATAAAGAGTTTATCCTTGTAACTTAGGTATTTTTGTATTATTGATTTTGCTATATCGAATCTTGTGAATATTAATTATTTCCATATACATATTCCATATTGATATTTGACCATCACTAAGTAATCAATTAGTTGATGTTTTTCTATTAATTATTATTAGAATTGGTCAATGAGAATATGTGTCAAGCGTCAGACCTACCTGGGCACGTCAACAATCTGCCATATAGTACGAATAGTCAATCACAGTCAAGCATATCCATACTATACTAGGCGTCTTGAATATCATTCACGCATAGTACATCCATAAACAAACATAATGTAAAATATTCATTAAAGCAACGAAAACAATATTACAAGTGTTCAAGACAGCAAACTTAGGTATACAAACCCTCCAATAGTTTATTAGAAAATATTGTCCATGAGCATTATTGTAATTGTTTTAAAACAGAAAACGGAGGAAGCACGAATCACGTCTTCGCTCCTAGATCCTTCCCGAAGCAACGAGTAATGGTAGAATGCTCAGCTTCTACCTGAAACTGTGAGGTAGCCCCCCCCCCCCCCCCCCCCCCCCCCCCCCGTGAAGGGGAGGTCAGTATTTGAAACATTTGAAAAATACAATGACAACTAAACTGAATATAATCAATGTTTCAATTCCAAAGATCATCAATCACAGTGATATCATAATATAGGCAGTAACCCTCAAGTTACCCTGTTTGAATTATACTTACTTTATATAAAGTCAAGTAGTCAGCCCGTGGGCCCATGTTCGTTTTGAAACGTCCCTCCATATGCCCCGAGATTTACTAGTCACGATTAACATAAACTATTAGTAAGTCACGACGCCGTCATCGGGCTTAACCCTAGTGCGTTATTACACTATAATAGAGCCTCGCCCATTTATGTTATTACGTTGTGCTAGAGCCTCGCTCTAGTCACCCTACATTGTACTAGAGCCTCGCTCTAGTCACTCCACATCGTGCTAGAGCGTCGCTCTAGTCACTCTACATTGTGCTAAAGCCTCGCTCTAATCACTCTACATTGTGCTAGACCCTGTGACCGGGCTAAACTTGCAAGTGTACAAGTGGCGATATAGTAATAAATTCCGGTAAAATATCGAGTCGAATCCACAGGGAAACGTTGTTTAATTTAGTCCGGGAGTAGATAACTTTAAATAGATAAATGAGTAAAGTGCAAGGATTTTGATTTGTGAGTTGTTGTTAAAACAACAATTTGGTTCTTCTTTTTAATTTTCAGGGATATAACTTAAATTAATTTGAGTTTAAAGTGATTGATAACAACAACTAAGGCTTCGGGAATCACTTAAATGCTTTAATAGGGTTGAATATTAGTTCTTTACCAATAATTATGAATACGATATCGCTAATATATTCTCAACTCCGGTTAAGGCAGTGAGAGCGTGGTTTTCGTTACGTGTAAGTCCCGTTACGGCTTACATTCATCTATTGAAAACCCCGTTGAATATCAAGACATCACACCCATATCATATAATACCGGATATATTTCTATTGTCTGTAATATATATGTTTATCATGTAATGTTCATAGTTTAGACTTCAACGTTAATTGCAAGCATAAACTACATTTAACATACTTTTATGTTGTACACCATAGTCATAAACAGTCAAAATATAAAGGATAAATCACAATTTATTGGTTTAGAATTTTTATCAAACACCTAGTGGGCATAGAAGTTTATAGCCTTAACTAAGAAATTAGCATCTATCTAATGCTCATATTAATCACAATACAATATTGAAATGTAACGGAACATGAAATTACAAAGGAAATAATACCTTAACACCAATGATTTTGAAGGATGAACTTCCTTCCTCAAGAACTTGAAGAAAAATAGCTAGAACAAAATATAAACATTAGGAATTAATCTATGGAATGGAATGTCTTTGTATGATGAATTGAACGCTTTATATAGGCTAAAGAATGACATCTTTTGGTCTACTTGAGCCCAACAATTCGGTATGAAAGAAATATTTTATGAAATCATGAAGAAGATGAAGTATTCCCATCAAAAATATGGAGCACGTCGTTGTGTTTTATGCAGAATCCGACGTGACCGGCGCCGGTTCTTCTTTGCGTACTGAAAATTTCTGAAAAACAACATAACCGGCGCCGGTTATAAGGGCAGACCGGCGCCAGTTAAGCTACTGGTTTGCGATTTGTGTGCGAAAGGCATGAGACTGGCTCTGGTATGGTGTAATTCCGGCGCCGGTTTTGTGCTGGGATTTTGGGGATGTTCCGCTACGAATTTGGACATAATTCATTCACCTAGGTTGTAGATAATGAAGTCTTCTTGTCACGCCCCGGACCTTCCCGGACACGTCAACAACCCGCCGTACAGTACGAATAGTCAACCGCAGTCCAACTCATCCATACTATACAAGGCGTCTTGAATACCATTCACATTAGTACATCCATAAACAATCACAATGTAAATCATTTAATTAAGCAGCGGAAATATTAATACAAGCATTCGAGCCACACGTGGCAAACACGGGCGTGCAAGCCCTAAATAATTATTCGGAAAATAGTATCCATGAGCATTAATTTGAATGTTTTAAAACAGAAACGGAGGAAGCACGAACCACGTCTCCTCTCCTTGATAATCCGCCCGAAGCAACGGTGATGGTAGCACCCTTCAAGTTCTACCTGAAACTGTGAGGTGGCCTCCCCCGTGAAGGGGAGGTCAGTACTTGGAAGCATTTGACAAGTACAATGACAACTATACTAAGTATAATCAAAGTTTCAATTTCCAAGACCCTCAATCTAGGATGTTATTATATTATAGGTCATAACCCGCGGTTACCCTCTTTTGAAAGTATACTTACTTTATATATATAGTCAAGTAATCGCCCGAAGGCCCATGTTTACTTTGGAAACATTTAACCCTTTCCCCGTGACTTCAAGCCACACCCATCTATATTAGTTTACCATGCTAGAGGCTTCCTCTAGTCATGTTTTGTCGTGCTAGAGGCTGACTCTAGTCACTCCACTTGGTGTTAGAGGCTTCCTCTAATCACCTTACATACGTTGTGCTGGAGGCTTCCTCCAGTCACATTACGTTACGCTAGAGGCTTCCTCTAGTCGTCCTACACGAATGCTGGAGGCTTCCTCCAGTCATTCTTCATCGTGCTCGAGGCTTCCTCTAGTCACGATACTAATTCACTAAGCAATCTCTATGCCTAGAGTTCCTCTACTATGAGTAACCTTCAAGATCCACTCCTACGGTAACTTAGCGTTTACTCATTTCTACCTTAAGACATTTCATATGACTACTTAAGGTACATCTTTCACAATCCAAACCCCTAGGATTTGTTCTATCACTTTTCATGCTAACATCCCCGGCTAGTATTTCTATACTAGTCATTTAACCTTAATAAGCCAATGCAATTTCATAGTAATTTGGCTATTTCAATTTAATTCCACATTCAAGTATAACTTGGTTCTAATATCAAAATATCACTTTTATCCTTCCATGACTTCCTTACATGAGGTAAAAGTATATTTATCACAATTCATTTATAGTTTACACGCTATTATACCATTGTATTCATAATACATAATCATACACAATTTATTCATAAATTTGTATATTATGCACTTTTACTTATAAACAATAATAATCTCATTTAGGCATTTTTTTATATTATAAATAAATCATGCCAAACACATATAATTCATTTAGGTAATCTTATGAAATTAATCCAATAATTATAAGCAATATAGTCGGTCATCCTCACCTTAAGTGAGCTTAAGCGTGTTCTACGCTCCGCGGTTGAACTTTGACTATTTCCGGTGAACTTTGACCAACTCCGGCCAACTTTGACCAACTCCGGCGAAACTCCGGCGAAGCTCCAAAGTACTTTAATCAAGTTCCTAACAAGGTTTTAACATCATAAAACCTTAATCAATACGAATAACCTCTAAAAGGTTATTTTCCGGTGAACTTGTCGGTTTGGCTCCTAGGTCCGTTTTTGGACTTAGAACCCCCTTCCAACCCATCATTCTACACTAACTCATGTGGAACAATCCTCAATGTTCTTCACATGATATATATCTCAAATGATAGAAGAAAAATAAAGGAAAAGTTAATATAAGGTCATTACCTTAATCTTTCTCACTTTTCCTAGCTTTTTCTCTCTTAAATCTTCCCTCTTGGACCTCTATTGTTTGAGCTCTCTTCAAGGATGGGGAGAGGAGGATGGAGATCTTTTCTTCCCTTGCTGGGGTTGGTGCTGGCCGAGAATAGGGGAGAGAGGGGTTGGGGTTGGCTTTTTGTCTCAATAGGCAATTATGTGTGGGTTGAGAGACCCACCTTTGTCCTTTAGATGCCTCTCAAGTCAACCCAACTTCTACCCATCTTCCTCCTCTCCATTCAGCAGCCCCATGCCTCAATTTGTGTGGCTAAATTCGTGGGTTGGCCCCCACCCATGTGGGAGGTCAACCCCTTTTGTCCAGAAGTGTACACTTTGTCCCGAAAGTTGTATTTTTCGGACAGTTTTAAATATATTTTATTTTATCGGGTCAAATAAGATATATTACACGTTCCCAATCATTATGACCCTTAAAATGAATATACATTTCCCAACTTAAATTTATAGGTCTCCGAAATCCAATTTCGGGCTTTTATCGGTTAGATTGCCAATACCGGTATTTGGGCCTCTTTTGACCAATCGGTCAACTCAAGACCTTTCCATGGTTCAAAAGAATTATCCACCCCCATATAAATATTATCTAGACCAAGATGAATAATTTATGTGGTCCCGGGAATATCGGGCGGCCCCCCGCTCCCGGTGCGGGCCCCACGCGCGAACTTACTATTCACGCAAAAATTAATAAAAATTCATAACCTCGTAAATCCGTCAACCATTCCATAAGGTTAAAATACAATATTCACTTTAAAAGTAAATACATTTGGGGACGGTGTTACAAGTTCAGCCCCCCTTATTTGGGATTTCGTCCCCGAAATCCACGTGTCTAATCGAAGAGAAAAGGGTATTGCTCTCTCATTGAGACCTCAGTCTCCCATGTTTCTTCCTCGACCCGATCACTCCTCCAAAGGACTTTTACCATAGGAATCTCCTTGTTCCTCAATTTCTTCACCTGTTGACCCACAACCTTTACCGGTTCCACTACATATTGTAGATCTTCACGTATCTCCACCGGTGGCTTCTCAAGAATATGAGATGGATCTCTCACGTATTTCTTGAGCATCGATACATGAAACACGTCGTGTATCTTCTCAAGTTCCGGCGTCAGCTTGAGACGGTAAGCCACCGCCCCGATCCTTTCAAGGATTTCAAACGGACCAATGTATCGGGGGTTGAGTTTTCCCCTCGATATAAATCGGATGATACCCTTCCAAGGAGAAATTCTTAGGAAGACCTTATCACCGACCTCGAACTCCAATGGCCTGCGTCGTTTGTCGGCATAGCTCTTCTGCCGATCTTGGGCAGTCTTGAGTCTATCCTGAATGACTTTCACTTTAGTCTTGGTGATTTCAACAAGTTCAATCCCCTCGAGCTTGGCCTCGCCGACCTCGTCCCAACATAATGGTGTCCTGCACTTCCTCCCATACAATGCCTCGTATGGAGGCATGCCAATACTCGCCTGATAACTGTTGTTATAGGCGAACTCGACTAGAGCCAAATGTTTGTCCCAACTTCCTTGGAACTCCAGAGCACACGCCCTAAGCATGTCCTCCAATATCTGTATCACTCGCTCGGATTGTCCATCAGTCTGTGGATGAAAAGCCGTGCTAAACTTCAATTTAGTACCCAAAGATGCTTGAAACTTGGGCCAAAATCGAGATGTGAATCGTGGATCCCTATCCGAGACAATGGATATCGGGACTCCATGTAGTCTCACAATCTCCTCCGTGTATAGCTTCGCCAATCTTTCAAGAGGGTAAGTGATGTTAATAGGCAAAAAGTGAGCACTCTTGGTGAGCCTATCAACTACTACCCATACCGCATCATAGTTGTTCACGGTCCGTGGCAACCCCACCACGAAATCCATAGTCACATGCTCCCACTTCCATTCTGGAATGGAAAGTGGCTGTAATAACCCAGCTGGATGCTGATGCTCTGCCTTGACTTGCTGACAAGTAAGGCACCGACTGATGTACTCGGCTATCTCTCTCTTCATACCGGACCACCAGTAACTTTCTTTCAAATCGCGATACATCTTCGTGCCCCCCGGGTGCATGGCATAAGCCGATGAATGAGCTTCCTCTAAGATGGACTTTCGGAGCTCATCATCCGCCGGCACACACACTCGGTCACGAAATAATAAAAGGCCGTCGTCTCTTTCTCTGAAGTCCTCCACCGGTCCCGCTTGCAAGCGTTCCCTGATCTTCACAATTTCATCGTCAGTTTCCTGACCCTTCTTGATCTCATCAAGCAAGGTAGGTCTCACCTCAAACCGTGCCAATAAGGCACCATTGCTGGACACCTCCAGTTGGGCTCTTAATGCCCTCAAATTAGCTATCAATGCCCCAGTTGAGCTCTTCCGGCTCAAAGCATCTGCCACTACATTTGCCTTGCCTGGATGGTACTCAATCACTAGGTGGTAGTCCTTTATCAACTCCATCCACCGTCTCTGCCTCATGTTTAACTCTTTCTGAGTAAACACGTACTTCAGGCTCTTATGGTCAGTGTATACGTGACATGTCTCTCCGTAGAGATAATGTTTCCAAATCTTCAGTGCGAACACCACTGCTCCCAACTCTAGATCATGGGTGGGGTAATTTACCTCATGCTTCTTCAACTGTCGTGAAGCGTAGGCAATTACCCTCCCCTCCTGCATTAACACACATCCAAGCCCTTGGATGCTCGCGTCACTATAGACATCGTACCCCATACCCTGTTTGGGTAATGCAAGTACCGGTGCCTCGGTTAATCTCTTCTTCAGTTCAGCGAATCCTTTCTCACACTTGTCATCCCATACAAACTTAGCTCCTTTTCGAGTGAGCTTTGTCAACGGTGATGCCAAAACAGAGAACTTTTCCACGAACTTTCTATAGTATCCTGCCAATCCAAGGAAACTACGAATTTCCTTGACGTTCTTTGGCCTCTCCCATTCAGTGATGGCTTCTATCTTCTTGTTGTCGACAGCAATTCCCGATCCCGAAACCACGTGCCCGAGGAAGCCAATCTCCTTAAGCCAAAATTCGCATTTAGAAAATTTGGCATAGAGTTGCTTCTCCCGTAGTGTCTCAAGAACGAGTATCAAGTGCTCCTCATGCTCTTCCTCACTCTTTGAGTAGATCAAGATGTCATCAATGAACACAATCACGAATCGGTCCAAGTATTTGTGAAATACTCGGTTCATCAAGTCCATGAATGCCGCCGGGGCGTTTGTTAACCCAAACGACATAACAAGGAACTCAAAATGCCCATACCTCGTGCGGAAAGCACTCTTCGGTATGTCATCCTCCTTAATCTTCAATTGATGGTACCCCGACCTCAAGTCAATCTTTGAAAACACGGTTGCTCCTCGTAGTTGATCAAACAAGTCATCAATCCTAGGCAAGGGATACCTATTCTTGATTGTGACCTTGTTCAGTTGACGATAGTCAATGCACATTCGAAGTGTTCCATCCTTCTTTTTCACAAAAAGGACCGGTGCTCCCCATGGGGAGTGGCTTGGTCTGATGAAACCGTTATCCAAAAGCTCTTGCAATTGGGTTTTTAACTCGTTAAGTTCAGCGGGTGCCATACGGTATGGCGGTATGGAGATTGGTTTGGTTCCGGGCTCGACCTCGATCACGAACTCAATCTTCCTATCGGGTGGAAGTCCCGGTAAGTCTTTAGGAAAGACGTCCGGATACTTGCATACTACCCTAACATCATCAATACTCGTCTCTTCTTTGGTTTTGTCCACCACATATGCTAGATATGCATGACACCCCTTCCTCATCATATTCTTAGCCCTCACAGCGGATATGATACAACTATTGGATTTTGCCCTATCCCCCTCGAAGCGTAAGGTTACCCCTTCATTGCCTTCGAGTTCAAGTACTTTCGTGTAACAATCGACCCTAGCATGATGCTTCTCAAGCCAATCCATACCCAGGATTGCATCGAACTCAATCATACTCAGCGGCACGAAATCACACGACAAGTTTTGGCCCTCCACTTCCACCTCACACGATGGATAGTGGCTATCTCTCTCGATGTCTTCCCCTAGGGGTGTGGATACCAATAGGGCTTGAGCCATCGGTATCAGGGGTACGTTGAATCCCCCGGCGAATGCCTCACTCACAAATGATCGTTGCGCCCCAGTATCGATGAGGATTCTCGCACATCTCCCATTAATCTTTAATGTTCCTACATTTATACACTATGTGAGATACATTTTCTAATGTTTTTACACATCTTAGGAGGTTATTAAGTAAATACTAAGGTTTGGAATCAATCGGGGGTCCAAACGTAAAAGAACGGAGCGAAAAAATTCGATTTTCGGGTTCTGGGGCCCACGCACGGCGTGCCTGGGTGGCACGCACGACCGTGCGTGCAGCGAACTTACCCTGCGTGCCACTGCCGGCCAGGCACGATGCCAGGCACGGCGTGCCTACGGCCGTGCCTGGCCACAAATACTTCGGACGCCACTGCCTTCCAGGCACGACGCCAGGCACGGCGTGCCTGCGGCCGTGCCTGGCCCAAATTTTTTTTTTCTTTTCTTCGGGTGCCACTACCTTCCAGGCACGATGCCAGGCACAGCGTGCCTGCGGGCGTGCCTGGCCAGCAGTGGCTGTTTCCAGCCCGATTCGGCCTAACTCACCCGGTTTGACCCCGGGGTGGCCCGTACTCAATCCCAACGACGTATATGATCAAAGTAAGCCTAGAGATGACCAGAATAAGTGTATTACCTGCGACGGAGTCGGGATTAGCCCGAGCATCGGCCTCGGTCATTGCGTACACTCTCGCTTGAGCCCTTCCTTGGTTCACGGAGGGTGCGTTGCTTGTACTTGCCCCGCCGTGGTTCGTGCTTGCATTGGGTGCCCCACCCCGGTTTCTACTCACCATGGTTGCACTGCTTGGCCCTGATGACCGGTTCCCACCGAGTTGAGGGCAATTGGGCTTTATGCGCCCCGTATCTCCGCATTGGTAGCACCGTGGGGGATCACGACATTTGCCCTCGTGATTTCTCTTGCAATTCCTGCACTTAGGCTTCGTCGGGGCTTGTGATCCCGAGTTCTGCCCACTCATGTTGGGATTCCCCCTTGATGGTGGTGCGGGTGCCCTGAAGGATCCTCCCCCCCCGTGATTCCCCTTCTTGTTTGAACCCTGGGGGCCATGGTTCTCCCATTTTCTTTTCTTTGCCTCCTCGGCATTTCTTCGCTTCCTCTCTTCCCACTCCTTCTCTCCTTTCAACCCTTGTTCCACGACTTGACTAAATGTCATATTAGGCAATTGTGTTGCCCTCTCACGTATGTCAAGGTCCAAGGCATCCCAGAAATGGTTCACCATCCGATTTTCATCACAAATGTACTCCGGTATGAACTCGGCAAGCTTTCTGAATTTGTGCTCAAGTTCCTTCACCGTGCATTCCCCTCCTTGGGTCAAATTCGTATACTCCCTCCTCTTCAAGTTCACCTCGAAGTCGGAGTAGTATTGGCTAAAGAATTCTTGCCTGAAGTTCTCCCAAGTGACCGCCTCACCATACTTCCCCTTGACACCGTCCCACCATGTGGACGCCATTCCTTCTAGCAATCTTGTTGCCACTCTCATCTTCATATGGGGTGGCAGCTGCATATCAAGGGCCGCTTCATTGAATCTTTTGATCCATTCGGCTGCCACGGAGATGTCTCCCATTCCATCGAATGGTTTGCATCCCAACTCTCTCGCCTCTTTGAGGTATTTCGAGATTCTTATGATGGGAACCTCGGCACCTCTTCCTCCTCGGGACTCCTCATGTTCCCTAGAGCTAACACGGTTCCCTCTTCTCGAAGCCCCTCCCGAAGCACGCCTTGCCCGGCGCCTTTGGCGATCTTGTTGGTATTGCCGAAGCAATTCCTCAATCCGCTCGAGGGCGTCATTATCGTCGCTCCCCTCACTAATGTCATCATCTTCCCCCTCATATGGGGTTTCAACCGGCTCCGTTCCCGGTCGGTACGTTGAATCCTCCTCGGACTCATAATGCTCGTCAATTGTTTCAACATGACCGTCACTAACGGTCAGCGAGTGGCCTGCACGGCCCTGCCCTCGAGACACCCTTGATGCCCCTCGACTGCCATGTTGGGACCTTCCCGGCGCCTGGCCAGTCGGGTTTCGTCGGGTGACTTTACCGGTGCGTTCCATTTCTGAAAGAGATAGAGAATGAGTCATTAGACCCGTATCAAAAGTCAAGTGACGGATAGGCACTTAAAGACATCCTTTGGCTCAAATCACCGTCATACCAATTGTTAAGGGTACCATCTTAACAATTAGAGACTTTGCAACTCAAGTACCAAAAGTTCTATAAGTGCAAAACTTTTATGCTCATGGTTTTCAAAATCATTTTCAAAAGGGATTTTGAAGCTTCATTATGAAGTTTACGGACTAAGGCTCTGATACCAATTAAATTGTCACGCCCCGGACCTTCCCGGACACGTCAACAACCCGCCGTACAGTACGAATAGTCAACCGCAGTCCAACTCATCCATACTATACAAGGCGTCTTGAATACCATTCACATTAGTACATCCATAAACAATCACAATGTAAATCATTTAATTAAGCAGCGGAAATATTAATACAAGCATTCGAGCCACACGTGGCAAACACGGGCGTGCAAGCCCTAAATAATTATTCGGAAAATAGTATCCATGAGCATTAATTTGAATGTTTTAAAACAGAAACGGAGGAAGCACGAACCACGTCTCCTCTCCTTGATAATCCGCCCGAAGCAACGGTGATGGTAGCACCCTTCAAGTTCTACCTGAAACTGTGAGGTGGCCTCCCCCGTGAAGGGGAGGTCAGTACTTGGAAGCATTTGACAAGTACAATGACAACTATACTAAGTATAATCAAAGTTTCAATTTCCAAGACCCTCAATCTAGGATGTTATTATATTATAGGTCATAACCCGTGGTTACCCTCTTTTGAAAGTATACTTACTTTATATATATAGTCAAGTAATCGCCCGAAGGCCCATGTTTACTTTGGAAACATTTAACCCTTTCCCCGTGACTTCAAGCCACACCCATCTATATTAGTTTACCATGCTAGAGGCTTCCTCTAGTCATGTTTTGTCGTGCTAGAGGCTGACTCTAGTCACTCCACTTGGTGTTAGAGGCTTCCTCTAATCACCTTACATACGTTGTGCTGGAGGCTTCCTCCAGTCACATTACGTTACGCTAGAGGCTTCCTCTAGTCGTCCTACACGAATGCTGGAGGCTTCCTCCAGTCATTCTTCATCGTGCTCGAGGCTTCCTCTAGTCACGATACTAATTCACTAAGCAATCTCTATGCCTAGAGTTCCTCTACTATGAGTAACCTTCAAGATCCACTCCTACGGTAACTTAGCGTTTACTCATTTCTACCTTAAGACATTTCATATGACTACTTAAGGTACATCTTTCACAATCCAAACCCCTAGGATTTGTTCTATCACTTTTCATGCTAACATCCCCGGCTAGTATTTCTATACTAGTCATTTAACCTTAATAAGCCAATGCAATTTCATAGTAATTTGGCTATTTCAATTTAATTCCACATTCAAGTATAACTTGGTTCTAATATCAAAATATCACTTTTATCCTTCCATGACTTCCTTACATGAGGTAAAAGTATATTTATCACAATTCATTTATAGTTTACACGCTATTATACCATTGTATTCATAATACATAATCATACACAATTTATTCATAAATTTGTATATTATGCACTTTTACTTATAAACAATAATAATCTCATTTAGGCATTTTTTTATATTATAAATAAATCATGCCAAACACATATAATTCATTTAGGTAATCTTATGAAATTAACCCAATAATTATAAGCAATATAGTCGGTCATCCTCACCTTAAGTGAGCTTAAGCGTGTTCTACGCTCCGCGGTTGAACTTTGACTATTTCCGGTGAACTTTGACCAACTCCGGCCAACTTTGACCAACTCCGGCGAAACTCCGGCGAAGCTCCAAAGTACTTTAATCAAGTTCCTAACAAGGTTTTAACATCATAAAACCTTAATCAATACTAATAACCTCTAAAAGGTTATTTTCCGGTGAACTTGTCGGTTTGGCTCCTAGGTCCGTTTTTGGACTTAGAACCCCCTTCCAACCCATCATTCTACACTAACTCATGTGGAACAATCCTCAATGTTCTTCACATGATATATATCTCAAATGATAGAAGAAAAATAAAGGAAAAGTTAATATAAGGTCATTACCTTAATCTTTCTCACTTTTCCTAGCTTTTTCTCTCTTAAATCTTCCCTCTTGGACCTCTATTGTTTGAGCTCTCTTCAAGGATGGGGAGAGGAGGATGGAGATCTTTTCTTCCCTTGCTGGGGTTGGTGCTGGCCGAGAATAGGGGAGAGAGGGGTTGGGGTTGGCTTTTTGTCTCAATAGGCAATTATGTGTGGGTTGAGAGACCCACCTTTGTCCTTTAGATGCCTCTCAAGTCAACCCAACTTCTACCCATCTTCCTCCTCTCCATTCAGCAGCCCCATGCCTCAATTTGTGTGGCTAAATTCGTGGGTTGGCCCCCACCCATGTGGGAGGTCAACCCCTTTTGTCCAGAAGTGTACACTTTGTCCCGAAAGTTGTATTTTTCGGACAGTTTTAAATATATTTTATTTTATCGGGTCAAATAAGATATATTACACGTTCCCAATCATTATGACCCTTAAAATGAATATACATTTCCCAACTTAAATTTATAGGTCTCCGAAATCCAATTTCGGGCTTTTATCGGTTAGATTGCCAATACCGGTATTTGGGCCTCTTTTGACCAATCGGTCAACTCAAGACCTTTCCATGGTTCAAAAGAATTATCCACCCCCATATAAATATTATCTAGACCAAGATGAATAATTTATGTGGTCCCGGGAATATCGGGCGGCCCCCGCTCCCGGTGCGGGCCCCACGCGCGAACTTACTATTCACGCAAAAATTAATAAAAATTCATAACCTCGTAAATCCGTCAACCATTCCATAAGGTTAAAATACAATATTCACTTTAAAAGTAAATACATTTGGGGACGGTGTTACACTTCTATCCACCAAAACTTGAATGGCGTGATTTTATTCATCCAATCAAATGATATGGATAAAACACTGAGAGGTATGCATCCTAAAATCTCATCTGCAACATCTGAGTTTATTGGTTTATTGAGTCTCGATACTTTCATATTTTTGCCATGATGTCTTAACAACATTTGTAGCTTATTGAGTTTGTATTCACATGAACTTTGAATCGAGTCATTTGGAATTCTCTCCAATAAGTTATACTCAAATTATGGGCAAAACGTCATCCTCTTGGTCCCCAAAAGCCGTCCATCACAATGTTTTATGCTTTAGCTCTCATTCTGAAGGTATTTGTCCGATTTCTCTTCTTTTCTTCAATAAATACTTATGTTAAACACAAGTAAATATAACGGCTATCAGCATCGCTCTGGTCACCATTACGGCGTGCTAGAGCCTCGCTCTAGTCACATTATTAAATCCCTAAGCAAATTCTATGCCTAGAGTCACTTTATATTGAGTAGCCCTTAAAGCCTACTCCTAGTATAACTTAGGGTCCATATATTTCCACCTTAAAGTATCTCTTAAGACTTCTTAAGGTATAACTACTCACAATAAAAATTCCTAGGATTAATTCCATCATTATTCTTATTAACATCCCGACTAGTATTTTAATACTAGTCGGTCAAATCTTAGAACAACCGAGTTCTTAATTCATGGTCATATAGTCAATTCAAATTGATTTCTTTCTAATCAAAATATAATTTATTCTCAATACCCAAAATATCACTTTTACCCATTCATGTATTCTTTACATGAGGTAAAAAGTATATTTCATCACAATGTTTCATAGTTAATTCAACTATCATGTCATCAAATTCATAACACATAAACACAATTTATTCATAAATTTGTATATCATGCTCCTTTTTTTCAAGACAATACTCTTCTCATTTCTAGGCATTATTAATCATTAATAATCCATAAAAATATATTTAAACACCTTAGGTAATCTTATGAAATCAACTCACTAATTATAAGCAATATAGTCAATCATCATCGCCTTATGATGTGCTTAACTAGCTGCCTTTGCGAAGCCCTTTGATCAATTCTCATTCTAGGTCGATTGAAAATGAAAAATCTAGACAATGGCGGGCGGGCGGCTTTTGCAAAAGGTGGGCGGCTTTCAAGCCTGCAGCTCGAAAATTATCCCCAACAATGGCGGATTCCGGCGGTTTCAACTCCTACCGATTCCATGACTCTTCTAACTTAAATACCATCACTTTAGATAAGTATTCTACACTTTTAAACATGTAAAACCTCATGTTTAACCCACCATATGATTTCTTAAAAATCACAAAAAATACCAACTAAATGAACTATTTGAGTTCTTACCTCAATCCTAGCTGTTTGTTTTGAGTTTTCTTTCTTCTTGCTTCTTCCAAGCTTTGAGCTTTGTGGAGACTTTTTCCCTAGAGCTTCTCTCCCTTTCACTTGGTTGTTCGAATGGTCTAAAGGGGGGGTAGTACCCTTCTCAACTTGGTTATTTAGAGTGTACAATACTAGGGGTCATAGGGGTGTGGGTGTTTGTCTTGCACACCACCTCACTCAATATTACATTCCTATGCGTCATCCTAGTCTCAACTTGGTTATTTAGAGTGTACAATACACGTAGGAAGATCCCCAAGTGGGTGTGAGATGTCCACCCCTATCATTATTGCAATTTTTAGCAGGTTGGGTCAAAATAGCAGCTGAGTTGTCCAATAATTTTCCTTAACTACAATTTGCATTTTATGGGGTTCTATAATCATTATGGTGACCGAACTAAATCATTCGGTAGCACATTCTCAATATTATGGGCCTGATACATAATTTAATTAATCATTCATTATTTATATCCATCATCCTTTCACACAAAATTATTGTATAGGAAATTCAAATACATATTGAATTTTAATTTCAAGTACATCCGCGTACGGTGTCACAATACGCTTGTTATTCACTTGGTCCTTTCAGAATTAATCACTTTAGAGTAGTAATGCATGTGTCTCATGGTTAATAAACTAAAAGGGAATTAATAATATTGATTGAACTGAAATACCATTTATGTTGAGATTATCAATCTTATTTGGACTTGAGATTTTCGCAATGATAATAGAGAATGCTCACATCGGGTTACAAGTAATCGTTTTTAATTGACTTCACTAAATCTACATAATGCTACTATTAAGATCAATATATACGTTTGTTCTATGTTGACTAATAGTAAATGCTATTAAGGAGCAATTTTTGTTATTAATAGATACTCTTGATGTACTGGACGATTTAATCCTCATGATTAAGTACTCATAAGAGGGAGAGTTAAACTAGTAAAAGTGATCAACTAGTACTTCACTAAGTTGAAAATAGCAAGATCAAAGCTGATTACTTTTGATATTTTATGATGCAATTATCAAATATCCAAGCGCCTTCCATTTACTTTGATATCTTACGCTTACACATACGTGAAAAGTACATTGTACATGTACATACGAACTCTACTTCGCTTTACTAGTATGATTAGTGCTAGTGGTCAATTTAGTGTATGGCACAAGCGACTTTAGTGACGTAAGATAATACAATTTTCCTTTATGGCTTATGTAAGTCTGATTATGATGCAAAAGTTGTGCGACCCATTTCTATGGACAACGTCATATAAACAATTTTAGGGCATCTCCAATGCAATAGTGGATTGCATGTCCAAATTATCAAATGATCACTTTATTAAAGAATGTAGTCTCCAATGCAAACAAAAATGGACTATGTTGAGTTGGCAAGATAGAGAAATGAGCAAAGTCCACCATGAGGCCCATTTTGAGACCCTCTGTCTCACCCCCCTTACCCCGACCCTAACCCCTACTCCACCCCACCCCTTACCCACCCACCCCCCACCCTCAAACCCTAGGCCCTTACCACTTACCCCAACCCTACCACATCGGCCCCACCCTGACCCCACCCTACCCCTAGGGCCCCCTCCTACTCCAACCCCTTACCACATCGGCCCCACCCCAACCCTACCCCTACCTACCCCCCTTCAATCTCATGAGTAATTATTTAAGAGAAAATTACCCGAAATAGGATTGTCATGTTTTTATTCCCAAAATAGGACTAATTACCGTCATGTTTTAGCAGTACCAGACTTCAAATATAGCAGTATTTTTCAAATTTGGCAGTAATTACTCCTATTTTGAGAATAAAAATATGGCAACCCCATTTTGAAATTTTCGAAACTTTCCCATAATGTAATCATTGCTTTAATTTTTTCACATGGATGTATTTTGCATTGGAGCATGTAAAGGATGGAACCTCTTCGATTCATTTATTTTGACTCACATACTCAATTAGGGGTGGGATTTTGGAACTGGGAACCGTAGAACCGATTGGAACCGAACTGTTAACAACATCTAGGAACCGAACCATTAACAATTAATGCCTCATTTGTAGGAACCGAACCGAAACGGGTTATAACGGTTCGGTTCCCGGTTCCTATAAAACATATGTGCATGAAACCGTTAAGGAACCGTTATTAAATAAAATAAAATAAAATAAAATATTAATATTAGTAGTAGTAGTAACAACAACAACAACAACAACAACAACAACAACAACAACAACAACAATAATATAATAGCAATAATAACCACCACCACAGCAACAATAATAAAACAATATAAGATATTTAACTAACAATTCTAATTTAATAAACGGAAAAGAAGTAATAAATATTGTACATGAGGTTGATATACTACATTAAACTCCTTTCTACAAATCAAGTTTTGTTCCATCACATAAATTTTATAAATATAAAATAACTCAAATAACTTGTAGTTGATTGCACATATTTTACTTTTCTATTTTCATGATATTTCTAATTATTAGATTTATTATGAATCAATAGAATGTAATGATGTTTTTTATATCTATACATGCAAACTCAATGTTTTTTTTATGTTTTGAAAGACTTGAAATTGGCGTCCAATTCTTGCTACTATGATGACGAGTAATCTTCATCGCTCCGACACTACAACGATTTTTAATGTTTGATTTATTACATGAAAATTCAAATCACTTTTGTTCTATTAAGTGTTCAAAGTTCATTAGTTAAGTTTGGGCTTTGATGTTTGAAGTGATTAGAGCTTCAAATAAAATTTTAATAGCCGTGTTTTGAATTTTTGACGTGTTTAAAATTATGTGTTAATTCTTAGACGAGAAAAATTTATTCTAGGAACCGGTAAAAGGAAGAACCGAACCGTTTACTACCGGTTCGGTTCCATAACGGTTCTTGATTTTTTATATAGGAACCGAACCGATTTCATTTGTTAAAATTTTTATAACGGTTCCACTCATTTTGAGTAAGAACCGAACTGGTCCCAACCCTATACTCAATGGATCATTTTCATTTATATGACACCTAAGAATCAATGGACCAAGAGTATTGGAGATGCATTAATGTCCAACAAATTCTATATTTCAGTTATTTCTGGAAAGTTAATAGTTTAGCCATTAGATACTATTACTACCGCGAATCTTGTTGGGTTTAAGAAGATTAGATGCACACAATTATAAGGCAATCAATTCTAGGGAAATAAAGCGCATTGTATGCCCTCTGTTTGAGTATGACATAATGAATTGAGACTATGAGGTGCGTAACGTGAGGACTGTGTAAGTGTGTAAGTTTGTAGCATCTTTATCATGGCTTGAGGTAGGAGATTGGATAGACTTCACAAAAACCACACGAGCAAGGGCACAACCAGGAATAGAAGTTGGGGTGGACCGGTACAAATAATCAATCACATGTCACGTCAATGATGACTTTTATCCCAAGTTAACCCAAAACACACATATATTTATATTGTGTTGTTACTTATTGAGGCATATTGCACTGCGTTATACCAGTAATATGGTTAACAGTGACTTTCGGAATACTGATAATATACCGCATATATCATATTTTAATTAAGATGTTTTTACTTGGATTGTAATCTGTCCCAGACCAGATCAGACTAGACTTGGATAGTTATATAAATACAAAGAAACCAGATCAGACCAGACAAGCAAATTACAACCCCAAGTAAAAACATCCTTAAATTAAACAATTATCGGTTAAGACGCATTATAAAAGAACCCCTTTTTTGGGTTTTGCTATAAAAGTTTAGCATTAAAGAAGATAATTTTGCCATGATTCAGCAGTCCCATACATAATTTCAGTTGATTGGCTTTTCCTCTTAGAAAAGCCAATATGGCCAAATTTGGAAGACTGATTCCGTAAAAAATATGCTTTGAATAATCCAATTCCTAAAACGACAGTTACTTCTGGGGAAAAAATAATAATAACTACCTAAATTCAAAAACGACAATTGATTCCAGACAGCGGGAGTAAAAAGAACAGCAGGTATCCCTCCAAACGGTATCACAGATCTCACTAGATCTGTAGCATGAGATCAAATAAAAGGTGTATTAGACTATTAGCACCAAAAAGTTACCAGCACACATCCCTCCAAATTTCATCATATATAGGTGGATTGCTAATGCAGGATTCGAATGTCGATTTGGTTATTGAGACAGAAGCCTCTGTTCTTGGTGATGAAGGCGTGTGAAGCCAAAACCTGTGAAGGGAAGTGGACAACAGCCATTCTAACTGCCTCCTGATTTTGATTTTGTGATCTGCAATAGAAAAACCAACCCATCCCAAACAATCCCCAAAAAGAGAAATGAAATGCAATTAAAGAGTGGGGGCATTAGCAAAAGAGGAGGGGATGTAGTCAGGTTACATGTGTCAGGTTTACAAATTACGGAGTATATATTGGGTTAGAGTAAAAAATTAACTCATACAGTCATACACTAAATATATTTTAAGCTATACGTAGACAAACTATTTATGCTATAGATTTGTCACAATTGATTTTTCCATCATTTGCAATGGAGCCAAAGATTCATTATTTTTTGGCTTGAGAATATGATGGAATAAAGCAAAATGGCTCACTAAACTGTCTGCGCTTCTTTGTTATAAAGTAGCAGTCAGTCTAAGCAATTTTGGACGCGATTTTCACTATGGGTCATCCGGGAAACAGTCTCTCTATGCTTTAGCATAGGGGTAAGGCTGCGTACATCCGACCCCCCCTTACCCCACCGTAGGTGGGAGCCTTTGCGGCACTGGGGTAAATAAAAATGATGAAATGATGATGATTTGTCACAATTGAATTTTTGTTATTTTATAGATCAACTAAACAATCACACATATACCGATGTTCACACTATTATGTATTTAGAAGAGGCTTTTCTATCACTTTGTTATTATTCACTGCATAATTATTTCAGCTTACACGAGAGCTGCGTAACAAAGAAATGCCGGGATCAACCCAACACGAACCCAACAAACCAACCCCAACCATTCCAAACTCAAAAAAGGCCCAAAATTTTATGGGTCAGTTTTGATCTCTAAAAAGTAAGCACATGACAGCTAAACTATCCGGATTCCAACTAGGGTCTCAGCTCAAATCTGAAACATGTCCGTGCCCACCCTTACTACTGAGAAAGAGACAACAGACGTTCAAGAATTCTCTACCTTGGCTGCAGAAGGCGGGAAAACATCTCTATAGAAGCATCATACTGGCACCCAGTAAGAAAGCGTTCCACATCATCAATCACTGCGTTTCGAGGAATACCTTGCAGTACAATCTGAAAAAAGGGGCAAATCAGAACCCAAAAACTATGGTTGTTGGGTTCTTACTGATTTTCCATCAAGCGATTTCACATCATGAATGACTTGAGCAAAAGCAGGACAATAGTTTTTTCTTACTGATTTTCCATCATGCGATTTCAAATTCTCCCATTGCGTGCGTTCAACCTATCACCAAATGAAACAATTGGATACTCCAAAGTTCTTCAAAGAAAAATACAGATCATGCCCCCACAGACTCACCCTAACCCCACATTCTACATCAGCCAGTATAAGAAAATAGAAAATACCTTTGAGAGACCACCTTGCCGAGTGGTCTTTGGTGTAACTGCTCTGACTGCAGCCGAGTAATCAGCTTGTGAAGGGAATTGAATTACTCTGTGTTCACAAGAATTACATTAACAGTTGAAAAAAACTATCTGATGTTTTAAAGTATTTTATATTGGTTTTAGTATTTATTTATTAATTTAATTTCCAGAATGTATCTGATATCTTGACAGTATGATGCCAGTTTCTATCATGCCAAAATTTATAAACCAGAAAAAATGCCAAACTAACAAACTAATGTTTGTTCAGGATATTCTCTGAAGACAGACTTTCATACTTCGTATATTGCAAAAAAAAAAGATTATAGTTGTTTGAAAAGTGTGGAGTTTCAACTGAATGGAACACTGGAAAATTCAAATAGAAGTCGCAATAAGACACTACGCTGAATTGCCACTGAAGTTTGGGAGGTAATCAATCTTGATATCTTCCGGCGTCAAATTAGAGTCTCCCATCATAGTTATAATATCAGTCTTTGTTGTAAACCTGCCAAGCAAATTTATCCTCCCATACACTTTACCTGCAGACAGAGAGAGCAAAAGAGATTCAGAAGCTTCAATGGAATTGGTGGGAAATCATAATATGTTCAAGATTTCACAGTGAATTGAAAATGAAAGTCAATTGAAATTCATAAACTGCTTAAAGTACTATACTGCATTTGGTAAGGAGAAGCATTTCAACAGATATAGTTAAAACCATTAGAAATGGTAGACAATTTGCGACCATTTCTAATATGAAACTCAAGAAAGAAGGAAATTGTAGCACACCAAATGCAAAAAAAGCAGCTGCATATATGAAATGCACACCAAATCACACCTAAAAACAATTTCCATAGACCCTAACCTCATACCACGCAGTGTGTTGAGAGATACATACAATGAAGAAGTTGGAAAACGATAGATTAGAAACTACCATTAGGTTCATAATTGGGTATCGGTCTGGGAGGAAAGTTCCCACGTTGCGGTTGCTGCGGTGGCGGAGTCTGAGCTTCCGCGGTGAACAGTCGGGAAGTGTTGAAGCGGGGAAAGGAAAGCTCTTGATTTCTCAAGATTGCCTGGATTGGACGACTTGATCTCGCAGAGACTCTTAGAAGGCTCATCATTTTTTCGGCTGGAAGATATTGGATTTGGGACCGCAGAAGGCTGAAGCGTCTAGGAAATGGTTGTGGCGACTGGCAAGACGTTCTATTCCGATGTACGACGTAGCAAAGAAAAAACCGATCCACTAAACGCTGCGTTTGCTTCTGTTGAAAAAATGACACTGTTCTTACTCCATTCGGTATTTTGAAAAAAAATCTTTTCTACACATTTTGTTTGTTTTACACGGTTTTACAAAGTTTAGGAAGGTTTTACAAAAAAAGCCTTCACATGTAACAATAAAAGTGTACAACAATTGTTGTCACTATATTTGTGCCGCTATAATATGTTACCTACTAGTACCTCCGTCCCAATTTACTTATAGTTATAAATGAAATGGTTTTAAATGCAAAAGTTATGATAAAATGAAAATGTTGTACGTCACATTTTTTTCAAAATAAGAAATGTCATAGTGAATCAACTTACAATAAAACATAAAATGAAATAAGAAGTCATGTTTAGTAGGAAATTAAAAAATAATGTTCGAAGTTAAATATAAACCATGATGTGGAAAAAAATGAAAAAATACAAAATAAACAATGATGCGATAAGATAAAATAGCTATATATGTATTTAAAGTAAATTGTTAAGGAAAACTACAAATTACTATAAACTTTTTGTATACAACATTAAACGTGAATGAAAGTAAACTGATTACGCTTAAATATGTTTTTAGTCCTTGCAAATATGACACAATTTGTTTTAGGTCCTTGTAAAATATTTTTTTTTTGTTTTTCATCCCTGCAATTTGTCCTATTTTGTTTTTAGTCCTTCACTGATTCCAAAACCACTCCACTTAGAATTTTTTTATTGTCAGTTTCATAAATCTACTAGAAATATTTAAATTTATCTTTTATAATTTTTTTGAGGCTTATATGAGAGCTAAAATAATATAAAAATGAGTATTCACATTTTTAAAATACATAATAAAAGCCTTTGAAAAAATAAAATTAAATACTTTTTTAATAACATGACAAAGGATTAAAGGAAATCTATTAGTCAGGATTAGTTTCAGATCAAACGGATGTTGATACCAGTGATTGACTAAAAAGAAAACTAACATAAATTGCAGGAACGGAAAACAAAAAAATAATTTTACAGGAATATAAAACAAAATGTACTATATTTGCGGGGACTAAAAACATACTCCTTATTAAAACTTACTTTTTTTTTGGCAAAGGCTATTAATACTTCTCTTGAAAACGCTAGAAACTCATATCAGCTTGCTTCATTTTCCTTGTTTTACGTGCTAGGCCTAGGAACATCAAATTGTATAATTGATGTGGTGTATGGTATGGTTAAATCATGGATGACATCTTTCTTGTATTTGCAAAAAATAAAATAAAATTATTATAAACTTATTCATTGAATGCTTGGAATTAGTCATGGACCCGGGCCGGGCCTAGGTCCAGTCGGGCTTTAGGGGTTTGGGGGTAGGCCCGGGTATCCACCGATGCCGGGCCGGGTCCGGTTCTATTTTTATTTCCTTCATTATTTCATCCCCTACCCCCCCTATCCCCCCCATCCCCCAAACTCATCGGAAACACCCAGCCCAGCCCATTTAAACCCAGCCCAATAAAAAAATATAAAACAGGCCCGAACCGGGTCCAGCCCGGCCGGGCCGGTTCACATTTCAGCAGTCCCGGAACCGGCCTCGATTTCCTCCCTTAACTAGGCCTAGAGCCGGAACCGGTACCCGGTTCCTGGGCCAAAACAGTGCCGGGCCGGACCGGTTCTCGGACGGGTGGCCCGCACCGAGTCCATGACTAGTTGGAATACATCTTTTTTGAAAATGCATATGCTTTCGTCCTTTCACAAAGTGAAGCATTAACCCCTTATCTAATCTAGCTACCCTTTTACTCTATTTACAAAGTAACTAAAGCTGCTCTAGTAATTTCCTCTATGTTTGTATTATACCAGCAAAAAGACTATTCGCAAAAGAAAAATTATAATGAAATTCAAAACAGGCCAAACTTCAGTACACACATAGTGTTGAGGTTTTGTCCCGTAGATCCGGAAACCCAACATAAACTTCGGATATTAAGGACGATGGATTCGGTATAAACATAAATCAATATATATATAAAAGTGTATGAACTAGCTATTTTTACGTGGAAACCCGGAAAGGGAGAAAACCACGGGACTTTTTAGGCTAACGTCCAAGCCCGCTCTTTCTCATTAATATCCTCCCATCACTCAATTACATAGTACAAATATCAAGACCTCCATTAATGGAGCTTGCTCGAGCTCATCTAGGAAGGAGGGAGAAGAAGCAGTGATGAAAGAGAAGAGCTCATGGGAGCCAAAAAGAGATCCCCTCAAAAGGGAGCCCTCCTCCCTATTTATAGGAAATGGGGGAGGGGTTTCAATGGGCCAAAGGGCCTAACGGGCCCAGAAGGCACTAATGGGCCTCGCCAATTGGGTTCCGTATCGGGGTGATGCCTCGGGCCTCTGAACAGTAGTGGGCCGGGGTAATATACCCAACACAAATCCCCCAGTTTCTTGAGTAGTGAGCATGTGAATCTACTCGAGAAAGTATACTCCTGCTTACGTCCTTCCCTGCCTTTCCTGAATCAGTCTTTGAATAATCTCGGACGCAAGGCATGCGTAAGCTATAAGTGAGGTGCAATCTCGCACTAGACACGACGGTGCTGAAAAATCAGCCGCTCGTGCTGTATAAAGCGGCGATCGTCATCGCCGATCATGGATGGACGAGCCTGACCGAGAGCCAGGCACGACGGTGCTGTGGGGACCGTGCGTGCTGCATAAGAGCGACGGTCGCCATCCAAGGATGGACGAGCCCGCCAGAAAGCCAGGCACGACGGTGCTGTGGAGCCCGTACGTGCTGCATAAGAGCGACGGTCGCCATCCCAGAGCAAGGATGGATGAGCCCGCCAAAAAGCCAGGCACGACGGTGCTGTGGAGCCCGTACGTGCTGCATAAGAGCGACGATCGCCATCCTAGATCAAGGATGGACGAGCCCGGTCGAGAGAAAGACACGATGGCGCTGAGGGGGCCGATCGTGCTGCATAAGATAGTCGCCGTCGTGGATTGGACATATTGTTGCCATGGTCGAAACATGGTCCTTACATTGCCAATGGCCCCACATGAACAAGACACAATGGAGCCGAGGGGCCGATCGTGCTGCATAAGACGGTCGGCAACGTCGTGGATTGGACTTATTGTTGCCATGGTCGAAACATGGTCCTTACATTGCCAATAATCCCACATGAACAAGACACGAAGGCGCTGAGGGGCGGATCGTGCTGCATAAGACAGTCGCCGTCGTGGATTGGACTTATTGTTGCCATGGTCGAAACATGGTAGTTACACTGCCAATAGTCCCACATGAACAAGACACGATGGCGCTGAGGGGCCGATCGTGCTGCATAAGACAGTCACTATCGTGGATTGGACTTATTGTTGCCATGGTCGAAACATGGTTCTTACACTGCCAATATTCCCACATGAACAAGACACGATGGCGCTGAGGGGCCGATCGTGCTGCATAAGACGGTCAGCGTCGTCGTGGATTGGACTTATTGTTGCCATGGTCGAAACATGGTCCTTACACTGCCAATAGTCCCACATGAAAAAGACACGATGGCGCTGAGGGGCCGATCGTGCTGCATAAGACTGTCGCCGTCGTGGATTGGACTTATCGTTGCCATGGTCGAAACATGGTCCTTACACTGCCAATAGTCCCACATGAATAAGACACGACGGCGCTGAGGGGCCGATCGTGCTGCATAAGACAGTCGCCGTCGTGGATTGGACTTATTGTTGCCATGGTCGAAACATGGTCCTTACACTGCCAATAGTCCCACATGAACAAGACACGATGGCGCTGAGGGGCCGATCGTTCTGCATAAGACGGTCAGCGTCGTCGTGGATTGGACTTATTGTTGCCATGGTCGAAACATGGTCCTTACACTGCCAATAGTCCCACATGAACAAGACACGATGGCGCTGAGGGGCCGATCGTGCTGCATAAGACAGTCGTCGTCGTGGATTGGACTTATTGTTGCCATGGTCGAAACATGGTCCTTACACTGCCAATAGTCCCACATGAACAAGACACGATGGCGCTGAGGGGCCGATCGTGCTGCATAAGACGGTCAACGTCGTCGTGGATTGGACTTATGCAGCACGATCGGCCCCTCAGCGCCATCGTGTCTTGTTCATGTGGGACTATTGGCAGTGTAAGGACCATGTTTCAACCATGGCAACAATAAGTCCAATCCACGACGGCGATGTCTTATGCAGCACGACCGGCCCCTCAGTGCCATTGTGTCTTGTTCATGTGGGATTATTGACAATGTAAGGACCATGTTTCGACCATGGCAACAATAAGTCCAATCCACGACGCTGCCGACCGTCTTATGCAGCACGATCGGCCCCTCGGCGCCATCGTGTCTTGTTCATGTGGGGCCATTGGCAACGTAAGGACCATGTTTCGACCATGGCAACAATAAGTCCAATCCACGACGGCGACTATCTTATGCAGCACGATCGGCCCCTCAGCGCCATCGTGTCTTGCTCTCGACCGGGCTCGTCCATCCTTGATCTAGGATGGCGACCGTCGCTCTTATGCAACACGTACGGGCTCCACAGCACCGTCGTGCCTGGCTTTTTGGCGGGCTCATCCAACCTTGCTCTGGGATGGCGACCGTCGCTCTTATGCAGCACGTACGGGCTCCACAGCACCGTCGTGCCTGGCTTTCTGGCGGGCTCGTCCATCCTTGGATGGCGACCATCGCTCTTATGCAGCACGCACGGTCCCCACAGCACCGTCGTGCCTGGCTCTCGGTCAGGCTCGTCCATCCATGATCGGGGATGACGACTGCCGCTTTATACAGCACGAGCGGCTGATTTTTCAGCATCGTCGTGTCTAGTGCGGGATTGCACCTCACTTATAGCTTACGCATGCCTTGCGTCCGAGATTATTCAAAGACTGATTCAGGAAAGGCAGGGAAGGACGTAAGCAGGAGTATACTTTCTCGAGTAGATTCACATGCTCACTACTCAAGAAACTAGGGGATTTGTGTTGGGTATATTACCCTGGCCCACTACTGTTCAGAGGCCCGAGGCATCACCCCGATACGGAACCCAATTGGCGAGGCCCATTAGTGCCTTCTGGGCCCGTTAGGCCCTTTGGCCCATTGAAACCCCTCCCCCATTTCCTATAAATAGGGAGGAGGGCTCCCTTTTGAGGGGATCTCTTTTTGGCTCCCATGAGCTCTTCTCTTTCATCACTGCTTCTTCTCCCTCCTTCCTAGATGAGCTCGAGCAAGCTCCATTAATGGAGGTCTTGATATTTGTACTATGTAATTGAGTGATGGGAGGATATTAATGAGAAAGAGCGGGCTTGGACGTTAGCCTAAAAAGTCCCGTGGTTTTCTCCCTTTCCGGGTTTCCACGTAAAAATAGCTAGTTCATACACTTTTATATATATTGATTTATGTTTATACCGAATCCATCGTCCTTAATATCCGAAGTTTATGTTGGGCTTCCGGATCTACGGGACAAAACCTCAACACATAGTAAAATAATTTGTGGAAATTACCCGTGTGGTATCTTTTTTCCAGCAGTCTTTCATTTATGTCCCACCTGTTTTTTCTTTTCATTATTAGACTTTTACAATTTCACTTTTGGTTTTTTATTTCAGTTTCAGACGCTTTCTGACAACGGCCTCCACGTTCTACGATATTCGCACCTTCTTTTCTTGTTTCGCGCAATATCCAATTTCCAACCGGTTTTCTTCTTCATCTCCTTCATTCATCTTTTGTTTTTCTTCTTCGTCGTTTTCTTCATTCTCATCAATGTCTACTTGTTGAGTTTAATCCAACACGATATAGTAAATATATGTATGAACACTCAGTTTTTACGTGGAAACTTGAAAGGGAGAAAACCACGGGACTTTTTAGGCTAATGTCCAAGCCCTCTCTTTCTCATTAGGACTCTCCTCACCATTACATAGTACAATTTGGACTCCCATTAATGGAGTATTGAGCTAGTCTAAAAGAAGAAAGGAAGATGGAGCTAAAAGAGGATCCTTTTACATGGAGGGAAACCTCCTATTTATAGGGAATAGGGGGGAAGGGGGCTCTCCACCCTAACGGGCCGAATGGGCCAAAATGGGCCCAAAGGCCGAAACAGGCCTGATAGGCTAAAATGGGCCTTACTGATTGGGCTCCGTACTACGTAAAGTCTTGGGCTCCTGAACAGTAATAGGCCGGGGTAATATATCCCAACACTACTTCTAATACTTTTCGTCGTACTACGCGAGCTTCTTCTGCACTGAATATTGATCGAACAACTTCTGGCTCTAAGAATTCTTCCGCTTCAGCGTCTCGTAGTTCAAGTGCAAATGTCACCGGTAAGAAGAGAAAAAATAAAAAACCTCTGAAGCCTAGGAAGAAAGCTAAAGTCTCTGCAAATGCAAAACGTAAGGAGTCTAAAATCTCCGTGAGTCAGTCGAAAAGAAAAACGAATCGTTTGCCATTTAAGGTGATTATTTACATTGTTTATGTACTTTGTATTGTTCGTTGTTGTATTTTGGATATGTAATTTATGGTTTCATTTGCTTGAATTTGTTTTGTTTATTAAACTTTTATCATTTCGTTTTTTCACTATTGTATTCCAGGAGTGGGAGTATTTTGTTCCTTGTGACTCATGGTTTAACAGTAGGGTTTGTAGCTTTAATAAGGATTGCATTACTGGGAATCTGAAGTCCAATTTATCTGAAGTTCAGTTGAATTTATTTAAGCAAACTTGCTTTGGTAAATTCCTTGATTACAAAGACTTGAAATTTCAGCCTCAGCTTGTGCATGGTTTGCTTCTGAGAGAAATTAGCCACAGTATTCCGAATGAGATCTGGTTTGCAGTTTCTGGTTTTCGTTTGCGGTTTTCAATTGCTGAATTTGCAGTTGTTACTGGTTTGAAATGTGTTGGTGATTTTGATGATTCTACTCTTTGTTCTTCCGACACTAATGACCTTGTCAAAAAATATTTCAACAATTGTTCAAAAGTTAGTCGTGAAGAAATTGAAACTTGTTTTCTTGGTCAAAAGGCTGGTTGTGATGAACATGCTCTTAAGATAGCCATTCTCTATATTCTTGGGTTGTTCTTCTTTACTTCCTCTAAGGAAAAGTATATTAGTGAAACTTATCTCGATGTTGTGAATTCTGGTCTATGGGATACCTATCCTTGGGGCAAAGACCTTTTTGAATTGACTTTACAAAACTTGAAGGGTAGACTTGTAAGAGCAGATTCAGAAAGTGATTATTTCTTTTATCGTATTCTGGGATTTCCATTAGCTCTTCAGGTGTGGTTTTATGAGTGTTGTGATTATAGTCACGGTGTGTTTGCATCTAGATGTGGTTCTTTTGTTCCCCGTATTTTGTCTTGGGAATCTTCTGTTGCATTCACTTACAAGAAGTTAAATATGGAGCTTCTTTGTTTATCTGCTTCTCAGGTATGTTTAAAATTTTATTTTCCTTATATTTTTATTGTTTCTTTCTTATCATTTGATTTCATTAGATTTATTTTCTGTTTGTGTTTTTCTTTGGCAGTTGAAGTTGCACAATCTCGTTCTTACTGACCTTGAAAAGGAATCTGTTGAGTTCACTTCTTTGTTTGATGCACATCCAATAATGCCCCAAAGTATGCCCTCTGTTGTCGATGAGATGTCAAGTTCTGTTCTATTAGCATTTGAAAACCGCCTTGACAGTAAATTGGCTGATTTCAAGAGCTTTGTTCAGGATAAGTTTAATCTGTTAGAGCATAAGCTTGATCGTGTTGCTTCATTCTGTCATGTTCAATCTTCCAAGGAGACAGTTTCCAATTTCGTTTCCCAACACACTCCCATTGTACATGAACCGGTGCTTTCTAATGATGTTTGTCGTGCTCATAATACCAATGTTCTTTCTGATGATAATGGTGTTGGAAATGTTGATTCCGATTCTGTTCATTTAGATCAAACAGTCAATTTTAGTGACTCTGGTTACCAAGCTTTAGATCATGACGAGGTTATGAATTTGTGTATTTTTAAATTGTTTCTTTATGTTCTCCATTGTTGTTTTTTGTTTCATTTTTTTGTTGCCATGTTTTTAACCCTTTCTAGTTATTCTTATCAGGTTGCTGATGAAGATCTCAATTATACTGATTCTAGTTCCCAATCTTCACATAATGAAAAGGTTATGTATCTGAATATTTTTTTAAATGTTTCTTTATATTTTATATTGTTGTTTTTTGTTTCATTTTTTCCCATATTTGTAATCTTCTTTCGTGTTATTCTTATCAGATTGCAAATAATGGTCATTCTATTACTACTCATTCACAGGAGTTCGTGTCTGATCTAGTTTCTTCACAGGATTCTGCTGTTTTATTACATTATGTGAATGATCTAGTTTTTTCTACGGTTACTGATTGCATGGCGGATGAGAATGATATTTTCTTGTTGGATTTTATTCAGAATGATGTTTATTCAGTTGTTACTCAGACGTTGTTTGTTGAACATGACGCTGTGTTGTTGAAGTATGTTGAGGAGTTGGTATATTCTACTGTTAATGAGTTGAGTTGTGCTGAAAATGATGCTTTGGTTTTGGACTTTGTCTACAAGCTTGTTTATTCTAGTGTTCTTGAGATGATGTCTGTTGAAAAGAAATCAAATGAACATACTGTTGATTGTGTTTCTAATGAACCTGTTGAGGATGATGCTTTTTTTGCTACACTTGATTCTCTTGTTTCAGACTTTCAAAAATCCAAGGTATGTAAATTATATTGTTTATATGTTCTGCTTTATATGTAATCTTATATTGCTTCTTATATAGTTGTTTTATTGTTTTGTAGTCTTCTACTACTGATCCTCCTTCAGCTTCTTCAAATCATATAAAAGATATTGTTCCTTATATCTCAAGTATTCAACCTATGTCAGTAGTTCATACCTGTGAGTCACTTATTAAGCAAAAAAGGACTGTAAAGCCCAGTGTTTTTGTGAAATCCCCTTTTGTTGGTGAGTTCGATTCTGGAGGTGGCTCTTTGAAGACATCTGTTATCCCTATTGCATGCCCTTTTATTGATGAAGCAAACTGTGTGCCATTGAGTTCTGCTCTTGAATCATTTGATATTTGGATTGATCAAGGGGCTTATAAGCGCAAAAGGTTGTTTTAACACTAACATTATATATTACAAAGTTTATTATACTTTTGTTTTAACGTTTTTTTATCCTTTTGTAGATCCAATTTGATGTATCCTGCAAAAGTTGATCATCTCATTCCTGGATTCAATTTTAATGTTGCTTTTATTGAATCGAAGACATGGTTTCACCAGCTTTATTATATGGGGCAGATGATATCGGATTCTGTATGTTTATTAACTTTTACCAGCTTTCTTACATTTTCTTCATTTTTTATATTTGTTTTCTGATATTTCCTTTTTTGTGCAGCATATAGATGTGATCTTTTATTACTTCAGGAAAAAGGCTGTTGTTACTACTACTTGCAAAACCAGTTTCACAACAACAGATTCTCTTTTCAATGTTAAGCTACAACAGTCATATTATGCAACGCTGGATAAATCTTTTTCTTGGTCAAAATTTGGTTGTCTATGTGATTATATTGTAGGCTTTAACTTGCCTCGTGCAAAGCCTTGGGATGAAGTTGACCATGTTTTGATGCCAATTTACCTTAAGAAACATATGCATTGGGTGCTTGGCAGGTTTTGCATCAATGAGTGGTGCATTTATATTTACAATTCTATGATCAGCTCAAATGATAGAATCAATGCTATAGATGTTGTCAAGCCATATACTGTGATGCTTCCTTTGGTTTTTCGACACATGGGTTACTTTTCTAGTCGTGGTTTGGATCTTAATAGGGACTTATATTTGAAATTTGTGACTGACCTGCCTGTCCAACAAACATCGTAAGTTCATTTATCTGATTCAAATGTTTTTATTTTATCAGTTTTATCATTCTAGTAATATGAAATGTATTGAGTGTGATTATACTTTTTGTAGTGACTGTGGGGCTTTTGTTGCTGCCTTTACGGAGTATTTCATTGATGGCAAAGACGTTCCTCCATTTTTAGATATTGAGCTGTACCGATCTAGGCTTGCCTTCTTTCTCTATCAATATGGAAGATCTAAGCTCAATGGTGAAGTGGAGAGTGATTCTGAAAAACCCAAACCCAAACGGAAGAAACTGAAGAAGTGAAATGTTTATGTAGGAAGGACTAATGTAATTTCTGTATTGTGACGTACCTTGTATAAACCATATGTTACACTACTTCTTTTGAAAATCTATTAAAGTACTGTTTTGATACTGTTGTTGAATATAACTCCTTTTTTGCATTTATTCATCTTGTTTCATTATGTTTCTAGAAATGCTATAATATTGTTTATAGTATACTTGTTTTTGTTTATGTAATTACCATTTGCGTGTTATATTGTAGTCGTTGTTGCTTCTTGTTTTCAAAACTAGTATACTCTTGTTTCTCAATGTTTCTTATTGTTTCCAGTGTCTGTTATTAAATTCCACATTTGTATTTTCCCCACCAACAAATACAAACATCCACATAAATAGGATACTTCATTTTGTTTCTGTAATTACCATTTGCGTGCTATATTGTAGTCGTTGTTGCTCCTTGTTTTCAAAACTAGTATACTCTTGTTTCTCAATGTTTCTTATTGTTTCCAGTGTCTGTTATTAAATTCCACATTTGTATTTTCCCCACCAACAAATACAAACATCCACTTAAATGGGTTTCACAGTAATTGTATTGCTGCAGAATATAATTGTGTTTAAACAGAGAATTAAGAGGCATAATATAATTGTCTTTAAACAGAGAATTAAGAGGTATTGGAAAACATATCCTAACCAACATAAACTTTTCTACTTTTGGGGTGCATTCCTACATGTCTTTCTATTGTGTCCTTTTGTTCCACACTTCCCACATTTATTTGTACTTGTACTCTCCCATTGTGCTTTATATCTCTGTTTCTTTGGCCTTCCGGCTTTTTTCCTTCCATGTGGTGGATAAATCTTCACTTTTGTATTACTACTGTCCATTTTCCATGTGCTCTGATCTGGAATTGGATGCACAGTCTCTTTATATGTTTGCAGCATTGTCTCCTTTGAGTAGTAAGATGAACAAATTTTGTATGGTTCATGGTTCATTTTTTTGAGAACTGCCAAGGCATGAATACATGGCAACTCATCAATTTGAAACTTCCTGCAAGTGCACTTCTTTTCCTCCAGGTTAACAATGAAGCATTTGTTCATTTCATAAACACTAAATATTGCTTCATTAGAAGGAACCACCTGCAATCATCATTGTGAACAAAGTATTTATATAATCCCATTTTAATACGTATTTAACTACATATTATGTAACCAGTATATACCTTTAGCTTAGCACATTTCATGTAGTTCTGCTGCAGTGTTTCATGAGGAACTTTTGCAAGTTGAGTGAAAGTATTCCTTGCAAGTTTTCTGTTCACAAAAGTCCACATTTGTACCAATGCATGTAAGAACTGTAGCAATGCTGTTATTGGCAGATTTTTTATCTTCTTTATTGCGGCATTCAGTGATTCAGCTATGTTAGAAGTCATTATTGAGTACCTTCTGGAGCCTGAGAAAACTCTTGTCCATTTTTCATAGCCAACTCCATACAGATATGGGACTATGTCCTCATCAATTTTCTTGAGTTCCTCAATGTGGCTATCAAACTCCTCTGTGGTGTATGCTTTTGCAGCTTCAAAATAACTGTCTTTCATTTTTTTTGTTTTCCTTTTAAACTTGGTCTTGAGGTTGTTAAACAGATGGTAAATGCATACCCCATGGCTACATTCTGGATACACTTCTTCCACACCTTTTGCAATGCTCTCATGTCTATCAGAAACGATTACCACTCCATTCTTATAGCCAAAAGCTTCCCTAAAATTTCTGAAAAACCATTTCCAAGAGTCATCATTTTCAGAATCAACAATAGAGAATGCAAGTGGAAATATTTTACCACATGCATCTTGTGTTGATGCTGTCAACAGTGTGCCCCCATATCTCCCAGTGAGAAACGTGCCATCAACTACAATAACTGGTCTACAATGCTGCCATCCTTTAATTGATGCGTCCATTGCCATGAATGCGTATAAGAAAGTGTTGTCCTCATTAACTTTGAGTTGCAGATACGATCCCGGATTTGTTTGTTTCACAATGTTGAAGAAGTGTGGCAGAAAATTGTAGGACTCTTCTGGGTTTCCTCTCAGCTTATTGAGTGCTTTTTCCTTTGCTCTCCAAGCTTTCAGGTAGCTTATTTCAACACCATACTCCTGTAACATATCTCTTTGTATATCCGTTGCATTATATGACGTTTTAGGATCCAATAATTTAGCCTTAATGCAGTCTGCTACCAAACTAGCTGTTGCATGTCTTTGATCAGTTAATCTTACTTCCAACTTGCAAGAATGTGTTTTAATAAACTTGGTAACAATAAACCTTCCTAACGTTCCTGTTCTTCTTGATCGCATCCTCCATTTGCATTCTTCATCCAAACATTTTGCCACAAAAGCTTTCTTGTTTGACTTATCTGTCCGGTACTGGAAGTGATTTTTTATAGCATACAACTTCAATGCTTTCTTCAACTCAGCACAATTGATGTAAATAAGTCCTTCTTCAGGATCTACATCACTGTTGTTGCACTTTATTAAATCTGACTTCGCCCATTTGTCTTGTAGTAGAGCATCAGTTGTTTTATTTGCCCAATGTAATATATAACCAGAAATATCCAACTCGTCACTGATTGTTGAGCTTTCTTCAGCTGACAGTATGGCTACTTGCATCCCACCTGTTGTTTCGTCTTGTTGATATGTATCAACAAACATGTTGCAATGTGTTTCCTCATGTACATCAGCAAAGGTGATGCACAGAGGAAATTTTGTCACATCTGTCTCTTGCTTCTTTAGGTGCAAATAAAACAACAAAGCTGAATTATCTTGTATCGTCAATGGTGGATAATTCTGTCTGACTTTGTATTGAATTATCAATGAAGTTGTTGGTTTTTGTACTCCTATTCCATCAACTAGCTTTTCAATCAATTCAGAATAAGAACTGTGTGTATCTAAAGTAATTCCAAACACATTGAAGTTATCATATTCGATTGCTTCATTCCAATGACCACCATGATGAACAAAAATAGGAAGTGTTTCCATATTCCCTGTTATCAACAATACACACATTGTTCTAGGTTATACAAGTATGAATAACTGTTCAAAGGACTATTACGTTCATAAACAAAAACATTATTTATTCATTAATAAGTTTATATTTTAAATTTAGTAATTACAATGGAAACAGAGTTTATTATTGTATAGCAACTAATAATCAAACGGAAACCAAAATTCAATTGATATATTCAAACATAATGAAATCATTAGACGAAGCGTAGAGATTGTAGTGATCATACTTTCTAGTCTCAGAAGAATTGCGTAATTCGATCGAAACAATTGCGTTGTTTATATTTCAGATTTGTTTGTCTGAAACAATTGCGCGGTGCGATCGAAAACTCTGTGCGACATCAATGGATCTTCGATCGGCTGTAGAAACCTTGAAATGAAAGTGTCGCAGCAGGGAGCAAACCGAAAAGGAAGTTCTGGTATATTCTGGCGCGTGTTATGATAGGAAGCTCTGGGTTTCTATTTTGGCTAAACGCTTGCCGTTTATATATGAGGTTATTTTTGAAAAAACAATCTTTCGTATCTTACTTTTGAAAAGCGAATCTATAATTGAAAAAGCTGATATTATTTTCCTTCTTGGGCCTATATGTGAAAAATTCCCAAATAATTTTATACTCCACAAAAATTAATACTGAGAACCCAAATTAATATTCCGTACATTTTGCTCGGAAAAAGGATATCAAAAACAATATTCCATATACAAAGTATCCTTTTCTTTGCAAATCTTGTCAAAATATATACTCCGTACTTAAAAGAATAATGATATACATATATACAATCCAAAACGTATACATACATATGAATATATATAGAAAATGGTGGATTGAAGGAAAAAACATGATTGACAAGGTTAATATAAAGTTTTTGTATAAATTGGTTGAAAATTAGGTTCAAGTTATTTAAAAAAATTATATATACAATACCGATGTAATATTTTTTGATACGCCGGAAAGGAATACTGGTTTAATATGAAAGATCATAAGAATTTATAATTTATGAATTTTGATATACATATATATATATATATATATTGTAAAAAACGGAGAAATCATAAGAAGTTTATAGCACTTCAAGAAAATGGAGATTCCTTTAACCATGGGTCCCGCACTTTTATCTTCTTCTTCTCCCACGTATCACGTATGCACATGACTCACAAAAGTAATTGTGAATGGAAAGTCACCAAATTGGTTGGCAGCTTTCTAAGAGCATCTCCAATGGTTGCCTATAAGAACTTGTTTGCAATTTTGAAGTTATTAGCCCACCATTGGAGTGCATCTTTGTTTCTAGCTTGGACAAACAAATTAGCCAAAACAAGCTAATTGCTAGAAAGGAGAGAAACTTGGATTAAGATGTTAACTACCAAATATATTTAATTTATTTGTAATTGATAAATTATATTAATTAATTATGCAACGATAAAGTGAGTAATACGACAATCAAGTTCCAAATTAAAAGTTATTTCAATCTCTTCCTCTTAATTGTATATACCGAATGGTTTTAAAATGAAATAATGAAGGAACTGATACCATGGGCTTTCTTGTAGACGAAATAAGACCAGTTTTGAAATTAGACAAAAAAAACAGACCTAATATTAATAAATGGACTTAAATGCCCTTGATTAACATATCCTTGCGTCATTTCAAATATGGGTTCCTGCAGCACACCCCCATCGAACAAAGCCACAGTTGCAAGTCATCCGCACTTCCATCGCCGGCAAGCCACAGTCGCGCCTCCATCATGGCATCGCACCGCGATCGTTCGACCTCCGCCGCATCGCATCGTGACCGTTCGACCGCCGCACCTCCATCACCGAACTTTCTTCTCCTCTTCTCTCTGGATTTCTGCACAGCAACATAGAACTCTACATCCTCTTCTAATAGGTTGGTATGACGATGATATTCATCGATATGGTGGTCTAGGGTTTCGATGGCGGTGCGATTTAGGTCCCTGGCGACGGAGGTGGGCTGACGGCTACGATTAGTGGCAGTGGTGGTATGCTGGTGTCCAAGGGCTGTTGAGTGGGGGCTGAACGCTGGTGGCTGGGGTTGACTGGCGGCTGGGTTAGGAGTAGCGGTGGTGGTCTGGCTGTTGGGGTCTAACTGTTGGGCTGGGGGGGCTGAGACTAGGGGGCTGAGGGCTTGGACTAAGACTGGGGCAGGGCTAGTGGGGGTGGGGCAGGCTATGCTTGTGGTGGAAGAGTGGTGGTTGTCACAGTTGGTCACTGGAGTCACCATCCGTGGCATTTACTAGCGGGATGGGTGCGGTCACTGATCGGGGTAGGGGCGGTGACTACATGGGGCTGCGGCAGCGACTGCCTGGGGTGTGGGCAGTGACTTGGGGAATTGCTAGGGCGGAAGAGACGGCTGGAAATAATGTCACTGGATGGGCGGACGTTGGTCACTGAACGAGCGGATGTTGGTCACTGAATGGACGGAAGTTGGTCAATGAGCAGGAGTCACTGTGTCAATTGGTCGCTAGACGGAAGTCACTAATTAATTGTTCACCGGGAGTAGAGTCACTGTGACATTGGTCACTGTGAGCCGGATAATTGTAACTGCAAAGGTCGGGTAACTGTAACTGAAACTGGAAGGGTCGGGTAACTATAACTTGTAACTGGATGGGTTGGATAACTGTAACTGGATGAGTTGGGTAACTGTAACTGGACAAGTTGGATAACTGTAAGTGGACGGGTCGAGTAACTATAACTGGACGAGTTGAGTAAATGTAATTGATCGTATAATTGTAACTGATGGGTCAAGTAACTGTAATTTATCGGATCGAGTAAGTGTAACTAACGTATCAACGAAATGCCTACCAATGCAGCTACCTAACATTTTTTTTTCTTTTTGCAACAATGCACCTGCCTAACGTTACACACTCTAACAATTAATGTTTCTTTAATTTTAATGCTATTTCTAAATATATATATATATTTGGATATGGAAATATTCTCTTAAATATTTAAATTATTACACCAAATTTTTTATGAAATTCGTCCCAGTTACTACCGTTTCATTGATCACTGTTTCAGTTACTACCCTCCAGTGACGATCGTTCTAGTTATTGTCGCTCCAGTTATAGTTACCTAATGCGAACATATACCCAATCAGTTATAGTTACCTGACCCAATCAGTTACAGTTAGCTGATTCGATCAGTTACCCATCAAAGCATAGTTACTTGATCCGATCAGTTACAGTTAAACGACCAATTCCATTTACCTGACTCATTAGTTACTCAACCACTTACAGTTACCTCACCCGACCTCTAACAGTTACAATTTCTCGGTCCAATCAGTAACAATTATGGGCAGCGACCACCGCCGACAACCACTACTGTCGGCCACCACAACCGCCCTGTCTAGTGATGGTCATCCCGCTCCCTCCCCAGCCCCCTCGCCGACTCTCCAACGCCCCTTCGGCCACAACCGGTGACAAGCAACACCCCACCCCCACCCCTCACCCCACTGCCCCAAACACAGCACTCATCCCCTTTCCTCTTCTCTTTAACCAGTACTCCGCACCCCCTCCCCTGGCCCAAACCCGTCCATTCGTCTCTTCTTCCCTTCCAACCTTGTAGCCCGCTCTTCTCCTCAAATGCCCTCGCCTCTTAGCCTCCTAGATCCCATAGCCCTTCCTCGCCGCCTTACAAATCCTAGCCACCGGCTTCTAGCTAAAACCACAACCTTTCACTCGGCGACGTGGCAGATCAACTAAAGAGATGGTTCAATTGATGATGGATCGGATTGTTGACGATGAAAGGATGGCGGCAACAACGGCGATGGCGATGGAAGGATGGCGGCAGGGCCGGTCCTGTCCAGTTTTGGGCCTATGGGCAATATACTATTTTGGCCTTATTTCCCAGACAAACATTAAATTATACTCCCTCCGTCCTGCAAAGAAGTTCCCGCTTTCCTTTTTAGCATCTCCAAAAAGAAGTTCCCATTTCCGTAAATGATAAGTTATCTACATCAAAACGGTGCCAAACAGTATAGAAACAGTGTCAAAATAGTAAAATTTACCCCCTAGTAAGTATATTTCCTTAATATGTGTGTAGGTCAAACCAGGAACTTCTTTGCGGGACGGAGGAAGTACTTACTTAAAGTAAAAATTACGGAGTATAATAAAACTAGGAGAAATTACTCTAAATACGACTAAAAACGTTTGTATTTTTTTTGGATGAACTGTAAGTATATTAAAGGAGCCATCCAAGAAAATGGAGGTTCAGAATGTACAAGCAAAAAAAGGAAAACAAAATTGCAGGTTATCCAACATGGATAACCCAAACCCAGCAAAAGAACTCAAAAGAAGCAACGCCCCACACCAAAACGAAGCGGTGGTGGAGCACAAACAAGCCCAAAAAACAGCCACAAGAAACGCCCAACCCAAACAAAGAGAAGGTTAGGCAGAACACATTACAGCTTTACAAGTTCATGTGGATAAAGACTATACAAAATCTTGTAAACAATGTATTGAATCCTCGCAAAAACGTCTTCTTCTTTGGGAACAAGGCCGTCAAAGCATGTAGCATTCCGGGTCCTCCAGATCCAGCAGATGGAGTAGCAAAAAGCAATCCTAGCCCCCTTAGCTTTGATCCCCGAGCCTTGTCTCTTCCTCTTGATCCATTTCAACGAGCTCAGCATGGTCCCCATCTCCCTAGGAATGTCTAGCCACGTCCTAACTCTATGCCAAACTTTACCTGAAAAAGCATAAGTAAAAAATAGGTGTGGTACCGTTTCCGGACCACCCTTACAAAGGGGGCAAACATTAACAACATCTAATCTATGCAATTTATCAAGAGTGGCAAGGCGGTTACGAAAGGAAAGCCAAACGGTAAAGGAGAATTTGGGGGGAATATAATTCTTCCAAATGAAAGGCATCCACATTTGGGTTCCCCCCTTAACTCTAAGAAGGTTGTATACCAAACCCGAGGATAGCTTGCCATTTCTTTGGCAAGTATTGAGAAAGCTAATGGCATTGTGGGTATTGTCAAAGTGAGAGACAATTTGATCTCTAATAAGGGCAATCTTTTTGATCAATTGGGAGTCTCTTTTATGAGGTGTAAACTCCCAAACAACTCTACCGTTAAGGTAGACACCATGAATCCACCTAACCCAGAGATTATCCTTTTTAGTATGGATATCCCAGAGAGTTTTAGCAAGGAGGGCAGAGTTCCAAACATATGTATCATGAATACCAAGTCCACCTTCCTCTTTAGGGAGGCAGATATCAGCCCATGCCACTCTAGCATACTTGCACCCCCAAAGGAAGATACGACAGATAGAAGTGATTCTATCAAGTACCGCCCTAGGGATTGGGAGTGCTTGTAGCCAGAAAGAATGGACACCTTGAATAACAGACTTGATCAGTTCGACTCTACCAGCATAAGAGAGAGTTTTGGTATTCCAAGCACTGATAAAACTGGTAATCGAATCCAACAAAGGAGCGTATTGAGCCACAGAGATTTTAAGAGGGGCTAAAGGGATGCCCAAATATCTAACAGGGAAGGATCCCTCTTTAAAATCGATCATTTTCAAAATATAAGTGAGGTCATGATCGGCCAAGCCACCAAGAAAGATATTAGATTTGTCAAAGTTAACTTTAAGGCCAGAAACATTTCCAAAATCATTCAAAGCATCAATAAGGACTTTAATAGAGGGCAAATCCCCTCTAGAAAAGAGCATAAGATCGTCAGCGTAGGCAACATGAGAGATGTTAAGTTTACCACACTTAGGGTGGTACTTGAAAGAGGAAGCCTTGGTTCTATTGTGAAGAAGTCTGGAGAAGTACTCAAGGCAAATAACAAAGAGGAGGGGGGACATGGGATCACCCTGCCGAAGCCCCATCTTGCCTTTGAAATTCCCATGAAGGATCCCATTGATAGAAATGGAGAAGGAAGGTGTAGAAACACATTCCATGATCCAGTGAACGAATCTGTCAGGGAAGCCAATGGTCAACATGACCTTATACAGGAAGTCCCACGAAATAGTATCATAGGCTTTCCTAAGATCCACCTTGATCATAGATCTTGGAGACATATGTTTCCTGGAATAGCCTTTGATAAGCTCTTGGGCCTGAAACGCATTATCAAGCATAAGTCTCCCATCAACAAAAGCCCCTTGTGAAGGATCAATAAGCTCTGGTAAGTAAGGGCTCATTCTAGCAGCAATGATCTTAGTAATGATCTTGTAAATGACATTAGTACAAGCAATAGGCCTAAAGTCAGCAGCAGTTGGATCATGAGAGGTATTTGGAATCAGAGCAATAACTTTATGGTTGAGTTGCTTTAAAAGCTTCCCAGAGTTAGAGAAACCCCTCACCGCCAAAATAACATCATGTGCAACAATATGTCAGTTATGTTTGAAGAAAGCCGAAGTATAGCCATCAGGCCCCATAGCCTTGTTATCTCCAATATAAAAAAGAGCATATTTAATTTCGATGTCAGATATAGGAGCCACAAGGTCAGCGGCATTGCTACTATCCAAGCATTTCCCGGCAAGAATAATGTTAGGATCAATGTCCTCATTAGGACTAGATGTTCCAAACAGATCAGTGTAGAATCTAACAAATTCACAAGCCACATGGTTCATGGAGGTGGTGGAAATCCCATTCGACAATTTAATAGCCGTAATGGAATTTTTAGCCACATTCTTCCTAACAATAGAATGGAAGTATTTGGTGCCTCGGTCACTTTGGAACAAATGATTAGCTTTAGCTTTTTGCTTAAAGAAATCCTCCTCGGCTTTCTTGAAATAGAGAGAGCATTCTTTTTTGTCAAAGCAACATCATGCTTAATGGAGTCATCAAGCGGGGAAAGTAACAAAAGAGCATGCACTCTTTTGTATTCTTTCTTAGCTTCCTTAGCCTTAGAGGAGATGTGGCCAAAGGCATTGAAGTTAAGTTCTTTGAGAGACCCTTTAAGTCTTTTAAGCTTGCGGGCAAGCCTAAATTGGGGAGTACCATGCATATCTTGATACCAATGAGTGGTAAGTATCGTGTCAAAAGCCTCATGGTTAAGCCACATATTAAAGAATTTGAAAGGCCTAGAACCACCAATGTGATTATGACCAATAGTGACAAGAGAAGCACAATGATCAAAGTCAACCTCCATCTCCAAGAAATGCGTACTACAAGAAATGTTGTTAATAGACCAAAGGGAGTTCATGAGCACCCTATCAAGTTTAGCCCAAAGCGAACCTCTATTCCAAGTGAGGAATTCACCGGTAGAGGGGATAACAACGAGGTTCGCTTGAACCTTGAAATCATTTAAATGTTGTAAGTAGTAGGCCGAGGGAGGTGAGGGTCCAATCCTCTCGTTAGGGCTACCTACACAATTAAAATCACCCATAACAAGCCAAGGAATGTTAATATTGGGTTCAAGACTAGCAATATGTTCCCAAAGGCCTCTTCTTTCCACCACCGTATAAAGGGCATATATGAAAGTGACAGAGAAGGTGTTTTGAGTCACTTTACATTTGATCTCACAGTGCACGTGTTGTTTATCAACTTCCAATACATTTAGATTTACAAAGTTTGGATCCCAAAGGAGGGCAATCCTACCACCCTCAATCTTATCAAAGTTGGTCATAGATTGCCAATTAGGCCATCTAGTAGACCTAAAAACGTTTGTATATTCCAAACTAAGACTATCGTGTTTTATTCTCTAAATAGAAGTAATTAATGTCATATTTTGGCAGTGCCATATTTTACACATGGTAGTATTTTCTAAACATGACAATAATTACTCCTATTCAGAAAATAAACACATGACAGTTCTATTTTGAAATTCAAAAAAAAAACACATGACTTACAACCAACTCTATTTAAAAATCAAAACTAAATTTATATTCTTTTTAAAAACTTGTCTAGCTTTGTTTAAGACTTTTTACTTATGTTTTAAAATTCTCAAATTGTCAAAAAAAATTACACATTAGATCTAATTAATTAATTGAAATTATAAATAAAAAAAGAAGCCTACTCATATTACATACTACGTATAAAGAAAAAAACTTGGCCTATTTTTCTTTCTACTTTTTTTCAGGCCTAGGGCGGTCGCCCCTGCTGCCCTCCCCCTAGGACCGGCCATGGATGGCGGCGGCGATGGCGATGGAAGGATGGCGGCGATGGCAATGGAAGGATGGCGGCGGCGATGGCAATGGAAGGATGGCGGCGGCGATGGCGATGGCGATGGAAGGATGGCGGCGGCGCAAGCCTAAGAGCGACGCAGGCGGCTGGAATCTCGGTATACGGAAACACCGATGCGGTTGGCGGCCACGATGCCCCGGCGGTGGTTAGGAGGCTGGATGGACCAAAGGTTCTGGCTAGATAGCAGAGAATGGGTTTCGATGGGGAATTACGGATACGTGGATAAAGGGTGACAGGGGTAATTTTGGATTATCAATTAAATAACTCTCTTTTTTGTCCAAATTCAAATGTGGTCCTAATTTTGTCTTTACAATACCCTAGAGTAATATTCCTGTCATTCTTTCATATTTTATTCTACTCCCCCACTACTCTTATTAATCATACGTAAAAATTTAGTGTACTCTTCAAATGGATGACTATGAAAACCTATACACCAAGTATTACTCCATTATGAAAAACTCTTATAGCTTCAAGCACCGAAAATCCAAACTCTCAAAATTTCACCCCACATATATCAACCCCAACAATTCCTACCGTCCATCCAATCTTCCAAAATTTTCATCCAAGAGATGCTGATCAATATCATCGAAAGCGTTATGATACAAATTTTTCATTTTCACCAAATCAAGGAATGCATGATCATCATGGATATTATAATCCACATATCCTTATTTTTTTACTTAACAAACACATACTACGTCTTATTTTTCTGATTTTAATAATATGCATTTTCACCCTTGTTGGGCGTTGGATTAATGTTTGGTCAAAGTCATAGTTGATTAATATTTTTTTTATTAATAAATCAATTCACTCAAAATGTGTATTTTCAAAATTGATTAATTTGTGGGGCGTATTCAAGAGACAAACATTGTGGCTAACCATTGGACTATCACATTGCTTGAAAATGGATTAGCTAGAAAAAATGATGTGGCCAACGAAGCTACAACATGTTTAGCTAACCAACTATTGGAGATGCTTTAAGCATGAAAACCACACTACTCATATTTAGAAAAAAAACATAGTACTCAAAACCACACTATATTTTCTTTGACGTTTAAAAACTAATGTATAATTTTGCATTTAATTCTTTTACGTTTACTCATAGTTGTCGAATTACTTAGACAACTATGATCGGGTTAATCGACTTGTATATTTTCTTTTACGTTTAAAAACTAATGTATAATTTTGCATTTAATTCTTTTACGTTTACTCATAGTTGTCGAATTACTTGGACAACTATGATCGGGTTAATCGACTTGTTATTGGGCTGACTATTCGAACCGACTCTTGACCCAGTCACTTGTCCGGATTTTTGGTGATTTGGCTTTGACAATAAAGCAAAAGTAATCGAAAAAGAAAATGAAAGGAAGTTGCTTTTATATACTAGTATGTTGTATACATATTTGCAACCATAACTGGCATCTTTTCTCCGCAAACATGGCCAAAGAATAAAGAACAAAGTGAGAATGAAGAGGAAAGTAAAAGAAAAGGGGACAGACACACACTTTATTTGTACATTAAATTGAAATATTGTTTATTATTCAATAATTATATGGATGGCATTTTCTATTAAACGGTTATTTTTATATACTTAAAATACTTTACACTATTCGAGTAATGTGCGAGGATAAAAAGTACTTCGTATGAGTTTGTGTGCAATTCGAAATTCAATTCCCCCATAGTTAAATAGTAATTCCGCAAACCTTTTTTATAATGATTAAAGGTTTATATTAATATGGAGAAAATAAAACATGGAAAAAAATCTTCAAACAACTATTACAGATTCGATCGTGAACCATACAGAGGAATTTGACCCACTAAACACAAAACGGATAATTTTAAGCATAAAACGACCAAAACTGAGATAAATTTAATCATGATATATTTAATGTATTGGTTATGATAATAATATATTGGGGATGCTCTGAAAGTAACTATATCTCTCATGTCATATATGAGTCGTGCACATTTATAGCATTGGAGACGCTCTAAAAGACACAAAACATTAATAATACATGTAGTGTATCTATATATAAAGTCATTATATAGTCTACTTTAATTTATTACCGGCCCACCATAAAATCACACGAAAAACATTGAATAAATTATTGCCTTTGTCTCAATTCAAGGTTCTCCCTTACCATTTTGAACATTTCATATTAAGTTTCTCTTTCATTTTTTACAAAGTGCCATTACTTTTTTAAATGAGAGGCATCCAAACAATAGACTCGACATTCTATGCTTCTCTCTCTCTCTCCAAAGAGAGCATCGATCGTTTCATACCATGTATTGACATTCTATATTTTTTTTTTTTTTAATCGGAGCTCAATTACATTTCATCGTAGGAAATGTAATTGATTACTCCACCATATTATAGACAAACTATATTATACAACTGGTACGATTGTACCTTATGAATGCTAAAACTGGATATTTTTAAACTATTTCGAACTTCGAGGCTAAATGTAAACCTCCCCTTCCCTAATTCTAGTTTCGCCGCTCGCACGAGCCCTTCAACTCTGACCTTCACCATTAACATTAATTGAGAAGAGCATACTTCCTCCATTGATGCAATCAGACAAAGAATAGATTTTCTCTTGCTACAACCAAGTCATTCCTTAATTGTTTCATAGGTGACGCTTGTTTCGTCTCGGGCTTGCCACTCGTACATAGTCTCAATGCTCAATAGTAAAGAATGTGATACTCAATTAATATGTTTTGATGCTCAATCAAGAGTTCCAATGCTCAATGAAAATGTTTGATCACATTGTCTCAATGTTCAATAGTAAGTAAACAATACCCAGTGAAGATATTTTGATGCTCAACAAGTTTTAAAATAATCTCACCTTTTGCCGGTCTTCTCATAATAATCCCGCCTTTAGATAATTCCAGAATAATCCCACCTTTGCACTCCATCTTCTTTCATTGGACCCTAACCATGTTTTTTACTCTTTTTTTGAAAATCATATAAATAATCTCACCTTTCACTTTTCTATTATATCTTTATAAATGTGAGATTATTTATAGAAGATTTTCAAATAAAGGTAAAATGAAAGAAGATGGGGTGCGAAGGTGGGATTATTTTGGGATTATGTAAAGGTAGGATTATTATAAGAAGACCGGTGAAAGGTGAGATTATTCTTGTCAATTTTTCCATTTTTATATTCAATTGCAGAGTTCCAATACTCAACGGAAGATACTTGATCCTCAACGAAAATATATTTTTGATGCTCAATTAGCAGAGCTTGCAATTCTAAAATCAAATCATGTTTCACATTAAAATTACATATTGAAATTCATAGGAGTTGATTATAGATATAATTTAAGAAATTTTTATAAAAGAAAAAAATCAGAAACAGAAAGTCAATTAGAAGATATGAAACGGAGTTCACGATGGTCAATATTGGACTCCTAATACTTAATCGAATAAGTATGATATTCAATACGAGTACATTGGTGCTCAATTAAAAGAATTCGTGCTTTTCAACTAAGATAATAAAAATGCCACCGGTCGTATAATTTGCCACGTACAATCAGTTGTACAATTTAGCACTCTGAATAATATTCTTGCCCACCTAGATTGTTTTTTTAAAATCGTTTTCTTTTCTATACTTTGTGAAATGCTAAATATAGTATCAATCTATTGTAGAAATTATTCTAAACTTTGAGGCTAAATGATCGAAAAGCTTTCACTCCCTCTTTCCTAATTATAGTTCCGCCGCACACTCGATCCCTTCAACTCCAACCTTCACCATTAGTATCACAACGGAAATCAGGCTACCTCCATTGATGTAGTCCAACAAAGATCATATTTGCCCTTTGTTGCAACCTAGTTAGTCATTTCTTCTTTGCTTCATAGGTGATGCACTGATGCCTGATTCATTGAGGCTCGCCGCTCGCACGCACATAGACGGTCAGACGCTCGTCTCGTATCAGAGGCTCCTGCTTGAAGCTTGCTGACTCCTACAAACTGATGAAACTCTAGCGACCATCGCATGCCAGATTGGATCTCACGAAGACCAGATTGGAGCTTGATCATAAATTCTCAATTCTCAATAGTACATAATATAATACTCAATGAAACTGTTTTGATACTCAATGCAGAGCTCCAATACTCAGTGAAAATGTTTGATCACATAGACTCAATGCTCAATAGTAGAGAACACAATGCTCGATAAAGGTGTTTTAATAATTTAATGCACAATAGGTTTTGATGCAGAGTTTGTTTCAATACCCAATAGAGGAGACATGATACTGAATGAAATAACTAGCAGAGCTTACGATTTTCATATCAATACATATTTCAGAAGTACAATAATACGTATTACATTGGATTCACATATTAGAATTGTAGGAGTTGATTTAGATATCATTTGAGAAACGTTTACAAAAGAGAAAGAAAAACTCAGAATAAAAAAGTGAGTTAGAAAACATGGGAGCAGAGTTCAAGATACTCAATTGCAGAATTCTAATGCTAAATAATACTAGGTTTAATGCTCAAGGAGAATATTTTGATTGTCAACTAGAAGAGCATACATATTTCATAAGAGTTGATTATTTGATTTAATTAAAAAAAATATGAAAGAAAAACACGAAAAAGAAAGTGAACTAGAAGATATGAAGCAAAGACTACAATGTTCAATATTATTCTCTTAATACTCAACAGAATAGGTTCAATATTCAATGAAAAAGCATTGCTACTCAATTAGCAAAAGCCACAATTTTCACCTAAAATTACAAAAATTCCACCAATTGTATGGTGTACGCTGTATGACTGGTTGTACGATATACAAACCCATTTGTGCTTAAGAATCTTGATACGTGACTGAAAAGCTAATACATATCAAATCAGGAAATAGGTAATAGGGAATAAACCTGAATTAAGAGTACAAATATTTTAAAATTCCACAATAGGATTGTCATGTTTGTATTATCTATGTATGATACTATCACGTTTGAAAAATATTGTGATGTTTAAGTTTGATAATGCCAATATATAACAATAATTGCTCCTGATTAGGAATGAGACTAAAAAAGTTCAAAAATTCCAAAATAGGACTGTCATGTTTTTATTCCCAAAATATGACTAATTACTGCCAAATTTGGAAAATATTGCCATGTTTGAAGTCTGGTACTACCAAAACATGGCAGTAATTAGTCCTATTTTGGGAATAAAAACATGGAAGTCCTATTTTGGAATTTTCAAACTTTTTTAGTCCCATTTTGGGTAATATCTCATAAAAGAATGACAGTCCTATTTTTAAATTTGCTCCTATTTAGACAATTTTTTTTACATAATACTCCTTTCGTCCCCTTTTATATGTCTTACTTTCCTTTTCGGGTTGTCCCAAAATAAATGACATATTTTCCTTTTTGGAACAAAATATGTGGTCCACAACATTTTACTTTATTATACTCAAAGGGAAAAGAGTCAGATAGGCCCTTGTACTTACATGAAAAGGTCAAATAACCCCGTATATAGGAGGCTCTGTCCGGTCGTCGCCATTTGGGACGGTTCCCGGTGGAATTTTTGATGAAAATTTTTAAGCGACTTATTCATTAAGTCTATTTTACTCATACAAAATTTCAGCTAAAACTTCAATCGAGAAGGCATTCGAATGAATTCTTGAAGATAACTGTGCAGTTAAAGAGCGCAGTTATCTTCAAGAATTCATTTGAATGTCTTCCCGATTAAAGTTTTATTTGAAATTCGGTATGAGTAAACTAGATTTGATGAATACGATTCCCAAAAAAATTCATCATAAAATTTTACGAGAAGCGCCCCAAATGGAGACGGCCGGACAGAACCTTCTATATAATAAGAGGTTATTTGACCTTTTTATGTAAGTACAATGGCCTATCTGACCCTTTTCCCATACTCAAATATCGATCAACCACAACATTTACCTTTTCAATTACTTTATTATTATTTGTGTCAAACTCAAATCAAACACATAAAATGGAACACGGAGGTACTATCATTAGTCAACTACCAAAGTCTCACAAATATTAACCCAAGAAAAATGGTGTCTTTAATCATCGAGCTGTTTAGTGTAAAAGACTACGCGTAGTGTTTGTGACTTTGTGTGAACGGTGGTAAAAAAAAACAAGCTACAAAACTTTTTAAAGACATAAATTTAATTCGTTTTAACAATAATAATGTTGAGAGTATTCAAAGTACCAATGCAAAATATGTTGCAAAATTGATACCTACCTTAATTTACGCACAAATCGAAGAATTAGCTTATGGCCTAGTAAACACGACGTAAAAACTATGGGGAGTATCTTGAAGTGATCTACATTCACCTATAATTACTTTCTTCAGTTTTTATGAACTTAGAAATTCGCTGAATCGCTGTGGTAGTCAAATGTTCTATTAGGGTATGTTTGGCACAACTAGCTGAAAAGATATTTTTGTGAACTTTTTAGTAACTATTCGCTTTTAGTGACTGAAAAGATCTTAAAAAGAAAAAGTTGTAGCTGTTTGGTAAAAGACTGACTGTTTGATTTAGTTCTGTACTTCTGTTTGATATACAAGCTGTTTGGATTAATTAATGCTAAAAGTCACAGATTTTTTTCAGATGCTACTTCCTGTAGCATCTCAAAAAAGATCTTTTATTTTTTGAGAAGCTCTTAAATATTACCTTGCCAAACACACAACTATAAGCTTTTAAAAACTTTTTAAATAGTAGAAAAGCTGGAAGGCAGAGACTTTTGGCTGCCAAACATAACCTTAGTCTATGTGCCGGCTTTAGCTAAGAGCCCAAAATAAAATAAAATAATGACTATATGATAAAACTAAAGATATTAAATAAAAGGGTCCTAGCTTTGTAAATGACCAAACTGAAGTAATAATTTTAATGAATATAAGTGTTCAATATTTTATAGGAGTGTATGGATCGGATCTACTTCTTAAATTGTTTCTGCTATTTTAGGAAGCAAAAGTGAATATAAGAATATTTGGGTGAAAGTGAAAAATACTTATGGGTACTTGTGTTGAAGAAAAGTTTCTTAAAGATTGTGTGCTTTTAAAATAGAATAAAAACACAGAATCATTTCCTCAATCATAAGAGCATAATCATATCAACTGCATCTATTCACATTTTCATTTATCAATTATGTTGTGGATCTGTTTCTGTCTTTCCGGATTCGGCTCAGGTCGCCAGAGGTCGGTTTCCGTCAGTCTCTTTGTGCACTCCTAGGCTAAGGGAGCAACTACCCTATTCTACCTTCCTCACTATCTTACTCAGCTTCACAGAGAGCTGGTTTATCTTTTTCTCACCACGGCTTTCAAAGGTCTATGGAGTGATAGATATATACAGCACACGGAAGCAAGGAAGAAGGTGCTGCCTCTCAAAACCTACACACCGTGAAGGACAATGTTTGATTGTAGAAGCCTGTCCAGACTTACTGACTCGACCAAAAAGAGGCTCGGCTTCACAAAAAATAGATGAAAATCGAAAACTCAAGGCTTGGCTCGATAAAATAGATGAACTCACTTTGCCAAACTGCCACAAATCGTTGTCTTTGGTTTTTCTATCACCGAAGAAGCTCTGGGTTCTCTCAATTTTCCGAGCTCCCTCAAATATCCCTCTCTGCGGTTTTACTGGTCTTCGAGCTCCCTAAAAACTGGGTCAATTGGGTTTGTGTTTGATTCCCTAACCGAATAGCAGGTAGTTTACACTTTTGGCTAAGTCAATATATTTTCCCTGATCTTATGGGATCAGTTTCTCAACTTATCATGTACAGATAGTGCCTAATATTCAGGAGTTCGTTGAGCTTAGTCAGTTTTATTATTGCTGTATAAATAGCTTCATCATCCTTTGTAAAAGTATGTTCAAAAATATAAAGCATTCTCTTTGAGTTTATATGGTATCGGAGCCTTGATTTTTTTTCTCCCCCTGGTTGCTACCTTACTACCATGGCTATTCTACACCTTCTTACTGCAGCCAATTCCGCATCAAATAATATCAACTTTTAAATCCCAACCATCAGTATTAAACTTGATCGAGATAATTATTCCCTCTGGCGCACCACAATTATCTCTGCCCTTGAAACATTTGATCTTGAAAGCTTCATTCTCGACCCTTATCCACCTACGGAACTCATCTCAGACTCTGCTGAAGATGGCTCTGTCAGTATCAATCCCAATCCCGAATTCGCTACCTGGAAAAAGCGGGATCATTTTGTTCTCCTGTGGATCAAATCTACCCTATCTGAACGTGCCATTGCCATTGTTGCTCGCTGCTCCACCTCTCAAGCAGCCTGGCAGACCATTGAACGCACTTTTCAGGCACAAACTCGTGCACGTCGTATGGCCATGAAAACCCAACTCCAAACCCTCTCTAAAGGAGGACTATCTATGATGGATTATATTGAGCGTAAGCGAGCCATTGCTGATTCCTTGGTAGAAAATCTTCATCCTGTCTCTGATGAGGATCTCATTGGCTACATTCTCTATGGTCTGGACTCCTCTTATGCCTCTTTCAAGTCTGCTTTCATGCTCCACTCCGATGGTGCATGTGTTGATGATCTTGTTGGCCTCCTGCTCCAAGAAGAAGCTAACCTGGAGCATGAACTCGCTCGTCAGGCTGTGGCTCAACTTCCTCCAGCACCAATGCCTACTCAACTTCCTCCAGCACCAACGCCTACTCCGCTTCACCACTCTCATGTGGCTCAATCTGCCTCTCGCACTCCCAACAGACCTACTCATTCCTCCTACACCCACGAAGGCAACTCCTCCAATAATTCTCGAGGTTCTGATGCACGTCGGCGACGTGTTTATTGCCAGATTTGCACCAAGCCTGGACATGAAGCCATTGATTGTTGGCAACGTTCCAATCAAACTGCAAATCCATCCCATCGTCCTAACCCTCGTGATCATACCAAACGGGAAAACTTCACTACCTACTGCATCCCATCAACCATCACCGATCCAGCCTAGTACTTTGACACTGGAGCTACCGATCATGTCTCTCCTGATATTGGAAAATTAAATATTTCCACCCCATACACTGGTGATGACAAGTTGCAAGTCGGAAACGGTAACCATTTGTCTATTTCTCATACTGACTCAACTTCTATGTCTTCATTACGTTTACCTAGTGTGTTTATTGTCCCTGAATTTACCAAGAACCTACTGAGTGTTTCTAAACTCACTAGTGACAATAACGTCTACATGGAATTCTGGCCTAATCATTGTGTTGTTAAGACTTTTCAGGGCAAACCACTCCTTCACGACCGCGTTGATAATGGCCTCTACCGCCTCCATTCTCCTGCAAATAAAAGCTCACCCCACATGGCTCTTTCTGGTGTTCGGACAACGTTAACTAGCTGGCACTACCGCCTTGCACATCCTCATGAATCCATCCTACGACGTCTTGTTTCCACTTTTGGCCTACCTACATCGAACATGCAGTTGTCCCGTGTCTGTGAGTTGTGTCAGTTAAGAAAAAGTCACAGATTTCATTTGTCTCATTCTCATGTTTCGTCGAATAAACCTTTTGAATTGTTGTATTCTGATGTTTGGGGACCATCTCCTATATCTTCTATCAATGGACATCGTTACTTTGTTTTGTTTGTTGATGATTTTACAAAATTCATATGGATTTATTTCTTATCCCACAAATCTGAGGTGCTTCAGACTTTTATACGTTTTCGCACCATGATTAAAACACAATTTGATTGTGATATTAAAAACCTTCAAACTGATTGGGGAGGAGAGTTTCGTAATGTATCCACATTTTTACAAACCTATGGCATACATCACCGACTCTCCTGCCCGCGTACACTCCCGAACAAAATGGCGCTGTTGAACGACGCAATAGAATAATTGTTGAAAAAGGTTTATCTCTCCTCGCTCAATCATCTCTTCCACAAGAATTCTGGGAGCATGCGTTCAAGACTGCTACCTACCTCTACAATCGCACCATAACACCCATCTTGAATTATTGCTCCCCTTATTCAAAACTTTACAACCGGGATCCTGATTATGCCTTTTTACGGTCCTTCGGTTGCTTGTGTTACCCTTTTCTTCGCCCTTACAATGCTCACAAAATGGATTTTCGATCTCTTCCATGTGTGTTTATCGGGTACAGTGCTTCCCACAAAGGGTATCTGTGTTTGCATCCATCCACGTCTCGTATATATATCCTGTCATGTTGTCTTTAATGAAGAAGTTTTTCCGTTTGCTACTCAAGTCCCAGCTAACTTCCCTGAACCAGCTTGTCCTGACATTCTTGCTCAAGCCTCACACACAATCACAGCCTCACCATTGAGTCCCTTACTTCCAGAGCTTTCCCCACCCTCTTCCCACACACCTTCATCACCCTCTGAGCCAGAACCATCTCCACCCTCTCTTGGTCCCTCTCACCGACGCTCTACTCCCAGTTCTCAAGCCAAACAGTCCATACCACATTATCACCGACCTGCCAGCACTACTCAGCATCCTATGATCACTCGTGCCAGAACCAACTCCCTTAAACCCAAAACCTTCCATACTTCTGTTGACACCCATTAAACCATTGAGCCCAAGACTGTTTCCCAGGCCCTTAAATACACTTGTTGGTCAAATGCAATGCGCACGGAATTTGATGCTTTAATGAGGAATAACACTTGGTCTCTTGTTCCTCGTCCTTGTAATGCTAATATCATTGGTTGTAAGTGGATTTTCAGGATTAAGCGGCACTCAGATGGGTCTATTGAGCGGTACAAAGCACGTTTGGTGGCAAAAGGATTCAATCAGGAAGAAGGGGTTGATTTCTTTGAAACATTCAGTCCCATTATTAAGCCGACCACTATTCGATTGGTTTTATCCATTGCTCTATCTCATGGCTGACAGATCTGGAGACTCGACATCAATAATGCTTTCTTGAATGGTGACTTGACGGAGGAGGTTTACATGTCACAGCCCCTGAGATTTGAAGACCCTAATCATCCACATCATGTTTGTCGATTACATAAGGCACTTTATGGCCTCAAACAATCTCCCCGGGCATGGTTTACAAAGCTGAAAACTGTCACACCCCGGACCTACCCGGACACGTCAACAATCCGCCGTACAGTACGAATAGTCAACCACAGTCCAACACATCCATACCATACAAGGCGTCTGGAATATCATTCACACATATTCAATCATGCGCTACGTAAAACATAAATTGTTTTACCATTGTTTGGGAATTGGAAATTCAATCCATAAACTTTGAATTTTTTTTAATCGAATTTTCGAGGACGTTCGGGTGCGGTGTCACAAAAACTCACCTTGTCGCGCATGGTTTTCGTGCCTGTCAGTCTCATACATCGCTTTTTATTCACTCGTCTGCCATTACCACCATGTATATTTTAGTGTATGTCGATGACCTGATCATCACAGGAGACAATCCTACGCTTCTACAACGATTTATCACTAATCTACATCACACTTTTGCTCTCAAAGATATTGGTGACTTAAATTATTTTCTCGGCATACAAATTGTTCGCATGGCCAGTAGCCTTACGCTATCTCAGCACGGGTACATGCATGACATTCTGGTCCGTAGCAAGATGATTGATTCCAAGCCCCTTTCAACACCTTCAGATTTCGTCTGCCTCCCTCCAACTTGATGGAGAACCCTTTTCTGATCCAAAGCTATATAGGCAGGTGGTTGGCTCTCTTCAGTATGCTACTATCACTCGTGCCGACATTGCTTATGCGGTTAATAGGGTGTGTCAATACATGCATGCACCTACCATATCACATTGGCAAGCTGTTAAAAGAATTCTGCGTTACTTAAATGGAACTATGCATTACTGCCTGCATTTTAAACCAACCAAGGCCTTGTCTCTCTTGGCTTATTCCGACGCTGGATGGGTTTCTGATAAGGATGACACTAGATCACAATATGGGTTTGCTGTATTTAATGGCCCAAATATGATAAGTTGGACTTCTCGAAAACAGCGTGTGGTGGCCCGTTCTAGTACTGAAGCGGAGTATCGTGCTCTCGCCTACACTTCCACTGAATTTCTATGGATTCAACAGCTCCTATGTGACCTTCATGCTCCAATCAAGCAGCCTCCTACACTTCTCTGTGATAATATAGGAGCCACTTTCTTGTCCCGGAATCTAGTCATTAGCTCGCGCTCCAAACACATTGCACTTGATTTTCATTTTGTAAGGGAGCAGCTAGAAGCCGGTACTCAACACATCAACCATGTTTCTTCTGTGGACCAGGTTGCTGACATATTCACAAAGTCATTGAGTAAAGATCGGTTTATTCAACTTCGTTCCAAGCTCTATGTTCAACCTGCCACTACTACATTTTCGGGTCTTTTGTAACAACAGATTTCGTGACCTTTGGTCCAAAAAACTGTTACATTCGACTTATTGTAATAGTTTGTCGCCGTTACATTCGCTCGCGTTGCATTTGCTCTAATGTAATGGCTCGTAACGAATTTTATGAGCAACTGTAACGGTCCTCACAACAATGCCATAAACGTTACAACAGATTGTGTACATATGTAACGGTTTGTAACATGCACAAGGGTAACGGTTTTGAAAATACGTTGACCCTGGTTAATTATGTAATGTAACGGTTTATTTATTTGCACACATGCAGTCCGAATGTATATTTACACACGTATTGCCAATTTAATTATGGGGTTATGTCTAAAATAATACTAAAAAAAGAGCTATGAACAAAAAAGAGACCTTTATTTCAATTTTCCAAAAATGAGACTAAAAATGGGTTAAGAGACTATTATACCCTTATTTTAATAGAATCTCACCCATTAGTCTACAATAACGCCACAGTGACCAAAACCATTATCGTGACCAAAATTCGTCACTGACCAAAAATCAGTTGTGACCAAAAATCCAAAAATCCGTCAGTGACCAAAATCATTAGTGACAAAAAAATCTACCTAGTTACCAACGTCAACCCGTCCAGTGACCAATCCGAATAGTGACCATGACCAATCCACCTAGTGACCAAAAATCATTTGTGACCAAAATTCCAAAAATCCGTCAGTGACCAAAATCATTAGTGACCAAAAATTTTACCTAGTTACCAACGTCAACCCGTCCAGTGACCAATCTGACTAGTGACCATGACCAATCCATCTAGTGACCAAAAATCATTTGTGACAAAAAATCCAAAAATCCGTCAGTGACCAAAATCATTAGTGACCAAATTTTTTACCTAGTTACCAACGTCAACCCGTCCAGTGACCAATCTGACTAGTGACCATGACCAATCCACCCAGTGACCAAAAATCATTTGTGACAAAAAATCCAAAAATCTGTCAGTGACCAAAATCATTAGTGACCAAAAATCATTTATGACCAAAAATCCAAAAATCCGTCAGTGACCAAAATCCGACCCACATACAATTACTGTACCTGGTTTGCCAGTTACAGTTACTCACTTTCCCGACCCACATGTTACAGTTACCTGGTTTGCCAGCTACAATTACATGACTCGTCAGTTACAGTTACATGACCTACAGTTACAGTTATCCAATTCACCAGTTACAGTTAAAATAATCTGCCAGTGACCAATGTTACAGTTACCAATGTTATAGTTACCAACGATATAGTTACAAAATTCTTTAAGTGACAAAAAATTAACACATCCCACCAATGATTCGTCGCTCTATTCGACTTGTCCGTTACAGTTACTTGATCAGACCAATTTCAATTACCAACTTGTTAGTTACAATTACCAGATCCCACCAGTTACAGTTACCTGATCCATCTTTTAACTAATTCGTTAGTTACAATTACCTGATTCAAATAGTTACAAACTTACAATAGTCTAACCCAAACATTAGATTACTCGGCTCAACCAGACCAGTTACCAGACTCAACGAGTTGCAATGACCCAGTCTAATAGTTACTGTCGCTACTACTTTCGGCCACACGCCGCCGCCCTCCACATCCCCAACTCAACCGCTCTTCTGTCCCTTGCATCTGCCTAGCCCCTACCCCTTCCCCAACCGGTCCAACACAGACATACCTCTGCCACAGGCCACACCAGTCCACCCTAGACCCTCTCATTGCCCCATCAGTCCACCCCAGACCCGCCCCTACCCCATCAGTCCACCCCAGACCCGCCCCCTGCCCCACAAGTCCACCTAGACCCACCCTGCTCCACCAGGTCACCCTAGCCATTTCCATTCACAGTAGACTCGACTCGCCATGACCTCCATAGCCTCACCCTCCGGTGTTGGCCCTCACCGCCGGTGACAAACTAGGTCAGAGGAGGCGACAGATTTCGACCATCGACCTAGGTTAGGGATGGGGATGTATCTGGACAGAGTCAATGCCACCAGCTTGGGGTAGACGATGGCTGGGAAGACGACAGATTTGGTTGGATACGGCGGTGACCGCTCGAGATGGAGACAGTGGAGACCGTTCGAGATGGCGACGGAGGCGATCGTTCGAGAATCGAGATAGAGACGGCAGCGGTGGAACCCTAGGCGACAGCGGTAGTGGAAGGTGAGCTGAGGCGTCGGCGTCGGCGTCGGCGTCGGTGGAAGCTGAGGCGACGACAGCGACTCGAAGCTTAGCGGAAGCGACGGTGAGAGGAAGTAGAGTGGCGGCGATGGCGAGCTGAGCGGATGCGGAAGCTTGCTGCCAGCTGCGTGAGGGGTGATGCGAGGATCCAGATTTGGATTCTGGAGAAGGAGAAGTAAAGTATGAGGGTAAATTAGGACATTTCGTAAAAATGAGTCTCTTTTTTGTCTAGTTTATAAAGTGCTCCTAATTCTGTCTTTTGAGTTCTTACAAGTATTATTTCCGCCATTTTTTCTTTAATTATAATTACATACAAAAGTGAAACAAATGTTGACCCAACATCAAATCCATTACATTACAAACCAAGCAACTTAAGTTGTACATAAGCATTCAAAAGTTAAAGATCCATCAAGTTCAAAACAAATCCAACGTAACCAAAGTAGCTATGTTAAAAGCACTTTGACAAAAACATGAGTTTCTAAGTAGCAAAATGTTGAACATCACTTTCACAAAGCAAAAGACTGTTTATCACTAATACTAGGAGAATCTCAAGTGACAATCATGGGTATGCATCATTCATCATTTGATTCCATTCCATCTTCATCTTCATCTTCATGTGAATCCCTCACCTGTAAAACAAACATTTCAAATAATTAAGCCCCCATGTTATTATATACTTATAATCAGTTCATTACTATACTCATCTTATAAATAATTTCATATTCTTCAATATTTAATCAGTTCATTACTATACTCCAATTATTTATAATCAATTCATCACTATACTCATCTTATAAGTAATTAACAAATCATCTTTAGAGAACAAATAACTTGAAATTGTACTCGCTAGTTTAATTTGCTACACTAACTTTATTGTTGTTTGATTCTAACAGGCATGCATTTTGTTCTGCACTAACTTTGCTTGCCATGGCGCAAAGCAAGCGAAAGGTTTTGTTGAATTAATGGGTAGCTGCTATATTTTTTTTAACTCCTCAGTACTAGCTCATTACTTATTAGTTTATTTAATAAAATATGATTCTTTAAATAACATGTGCTGAATTGATGTAAAATGAAAAAAAAAAATAGCTGCTGGGATTGACATAACCATGGAAGAAAACTATATTAACCCGTTTCAATTCCTATATGTGATCTTCAAAAGAGTGCATATTATTTGAATTCAATCATCTTAGGCACAAAAAATAGCTGCTGGACTTCATAGATTAAACTAAAATAGATTTAGACATTATTTAAAGACATTGAATATCACCTAGATGATCAGATCAATTAGATCAAACTAGAGCAGGTAAGTACAATCATTTGGAAACATCACAAGTCTTAGCAAATAGGTTCTCAATGTTTGATTATTTTTAGTCACCCATTACTGATAGAGATTATATAATTTCTTTATTGGACTAAAAGATACACATCTAATTAAATATTCATTGTAGTTACCATAAACTTTACGGATGATCATATCTTTTGCTACTGTAAGAGGTCTATATTCTATAAAGAGTAGAAGTTTTAACTAGCACTATATGTTATTTGTCAAATAAACTAGTAATACCATCTGTGAAATCAGAATGTTAAAGTTATCTGTCAAATATTGTGACAGATCACAGATATGTTAACTAGTTTCTACCATTTGTCAGATATATTAGAAGTTTTTAACTAGCACTATGTTTTATCTGTCAAATACGAAGTACTATATTTTTAAACTAGTTTTCCTTGATAAATATCGTGAAAGAGGTTAAAAGTTAAAACCAACATGGAGTTTAAAAAGGTTAGAAAGATGGAAAATTCCATCTGTGAAAATCAGAATGATGCCACAAAGCCACTATTTAGTGAACATTACAACAGCTCAAAACCGGGAAGAAACAACAGCTCAAAACCTACCCAATTAACTCTAAATCCTCATTTACCCAGTGACTCGCTCTCCATTGCTCAGGGGACCAGCAGGTCTCAACCACCCGTCAATGTTAGTCATTCATTGGAACGCATGCGGCCTCACAACATCGTGCCGGAGGTTGCAGAAATATTGTAGTCATTGGAGAAATGTATCTAGTTTTACCAGAACAGAAACAAAAAAAAAAACTAGTTGTGGGCATTTTGATTTTTGATTTCGTATGACTTGATCAACTTTATTCAAACCCGAATAATATCTATTAGCATGTACCGCGTGCAGGATCTTGTTCGACATATTTGATGAATCTTGTATCCAACAACTTGAAGGGTCACTTTAGTTTTAAAGTTCATATACATATATGCAAACACTCGGGGAACACATTAGTAACACAATAACACATAATGTCATAAAACATCTACTTGCACCCTTGCTTAGACCTTTGTTTTGCTTAAATCAATCTAACAACTTTTACTTTCTGGGTTCATATTTAAGACCTATAACATTCATGGGTATACTCATATAACATATTAGTAATCTTAATCTATTATAAATTGTTGGCCGAATGCATAAGTCATATTTAAGTTTTACACGAAGTCTGCAAACTACTTTCATGGAGGTATCACACGCAGAAATAATTTTTTAGAATATCAGCCATATGAAAAAACGTAAAACTATAAGAAATAATTGTTTATAATCCAGCAATATAGGAGATTGAGATTTAATTATCAATTATCAAGATATGATCTCAGTAAGTGGAGCTTTTAAGACAATATACTTAATTTAAGGATGTTATTCCATTATTAGCTTTTGGTGTATCTATTTTTTTTCAAACTTACGCATTATATTTCAACTAGACAACAAGCTCACAAGGATTATAGTTCACTATTATCTTTTCCCTTATCTATTTTGTCAAATTTAGTTTTTCATAAATCAGGTTATTATATATCATTCTGATCAAGTTTATCAATTTTTTTTATATAGAAAAGCTTTTAATAAATAACTGGAAGTGAGTTCAAAAGTAAGACAAAACGATGGCTGATTACTAGCGGTGAAAGTGTTTGGTCTCCCACAGATTAAAAAAGCAGCACCTCCTATGAATGTCAAGCCATAGAAAAACACTTCAAGATTATCATAACCAGAGCTTAGAACCTGAGCTTGGTGAAAATCCAACGGTTTTTCCGACTCTTGAACCTCTCCTTGAATCGTGCCTTGGCCTCCTTTGCAGCGATATCATAATCAAGTTTATCAATAACCTTACTATCTTTAATAAACTTGGCCGAACAAGTCATGCTTGTGTTCCTAGTTCATTAAGGCATACTCACAAACACCTAATGTGCTTCATTACTTGATGTTACCACATAATGGCCTTACCATCGCTTCATCCCACTTTACATCAAATTAAATGTTTGAAGCACAATGTACATACAGATATCCCCAACTCCTTTATATTAGTAGGTATGAAAAAAATAAGATAAGAAATTACATAAAGATTTTAACCATACTATGTTTGACAACAAAAATCAACAGGTTAATTTTCCAAATAAAATAGTACGAAGATTTTTGAGGTTGAGTGTTTCTTTACATTCAAATCTCTAAATCCAACAACAAGATGTAATTCCAAACATTTCAAGGGATTGCCTCACGTCAATCGTTTGAATCCGTATATCTAAGTGTAAATTTCGTTCTGAAATATTTAATTTAATACCTCAGCCGACTTGCGTAAAGGGCGTTCCATGACGCAGAGAGGTTAATTGGAGATGTCGTAGCGTCGATTTAGAGCGAGGAGATGTCGTAGCGTCGATTGAGAGCGAGAGCCATCTGCAGATTGTAGAGAATATGTCGTGTAGGTGTGAAATCGAATCAGAAGAAAACGAGGAGCTCTATCGTTGTCTAGCTCTCTGGATGGTGAAGAGGTCAAAGGAGGGTTTTGGGTTCCTTATACCGAATATTTTAGAGTTTTCCACTTTGCCTTAGGTTTTTGTTAGGAGGGCAGCAAACCTAAAAAATGGTTGGGTCGAAATTTGAATGAAAAAATATGGTGCTCCCAGCCTCCCATTCCCGCTCTTCATTTTATGTCGAAAAAAATTGTTATACAACACTAGTGTTACATTAGAATCATACTAAATGTAACAGTAGTTACGCAAATGAACCAAATGATATATAACCATTACAGTAGATTAAATCAAATGTAACAGTATGTAACGGTAGTTACACAAATGAACCAAATGATATATAACTATTACAATAGATGAACTTAATGTAACGTTTTTACTAACTGTTACAAACATAATGTTACATTAGACCCGAAAATGTAGTAGTGTGCCCTTGAGCTTGTCGGGGGGTTATAACCGAATAGCAGGCAGTTTACACTTTTGGCTAAGTCAATTTTGCCATGATCTTCTGGGATCCGTTTCTCAACTTATCATGTACAAATAGTGCCTTATATTCAGGAGTTAGTTTAGCTTAGTCAGTTTTATTATTGCTGTATATATAGCTTCATCATCCTTTGTAAAAGTATGTTCAGAAATATAAAGCATTCGCTTTGAGTTTATACCAAACTTAACTTTGATTAATCCACTAACAACATAAATTGCCTACTCGTTACCTGCTTTTGGAAAGACCTCAATGGAACAGGGGAGGAAATAAAAAAAGTGCAGGAGCGATGTCGATCGATCAATTTGCGTAGAAAGCTAACGTATAGAGCAGTTGGATAATACAATATTTTTATTAATAATAATATTTTTATTAACGTATAGAGCAGTTGGATAATAATATTTTTATTAATAATAAAAGCCACATATACACTTGACTTGGGCCTTAGACTTCATGCATTGGACGTTTTTTTCACACCTAAATGTCCGGTCAGTCCACTTCCGATTATGTAAATTAGAAACCCTTTTAATTATTTGACATTTGTCATTTTTCACTTGGACTAGAAAGTAATGCATTGGGATGCTCTTATACTCGTCAGAAAGAGCTGACCGCATTATTTTCGTGTCAGGACTGTAATACTCTTCCACCGAGTGGTTAGTGATTTTCACTCCCCCGACATACATTACTCTCTATCATTCTCGGCATACTAAAAGGGAGTAAAAGACATTTGGAAGTTTTTTGCATACATAAACAATTGCTCCATTTTATTAAATGAGCCGTCTGAGTTCACATGCAATTAGAAGAGTGGATAAATTTTGTGTACATTTTATACAACAGCTTGTGTACCCTATAAACTTAAGATCCTTAGCTAGTATCTCTTATATAATAGAGACAAGAAATGGGGAAACTCACTATTAACCATATGATTTTATATCACAAATATTAATAACTTTGCATTTTTAAAAATCAATTACTTACCTTGTGAGTTTTGATCATTCTCAACATATGCCCCCTCACATTACTATTTGTAAAATTAATTTAATACAATTCTTAAATTCAATGAAAGTTGTCTATAAAATTAATTTTTAAAGTATAATATAATTTATTATCATGATTATAAATTATTGTTGTTGATCGTTGTTTATCTATTGAGCTAATCGATTGTGGAATGATTATTAATGAGAGTAATTGAGGGAAAGACTCATGATTAATATAATATTCATGAGATACATCAAAGAAAGTTGTTTAAAAAATATGTTATAAAAATTCTAGACACTTTTTTTTTTGCAAATATTCTAGACACTTCTTCATCATGAATATAAAAATCTTATTTGTAATTCAACCAGACAAATTTATGTCAAAGACATTTCTTTCGTGTGCAGCAAAGAAGAAATACTAAGAAAAAAGAATTTTATCACTCCAGGACTTTAAACATATATAGGTATGTTCTAAGAGATAGAATGTGTCGATATAGGATCTGGATAATTGAAAGCTATCAATCTAAGACCTAAAATACGATTGGTTTTGATTTATTTAATTTTTTATTAACTTTGTTACTAATTCGTGATGATTTTATCTTCACGAAAGTTTTTTTTACAGCAAAAAGTTTAGGGTTTTTTACGAGAATATTACTAAAATAAAACTTATTTACATAAATATGACTATTGATTACTACAACGTAGTGCTGTGGTAACTAAAGTTCAAAACTTGAATATGAATTACTATGATTTCATTACTACTCTAGTAATGAATCATATTTGTGTAAATCATCTTTATTTTGGTCATATTTATGTAATTATTTCAAAAGTTTATCAGTTTTATAAGATTAAATAATATTTAATGTTTTCAAAATAAAATATAAAAATTCATGATATTTTATATCTTACTCGTGAATATTTTTCCTTAATTAACTAATATCAATGATATTCATTCCATGATTGAGTTGGTATGTAGAAAAGTAACGATCAACAACAAGGACTTAGAATTATGATAACAATTTGTGTTTTACTCTAAAAATTGATTTTATAGAAAATTTCATTGAATTTAAGAGTTATATTAAATTTGATTTAACAAATATTACCTTGAGGGGGCAAAGAATGAGAATGATCCAAACTCAGGGGGTAACTTATTGATTTTTTAAAATGAAAGGTTACATTAATAAGTATGACATAACCTCAGGGGGATAATTAATAGTAAATTTCCCGAAGATGTAAGATGAATATGAATAAGCAAAAAAACCGGTGATTGGTATTGGCTCTGAACCATAATTTTATCTTTTCACTCGGGGCCTTATAAAGTATTCACAATTTCATATAGGATACGCCGACACGCATACCCCATAAGCCTAGCTCCGATTATTAAGAATATGTTTGACATAACTAGCTAAAAAATATTTTTGTGAGCTTTTCAATAACTATTAGCTTTTAGCGACTGAAAAGAATTTAAAATAAAAAAGTTGTAGTTGTTTGGTAAACAATTGACCGTATGATTTAGTTTTATTTGGTATAATAATTACAAGCTGCAGTGATTAATTCATATTAAAAGTTACCGATTTTCTCCTAGATGCTGCCCGTTGTAGCATCTAAAAAATATTTTATTTTTGTAATAAGTTACGTTCTTAAAAATTGTCGTACCAAACATACACCTAAAAACTATTAGAAATTTTTAAATAGTACAAAATCTAGAAAGTATAGACTTATGTCTACCAAACATGCACTAAAATTACTATCACCCAGGGACATAATTGTAACTTGACTAGTCAAGATTCAACTTTAGTTAATATAGGCAGATAGCACTCTTTTTGCCTGTCATTTTAATAGAGCAAACATATTTACACAAACATAATAGAAATAATAATCTTACTAATTAATGCAAGGCCACAATCAAGTGTCTCATCTTAGCTGAAAAAGATATTTTTACTAGCTTTTAATAATTGTTAGCTTCTAGTGACTGATTTTTTTTAAAGAAACAAGTTGTAGCTGTTTGATGAAAAGACGACTGTTGATATAGTTCTGTTTGGCATAGCAAGTTCTTGTGATTACTTGATGCTAAAAGCTACATAGGATGCTACCTGCTCTAGCTTCTTAAATAAGATTTTTTATTTTGAAAAAAAAACTCTTATAAATTGTCGTGTCAAATATACAACTAGAAATTTTTAGATACTTTTTAAATAGACAAAAATAGCACAAAAATAAAAGGTAGGGGATCATGCATACCAAACGTGCACTTACTCTTTAATTACTAAGAGCCCTTTTGAGTTTTGATGATACTCGATCAAATTCAATGAATCGGCTAAATCTGAAATTGATAAGAGTGGTTTATTCGGAATTGGCTATATATACTAATTATAAAAGAAGAAGAATAAAATACAGAAAAAAAATATATGAAAGAAATTAACTAAAATGATCTGTTACAGTAACTTTGCTAAATCGGCCAAAAAATTGTTACTCAACCTTACTTATTTTGTTTATTTATCAATTAAACGCGTGAAATCAAAAGTTGTGTGTTTGATATAAAGCTATGTTGTAAAAACCGGACCGGAGAGTGACCCGGCCACATGACTGGGTCACGGGTCAACCCGGACCCGGTGGGTCAACCCGGTCAACGCTGGAAAACCGGTCAATGATTATACGTCTATATAATAATAGTAAACATATAATTATATATAAAATTATAATAAAAATTAGCTATTATTCATAATAATCAACTAACAATACTACTTATTAAGCATTTAATACACTCTTATAATATTTCAATGTATATTTTGATCTTATAAAAATATATAATGATATTTTTATTTTTATTGTACATCTATATTAAAATTTGGCATGATGTTCATTCTTAAATAAATATATAAATATATTACGTAGTTTTTCTTTTTAAGGTATTAAAATTGCAATTTTATTGCTATAAAAAATGCATTAAAAATAAAAAAGAAATTACTTTTTTTGGTAAAAACACCCAAAAACTGGGTTTTACCGGGTTTCTTGGGTCCGGGTCTTGACTGGGTTTTCCCGGGTCAGCCGAGTTTTTCCGGTTTTTGACCATTTCCGGGTTTTGAAAAAACCGAACCGGTTTTTTGTCCGGGTCACCGGGTTCCGGGTCAACCCGGCCGGGTCGGGTCGGTTTTTTAAACATAGATATAAAGTTGATTGATAAGGTTTAAAATAGGATAATCAAATAGGCTTTATAATTGAATTGTTTTCCTTTCTACATTTTTCAATACTTTCACCCATATTTTTTTTACTAACATCCTCCTTATGAAGGTGCCTAAGGGGCTGTTTACTTTTACTTTCATTAAGTCCTGTCTGGATTAAGACGTCTGTTTGTATTAAGAGGTCTGTCTGGATTAAGTGACACTGAGATAACAAGATGTTTACTATGTGTGCTGAATGTATAGTCTGAATTATATTAAATTCCCAATCTACCCTTCTGTCTATTACAAATGATGATCATTAGCAATATCATCTCATAAATTTGTCTTGTCTTTTACTTCTGTGATGTTTGTTCCCCATTGGATTCTACTGCGTATCTATTTCTTCTCCAGGCTACGAATTGCCAACAGATAAAATGATGACGGGTTAATAAATAATAATAACACTGGCCACAAAAAATTGCAATTATTACTTACGTTAACTACAAATGAAATCTGCCATGGGAAAAACAATAAACAAAGAATCAACAATTAACACAGTGTTTGGAAGACAAGAACTCATTGTGTATTCCAACAATAATAAAAAGAAATCATGAAAATAGATGGTGTATCAACATCTCAAGAACAAATATCCTCTGCCTTGGGCATAATTCAATCGTTGAGCTTTCTTCTTTTGTCTGCTCTTTTCTTCTTCATGTTGTCTTAAAGGAGAAGAGGAAGAAGTATTATGGCATATCTAAATTAAGTTGAACTTCAGAAATTTTACCAAACAATTACAATATAGTGATTTTACCAGAAATATATGGATTGTTTAGAAAGCCAGCGCCAGATCGAAGATAAGGAGAGAAAGAGAGAATAAAAAATATAAAATCAGATGAAATACCTATATGAAAAGGGCAGGTTCGAGACTTCTCTTCGCTGATTTCTTGATACAAGTTGTTGGGAGCGATGGCACCTCGCAAGTTGCTGTGAGCCGGCGATTTTCACTGGTTTGTAGCCGCTGAGAAGAAATTTTTGAAGGAGAAGGCAGGGTTAAAGACGGAAATCGTTTAACGCAAACACGTCTGAATGCAAAGGAGTGTTAAAACGGAGCTGAGCGAATAAGTGACAACTTGACTAAGCGAATAAGTCGCATTAAAAATTAAGTTGTAAGTAAACACTACTATATAACTGAATGATTAAGTCACTAGTTCTATTCAGCCCATTAAGTCGAAAGTAAACAGGCCCTAAGTTTTTGTCTCATACTACCTCCGTTCTTAAATAAGTGCAACATGCAAATTTTACATTATTCACATGTTCTACTTTGACAACATTTTATTTATTGATGTATTAATATATATTTTTGAAAATAATATTACTAAATTGGTCTCATTGTAAATTTTCAAAATCTGATTTTTATTTTTTATTTTTTACTATTAGAGAGTTATATATATTAATGATCAAAGTTGTGTCTCGACAAAAGTGAAATGTTGACTGTAGCACTTATTTGAGAACGGTGGTAATATTTTCGAATGAATAGGTGAATTTAATTCTGGGAATGAAAAGGTAAGGAGCTGGAGTGCAGGATTACTAATCACAAGTGTGACCTCGGCGTTTTTTGCTGTTGGAGGTGTCTAAATGTAATCACTCATAATTATCGGCAAACCAACAAGATTCAGACCATTCTTGATGTACACAAGTTGTACACAAAATGTGTAAATTGTCTGTGTACATAGACAATTTGACATGAAGTACTGCCCATTTTCATATACTCCTTCGCCTTCTATCACCAATACATATAAAATCGGGAAACAAGTAATAGGGAATATTCCTGAATTAAGAGTAAAAGTATTTTAAAATCCCATAATCGGATTGCCATGTTTGTATTATCTAAGTATGATCCTATCATGTTTGAAAAATATTAGCATGTTTAAGTCCAGTAATGTCAATACATAATCATAATTGCTCCTGATTAGAAATTATAAGCATGACAGTTCTGTTTTTAAATTTACTCCTATTTAGACAACTTTTTTTTACTTAATATCTTTAGTCAACTACCAAAGTCTCACAAATATTAACCAAAGAAAATTGGTGTCTTTAATCATCGAGATGTTTAGTGTAAAAGACTACGCGTAGTATTTGTGTGAACGGTGGAAAAAACAATTGAAGTGCTCTTCATTCACCTATAATTACTTTTTTCGGTAATTATGATCTTAGAAATTAGAAATTCGCCGTGGTGGTCAAATTTTATTTGTAATTAGTCTATGTGCCAGCTTTAGTTAAAGGTCCTATATAAAATAAAATAATGATTATATGATACTCCGTATATTCTCTTAAAAAAAGCTCCGTATATGACTGATCTAAAGTAATACTCCGTAATTCTTAATGAATACAAGTATCTTCAATACGTAGTATGGAGTATTATAAATGGATCTATTTCTTAAAATTGTTTGAACTTTTTTCGAGAAAACTCATCATCTGAAAAATTGATTATATTTCTGGTTTAAAAATAGAAATAGAAACAGAATCAATTTGAAACACACTGGTACCCACACGGACCATAAGAGCATAACCATATCAAGTGTATTCACATTTTCATTTATCAATTTTGTTTCACTAATATTTTAAAATAACTCCATATAAAAAAAAAATCAATTAATACAAGCATCTAATTTTCAATTTAGGTGAGAGTGACACCCTTTATATCCGGTCCCTTTACAAAAAGAGAATGGTGGACATTGGTGGTAGTAACCTTTCAAAGGGAAGAAATAATACATTAATACATAAATAGATATCTAAAAGAGGCAATCTGGTGGGTCTTCTGCAGAAGGAAGAAGAAAATTAGTTAAGGGCCGGACGATAATTATATTCATGCAATGACGACTATGGTTGTGGGCGGATTCCGATCAAAACTTCGTATCATCGTCCCACTCCTACTGTGGTGTACTTCCATTCTTCTCACCTGCGCTCCCGCTGCCGTAATAGGTAGGTATATGTACATAGTTTTGTACTTTTGTCGGCACACCATCCGGTTGGGGCCGTTAAGAACCGAGCTTTCTTCAAACGGTTGGAGTTTTTATGTTCTATTTCTGTTGAATTCACACACTGGAAACTTGAGAAGAAATTAAGTGCTATATTAAGATCTGGATTATTTATCCTATGAGGTCGATCTTTTAGAATAGAACCCGGTTTTAACAACTTCTAATCTAACGAGTCGAGCTTCAAGCGCGAATCGTGAGTATTTTTTCGAGCTGAGCTCGAGCATAGCATTGTTCGCGCGCTTTGATTCGAGAACGAACAATTGCATGCTGAAATACCCAATTACTTAGATATTTAAACACGCGCATAGATTTAGTGCGTGAATTAATGCCAAAATCACACAGCTTATCATTTGATTCTTGTGATATGAACTGGCCACAGGAGCAAATGTTACACTGGAATCAATTCAAATATTTCAGAACCATGAGGAATTCGAGTCCAGTGAACCGTCTGTTTACTTTGAGTGTGAGTTTGACCAAGAGAGTAAGACAGATCTGACTGAAGTAAAGAAAATAAACTTTACATATTCCATAATGCGGGTGAGTATAGAATTTGATTCGTTTTTGCTGATTATCAATTGCTTTTTTGTGACTAATTGAAAATGAAATTTCATATTCCCGACTCTTAAAACTTGGCCAAGTTTGACCGACATGAAGATTGTTAAAGTAAAAATAAAGATGATAAAATTTGAAGGGACATGAGATTTTTTATTAATGATAATGAGTCTATGATGATTAAATTAAGGGAAATTCCTTTTGTACATGCCAAGTTTTACACGTCGGGTTACACACCTGACAAATTGTCTGTGTATAGATAATTTGACCGGCTACACATACAATTTGACCGGCATTTTATGCAGAAAACTGATTTTCACACCGACAAAAATAAAAAAAATGTCTATATCACAGCCACTTTATGAAAAATTTCAGTCTAAAATGTCTGTGAGACAGACAACTCTTTACTTTTTGGCTGTGTGGAAATCATTTTTTTAAAAAACGTCGATCAAATTATCTGTATAGCTGATCAAATTGTCTGTACACAAACAATTTGACGATGTGTAACCCGACCCGTAACTCATGGTGTACACAAAGGGCGAGTCTTAAATTAAGGTGGGAATATTTATTTTGTTTCAGCCGGTGGTGCAACTATCATATGGGAGTGAATGCAAGTCCTGTGGGGTGTACGAGAAGGACATTGCCAATCCGGATGACGTGTTTGGTGTGTGGAAAATTTGCGCTTCCAGTTTTTCTGCTGGAAATTTCAGCTATACTAATGAGACGGAGTTGATCGCAACATTTTCCTGTCCGGACTGTAATACTCTTCCACAGAGTGAAGGTTAGTGCTTTCAATTCCCCGCTAGCTCTATATTACTCCCTACTCTATTTCTTCTCAATTCGTTTTTAGAAGTACAACTAGAATCATACCCGTTTTCAAATCAGCCTCTCTCAATTTCTAAAAAACGGTTTCTTGGAGTACAACTAAAATGAGAATTTAGTATAGTAGCCCCCTCCATCCCATAAAGCTAGCTCTAATTCGCTCATAAAATGTAATCTGCGTATACATTGAGAAAGTTTCCTAAAATAGTGTACAATAGATAGTTTTGTTCCCAAATTAGGACTCATGCACTTCTATATAGGAAAGTTTTTATTGCCTTGTTAATTTAATGTGACTAAATAAGTCTTATTTTGGGAGGAATAACATAACGAGTTCTATATTTAATAATTTCGCCTATCCTTAGCCCTTACTTGAGCAATTTCAAATATACATATTTCAATTAATTACTACTCCTTCTGTCTCATTTTAATTGTTCTACTTTCCTTTTTGGATTGTCTCAAAATGAATGTCATGTTTCTTTGGAGTTTCGAACTCGAGACCTCACATAAGAGAGAGTGAGTTTGCGACCAGCTGAGTTGGATCGCTTCCTCAAATTATAGATGGTCTTTATCATTCACTTTATTCTACTCAAATCTCAATCACAACTTCTACTTTCCAACTATTTTATTAATAATCGTGCCAAATTAAAACATGACAACCAATATGAGACGGAGGTAGCATATTTTACATCTTCAGAAACAATGCTGGAGAAATTACACTAAATTATAAATAAATTCAGAAAAGGATTAAAACTTACTCCGTATTACATATAATTAAAATTTAAAATGGAATTATGTTGATTGTATAAATAGTCTAAGAGAACCATGAAATGAGAACCTCGAAATCAGAGTGTGTGTCATTTTGATTAAATTATTGTGACTTATAAGCCTCACACCCTCACTGGTCAAATTTTTCTTAGATAATCCTCTCTTCATACGGAATATTTGTTACTGAGTACTACGTATTTGTTGCATCAAATTGAACTATATTAAAATAAGCAAGATTCTATGTATTTTCCAAACTAAAATTGTTTCAGATGACAAGCTTCATTTTTTCACATAATTGTTTGTTTTTCTATTAATAAAAAATATAATATTTCATAATAGAGCAGATTCTGCTACTTCACCCGTTCAATAAATTAGTTCAATTATAGTTTTACAAGGAGAGTATTTAGATTTTATTATTAAGTATGTTTAAGATTCTTAGTATTTCTTATAGTACCTGTGTTCTCTTTTAATTGCAACATTGGACTTTTTGCACTATTCGTATATTCTACTTTGATTATATTTTATTAGTTAATGTATTATAAATTAACTTTTTAAAAAATATTGTTAAATTCTTCTCATTCTAAATTTTCAAAATATGATTTTTTTTAAATTTTTTACTAATAAGGAATGAAAGATATTAATGGTCAAACTTGTGCATTGACAAACGTGAAATGTTGACTTTTGCAATTAAAAAGGAACGGGAAGTATATAATAAAAACATGAGATAAGATGGATTTGAATAATAAAAAAATAGTTGCCTGGTTACTCGTATTAAACTAACCAGGTTTAGCCAATTTTAGATTCATTTTAGCAAATACTATCTAGCAACCATACTGGTTTCCCAGTTCTTAGGGGAGGGCACGGTTCGGTCTGGTCCAGTATTTTGTCGAACCCGTACTCGTACCAGGACTATTAAAACGATTCAGTTCGGTTCGGTTTTAGGCCTAGACCCGTTCGGTACGCTTCCATTTTCATACCAATAGCAAATAATGCCACTTTTTCAAATTAATGTTTAAGAGAAAATTAAAGTTTAGTCATTCTCCAAAAATTCACATAGTTTATCGATTTTCATATTATATACTACCCTCGTCCCAAATTGATTTGCAAATTCATCTTCTTTTTTTGGTCAAACTTAGAGCGAACAGTTTCTTTTTATTCACTTAATTAGAATATCACTTTTTATTTATATTCTAATTTGGGCTTTCAAAAAAATATTCTAATTTGGATTTTACAACTTTTAATGTGGTTTTTATCAAAAAAAATTAATGTGGTTTCTAAATATGGATTTTGGATTTTGCAACTTTTTAATATTCTAATTATTAAAATTTGTATTAACTATCAATAGGGAGGACTTAACTTTAATAGTGATTGACCAAAAAATATTGACTTTGCAAACCAATTTGGGACAGATGGAGTAATTAATAAATTTCGGATAAACTATAGTAGTACACATTTAAATAATTAAATCATACTTCAGTCCAGTTCGGTCCGATATCGGTTCTCATTTTATGAGAACCCGTCATGACATTGTTTAGAACTGGTACGGTACGTCGGTACGATATGGGACAAAAAATTAAGATCCGTTTCAAACCCAGTTTTTCGGTCTGGTACCATACCAGTGCGGACGTGCGGTTTGGTACCATGCCGGTTTGATATTTTTGCCCATCCCTAGTTTTTTTTATGTTACACATTGAATTGCACTATTATACAAATAAAAATAAGCAAGGGTATAAGGACTTTCATGACTAAAATTTTGAGGACAATTTTTGTTCTATATCCAAATAGTTTTTTATTTATTTTATTAATATATATATTATGGTCTAGCAGATTCGTCCAATTCACCTTCAGCCACACCTTCAACAAATTCAACAGGTTTAGCCAATTTTCATAATGTATAAATACAGTTTTTGGATTCTACTTTATGTCATTTATGGGTATTAGAACTCAGGGTGTGCAGCGGAGGCGTGTGCCGCGGAGATTGGGGCAGTGGGTGCCGCAGCGACGAGGACGACAGGTGCCGCGGCAACGGGCTAATGGCTATAGTTTTTAGAAAATGAGTAGAAAGCTAGGGTTTTATAATATCAATTGAATGATATATTATGGTAAAAAAAGTGTAAGGGAAAATTAGTCCGTAAACATATTTCTTTATTTATTTATTAGATATTTAAATTTAAATACAGAGTATTAATTTGGGAAAAATTACCGAGAACATGTATTGGAAAATGGATGAGTTTTAGTCATTAATTTTCTCTTAATATAATTAATAATAGTAACAACCATCATCATTTTCTTATTTAATTCTATTTGCTCATATGCATATAATTGAGTTATTTGATTCCCTATGATATACTACATACTACGTATTATTTAAGCCATTTATTTGATTTTATAGTATTTATTTAATTATTTATTTATAATTTTTATTTGTGTTATGTGTATATATGTATATTTAAAAAAATAGATTAGCTACTTAAATTTTACGAATAATTGCATTGTTCTAAAATGTTTAAAATTATGAGATGTTAATAAAGTAGCTACCGTTAATGTTAATGGAAAATTTTAACGGAATGAATCGATTAATATAGATTCAATAGATTAAGGACTAAAATGGTAGATTTAATATTTCAAGGACAAAAATGATATGGCGATAATAGTTCAAGGACTATTTACGCATTTTACTCTACATTTTATTATCATAATTATAAGTTATTGTTGTTGATCGTTATTTTTCTACTTAGCTATTTGATCATGAAGTAACTATTAATGAGAGTAGTTAAAGGCAAGACTCACGAGTAATATATAATCATGAGATAAATCAAAGAAAGTTGTTTAAAAAATGGGTTATCAAAATTCCAGACATTTCGTCATCATGAAAATAAAATTCTTATTTGTAATTCATCCGGTTGAATTTATCTCAATGACATTTCTTTCACGTGCAGCTAAGAAGAAATACCAAGAAAAAAAAGAATTTTATCATTCCATGACTTAAAACATAGGTCTAAAAGATAGAATGTGTCGATATAGGATCTGTATAATTGAAAGCTATCAATCTAAGACCTAACATATAATTGAATTTGATTTATTTAATTTCTTATTAGCTTTGTTACTAATTTTTGATGAAATTATCTTCACAAAATTTTTTTTACAGTAAAAATTTTATTAGTTTTATAAGATTAATTTTTTCAAATAAAAATATTAAAATTCATGATATTTTATATGAGTATCTTACTCGTGAATAATTTTCCTTAACTAATCTCAATGATATTCATTGCATGATTGAGTAGGTATGTAGAAAAGTAACGATGATCAACAACAATGATATAGAATTGTGATAATAATTTGTGTTTTAGTTTAAAAATTTATTTTATAGACAATTTCATTCAATTTAAGAGATATATTAAATGCGATTTAACAAATATTAACGTGAGGGGGCAAAGAATGAGAATGATTCAAACTCAGGGAGTAACTGATTGATTTTTTAAAAGGCTAAAGGGTCAAATAGGCCCTTGAACTAACTTAAATTGTTCAATTAGCCCCTTATATAGGAGGTTCTGCCCGGCCATTGCCAATTGGGCGGTTCCCGGTGGAATGTTTTAATGAATTTTTTTTAGAATCTTCTTCATTAAGTCTAGTTTACTCATATTAAATTTAAGCTAAAAATTCAACCGGGAAGGAAGTCAAATGATTTTTTGAAGATAACTGCGCAGTTAAACAACGCAGTACATTTCGGAAAATCATTTGACTGTCTTCCCGATTTAATTTTTAGCTGAAATTTGATATGGGTAAACTAGACTTAATGAAGAAGATTCTCAAAAAAATTCATCAAAAAATTACACCGAAAATCTCCCCAATTGGCGATGGCCGGGCTGAACCTCCTATATAAGGGGCTAATTGAACACTTCAAGTTAGTTCAAGAGCCTATTTGACCCTTTAGCCTTTTTAAAATGAAAGTTTGCATTAATAAGTACTCTGAATAGTTGATTTCTCGATGATGTAAGGTGAATATGAATAAGAAATAGAAAAACTGGTGATTGGCATTGACTCTGAACCATTATTTTATGTTTTAAATCAGTGCCTTATAAAGTATTCACAATTTCATAGAGGGCGCCATACCCCATAAGCCTACCTCATTAAGGGTAGGTTTGACATAACTAGATGAAAAAATATTTTTTGTATGCTTTTCAGTAACTATTACGGAGTAACTTTTAGTGACAGAAGAGATTTATAAAAAAAGTCATAGTTGTTTGATAAACAGTTGGCCATTTGATTTAGTATTGTTTGGTATAACAAGCTGCAATGATTAATTCATAGGAATAATGCACAAGAATAATCTCAACTATTAATGATCTACTTGAAATAATCCAAAGTATCAATTATCTCAAAATAATCTCAACTATCGAAATTCTTCTCAAAATACTCCACTTACTCATAAATATTACTATAAAAAATTCTTCACATAAGTTATTTATGGATAATTATAAGTCATCGGGGAATTTTGAGAAGATTTTTCGATAGTTTGGAATATTTTGAGATAATTGATTTTGAATTATTTCAGGCAAATCACTAATAGTTGGGATGATTCTCATCCATTTATCCTAGATGTTACCCGTTGTAGAATCTAAAAAAAAAATAATTTTTGTAAAAATCTCTTTTAAAGTGACGTACCAAACACACAACTAAAGAATTTTTAAAATTGTACAAAAACTAGAAAGTATATACTTCTGCCTACCCAACAACACTAAAATTATTGTCCCTATTATCGCCTAGGGGCATAATTGTAATTTGACGAGTCAAGACTAACTTTAGTTAATAATAGCATTCGTTTGCCCTGTCATTTTAATAGAGCAAACACAATCACACAAACATAATAGACACAATAATCTTACTAATTAACGCAAGGCCGCAATCAAATGTCTCATCTTAAGGTATGTTTGGCACAATTAGTGAAAAAGATATTTTTATTAATCTTTTTAGTGGTTGGTAGCTTTTAGAGACTGAATAGATCTTAAAAGTAAAAAATTGTAGCCGTTTGATGAAAGACAACTATGATATAGTTATGTTTGGTATAACAAGTTCTTGTGACTAATTGATACTAAAAGCTACATACTTTCTTCTAGATCCTACCCGATGTAGCTTCTTCAACAAGATTTTTTATTTTGAAAAAAACTCTTAAAATTGTCAAGTCAAACATACAACTAGAAATTTTTAGACACTTTTTAAACAGACAAAAGTTAAAAGGTAGAGGATCATGACTAACAAACGTGCACTTACTCTTTAGTTACTAAGAGCCTTTTGGTGATACTCAAATTGGAATGAATCGGCTAAATCGGAAATTGATGAGTTTGGCTTAATTGGAATTGGCTATATATACTAAATTATAAAAGAAGAATAATAAAATAAAGAAAAAGCAATATTTGAAGAAATTAACTAAAATGACCATTTACCAATTTAGCGCGTGAAATTAAAAGTTACGTGTTTGATAAAAAGTTGATTGATAAGACTTAAAATAGGATAACCAAAAAGGCTTTATAATTGAATTGTTTTTCTTTCTACATTTTTCAATAGTTTCGCCCCTATAAAGGTGCCTAAGTTTTTGTCTCATACTTTTGAATCAACAGGTGAATTTAATTCTGGGAATGAGAAGGCAAGGAGCTGGAGTGCGGGATTGCTAATCACAAGTGTGGCCTCGGCGTTTTTTGCTGTTGGAGGCTAAATGTCTAGTCACTCATGATTATCGGCAAAACCAACAAGATTCAGCCTTCCTATTTCTGTTGTATCCATTTTCAACAATTTCATGGTTTTGTATACCTTGTAAAATTTCTTTCGACACTGTTTTAGTTCAATAGTTTAACTCTATGTTTTATGCTTTCGATAATGATTCTTTTCATTTTTCTTTTGAAATCGTCTATATATGCAAGATTTTAACTCTTTTTTTGAAAACTCAAGATTGTAACTTGTAATGGATTATATCACTCTCCGGTCTCTACCAATTCTATTATTTTCATATAAAAACTATCGCGATTTTCCTATTTTGGTGATAGTAAATAGTGAAAATCACAATATGTAAGATCATTTGTGTTCCAATCTTGTCGGTAATGAGCAGTGGATAACCCTTGAGAATATTAATAGTAGGTTACCGCTGGATTGGTCCACCTCACTCGCCTATGGTCCACCCCATTACATAGTTTGGTATCCTATTTAATTACTGTGGCCCAGTTGGGTTGTCTGCTTGACCTAGCCCATATGTCCCTTTTGCCTTTAACTCAGCCCATGACTCTTGTGACCCTTCTCTTATATTGTCGGGTTCCTTCTGGAACCGCCTATTTCTTCGTCCCTCTCCTGTCTCTATCTGATGAGAAGCTATGAGTGTTATCCCAACCCTAGTGTGAGAGAGTGCCGATATGCCTGTGGGTCTGAGCTCCGGCTACCCTCCGGTTATACCTTGGGTGTCCTTTTGGAGGCTCCACTCTCGGCTGGTAATTTGGGGGTTCTTCTCCGGTGGGTACTCTCCTTAGTCTGGTCTGGGGGGGGGGGGGGGGGGCGTTAGGCTCCTATACTAAGTGTTTGAGGCGATTGCCCTTTCCGACTTCCCTATTGACTCCTTGATGGTGAATGGTGAGCAAGCCCTTGGACTACATTATCAATGTATGTGGTTTCTACTTACATTAATCATTGATAGATTTTTCATATTGCGCCAAATAATCATGTTTTTTCCTTTTTACTACAAAATGGAATTTGTAGATATATGTGTTTAGTCTATTTAAAATGTCAATTGAACCGATTGGAGGATATTGACGTGCACTTTGTCACGGTGCGTCAAAATAAATTCAATACTAGCACTAATACGTAGTATAGTGAAGTAGAGTTCGTATCCACAGGGAAAAGAATAATTCTCTTTTTATGAAGCTAGTAAATAAAAGGGGGGTTTTATGGTTGAATGATTTAATTTAATTAAAAACAAAGATGAAGGACTTATATGAGATTTAATTCAAAGATAAAAAGGACTTAGCATTGCTACTTTCCACTTGTTGATATATTTTAGTCGATTATTGTTATATCTATAACTTATCCCCTCTCAAATACTCAATCGAGGAGTATATCCAATCCATCGAGAGTAGTTATTAACAACGACCGTTCATTAATAACCCTTACTATTAGTCAAGTATAGAACACCGCCATATACCGACATAATAGTAACATTTAATCTTTTAACTCCTTGGTGAAATCAATTGAGATTGATAACCTCAACACAACGGTTTGGGTTTAACCAACAAAATTAATCCCTCTTAAGTTTATTAACCACGACCGTGCATTAATAAACCGAAGTTACTTAATTGTGAAACCATCAACGATTAACCATCGGTTCGTTGATCATTTCTAGTAGTAATTAATGTCGAGATGTTAACTAATTGTCATCTTAGCAACACTCCCCAACATTAATATAGAGATAGATTAAGGGAAGAATTAATATTCAAGGAAGAAGATTAAATATGAATAATCCTACTATAACTAATGTCAAGATGTTATCTAATTGTCATCTTAGCAACACTCCCCAACATTAATATATACAGGAAGAAAATAAATATTACTATAACGAATGTCGAGATGTTAACTAATTGTCATCTTAGAAACACTCCCCAACATTAATATATAGATAGATTAAGAGAATAATTAATATTCAAGGGAAGAAGTTAAGAAAATAACTCACAACTTTAATAATCAACAAGCTTCAAGAGCAACACCAAGAAATGGAAGTTTAGCTCCCCATTTGGAGACGAAACATGCTATAAAATATAAAAGAAATACTATTCTAAAATGAGCTTAAGAGTATGGAAGAAGGGATGTCTTTATTGTGAAGGAAAAAGGGTGTATTTATAGGTGTTTGGAGGTGGCAAAGTTGTGTACCCGATCGGGTATATAGGGTACCCGATCGGGTATTTTAGGCAGTTTTCCGGAAAATCACTTTTCTAGACATACCCGGTCGGGTATGTAGGCATACCCGGTCGGGTATGAGCCAAAAAGTCAAAATCCTGCACGTTATTTTGTCTCTCCAGATTCTGATTTTGACACCCGAATCAACTCAATACCCGATCGGGTATTGCCTATACCCGACCGGGTATATGAAATATTTTTTCAATCTTCTTTTTATCTTGTCCCCTTGCACTTTCCTTGATTTTTTGGGGTCCAAACTTGATCCTTTGGATGATCTTGACCTGTTTTAAGCTCAGAATAATCCTAATCTAAACAAATTACATCTATCTAAAAAAATTAACTAATTACACCAAAAGTGTGTAATTTTCCAAACAACAACAAATAAAACTAGTTAAAATAGAAATAATACATAATAAAAATACAACTCTATCAGATATTTAAAATTGTGAAGGGAGGGGGTCATACTTTTTCAAAATAAAATTATGGCCATATCTATAAAATTAAATTTCTTTCATCATTTGCAATGGAGTCAAAAATTAACTATTTTTGGGCTTAAGAATATGATGAAATAAAGCAAAATGACTTACTAAACTGTCTGTGCTTCTTTGTTATGAAGCTGTAGTCGGTCCATGCAATTTTGGACGCAAATTTTACTATGGGTCATTTGGAAACAGTCTCGATCTATAAAATTGAATTCAAATGATTAATCACTTAAACTTTACTTAACATACCGAAGGGAAATAATTCAGCGACCTATTTTTATAATTTGTAATTTTGGAAATTGCCCAAAAATTGGAATAAACATGTTTTGAAACTTTGAAATAGCATCGCTATGTTTTTCTTTTCAAAATAATAGTCGTTATTACCACATATGATGGCTTTGGTGTAGGGGTGGACCCAGGAAATTCATGTTGGGGGGTCAAAATATTTTTTGAGGGGGCGAAAATTATTTTTCTTATATATATACACTAAAAATAAATTTTGTTGGAGGTGCGGTAACCCCCCTGGATCTGTACTACGGTCCGCCTCTGCTTTGGTGGATAGTTGATTCGTATTTACGGAAATATATACAATCGTATAATAATAATAATAATAATAATAATAATAATAATAATAATAATAATAATAATAATAATAATAATAATAATAATAATAATAATAATACTAATAATAATAATAATAATAATAATAATAATAATAATAATAATAATAATAATAATAATACATGATCAAGATGTATCTCTTTTGAATTATTGAAGAACTCTAATAATATGCTCTAGAACTCATTAGAAATTACAGATGAATTGTCCTACCGAGCTCTGCGACAATAACTGTTTACCTGGTAAAAAGTTTAATTGAATGTCTTTTATGTTCAGGGGTTCAATTGTGTTTTTTCAAAGCAGATGACCAAATTGACTTTTCTAATAGTTTTAATGACGACTCCATATTATTCTATTCGATTTCACATTGCAGTATCAACGTGATGCATTATCACACTATTTTGTTTTTAGAGTAAAAAGAGGATTTTATCAAATATCATCAAAGATAATACATTCTTGATTAATGAAATTCAGAATTGCAGGAAGGCCATGAAGAACCCACTCCACAAGTTGTTCAGATTTCATTCCCATTTGGACGAGCTCATGTGCAACTCTTTTTCCTCCTGTCTGTACCTCATGCCACTGCAGCTCAATCAATCTACTAAAGACACTTCTAGCTTCTTGAATCAACGGATACCAGTATGCATCAGATGATATGGAAGATGAAACACTATGTGTAACCTCAGCACTATCCGATTCAAGAATAATTGACATTTGAATTCTATCTGCACCAACCCGAATTCCATCCAAACATGCTACAACTTCTACCTCTGTGGCTGAACTGCACGCCAGAAGTTGTCTATGTGTCGAGTAAAGCAATAGTCCATTTCTATGTCTTATAACAATGCCAATACTAGTTCCTCCAACTTCCTTAATGAAGGCTCCATCCACATTCACTTTGGCCCACCCTTCTGGGGGAGGTATCCAATTTTCTAGCTCTCTATTCAATTCTGTTGGCCTGTGTGTATATCCACTAGGGGACCCTTTCCGTTGATGTCATGAATATGAAACCGCCTCAAATTCTCAGCTTCGTTGTAACTCCTCAGAAAGGCTATTCCGCTATTGAATCAACAATGGTAGTTTTCCCCTTATTATGAATGACATCGTTTCTCAGATGCCAGCTTCTCCAAAAAATGAGAAGTAGGTTGGCCTTCATCCGTTCATCCACAGAATTGAGTAGAACAAGCAGCCAGTCTGCCCCGTGCTTCCTCCCTAACGGCAAAGCCCAATGCTTATGCATCTCCAACACTAAAGCTCTAACTTTTATGCAGGCTACCACAACATGGTAACCATCCCTTCTACCTTGGCCACATAATCGGCATACACTGCTAATCCCCAAGTTTCTTCTCCATTTACACATCATTGTGAGCAGAGACTCGTGTGCTAATCTCCACGCAAATACTCTCACTTTTGGTTGGACTGTCATGTTCCACAGAGCTTTCCAAATCACCCGTTCTCCATCAACCGCCGTGCTAGCTTATTGCTCTCTTTTGCTTAAATCTGAGAACTGACATGTTAGATTGTAAGCACTTTTCACCGTAAGCATCCCATTTTTCTCAAAGTGCCACGCCGGATAATCCTCCACCTCCCATTGAGGTATTTTAATTTTAAGGACAACATCAGCATCCTCCGGCTACATCAGATATCGGACTAACCGTTCATTCCAAGCCTTTTCAACTTGATTCCACAGTTCCACATGAAGGTTGTTTGGTCCCAATTCCTTTTTTTCGGATGTGTGTAAACTCCCCCTCATGGGGCACCCAACTATGCCTCTAAATTTTAATACTTTGACTGTTTCCCAAGTGCCAAATAAGACATTTCTGTAAAAGCTCCAGCCATACACGATTCCTTTCTAGGGTTGTGTCTGATCTAATAGAGCCCTGACCCAACTTTCATCACCCTTGCACACAAGCTATCCGGCGTGATCAATAACCTCCCTGCTTGGCGTGCAAGAAGGGCTTAATTCATGTCTCTAAATCCCATCCCACCGAATGACTTGGGGCAGACAATCTTCTCCCACGCTAGCCAGTGCACTTTATAGTGCTCTTTGTCATGTCCCCACAAAAAATTTCGTACCAGTTGCATATAGTCATCACACAACTTATCGGACATTTTAAAAACACTCATGAATATGTTGACACAATGCATGCACTACCTAATATTTTTACTAAACAGCTAGATATATACTGCTAGATACTGCACATTTCTTAATTATTTCTAAAATGAGAATTGGAAATTGTTGAAATTAACTAAAGTCATTCATGGTCAAAGTCTCTAAAAATGAGGCTTGATGTGTACTGATATACTATCGTAGTAAAATTAAGTATAGAAAACACTAGTCTTCAAGAATGTCAAACCGAATGCTGATCCTACACAAATCAATAATCAATATTGATATTTTTGGGGTTTGTATTTCACTCCTTGGTTGATAATTGTATTGTACGTTCCTCCGACTTTTTACTTCTGTAGCAGATGATTTAAGCCTAACAGTCAACGTAGTCTTTGTATTTATATTTTGAACACCAATCTATAATATATAGATAGTTATATTTTTGGCCCCTATTTTTTATTTTTGGGGGACCACGAGGCTCAAGCCTCTCCGGCCTAAAGGAAGGGAGGCTCTGCTCAAACCTCAACCCTTAGTTTACATTTAGAATGGTACCAGCTTGCAAATGGTGAAAAACCAGTAGAAATGATCAAAAAAAAATTGTTTGCCTCACGTGAGTGTGTGATATGTTCTTTTCATATCGATAGCCTAGAATATGTGTGTTACTCGTCGATGTAATCGATCAGGTTATGAATTTTCATTGACGGTGTGTGACAAGGCTTGTTGAATCTAATTTTTTAAAGTCCTTAGTCATCCACCCTCCTCTTGAACCATCACCTTAATGATGGAAAAAGACAGCGCTCAATTGGATCTCCTTTAAAGTGGATGATCAAACTGATGATTCTGACGATTTTTGCTCGATAGAGCTTCCTTTTTTGGTTATTACTCAAATCAATTCCTCTTTTCGGTAGCTCGTGAATCTAGATCTTTTAGTTATATTTCTTTACTTTTTATAAATGAGCAAGACGGTTAGATTACTCTACTTTATTACGCGATTAACGATTTAAAAGAATTCATCAAATCTTTTAGTGGTCGTTTGGCAACAATGTTTTTCGGCTTATCAGCTAATTTTTTCATCAAACACATAATTTTGGCTTTTGCGCACTGAATTGTGTAACAAGCATAAAAGTAAGGCTGGACTTACTTTTCTGGCTATATTGGCTGAAGTCAGTCACTGTAGATGACCATTTTAGCTATTTTTACATATAATTTTTTCTTTATTTTATTAATAAAATATGTTTTACAAATAATTTTTTCTTAAATCAGCAGAATCAGCCAATGCAGTCACTTCAACCAGAACTTCACAAATTTCAACAGAACCAATTAAAACAACCAATTTTCGTACTACCAAACGAGCTCATACATTTTATGTCGGGAGAAAGACCATTTTGGACACTATGATTTTAGGCCAAGTTCAAATTGGCCATTAACGTTTTAAAAGGACCAAATAAACACAAAAATCAAAACAGTGATCTATTCCATGTTTTTCTCTCTTGCTATCTACTCCCGTTTCATTTCCACGCTTCCCAATCCCCTTATTAACCTAACAACGTATCCATCCCTAAAAAGAAGCAATTGCGATAATGGATATTAGGTTAAAAGCTTCTGCAATTTTGAGATTCCATTTCTCAATCATTCAAATTTAAAACTGAGCTAGAAGGTTTTAGGGGAACGTGCATAAAGGGGAAGAAGCAAACGTTGCCAAAGCATCTTTCTATGGACTTCTTAGATTTTTCACTCGATTTTGGTGGATTGTAGAGTGGAATTCACCCAGTTTGTAATAAAATTGAATTCCAACGCTTAAATCAACCGAAAAAAATCAGTAAAAGTTACTATGTACTCCGTATTGTTTATTGCAGATCTAATTTCTTTAGCCTTTTGTGAATTCTCTCCGTTGTTTTGAAAATTAATGGGTGAGTGAAGGGCTCAGGGCGGAGTCAGGGGTCAGGGTGGTTAGATGACCCCGCTGAAAGTTCAAGAATGTAGAGCTCTGAAATACCTTCGATTTGATATATTATGGGTTCTGTAACTCATTACGAGTAAAAAATTATGACTTCTGAAAAAATCAGCATCATCTTAACTTGAAATAAGCAAAACTTGATATGTGACGTTGATTATATTCTTAAATTGAAAAATAAAACACCTTATTTAGTCATTAGTTGTGTGAATATTATGATACATTACATATATATATCAATACATTAACTAAAAAATATAATTCTTATTAAATTACCAATTATCTCAGCTACATATGAAACATTTAATTCAAGTATCGTATAATAATCGTCCATCATCTTGATACTGTATATAATTAAAGGGAAAGTTCCCGAAATGGGACTAAAAAAGTTCGAAAATTCCAAAATAGGACTGTCATGTTTTTATTCCCAAAATAGGACTAATTACTGCCAAATTTGAAAAATACTGACATGTTTGAAGTCTGATACTGCCAAAACATGGCAGTAATTAGTCCTATTTTGGGAATAAAAACATGGAAGTCCTATTTTAGAATTTTCAAACTTTTTTAGTCTCATTTTCGGTAATATCTCATAATTAAATTCCGACCCCCTCACCCATTTTTCTGTTTCCGCCCCTGGAAGGGCTTCTCATCTCTCAGTAGTCCGCACCTCCCCACACCGATTTCTTCCGTCACGATTATATCAGTATATCACAGCTAAACTCACAATCTCTTTTTTCAGTTTAATCATACATTTCTAAGATTAAATAAGCAAGCCCGACATTTCCTTCTCCATACAATTTTACTTCGGGTGATCATTGTTTTCAATAGTTGAATTATACAGACCAAGTGGCTGAGGTATAAATTTTGGGTTAATGGTTTGGAAGTCATCATCATACACGTCGGTTGAAGATATAAAAGAGCATAAAGAAATAAAAGAAAATAGAAACAGTAAAAATTAATTAAACAGACGGTTCTCAAAAGAAAGGTATAAGGACGCTGTTGAACAAGGGAGTGTTTGCATTTGATTAAAAAAAGTGGTTTTCAGCTTTTGGCTTAAAAAAGGTTTTCACATGACAGCTTCTGCTTAAATTAATCACTTAAAAGTTAAAAGCTGGAAGCAGATGGAAGGGTGCTTTAAACTGCTTTTCACTTTTTCTATTACACAAAAAGTACTTCTTTTACCGAACACTATCAACTTTTACTTTTTCAGAATCACTTTTTCCTCAAACATTACCAACTTTTACTATTAATCACTTTTTCCCAAAATCACTTTAAAAAATCACTTTTTTAAAATTGAAACAATTGCAAACACTCCCTAAGAGTGGCTTAATTGAGACAAACAAATACGTAGTATTTCTGAATGTGTCATTTGGTCCAAAAATAACGTTAAGATTCACTTACACCTTCAATGTCATATTTGATCTTTCTCCCTTTTATGTCATTGTGGACTATTCATTCATTCTACTCTCTCCGTCCCTAATAAAACTTCCAAATAGATTTGTCACACAGTTTAAGATAGTGGGTATTGTGTGATGAAGAGTTGTGCAGAGGAAGGAAAAATGTGTAAGAATTGTTGTGAATCACAAATTCTTTACCAAAAAGGGAAAATGGAAGTTTTAATTGGAACGGACGAAAAAGGAAAGTTAAAAGTTTATTTAGGGACCAAGAGAGTATTTCTTTACCATCAATGAATAATTAGTTATTTCATTCCTCACAAGTCACAACAACTTTTACGTCCGGTATTAAGGTTAAATGCATAAATGGTACTTCAACTATTGGTAATGTTGCATTTTGGTACCTTAACTCTTAAATGAATCAAAACGCTACATTAGCTATACATAAATGTTTCAAATTGAGATTTTATTCAAATTTCCAACCAACAAATTACACGTAGCGGTCAGAATTCTATGCGTAAAGTTTACTTTACCTTATTTTTGTCCATATGATCACTATAGGGTGGCTGTGCACATGAAATTTTGATCGTCATGAAGGATTTTTTTGTTAAAAATTTGAATAAAATCTCAATTTGAAACATTTATGTATAGTTAAGGTACGCTAAGATTCATTTATAGCTTTGACCCTGGTGTATTAACTCCAAATATTCGAAAGGAAAGAGAAGCCACCGTCGAGCGAAGAACTTCCTCGAAGCCTCAATCAATCACAGCCCATCTCCGGTCAGGCAGGGAGGACGTGAGTATAACCGTCCATCCTCGATCGCTTCTGGTCGATCATCCAGAGAAATAGGGAAGAATAAAGGCTTCATGACAATCCGCCGTCTATTAGGACCCACACTTCGTATCATAGTCCTCTTGTCCAGTTCTATTCTTCTAAGCTGGATTCCAGGTAACTTAAAAACGGCACCATACATACATTGCTTTGTTGACCTTTTCGATCGGGACATTTTATGAATCTCGGAGTTTTCTGATTCTGCACATGGAGGAACCGGTGATCAACATATTGAAGAAGTTTTTTTAAATGGCTTTGCAGAACCGGTAACAGCGGCAGTTGTTACCCTTGATTCAATTCAAATATTCCAGACTCACGAGTTGTTCGGTCGCAGTCCGACTGTTTACTTTCAGTGTAAAGGGGAAAACAAGACAATCTTGCCTGATGTGAAGAAAAAAGGCATTCTCTATGACTTCAAAGGCGAGGAGTCTTGGCAGGTGTGTGATGATTTGTGTATATAGATTCTCCGTATATAATACTCCTTACTTCGTAATTCTTAGTTTTTTCAATGGACAGTTCACAGTACTGCAAGCCCCAAGGGGGCCATAGCCCCTCCCAAAGTTTTTTTTTAATTAGTAGTTTTAGTTTTTAAATTTTTGCCCCCCTCCCCCAACATTTTGATTTTAACTACTGTATGTATCGATTATGAACAACTGAGTATGGACCGTATCAAGCATCAACCATACAGCGGTTCATGTTGGACCTAAGCTCTATTGAAATTATTTAAATTTAAAGCCTAGTGACCTAGTCCAAGATTTAATAAAAAAAATGTTTGAGATACTTGTGGTGCTGCTGTAGTGCCGTCTGCCCATGTGACATCTTTGTCAACTTAAAATAGCAAAGATCAGTAACAATTGAACAAAATGAGCAGCTCAAGTCCTCAGATGAAGATTACAATATGGAACATTTCCATCTAATACTGTAATATGGGATCGGACCGCTCTTTTCTGGTGCGAGAGTAATTGCCTTAATAAAAAAATTTAGGACAATAAAAAAGAAAAGGTTTTTTTATCATATAAAAAAGGGAGTAAATGATTTTCTTGACATGCAAGAACAACCACTCTAAATCTTAATTCACCTATGTTTAGTTATGTATTTTCGAATCTTTTAAATAAATGATACTTCGTAGTATATTATTTAATGTTTATTGAATTTTTGGATTTTATGCTTCATATGTTACTCCAATCAATGAATCATCATCTACCTCAGTGCCGCAAAGGCTCCCACCTACGGTGGGGTAAGGCGGGTCGGATGTACGCAGTCTTACCCCTGTACAATAGCACAGAGAGACTGTTTCCGGATGACCCATAATGAAAATCGCGTCCAAAATTGCATGGAATGACTGCTGCTTCATAACAAAGAAGAGCAGACAGTTTGGTGAGCCATTTTGCTTTATTCCATCATATTCTCAAGCCAAAAATAATGAATCTTTGGCTCCATTGCAAATGATGGAAAACTTCATATGTTACTCCGTATTAAAAAAAACAAATCACCCTTGCCCCCCTCATGGTCATATCCTGGCTACGCCCCGTGACAGTAGATCATGACTTGAAATGAGCTTTTCAGAGCCTATCACGGTTTAGCTGTTATTTGTGCCATGTTTCATGATGCTAACGTTCCTAAGCTTTTCTGTCATAGAAGAGGACCAGTCCTTCCTTTAAGTTAACCAATGTTAATTAGATTACTAAGTTTGCAGTAGCAAGTGATTCCTATGCTTCAGAGGCAAACATTAAGTTGTTGATTGATAGGTGAGTCTGGGTTTGGGTAACTATTGTCACATGGTATGTATGCTTGCGAGAAAGTTATCTACTATTCTACTTTGTTAATGAGTTATTTTAAGATCTCAATTAAACCCCATCTTCATTTCTCTCGAAATATGTAAAACGATCTGAACCACAAGAGTAAACATCTTCTGATTCATCATACTATTTTCATTTTCAAAGCACTTGGTTGCAAAAGAGCAAAATACTTGAAAGTTGAAATAGGTAAACATTTTCAGGAGTGTTAACTGCTTCAAGTGTTTTGCTCTTTGTTTAAGTGCCTGTTTGTGTTGTTTGTTGTGTAATTGCACTTGGATTGTATCCAGTATGAAAGCAACCTTTTCTGCTAACACCCAATAAAAGTTGATGCAATTATTAACCCATTATAGTCTATAGAGACCTTCATTATGTGATTGTTTTGCAGATACACTTGAAAAGAAAATTTATAGCTTTATTCATCCGGACCAGTATACATTTACTTGACACCCTAGGTTTCTCATTGAAGTGTCATATAATGTGTGTTCATGGTGTGCCATATGAATTTACTTGGAAAGGTCATCAGAAGTTAGAACAATAATAATACAGACTATTGGAATTGTATTTATGGTGTGCCCCATATGAATTTACTTCGAATTGTATTTATGTTGCAGCCATTGACACAACTTTTAGATAAGAAATGCAAGCGGTGTGGGTTCTACGAGGAGGATACAATAAAATCAGATGATGTGTTTGATGAGTGGGAATTTTGCGCATCTGAGTTTACAAGTGCTGATGGAAAATACACCCATTTCAAGGAGAAAGAGTTCAATGCAACATTTCGGTGTCCAGAGTGTGTCCCTCTTGTAGGTGGTGGGTGTTTCTCCTCTTCTCTCCCTCTGACTAATTATCTGTTAATACACCTTTAGGCATAGGTGAATGGTTCCGCAGGTTATTCATACCTTGTCCTTCCACCAATATGATTCATTCTTCTCTTAGGCAATGCCAGGGTTGCCAGGGAAAAGAAAATTACTTTTTTGTGCAAGGTTTTACCTAAAATGTGCAAATGAAATATGAATTGATGTTTTTAGTTTTTTTGCAGCCCTTAATGATTAGAAATAAACAAATCAGACGAATTTTAATAAAAAACTGAAATAAATTAAATCAGGTCTGAACCGGTGTTTAACCTTCCCAAATCCCTCTTCCAAAAAAAACCTCCCAAGTCCCAACCTAAACTTAGTTATGCTCCACTAGCGTTCTCCTTGTTCCAAATGGGCCCTAACTTTTAGTCTCATATATTTTTGTAGCACCTGTTCACTCTTATTCCCAAAATGAGCAAAAGGGAATGAGTTGGACAATAGTACTGCTCATGGTTGCTTTGGCCTCGGTGATTTTAGTTCTTGGAGGGGTAATCGCTCACAGGTATTGGCAAAAAAGGAAAAGACAACAAGATCAAGCACGCTTCCTCAAACTATTTGAAGAACAGGATGATGACATGGATGATGAATTGGGAATAGGGCCCCTCACCAATGTCATATAAATATGAACATATGTATACTTTTCACTAACTTCAGAGAATTTTTTGTTTTTGGAAGCGATATATGATCATATTTTCATTTGTATAGAGCAAAAGTTAGTAATTTGAAGTCTCTGCATGCATTTGTTGTATAGAACTATTGAAGTTTACGTTATAGAAACACAAAATGCAAATCACACTCACGCATAACTGTGTTCAGCTTCCTCCTATTATCTAACCACGAGCTCATCTTTGTTCTTTAACACCTTTAATGGAAGCAATTCATGCTTCATAAAATACAAACTAAATGCTAGGAATCTAGGATGCCCACTTCCACGGACGAGACTATGATCGCGTAGGCATGGACTAGATCCGGGCCGTGCCAGACGGGCTTTTTTGGTTATGGGGAAAGACCCAGAACTAGTGCTGGACTCGGCCCGCTTTGGGCCCGACCGGGCTGCCGGTTAGGAAATTTTGGGCCCGGGACCGGCCCAGGTAGCCACCAGGTTCAGTCCGGGTTCGGGCTGGGCCGGGCCTCGGGCCTCTTACAATTTTTTTCCCTTTTTCTAATTACCCCCAAACCACCCCAAATGGCCCAAAATACCCAGCCCAACCTGGGGATTTAAAAACAAGTTAAAAAAAAAACCGGAATCGAGCCTGGACCGGCCGGGCCGGTTCATGTTTTGGGTGACCCCGAGCCCGGACCGGAAACCCCTCGGGTCGGGCCTACCTGGACCGGTCACTGGCTGGGCCACCGGTTCGGGCCGGGCTGGGAAAGTGCCGGTCCCGGGCCGGTTCCGGGTCGGGCCACCCGGCCCGAGTCCACCACTACCCGGAACTGGCCCGGGGTCCATCGGGACCGGGCCGGGTTGGGCTCGGGTGGGGTTGTATTTTTTTTTTTTTAACTTTCCTAATTATTTCCAACACCCACCCACCCACCCACCCACCCACCCCCCAACAAAACACCCAGCACACCTCGCCTACCCCAAAAAAAATCTGAAAAAAACTCTAAAAAAAAAAATTTGGGCCCGGGCCGAGTTGCCCCGGCCGGACCAGTTCCAAAGGAGGTTAAGCCCGAGCCTACCCCCGACAATCCCCCCGGGCCGGTCCTAGGCCCGGAACCGGTCCCGGTTAACCGGGCCGGGCCGGTCCCGCACAGTGATAGGCCAGGCCGGACCCAGGCTATCCCTATGATCGTGTAGGAGGATGGATGTTGGGCTTAGACTGCATGGACCGAAACCGGGCCGCCCGGCCCGGCCCGGTACTGTGTTGAACCATCTTGGCCCGGTGGCTACATAGGGCGGGCCCGGGTCATGCAAAATAGGAACCGGCCCGGTTCGGGCCTTTATTTTCTTTCAATTTTTTTTTATTCCCGGGTTGGGTTGAGTGTTTGGGGGGGGTGGGGGTGAGGGGGGGGGGGGTCGGGGGTTAATTAGAAAAGCAAAAAAAAAAAGAACCAGCCCTGCCCGGAACCGGTGGAAGGCCGACCCAGACCAGGTGGATAACCGGACCGGTTCCGGGCCTCAACTATCTCCAAAAAAGCCCGGTCAGGCCGGCCCGGGCCCGGTCCATGCATAGCTAAGAGCATCTCCAATGGGAGGGTGCATTGCACTTGATGTGGCATAGGAGAGAGATAGAGATAGAATAAATATTTGGATGAAGTGGTGTGTAGGGAAAAATGAAAAAGAGGAGAGAGGTAGAGGTAAAAATGGACCAAGGTCTATGACAAGATCCATATATGGACCTTACACGGGATTCGAGGAGGAAAAGTGGAGTAAAAGTGATATAAAAAATGAAAATGAAAATAAATTAGGAAATATGTGGTCCTACACATAAAAATTGTGAGATAAAAAAAATGGGACCCGTGCGTAAGGGTGTGTAAGAGACCACACCCTTGAATTGGAGTTTGTGATTGAAAAGGATGGACCGGGTTTAGGACCTGAACCAAACTTGTTTCCTATTAGTCTTTTACCTGACCAGTATGGTGAAATGCAGTATTTGAAATGCATGTGTCAATCCATTAAGTCCTATCACAATGCATGCTTGAAATTTGAATTTAATGAAACAACTAAACAGCCCATTTGATAGAAAAATCAAACTAGAGAAGTTGGTTTAGTGCTTGTCTATGTTTAGATTTATATTATGATTCCAACTACATAACACTGATTACATGAATGAATCAAAACTCATAAACTCCTTATTTTTTACTATTATGTTGATGAGCTTCGTATTGCTAGGTTGAAACTGTCCAGTTCTGTGGAGCTTGATCCATGCACTGCTTTGATCGTGTCTATGCAGCAACTGCAATTGTACAAAAGCAAACTTAGGAGTTCTCTTTAGCTTTGTTTTTTGAGACTACATTAAACAAAACAAAAAACCTAGTACAATCTTAAGAAGCGCCTTATTAGCGGAAGAAGAGATATTATCAATTTTTCATGCAGAGTGGGAAAAAACACCTAAATTATACGATAGTACGTAGTACCAAATCATATCAATTATACAAAAAAAGACCTGCAAGCTTCCTTGTTGACCTTTTTCTTGTCAATTCCATACAATGCCTCAAATATTTCCCGCTCTACCCGACAAAAATATGGCCGTTCTACGATAAAAAGAAAAAAAGTGGGAAAAATAAAAATCATAAACATGGCTAAAGAATGGAAAAATGAATAATAAAACAAAGTCAAAGCAAGAAATTGACCTGCATATATAGAACACATTCTTGTGCTTTTTTCGTCGTGTATGCACAAACCATCTTCACCCACCAAACTTTTATACAACTGAAATCATAAAATTCATCCATGGCTGTAAAGCCTGTAATCAACTTCACATTCATACAAAAACAGAGCGACTAATAACAGTAGTCAAAAACCAGACCTGAATGTCGGAAGGGTCATCGAAAATTTCTTCCGGCGAGGGAAAGTTTTGGCCTTTATCGAGTTTACAGCACGCTCCGCAGTTCTGTACGCATTTCCACTCCGGATTTTTCTTCGTGCTTCCAAATCCTGATGAACTCTTTGCAATTGAATTGCCGGAGTTCGAATGTTCAGTCGGGTTCGAGATTTGTTTTCCCTTATCGGCGTTAGTGGAGTTTCTTCGCCGCCGAGAGCGGCTAACTGCCGAGCGAACTACGGCGAAACGCGGCGGCGCCACCGCTGCTGACATAAACGACATTCCAATCGGCCCTTCGGTTGATTATTATTATTATTAGGCTGTTTGAAAGTATAAGAAACCTTTTGAAAATACGAAAATTTGCTAATGGTTCGGTTGGAACCGTTTGAAAATATGAAAATTTCCTAATGATTTGTTTTGTATAAATTATTTTATAGAACCGATAAGGAACTAAATCCTAATCCGGTTCTTGTCATTTAACGATTCCTAGTCTTTGAAAAAATTCTTACAAATCACGACTAATTTTTTTGCCAAAAAGACATTCAACGTTTGAAATTACAATACAAATATGTTGAACTAGTTAAAGACAATAATAATTTTAAATGGTTTGGACCTTCCGAGTTCCGACCCGCTGGAGTTTGGACCTAATGAGAGGCCTACGAAGCCTAAGAGAACCGGTTGAAGTGAATAATAGTTTTAAATAGTTAAATAACTAAACTAAAATATTGAATGTAATATAAAATTAAATAAGTCAATATACATTAAAATATATATACTCATAAGAAATATATATAATTTTAATTATTAGATACAACGGTTCTTTAACGGTTCATGATACATATTTCTTTCAGGAATCGAGAACTGAAGCGTTAATAAAAAAAATAGGAACCGAACTTTTAACAAATATAAGTAACTAATAAATGTTGGAACCGAATCGAACCAGATCATAACGGTTAGGTCCGATTCGGGTCTCCGATTTTTGTTTCCAAAGTCCCAGCCCTAATTATTATTGCGACGACAGGAGTCCGTTTTTACGGGGTATTTTCCATGTTTGGCCCATTCGTATGGACTGAGGTTGTTGTGCTCTCTATATGGGCTTGTGTTAAATGAACCTTTTGGGCTTTTGTATTTCCGTCTAGTTTTTGAAGAATGCTTAACATTGGTGTAAAGTGGTTTTAATAAAATTAAAAATAAGAGTGTTTGATGAAAATGATTTTTTTGAACATACAAATTGAAATATAGTGTAAACCACGCCTTTCCAATGTTTGAGCTTTGGGCTTCAAAATGTTTAATTTAAAAGCTAAAAGTTTAAAAGCAAACAAAACATTCATTTAGTACTCACACGTTGAAATTTTTCCCCTCATCTTTTTTCTTCTTGTTTTTTGTTCTTTTATCCTTACATATATAAACATTTTTTTTATCCTTTTTATTTTATCATTTTTAGGTATATTCATCTCGTTTTACATTATCTTTTTTATAATAGTTTTTTTTAATCTTTGTTTTCTTTCTTTTCCTTTTGGTGGTGATATAGTGTTAGGTACTCTCTCCGTCACTTAAAATTTTGTCATCTTTCCTTTTTGGGACGTCTAAATTTTTTTGTCATTTTCCCTTTTAATCAACTATTTTGTGGTTCTTGTTATTTCTCTCTCCTCTGCACAAACCTCTATCACACAGTTTTTACTTTATTATTCTCCGTGCCGTCAAACTTGGCAAAGTTTTAAGGGACAGAGGTAGTATTATTTATAAAATGGTTGGTTGGGGCAACAATATACGAAGAACATTTTTTGTGTACACCATTGGCACATCTGTCTGTTTACGCAGATAGAGTTGTCTGTATACAGACAACTCTATAGAGCCCCACAAAGTTGCCTGTATGCAGACAATTTTGTCTGAGACAAGTGTACACAAAAAAACGTGTACATCAAGCACGTCTCAATATAATTATAATTAATTACTCCCTCCGTCCCATTGGACTTTGCTAACTTTCCCTTTTTTGTTGTCCCAAAAAACTTTGGCACTTTCCTATTAAAGCAACTAATTTGTGGTTCTGCACATTTCTCTCTCCTCTGCACAAACTTCAACCACACATTTTTTACTATTTTTATTTCTCACATATTTTGCACTTGGCAAAGTCCACCGGGACGCAGGGAATATTTGATTGAAAGTGAAATCAATCCAAACACATGTGCCTATCTTCAGCCCTAAGCCACTAGTAAGCCCCTAAGTGTACTTATGTCACGCCCCGGACCTACCGGACACGTCAACAACCCGCCGTACAGTACGAATAGTCAACCGCAGTCCAACTCATCCATACTATACTAGGCGTCTTGAATATCATTCACAATAGTACATCCATAAACAACCATAATGTAAAATAATCATTTAAATCAGCGGAAACGTTTAATACAAGTGTTTATGCCACACTTCGGCAACATGGGCGTACAAGCCCCAAATAATTAATCAAAATAATATCCATGAGCATTAATTTAGTGTTTTAAAAATAGAACGGAGGAAGCACGAACCACGTCTTCTCTCCCTGAGCTCCCCGAAGCAACGGGCGATGGTAGCAAGCTTTACTCCCTACCTGAAACTGTGAGGTGGCCTCCCCCGTGAAGGGGAGGTCAGTACTTGGAAGCATTTGACAAGTACAATGACAACTATACCAAGTATAATCAATGTTTCAACTTCTAAGACCCTCAAAATAGGGTGATATCATAATATAAATAACAATTTATATTTCCCACTTATTATCTCTATAATAAGTAAATTTATTTATTTGTCGGCACACGGCCCATTTCATATATTTCATTATACCCGTCGTTAGCACGACACCGCCCGTAGGTCTTATCATCCTTTACGAGACTTGTCACCGCTCTCCGAGGCCTCACCGGGCTCTCGGGCCGGAGTCCAACATCCCGCCCCTGAACTCATACCCATCGTCCCGTAGGGAGGTAAGGTCCATTCGGGGTCCTATCTTATGTGTTACCGCTGTCGGGAGCCTCGTAAGGTCTCCGGTTCGGATTCCACCCTAACCCGTGATCACGATGTAAGTCCATGCTATCCAACCCCGCTCTCTAGAGTCGGGAAGGGCCATGGTCCTTACTAATTACCAATATTCTATCGGCTAATCCTCAAAGACTACCGAATACACCCGTAGGCCAATCCTATTCCTAGGATCAATTTATTATTCACTTTATCTTGGGTATCCCTTAAGGCCTACCCCTAGTATCACTTATCCACCTTAGTATCTCTTAAGACTACTTAAGGCTCAAACAATTTACAATCCAAACCTTGGATCAATTCTAACATATTTCAATTCCAAAACCCCGACTAGTATCATTATACTAGTCGGATAAATTCCAACAAAATCTCATTTCAGTTCGTAGTCATATAGACAATTCTCAAACTAATTTTCCATTGAAAATATAGTTCACATCAATACACAAAATATAATCTTTAATCACTCATATATCCTTATATGAAGTTAAAGTTATATTTCAACACAATATTTATAATTAATCCCTTCGTCAAGCCAATATACTCATATTACATAATCATACACAATTTATCCTTAAATTTGTATATTATGCCCCTTTATTCATTTACAACAATATTTTCATTTAGGCATTATTAATCATTAATAATCCATGAAAATCACATTTAATTACTTTAGGTAATCTTACGAAATTAACCCAAAGATTATAAACAACATAGTCAGCCATCCTCACCTTATGAAGTGCTGAAATAGTTGTCCTCGTTAAGCCCTCCGATCAATCCTCGTTCTAAACCGATCAAAAGCAACTTCTGGGCAGAATGATGAAAGCCGGGCGGCTTTCACGAAAGCTGGGCGGCTTTCGTGGTCTGCAACTACGAACAGCTCCCTTCAAGTGGCGGTTTCCGGCGGTTTCAACTCCTACCGATTCCACGACTCTTCTAAGTTAAATACCACCACTTTATAGCATTATATTACACTTTTTAAACGTGTAAAACCCATGGTTTAATCCACCATATGATTTCTTAAAAATCATACACAAAAACTAGCTAAAGGGAACTAGTTAAGTTCTTACCTCTCTTCTAGCTATTTTCTTCTTGGACTCCTCCTCCTCTTGCTCCCTTCAAGTTGAGCTTTGTGAGACTTACCCTAGAGCTTTCTCTCCCTCTTGGCTTTGGGTGGTTCGAATGACACAAGAGGATGGGGAAGGATTCCTCTTCAATCACTTACCTCAATCAAGGCATAGACAATGCCAAAAAAAAAGAGGTGTGGGTTTTGTCTCAATGAGACTTCCCATTTCCCTCATCCGCACAAGCCAATTTGTGTGGTCCCCCTCCCTATTATTTGAGTCTAATTAGTGTGTAGAATATCCCAAGTGGGTGTAGGGAGTCCCTCCCAATTATTCCTGCTATTTTTGGTAGGTTCGGCCAAAATAGCACTCGGGTTGTCCAAATATTTTTATCAACTTTTATTGGCACTTTATTGGGCTTCTATAATTTATTATGATGACCCAACTAAATATTTGGTAGTCCGGTCACATATACAGGACCCGGTAAACAATTTAATTAATCGTACATTAATTAAATATGTCAATCAATTACACGAATTTTATTCGCTAGAAAATTCGAATACATATCAAATTCCAAATTCAAGTACATCCGGGTGCGGTGTCACAAGTTCACCCCCCCTTAACGGGAATTTCGTCCCCGAAATTCACAATTGCTTACTCAAACAGAAATGCATACTGATCCTTCATTAAGGCTTCCGTTTCCCAAGTTTCTTCTTCAACTCGGTCACTTTTCCAAAGGATTTTAACCATTGGAACTCTCTTGCTCCTCAACTTCTTTACTTGCCTATCAAGTATCCTTACCGGTCGAACGGCATAGTTCAAGTCCTCACGTATTTCCACGGGTGGTTTCTCTAACACGTGAGACGGATCCGGCACATATTTCTTTAGCATAGACACGTGGAACACGTTATGTATCTTCTCCAATTCCGGAGTCAACTGCAATCGGTATGCTACGGCCCCAATTCTTTCCAGAATCACAAATGGCCCTATGTAGCGTGGGTTAAGTTTCCCTCGGCTTTGAAAACGGATGATCCCTTTCCAAGGTGAAACTTTCAGAAACACCTCATCTCCCACCTTAAACTCTAAGGCTCTCCGGCGTTTATCGGCATAGCTCTTTTGTCTATCCTGGGCTGCCTTAAGCCTATCACGAATCATCTTCACCTTTGTCTTGGTGATCTCCACCAATTCTGTGCTCTCAAGTTTGGCCATGCCAACTTCGTCCCAACACAAAGGCGTACGACATCGCCTCCCATACAATGCCTCGTATGGAGGCATGCCGATACTTGCCTGATAACTATTGTTATAGGCAAACTCAACAAGTGCTAAATGGTTGTCCCAACTTCCTTGGAACTCCAATGCACAGGCTCTCAGCATATCCTCTAAAATCTGTATAACCCTCTCGGATTGCCCATCTGTCTGGGGATGAAAAGCAGTGCTAAACTTCAATCTTGTCCCCATAGACTCTTGGAACTTCGGCCAAAATCGTGATGTGAATCGTGGATCCCTGTCGGATACAATGGTTATAGGAACCCCATGTAGCCTCACGATCTCATCCACATACAATTTGGCTAACCTCTCCAGTGCATAGGTGGTGTTGATAGGTAGAAAATGTGCACTCTTCGTGAGCCTATCAACCACAACCCATACGGCATCATAGTTCTTCACAGTCCGTGGTAGCCCTACCACGAAATCCATAGTCACGTGTTCCCATTTCCATTCTGGAATGGAAAGTGGCTGCAATAACCCCGCTGGATGCTGATGTTCTGCCTTGACTTGCTGACAAGTAAGGCATCGACTGATGTACTCGGCTATTTCCCTCTTCATACCAGACCACCAGTAACTTTCTTTCAAGTCACGATACATCTTCGTGCCCCCTGGGTGCATGGCATAAGCCGATGAATGAGCCTCCTCTAAGATGGACTTTCGGAGCTCCCCATCTGCCGGCACACACACTCGGTCACGAAATAATAAGAGACCGTCATCTCTTTCCCTGAAGTCCTCCACTGGTCCCGCTTGCATGCGTTCTCGGATCCCTATGATTTCCTCGTCAGTTTCCTGACCCTTCTTGATCTCATCAAGCAAAGTAGGTCTCACCTCAAATCGTGCCAATAAGGCTCCATTACTGGATACCTCCAGTTGGGCTCTTAAAGCCCTCAAGTTAGCTATCAATGCCCCGGATGAGCTTTTCCGGCTCAAGGCATCTGCCACCACATTGGCCTTGCCTGGATGGTACTCGATTACCAGGTGGTAGTCTTTTATCAACTCCATCCACCGTCTCTGCCTCATGTTTAACTCTTTCTGAGTAAACACGTACTTCAAGCTCTTGTGGTCAGTGTATATGTGGCATGTCTCCCCGTAGAGATAATGTCTCCATATCTTAAGTGCAAACACCACTGCCCCGAGCTCCAAATCATGAGTAGGATAATTTACCTCATGTTTCTTCAATTGTCGTGAAGCATAGGCAATTACCCTCCCCATTTGCATCAACACACATCCAAACCCTTGGATGCTGGCATCACTATAGACATCGTACCCCATACCCTGCTTGGGTAATGCGAGTACCGGTGCCTCGGTCAATCTCCTCTTTAGTTCAATGAAACCTTTCTCACATTTGTCATCCCATACAAACTTAGCTCCTTTACGAGTGAGCTTCGTCAGTGGTGATGCCAAAACGGAGAACTTCTCCACGAACTTTCTGTAGTAGCCTGCCAACCCAAGAAAACTACGAATTTCCTTGACGTTCTTTGGCCTCTCCCATTCGGTAATGGCTTCTATTTTCTTGTTATCAACCGCAATTCCCGATCCCGAAACCACATGCCCGAGAAAGCCAATCTCCTTAAGCCAAAATTCACATTTAGAAAACTTGGCATAGAGTTGCTTCTCCCGTAGTGTCTCGAGAACGAGTATCAAGTGCTCCTCATGCTCTTCCTCACTCTTTGAGTAGATTAAGATGTCATCTATGAACACAATCACGAATCGGTCCAAGTATTTGTGAAATACTCGGTTCATCAAGTCCATGAATGCCGCCGGGGCGTTTGTCAACCCAAACGACATAACAAGGAACTCAAAATGTCCATACCTAGTGCGGAAAGCACTCTTCGGTATGTCATCCTCTTTGATCTTCAATTGGTGGTACCCCGACCTCAAGTCAATCTTCGAGAACACAGTTGCTCCTCGTAGTTGATCAAACAAGTCATCAATCCTAGGCAAAGGATACCTATTCTTGATTGTGACCTTGTTCAGTTGACGATAGTCAATGCACATTCGAAGTGTTCCATCCTTCTTCTTCACAAAAAGGACCGGTGCTCCCCATGGGGAGTGGCTTGGTCTAATGAAACCGTTATCCAAAAGCTCTTGCAATTGGGTTTTCAACTCGTTAAGTTCTGCGGGTGCCATTCGGTATGGCGGTATGGAGATTGGTTTGGTGCCAGGCTCGACCTCGATCACAAATTCAATCTCCCTATCGGGTGGAAGTCCCGGTAAGTCCTTTGGAAAGACATCCGGATACTTGCATACCACCCTCACATCATCAATGCTCGTCTCTTCTTTTGTTTTGTCTACCACGTATGCTAGATATGCGTGGCAACCCTTTCTCATCATACTCCTAGCTCTTACGGCGGATATGATACAACTATTGGATTTGGCCCGATCCCCCTCGAAGCGTAAGGTTACCCCTTCATCGCCTTCGAGTTCAAGTATCTTTGTGTAGCAATCGACCCTAGCATGATGCTTCTCAAGCCAATCCATCCCCAGGATTGCATCGAATTCAATCATACTCAGCGGTACGAAATCACACGTCAAGTTTTGGCCCTCCACTTCCACCTCACACGATGGATAGTGGCTATCTCTCTCGATGTCTTCCCCTAGAGGTGTGGATACCAATAGGGCTTGAGTCATCGGTACAAGTGGTTCTTTGAATCCCCCGGCAAACGCCTCACTCACGAATGATCGTTGCGCCCCGGTGTCAATGAGGATTCTTGCGTCTCTCCCGTTAATCTTTAGTGTTCCTACATTCATAAGCAATGTAAGACACACTCCCCACTTATTAGACTCCTTTCTTAGGTAAAAGAGTACCCCGGCTATGGTTTGGATGATCGTCATCTAACGCCCCATCCCGATTCCATCCCGGTTCCCACCCAAAACCAACACCGTGCACCAATAAGTGAAAGCCGGCCGCTTTTCGTGAAAGCCGGCCGGTTTTCGTACCTTGGCCTTCGGCTCGGAATGGCTGGTTACGTAAGCCGGCCGGTTTTTGCCAAAGCCGGCCGGTTTTCGGTCGCCGAAAGAATTCCAACTTTTAATTCCTAAAAGCCGGCCGGTTCTTACGAATGCCGGCCGGTTTCCGTTAACAGCGCCTCACACCGGAGATGCCTGAACACAAGCCGGCCGGTTTTTACGAAACTCGGCCGGTTTTCCTCCGCCGAATGATTTTAACAAAAATCCTCTACGAAAGCCGGGCGGCTTTCGTCAACATCGGGCGGTTTATGGTCGCCGTAGGATTTATGTAATAAACCATAGACAAACGTCGGGCGACGTTCGTCAAAGCCGGGCGGCTTTCGCCCCAGGCAGATATCTGTCCACTTCTTTGAACTTTAAACAGGCTGGGTTGGCCATATAACTTATACATTCCCACATTTATATTGTTTACAAGGTAATAACATCAAAAGTTCAAGAATTTACCCGCGACGGAGTCCGGGTTAGCACGTGCATCGGCTTCCGTAATCGCATAGACCCTCGCTTGGGTCCTCCCTTGATTAACGGACGGTGCATTGCTTGTGCTAGCTCCACCGTGCCCCATACTTGCACTCGGTGCTCCCGTTCGGTTCCTGCTCACCATGGTCCCACTACTCGGTCCGGAACCTGTACCTCGCCCAAGCTGTGGGCAACTCACCTTCATGTGCCCGACCTCCCCGCATTGGTAGCATCTCGGGGGATCACGACACTTGCCGTGGTGAAGCTTCTTGCAGTTGCTGCACCTTGGTACCCCCGAGTTTTGAGACCTCGAGGCTTGCCCGCTTGGGCCTTGATTCGCCCTCGATGGTGGTGCAGGGGCCTTGAATGAGCCACCTCCCCCGTGGTTCCCCTTCTTGTTAGAACCTTGGGGGCCATGGTTCTCCCATTTTCTTTTCTTCGCCTCCTCGGCGTCTCTTTTCTTCCTCTCTTCCCACTGTTTTTCGCCCTTCAAGGCTTGGTCCACCACTTGGGCGAAGGTCATGTTAGGCAATTGTGTTGCCCTATCACGTATCTCCAAGTCTAGGGCATCCCAGAAGTGGTTCACCATCCGGTTCTCATCGCAAGCGTACTCCGGTATGTAGTCGGCAAGGTCCCGAAACTTGTACTCAAGTTCCTTCACCGTCATGTTACCCCCTTGAGTTAGGAGGGTATATTCCCTCACCTTCTTGTTCACTTCGATGTCGGAGTAATATTGGGCAAAGAACTCCCGTTGGAAGTCCTCCCAAATGACGCCCTCGCCATACTTGCTCTTGGTTCCATCCCACCATTTGGATGCCATCCCCTCAAGCAACCTTACCGCTATTCTCAGTTTAAGGTTGGGCGTGATTTGCATGTCAAGGGCTGCTTCATTCAACCTCTTGATCCATTGGGCGGCAACCGAAATGTCTCCGGTCCCGTCAAAGGGTTTGCACCCCAAGTCTCTTGCTTCTTTGATAAATTTGGAGATCCTTATGGTTGGACCTCCATCATTTCGGCCTCCATGTGGTTCCACATGGACTCTAGATGCATTGTGGCTTCCTCCTCTTGAAGCCATACCCGAAGGTTGCCCCACCCGGCGCCTTCGGCGTTCCCTCCTCTCCTCGCGCTCTCGGTGGTATTGTTGGAGTAGCGCCTCAATTCTTGCCAAGGAGCCATCTTGCTCCTCGTCACTAACATCATCATCATCCCCTTCATAAGGGGTCTCCACCGGCTCGGTTTCCGGCCTATAGGTTGAGTCCTCATAGGACCAATAAGTCTCACTCTCCGTGTCGACGTGGCCATCGCTCACGGTTTGTTGCTGGCCTCCACGGCCCCTTCCCCTGGACACCCTAGTGGACCCCCGGCTGCCGCGCTCGGATCCCCCCGGTACACGGCCCGTCGGGTTCCTCCTAGTGATTCTTCCAATTGGCTCCATTTCTGAAAGAAGTTTAGATTGAGCCATTAGACTCGTACCAAATGTCAAGTGACGGATAGGTACTTAAAGACATCTTTTGGCTCAAATCACCGCCATACCAATTGTTAAGGGTACCATCTTAACAATTAGAGACCTTGCAACTCAAGTACCAAAAGTTCTATAAGTACAAAACTTTATGCTCATGGTTTGCAAAAATCATTTTCAAAAAGAATTTGAAGCTTCATTATGAAGTTTACGGACTAAGGCTCTGATACCAACTTAATTGTCACGCCCCGGACCTACCGGACACGTCAACAACCCGCCGTACAGTACGAATAGTCAACCGCAGTCCAACTCATCCATACTATACTAGGCGTCTTGAATATCATTCACAATAGTACATCCATAAACAACCATAATGTAAAATAATCATTTAAATCAGCGGAAACGTTTAATACAAGTGTTTATGCCACACTTCGGCAACATGGGCGTACAAGCCCCAAATAATTAATCAAAATAATATCCATGAGCATTAATTTAGTGTTTTAAAAATAGAACGGAGGAAGCACGAACCACGTCTTCTCTCCCTGAGCTCCCCGAAGCAACGGGCGATGGTAGCAAGCTTTACTCCCTACCTGAAACTGTGAGGTGGCCTCCCCCGTGAAGGGGAGGTCAGTACTTGGAAGCATTTGACAAGTACAATGACAACTATACCAAGTATAATCAATGTTTCAACTTCTAAGACCCTCAAAATAGGGTGATATCATAATATAAATAACAATTTATATTTCCCACTTATTATCTCTATAATAAGTAAATTTATTTATTTGTCGGCACACGGCCCATTTCATATATTTCATTATACCCGTCGTTAGCACGACACCGCCCGTAGGTCTTATCATCCTTTACGAGACTTGTCACCGCTCTCCGAGGCCTCACCGGGCTCTCGGGCCGGAGTCCAACATCCCGCCCCTGAACTCATACCCATCGTCCCGTAGGGAGGTAAGGTCCATTCGGGGTCCTATCTTATGTGTTACCGCTGTCGGGAGCCTCGTAAGGTCTCCGGTTCGGATTCCACCCTAACCCGTGATCACGATGTAAGTCCATGCTATCCAACCCCGCTCTCTAGAGTCGGGAAGGGCCATGGTCCTTACTAATTACCAATATTCTATCGGCTAATCCTCAAAGACTACCGAATACACCCGTAGGCCAATCCTATTCCTAGGATCAATTTATTATTCACTTTATCTTGGGTATCCCTTAAGGCCTACCCCTAGTATCACTTATCCACCTTAGTATCTCTTAAGACTACTTAAGGCTCAAACAATTTACAATCCAAACCTTGGATCAATTCTAACATATTTCAATTCCAAAACCCCGACTAGTATCATTATACTAGTCGGATAAATTCCAACAAAATCTCATTTCAGTTCGTAGTCATATAGACAATTCTCAAACTAATTTTCCATTGAAAATATAGTTCACATCAATACACAAAATATAATCTTTAATCACTCATATATCCTTATATGAAGTTAAAGTTATATTTCAACACAATATTTATAATTAATCCCTTCGTCAAGCCAATATACTCATATTACATAATCATACACAATTTATCCTTAAATTTGTATATTATGCCCCTTTATTCATTTACAACAATATTTTCATTTAGGCATTATTAATCATTAATAATCCATGAAAATCACATTTAATTACTTTAGGTAATCTTACGAAATTAACCCAAAGATTATAAACAACATAGTCAGCCATCCTCACCTTATGAAGTGCTGAAATAGTTGTCCTCGTTAAGCCCTCCGATCAATCCTCGTTCTAAACCGATCAAAAGCAACTTCTGGGCAGAATGATGAAAGCCGGGCGGCTTTCACGAAAGCTGGGCGGCTTTCGTGGTCTGCAACTACGAACAGCTCCCTTCAAGTGGCGGTTTCCGGCGGTTTCAACTCCTACCGATTCCACGACTCTTCTAAGTTAAATACCACCACTTTATAGCATTATATTACACTTTTTAAACGTGTAAAACCCATGGTTTAATCCACCATATGATTTCTTAAAAATCATACACAAAAACTAGCTAAAGGGAACTAGTTAAGTTCTTACCTCTCTTCTAGCTATTTTCTTCTTGGACTCCTCCTCCTCTTGCTCCCTTCAAGTTGAGCTTTGTGAGACTTACCCTAGAGCTTTCTCTCCCTCTTGGCTTTGGGTGGTTCGAATGACACAAGAGGATGGGGAAGGATTCCTCTTCAATCACTTACCTCAATCAAGGCATAGACAATGCCAAAAAAAAGAGGTGTGGGTTTTGTCTCAATGAGACTTCCCATTTCCCTCATCCGCACAAGCCAATTTGTGTGGTCCCCCTCCCTATTATTTGAGTCTAATTAGTGTGTAGAATATCCCAAGTGGGTGTAGGGAGTCCCTCCCAATTATTCCTGCTATTTTTGGTAGGTTCGGCCAAAATAGCACTCGGGTTGTCCAAATATTTTTATCAACTTTTATTGGCACTTTATTGGGCTTCTATAATTTATTATGATGACCCAACTAAATATTTGGTAGTCCGGTCACATATACAGGACCCGGTAAACAATTTAATTAATCGTACATTAATTAAATATGTCAATCAATTACACGAATTTTATTCGCTAGAAAATTCGAATACATATCAAATTCCAAATTCAAGTACATCCGGGTGCGGTGTCACAACTTATCTCCATACCATGCATGGCCATTTCTTTATTAAATAAGCTACTGAGATAATTGTGGGAACTATTTTTTGTGCCAGACACTAATATATACTCCTTTTGTTGAATTATTCATGGATTTTTTAGACTGAAGAGCCTTTATTGTACTTGCTCTATGAAATAATAATATACTTCGTACAAAACAGACATGGATCACTATTCCACTTTCATTTTAATATTTCTCACAAACTTACACTTTATAAAGTAGTTATAACATGTAAACTAAATGCAAATAGATTCCTCATAAGCCCCCCTATAAAACAAGAGCAAGTTAAATTAAAGTTTTGATTTATTAATATTTTACAAACTGAGCAAGGTAGCTATATATATGTCACTAATAATTAGACTACTCCATATATTATTATTTTTGTCTTTGCAGCTAAGAGTGAGATCAGATTGAAATATGTATCTTCTGGTTAGCTAGACTGAGTCATTGCCATGTGCCATTGAACTACTTTCTCTTGTTTTTGCTTCCAACCAACAAAGTAAAGTAAAAGAGAATCCTAAAGAAAAAACCCCAAGCAATGGTGACCCAAAGGCAACTCCATTTGTCAAGATCAGTGAGCCCAGACTGCTTCAGTATATCAGTCCCATTGGTCAAACAAGTTGACGCAGTAATATTCATCCCCAACGTCTCACTCATCTTCTCCAGCAGCTTCAGCTTCATCTCTTTCGGGACGCCATTCAATGGAGACCCCTCGAATATCTCGACACCCTTCACAAAACACCTCTTTGAGTCGCCAAACTCGTTTTGCAAAACCCCTTGGAAGGGGTATTTCACCAACGACGCGTAGTGGAACCATATCCAGTAAGGCGGGATTCTGTCTCTACTTATGAAGAACCCGCTAAAGAGGACGAAGTAGGCGAGGATCGCCACGACCACAGTGTACCCCACCATGACATTGTAGATCACCCCAGACAGGAACGTCACGAAGGACGAACCTGCCCAGAAGGACGCGAAGATGAAGAGCAAGAAGAAAAAGAAGCCCGGGATCCCACCTGCCAGGCCCACGGCCCAGTAGGTGGTTGTCGCGAAGGCAATTGAGAGGAAGGCTAGGGACGGGAGGGAGATTATAGAGTGAGAGAGGACATACGAAGATCGACGGTAGGCGTTGTGGGAAGTTTCCCTCATGAAAATGTCCCTTTCCTGGAGGAAAACAGGAATTGCGTCAGCACACGTGTAGAACGTGGTGGACATGGCGAAAGCAAAGAACCCTAACCTCTCCTGAACCCCTTTCGGGGAATCATCCAGCTTCCAGAAGATGGTGGCTAGTATGACTCCGGTCACTATAACCGCCCCGAACCGCATCCCGAAGAGTTCGGGCATTCTCACGGCGTTGACCATTGACCGTTTCCCTATAACCGCCATTTCCACCCAAACCGGATTGGCGAATTTCTGGACATTCCCATTGCCATCACTGTTTGTCACCAGTTTACCCTTTGAAATGCTTGCCCTTATGGCTTCTTTAAGAGGTGGTGGTTTTGGGACAACATTGTTAGCGTTGACCATGTTGGAGAGTGAAGTTGACTGCCAAGATTTGTTGAATTCCACAAGATTCCTCGTTCCCTGAGGGGATTGTTCAAGTTCCCTGATGAAATCAAGAGCAAATTCACAGACATTTTCATTCTTCGGAATCTGGTTCCCGAATTCTCGGAAGAATGTCGGGAGAGACGACGGAGAGCCGTTGAAAACTGTCTGGCCTTTTGAGAGAAAGATCAGACGGTCGAGAAGGCTCAGGATTCTGTAACTAGGCTGATGGACGGTCAGGATCACAATGCTCCCACTCTTTGCGATTCTCTGCAAGACTTTGACCACCATGTTTGCGCTTGTAGAGTCAAGCCCGGAAGTGGGCTCGTCGAGGAAGAGGACGATGGGGTCGTGGATTATGTCGGTGCCGATCGAGACGCGGCGGCGCTCTCCGCCGGAGATTCCCCGGTGACCCTCATCTCCGATCACCGTCTTGGCGGCGGCTTTCAGGCCTAGCTGCTCGATCAGTGCTCCGACTCTTGCCTTCTTCCGGGAGTGGGGGAGGGTGCGGGGCAGCCGGAACTCGGCGGCGAACATCAGCGTTTCCTCGACGGTCAACATCGGAAACAAGAGGTCGTCTTGCATGACGTAGGCGGAGATCGCCTTAAGGAGCTTCGATTCAAGAACCTCGCCGTTCATGGTCACCGTCCCGCCGAGGCTTCCCCGGGATATCCGGCCGGCCAGGGCGTCGATGAGGGTCGATTTCCCGGCCCCGCTTGCTCCGAGAACCGCCGTGATCTCCCCCTCCCTGGCCTCACCGGAGACGCCGTCAAGGAGCACCTTCACGTTGTTCTCCGGCGATGTCCTAACTCCCCGGCGGCGGACTTTCACGGCGTAGTAGAGATTGTGGAACGACAGGACAAACGGAAACGGGGAGCTAGGGAATGGGTCATGATCATACAGCTCAAGAATATGGCGGTGGTCATTGTGGCTGCTGTTTCCATCGCCGGCGGGCGTCTGAAGAAGCTCTCTGAGAGTGAGGGAAACACCATCTCTGGTGGAACCATGTTGAGACATCATTTGATCTATCTTAATGACAATTAATCACAACAATCAAAACAGCACACTAATAATTAAGTAATTAGTATTACATACATGCATGCATAGAATAAAGTTGTTGGATGCAAAGTAGAATATGGGGAGTAGGTTTTGGTGAAGTATATATGAACTGAGCTGAGCAGGTGTGGAGGAAGTTGATGACATAGCTTGGGCTAGGGAGAATTGGAGAAAGGTGAGCTAGCTACTTTAATCTTATTATTACTTGGTCAAACACCCAATTAAACTCCTCCATACACTGATACACCTCTATAATTAATCTAACAAAACTGTTTGATGTACTCTTTTTTTTGTACACCATTTACACAATGTCTGGCTACACGGACAAATTTGTTTGTACACAAATAACTCATCTAGAAATAAACGAGTTGTCTCTATAAGGACAATTCTGCATGTGTGGATATATGATCTCCTAATTTAATCTTCATTAATGCAAAAGCCTTCTTCACCCACTCAAGACCTTCGTCACCCACTTAGACATACTAAGAGCATCTTCATTCATGATCTTAAAATAAATGGTTTTTCTATGACACATCATTGACACACCATATTTATTAAATAAATTTTAAATAATCTCAAATCTTAAAACTCTCCATCAACCATGATAATCAAATAATTTAGTTTTTCTAGACCATGCATTAAATGAAATTTAACTACAACCTAAAATAATCTGGGATTCAAATCTTGATACCGGATTATCTTTTTCAATAATCTCTCTAAATAATCCCTCACTCACAATGATAATCTTTAAAATAATCTTACACATCATCCAATTAAACTCTAAATAATCTAAACAATGTGGATGCCCTAAGAACTGTGTACTCTATTAGAATGATAAATAAGAAGTCCATTTTTTTAAAAACCCAAACAATTTTTCTCTCACTTAACTACGGAGTATCAATTACTTAACTAAACATACATTCATGGCTATATTTCATTCGTTCTCTTTTAGTTGCAATATATTCTCATTTTCACTCTTACTAATGCACTACTTTGACCGTTATTATATTAATTAATTCTCCATTAAAAAATAATATAAAAACCAGATCATAAAAATATATTTGTAATGAGACAAACCCAACATTTAAAAAAAATACATTGATAAATAATTAAAATGTACGGAGTAGTCAAACAAGAGCATGAGAATAGTGAAAATTATCAATGTTACAATTAAAAAGAAACGGATGATAGTATAATATATTCTCGTGTAAGCAAGTATCCAAATTAAATTAAAAAATGAAATAAAGGGAGTCACATTTGTGATTGCTTCTACTTCAAAAAAGTGATTTTTTAAGTGCTTTTGGAGAAAGTGCTTAATAGTAAAAGTTGGTAGTGTTTGAATAAAGTGCTTTTGAAAAGGTAAAAAATGGTGGATTTTTTTTTTAAATGAGTGTTTTTTTATTAAGAGAAAACGTGAAAAAAGGTTTAAAGCGCCTCTCAACTTGTTTCAAGTTTTTAGGTTTAAGCAATAGTTGTCATTTGAAAAAACTTTTTAAATTTATTTAGGTCAAAAGTTGAAAAACTTTTTTTTTTAATTTTTTGCAAACACTCCTTGAGCCTATTGTAAAACAAACCCGTTTTGGATTGATTAAACCAAAAAAAACGTGTGAAAGCCTAAAATGTAACAAAGCATTCACGTTGTCACTTTAATTTTTTATTATAAATGATCGACTTTTTATATTAAATTCGAGAAAAGATACAAGATAACATCCAAACAGTTATAAAGATCTGATTGTTAACCCTGGAAATAGACATAAAATCAGTCACCTCATAGGCTCATACAAAGCAACTTGATTCGCTAGACACGAAACGGGTAATTTATAGCCTAAAATAATCGAGACGGGAATATTGCCTATCAAATGAACACACGACCTACTCAAATTAAAATAAAAACAAGTACTTGATGGAGTATATGGCCCAGGAACCCCCGGCCCATAGACTCCTACTTCTCCTACATAAGCCCATTGAGCCCAGGGAGCACCTCAGGCCCAAATACAACGGCCCAAGCTTCAAAGGAGCCCATAACGCACACTGGGGTGCCTTCGGCCTCCTTGGCCGAAGGCTCCGAACTACACACGGCAGTCAGCTTTGAACATAAGAAGCCTCAGGGAGAAAACGGCGTAGAATGGTTGCCCTCGGCAATCATGAGCCTTCGGCACTATCAAGCCCTCGGCATCAGAGAAGCCTTCGGCTACACAAGGAGCCTTCGGTCACACAAGGCCTTCGGCTACACAGGGGTCCTTGGTCACATGGAGCCCTCGGCTACGCAAGGAGCCTTCGGCCAAACACTCTCAATCATCGAAGATTCCTTTTGGAGACAGCCAACCACCGCATTTAATGCCACGTCACATCCGCCAACCGCATTCAATGCGGTGAACGTACCACTGCCGGTGCCACCCGGCTGATGTGACCCCTCGGCCGTTGGATTACTGACACGTGTACTCTCATCGCATTTATTGCTGCTATAAATAGCAGCCCATTTCTCCTTGTAAACCATCCACATCCCAACTTCGCATCTCGAGTTCATTTAATAAAATCGACTCTCTCTCCTCCTATTTTACTCTGACTTCTCTCTAGTTATTCCCGCAATAACCCCTCGGATAAGATACCCCCCGGGTGGACAATCCATCAGTACTACTAATAGAAAAATAAAATTGAAATAAAGATTTTCGCAAAACTCTTCATGGCACGGAGGTGGTTCTGAAGGGAGGACGAGCTTTTCCAAAGTTTATGCACTCTAAAAGAAGGCAGACAGAAACCTTTGACAAGATGAAGCTAGCCAAGACTCCAGTAGAACTCCCCACATCCAGAGAAACAAACCACCTCGGAGCACCAGTGCCTGAGAAAGAATTGTCATAGAACAAAATCAACACAACCAGAAGTGAAGAACAATTCAATTGTATCATACCTCTACCAAGAATCTCTGACTGTTGATATCACCATCAGATAGTTTGGATCACTACATCACTCTTGCCGGAGAAGAGTAAGGCCAGAGATGACGATTCCTCTCTCCTTTGCTGCAAACGAGAAGAACGGATTGGAAGACGCTCCTTTCTACTTCTCCCACATAGGGTTCTCCTTTAGAAACTTGTTTTACCGTTGTCACTTTTATGACAATTAAATACTTTAAAGCTACTCCCTCCGTATTTTAAAGTTTGCTACACTTTCTTTTTTTAGATGTATTTAAAAGTTTGCTATAATTTCCCTTTTTATAAGTTTTTCATTTAAAAATACTCAATTACCCTTACTTTTTCTACTTTCATCTTCTCTTTCATACTTTTTATAAGTTTTTATCTTCTCTTTCATACATTTCCACCTTCTCTCCTACTTTTTCTACAATATTCATTACTCCTACTATTTCACCCTTAAATGTTGTGTCCAAACTTAATGTAGAGAACTTACAAATACTAAGGAGTATTTTATTACATTTTAATATATTTTAATATAGTTACATGACTAGTTATGTCGTTTGTAGTGTAGTGTTGGTCACTTGGTCACAGTCTTCAGATTGGTCATGTTTCCGTGTGACATTGTGTAAAACAATGTTCTTTTTTTATTGCCGAGGACATTGTTTTTAATTTGATTGCCAATGTCGATCATATGGCAGTAATGTTATTGGCTGATTGTCAATGTGTGCTAAAGCTAGCGTTTTTTTTTTGTTTTTATATTTATGGTTTGAGAAAATGGTCAAGATGGAAACTATGAGAACGTTAAAATAGCTTACCTGGCCAAATTATCCTTTTGTATTATACAGTTGCAGTCTAAGTCACCAAATAATTCATCTATAAATTCTATTTTCCTTCCAGTTCACTCGTTTTCACTTTCGCTCTTCATCTTATATTTTTCTCGTTTGCTATCCCTTCTTTAATTTCCGCTCTACATCTTATATTTCTCTCGGCTACTCTCTCTCTCTGTTATTTTGTCAGTTTCTTTTTGCTCTATTTCATTTTCTTCTTCTCTTGCTATAATAAAGATGGACTGATAGCAAATAAAAGAAGAAGTTGGTGGGATAGCAGGGAGAGAAGACGAAAGAGGAGAGCAACACGGGTGGAGCTAGAGGGGGGCAACATAGGCCCGACTCAAATTTTAAAAATGTTTTTAATTTTAAAGTAAAAATTTTGTGTAAGTTTTTCCCAAAAATATCTTTGTACTGCTCCAGTTCGGCGCAGTGTCCTAACTCTGTTCTTGGAGAACAGACGAGAGAAATATAAGATGAAGAGCGAGAGAAGGGAGAACAAATGTGAGAAATATAAGATGAAAAGTGAAGGTGGAAACAAGTGAAATTAGAGTTTATAGATTAATTATTTGATGACTTGGACTGCAACTGTATAATACAAACGGATAGTTTAGTTAGGTAAGCTATTTTAACGTTCTAGTATAGCAAATGTACTTGATTGATTATAAAAATATAAGTTCATGTACTTTAAAATTTCAAATGCAAGATAAAGTACTAATTACTCCCGTCGATACAACTTTACGTATCATTTTGACCATTTTCTCTTTCCGATTTCAAAACAACATTCAAACCTTGTTTTCAAAAGATTTTGAAATCGATTAACATAAATCGATTCATAATATCGGAGTCAAAAAATGCTTAAAAATCAGAACAAAGAAGTATATAGATAAATTGATAATTCAACATAAATATGTACTAGTAACCTACCTGTCCTTCAATTCGATTTTGCTTTTCCAAAAAAAATCCATCGAAGAACAATGAAGTATTGTCTTCTAGCTTTTGTTGCCTTTTTACCTAAACATGGGCGAGAAAAAGCATTTTCTCAAATACAACTGATGATCAATGAAAGAGAAAGATCAAATGGTGCTATCTTAGCTTGGATTGTATCAAGTTTCTATTCAAGGCTTAATTAATTTTTTCCACGAGCATAATTAACATGTGAATAAGATCAAAAGTCAGAAGTGCTATACATGTCAAAAGAGAAATTTTCTAAAATATGAATAAGAATATGTAAAATTATACAAGTAAAATATGGATATGATAATTTTTACATTAATGAGTGCATGTAATGAGGGTAATCACTGTCATTCTGAACTCGTACCTCTATACCGGCATTATTAGACGTTAATAGGGATATATGATAGTTTTAATGTTATAATTGGTAGGATTCTCTAAGCATGCATGTTGCCATGTTGGTTAATTATCAGGGGGCGTAGCTAGAGGACAATCTAGACCCCACCCCACCCTAAATGTATCTATAATTTTATTGTAAAAATTTAGTGTAAATTTTTTATATTTTTTTTTGTGCCGGCCTAATCCGGTTTAGTGCTCTTGCTCTATCCCTCTTAATTATGACTCAAATTTAAGTAAAAATACCCGGGATATGGGGAGTACCGGAGTAACACTCTAATTTTGAAATTTCAAATTATTTTCACTTAATTTAATGGATTTCGATTTTTGAAATAATCCAAAAACTTTCTGAGTGCGGTACAATCATCGGAAACGTGTACCAAACAATCGGTTGCACGGTGCCAATCGTACAGCCAGTGGCAGTTTTGTAATTTTGGTGAAAAACATGATTTCTCTTGAATGAGCATTGTTGAGGTATATTATCGCGGCCTACTATTGTTTAGAGGCCCAGAAAATTACCACAATTGAAGCCCGATCGATGAGGCCCACTTCAGCCTTTCAGGCCTGTTTCGGTCGGACCCATCTTTGCCCATTTAGCTCGTTAGGGTGGCTTTTCCTCCATGTAAGAGGTTGGGGCCTTCTTCCCCATAGTTACTTCTCTCTAGTTAGCTAGCTTACAACCTCCATTAATGGAAGCTTCTATATTTGTATTATATAATGGTAAGGAGAGCCTAATGAGAATGAGAGTGGCTTGGACATTAGCCCAAAAAGTCCCGTAATTTTCTCTCTTTCGAAATTCCGCGTAAAGATTGAGAGTTTATACAATTTATATTTATATTTATTATATCATGTTGGATTAAACTCAATAAACATTAATGCAATTTTGGTGAGCATCAAGCATGTTCTTTTGAGTATTAGGAGCCTAAAAGTGTGCATCGGTGTTCTATGCTTCGTATCTTCTTATTTACTTTCTTTTTACTATTTTTTCGTTAATAAAAGTTCTAAAATTATATCTATAATCAATTTCAATTAATTTCAATATGTGAATTTAATGTGTATTGCTCAAAGGGGTTCCAAAAAATGAGCATAAAGCGGTACGAAATGAAGATGCATAACTTACAAAATGAGTATAAAAAAATTCTAAAGTTCATTTGTGTATGCACATTCATTTTGGGCGTATACTCATTGAGTTTAATAGAAAACTCATTTGAGATCAATAAAATCAAGGATTGCTCAGCAACGAAATACACTCTCCTTGTCTCCGAAGATACAAGCTCAAACAGCAAAACTACACCGGCAAATACGCTGGAAAGAAAGAGAGTGGGAGGAGAGTTATGAGCAGTGGCGAGTGAGAAGCAGTGGCGACGAGCAACGAGGTGGAGGAGAAGGCAGATCGGAGAAGTCTGGTGCGAAGCCAATAAACGCAGAAGCCTAAAACATTAAAAAAAAGACTGTATCGTGCTTACGGTACATCCAACTGTAGGATATATTTTATGTGTCGGGCTAGCTAGATCTAGCTCTAGTAAACTTTGATTTTGGTGCGAATAAACAATATCTTGCGCTCCACTTACTCATTCTTAAACAAGTACCCCGCTAAAATATATGGAGTATTACAATTGAAGAGTTTTCACATGTACTGACATTTACCCGTTAGGGTTGGGTCCGAAAAAACGAAAACAAAAAATCGAATCAAATCAAACCGAATCGCGCCCAAATAAACCGAACCGCTAAAAAACCGAAACCGAATGTAAAAAACCGAACCGAACCGTAGTAGTTTGGTTCGGTTTTGGTTTTTACCTTTCAAAACCGAACCCAATAAACCGAACAAAAATAAAATATGAAATTTTATTTGTTAAATGTAAGCATAAATCTTAATATCATCAATAATCTTTGAATTTCTTGTGCTAGAGAAATAATGTTTGTGCTATGTTTAGTTTAGTTTATAAATGCATTTACACATTCATTGCTCATAATGATGTACCTATATTGATCTATTATGCCTTCTGTGTATGTATGTTGCAATTTATTGCATGATTATATGTTTTTACTGGTTATTAGTAGTAATTAATTTTTATTTTTATGTAACTTAATTTTTTTGTAACATAAATTTTTTATATTGATAAAACAAATAAATATTCATCTCAGCTATATCACATAGGACATATGTATTCATAAAATTTTTTCAAACGAGTCACAAATAATGTAAATTAAGAATATATATATACACTTTTATCTCTCCCGCATACTCATATAATTCAAGACATATTTGTTATTACTCCGTATTATTTTCTTTATTTGTTCAAGTATGCTTGCATTTTATGTGATATGTTTGATCTCTCCAACTTTTATATCAATTTAAATCATATGACAATTTTTTTTTTGTAAAAAACCGAAAAAACTGAAACCGAACTGAAACAAACCGAACCGATCAAACCGTGGCTCCAAGTTTTGGAGTGTAAAACCGGACCGAAACCAAACCGAACTTTTACTTTGGTTCCGTATTTGGTTTTAGGTCAAAACCGAACTGAAAGAACCAAACACACCCCTACGTTTAATTGATCTAGTCTAATAAAAATCTATTTTATGTGTATTTTATTCAATAGATAATTCACCAGTTGTATTATAGAGTGAATACATAGCTAACACGGAGTAGTAGAGAGAGAACAAGATCCCTAGTAAATGAATATCTAAAAAAATTATAATTGCTCAAAATGAGGCTATTTATGGTAATGATAAATGCTACGTAGTACAAAAGTGCTAAATAGGGCTAAAATCAAATTAAAATTGCTAAGTAAGTTTTAGTGCTCAAATAGAACTTATTAATTTTATTAAAGGAATAAGTTGTATTAGAATTTTTCAAAATAGTAAATGAGTCTTGTTTTAGGAATAACATTTTTATGAACTTTATCATTCTTTTAATTCTATTTAGAAAATTTTCTCTAAATGCTAAATGCATTAAATGCTCGAACATGTTTTAACTATTCTTTTGGATGATACGGGGTGTAGATTGTTGCTCATTGGGCCGGTGCTGAATATCTTGCTCATAGATCTGTGATATGATCATATACCTTCATTAGTAGTCTCTCACTTCCTTAGTTGAGAGCACTTGAGGTGAACGAGAGTAGTATTTTATTGTATTGTTTCATATTGTAAAATTGAGGCCTAGATGTAGTCCCACAGGTCTTTAGACCGAACTTGTTCTCATCTTGAGAAGTTATCTTTTGTATAGCTGGGGCATCCTACCCATTCTCCCATCGACCATTTGATTTTATTGACAAACCTTGGGCGTGGCAATCTTATGAGAGAAAACCTCAGCCATTATAATCTTCTTTAGAATTGCTCATTTTACAATAATAGAATATTCATTTCATCAAGTTCAAGCTTTATTTGTTCTGTTTATCTTTATTCTAAACGGTAGTTATATAAATATACTACGTATATGATACTAATTTTTGCATCAACTATAAGCTACACATGAATGTACCAATTATTAATATGGGAAACGCCAATACGGAATGGGGAATGCTAATCCCTACCGCAGACGCCTTTTATCCATCTCTTCAAGAAATCCAATTTCCAATAGCCACTAGGCTAGACCAGCTTAGTGCTCACCAAAAATACTCATTCATTTAATTTGGGATAGATAAAATGTTCATCTTCTTACTACGTACTGCTGGTTAGCTAGGTCCTTCCCCATTCCTTCTTCTCTATTCTTTCTTTTCAAACAAATAAGGAAATCCTTAATTTTGGTGAAGATTTTGCCTCCCCTCCAATGGGGAGGTCTCTTTGAACCAATTAATCGATCGAATTAATTGTGCTTTTTAGATTCCACATCTCCAATTGACCTGATTGAGAGAGTATAAACAAGGTGGAAGTTGCAATAAATAAAAGACGTGTAAAGTTTTAAGTTTTACTATAAGCATTCCCTATAAGTTGGGGTTACTAATGAAGTTGTCCGGTCTTGATCAGAAAAATACCAAAGCCAGCCAATTTGAGGTCGTATGAATTGAACTTTGTTTATAATGGAAGTGTTCCACATTGATGCATGACTAATTCTCTCTCAATCCCTCCGAATTTCTAATATTTAAGCTACTATTGAAGAATAGCTCAAGATGTTTTTATTTAGATTGTTTTCAGTTCCAGACCAGACCAGACCAGACAAGATTTAAACAGATCGGACCAAATCAGACTTAAATAAACCAGACCAGACCAAACTTAAACAGATCAGACCAGACTTTCGTAGTTATAAAATACACAGAGACCAGACATTTAGCATACCACTTCAGACCAGATCAGACTAAAGCAGACCAGATCAGATCAATTATCACAGTCCAAGTAAAAACATCCTCACTCTCAAGTGATGGCCATTAAAGACCTCTCTCTAATCACGTCGCTGTTCTCACCTAGATCACAATATCACATTGTCATGTAGACTCAATAATCAATATTAATAGTTTCATGATAGGTTTTCTCGATCTGGACTCGAGTCACAAGGTTCTCAAGGTTCCTTGGAATGTTGTGAATGATAGGAATATTGGAAAAGGATAGCATGCTTGTGTTGCATCATCAAGAACATGTCTATTTGTATGTTAAGATGTCTTAAAGCTCAACTTGAATCGAAAGGTGAAGTGTGACTAATGAGAACGCATACTGGAAAAAAACACCACTCTTTGAACAGAGTTAGCGGTGGGGTGGGTTGGATTTTTGCAATTTTTGTATGGTTTGGTTTGGAACGGATTAAAGAATGGTTACCAAATAAAAATCATACTATATTTTGGTTGGTTTAGTTCGGATTGATTAGATTTGAATATGTTAATTTTAAAAAATATATGAAAGTTTTATTTAATTTTACTGCTTCCTTCGGTTTTATTCACTTTTCCACGATTTGATTACAAATTCAGAGGTATTGCATATGGTCCACTATCAATTCGGTTTAATTAGTTCGATTTGTTACGATTCAAGTCAACTATGACATTTGTCAGCAATGACTCCAATGAGTCCCATTAGGCGGAGGATTGAGGGAGAAAAACATTGAATAGAGCATTTCAAGATTATGCAATTAATAATCACTTTTTAGAAAAACAATCAGTCATACATTCAGCTCTAGTATGTCTCATGTGCCCATGTCATAAGCCTAGCGTTTTTCCAATATTGTATTTAAATAATTACCAATTAAATATTGTATTTAAATAAAAATGTATAAATAAGCCTAGCATTTTATTTAAACATTGTATTTAAATAAAAAAGTTTTCCAGTTTTTTTATCATAAAAAGTTTTCCAGTTTAAAACGATTTGAACAAAATACTTCATATGGTAATTATCATCCTGTGTAAAAAAATAATGTCATGCACACTATTTTTCGATCTTATATACGGAATAGTTTTTTTTCTTTTTGTAACATACTAATATGAAACATCCCTTTGCTAGTGTCATCAATTAATTAAGTTCAATGACTTTTTCCTAACGCCTAATTACTCAGAGAAAAATACATAAATGCTCAAAAGTAATTGAAACTAGTAATGGTTTGTAACAGTCATAAATTTCCTCAATTTTTTTTTGCGTTTCAATGTATCAGAGGAAGTTTCATCATCAGTAATTCAGCATGTTGCAAGTATAATTACATGTATCATAATCATAAATAAATGAAAACCAAGAAAACATTTTCATGCATTGGTAGCTTTTGCAGAACTGACTGAGCTAAGAAGAGTATTAATATTGTTCTGTAGTGATTCTTTAACTTTCCCATATTTTTGAATAGGAGTAACAGCCTTTGATGGATAGTTCAACATTGAATAACCAGAGGAGAGGGAGTAGTTTGACAACTCTTCCGTGGATGTCCCCGACTCTATGGTCAGGCGAAAAGCCTTCAAGAGATCCGGGGGTGACCGATGATAAATCTGTGAATGTGAAAGTTGTGCTGCGTTGCAGGTATTGAGCATTTGAGCTGATTGTCATTTTCCTAGAAATTATTTGTATATGTTTTAAGAGAAGGTCCTTTTGTGATATTAAGCATCAGCAATGAATATACGGAGTAATTAACTTTCATGCATTATCAAGCAATGGGGAATGCTTTCTGTCAACAAAGAAGTTTTATATATACCCAAAGGAAAAAAATAATTTAGCTATCATACTTGCATCATTTGTTTTCAGAAAAATAACATGTGGAAATAAAAACTAATATGGCAATATAGATGAAAAATACAGCAAATTTCAGAAAGTCTAAGGGTCTGCTTGAAAGCTAGGGAAAGAAACAGAGGAAGTTTAAGTATAGTTGTTCAAACTCACTCCATTTATGTGTTGCTATTATACGGATTACAAAGAATGCTAATCTAAACATACGTTAAAGAAATTTAAATTATGGCCATCTTTCATTTTTCTTTATATTTTTATGTTTTAAAATCAGTCACACGAATATAATTTTCTTTCCAGTTTCCTAAGCAATATCTTACTTCCACTGCCACTTTATCATATTTATTCAGAAACACTCTAATGAGATTAAAAGAATACGTAGTACTTTATAACAATAACGCCATTCATGGAACAATTATCGACGTATGACTACGTGGATAAAAATATGACTTTTTATAATTAAGTGATCATGATATCTTAAATTTCACAATGCGGTGACAATGAAGTTCCATGAAGTATTAAAGTAATATTTCAGAGAGAGAAAATCGAGTAAAATATTCTCTTGTTAACCGATACTAAATGATGTCTTCATTCTAAAAAAAATTGACCCTGACTGCGCCCCACCTGCAACCTCCATAACGCGTTTCATAACATATTTTGATACCATATGTTTTATGTATGTGTATATTTGTATATGCTTCAGACCGCAAAATGAGGATGAAGTGAGGGCAAAAGCTCCCCTAGTGATATCATGTGATGAACAGCAACATGAGGTGTCCGCAATCCTAAATACAACTACTAAACATACAAATCGTACTTTTGTCTTTGACAAGGTTAGACTTTTTTATTTCCTTAAAGATGTTATGCCTCATCTTCTTACCCATGATTCTATCAAATGTGAAATAATACTAATACGTACTCCGTATTTCCTATTCGATTTTAGGTATTTGGTCCCTCAACTCATCAGAAGGACTTGTACAATCAAGCCATTGCACCTCTTGTTGATGATGCCCTTGAAGGATATACTTGCACAGTCTTCGCCTATGGCCAAACCGGGACTGGTAAAACATTTACAATGGAAGGTGAAGGCGGGAAGGAAGAGGTTTGGCATTTATGTTTAGTTTTATATTTTTGTTTTGATTAGGACAAATTTGGCATTAGTGTTATGAAATAATGCAAAGTGTTGTGAGTGTAAACATGTTTTACGTGGGCATACTATGAAAAAATTGGTGATTCATATGACTACCATCTAAAGAAATGAAAAGAAAACATTACAAAAAATTAATTACAAAATAAATAATGAAAACGAAGAACGGTGAAAATGAATAAAAAGAAGAAGAAAAGGAAGGGGAAAAAATGCAAACTTAGTAGGCAGCGACGAGCCAGAACATCATTTGTCTTTAGGATCTTCTTACCTAATTGAGTGACATCATCCAATGTCTCTCTCTCTCTTTAGGAAAGGAGACCTCCGATGGCTAGTGTTTTTTATTTTCTATTTTTCTGGATGCCTAAGCATCGCTTAGTCGATGCCTAGACGATGCCATGACAACTATTGTTTTGAAGTTGCTTTATATGTAATAGTGGCTTTTGACCTACTACACTTTTATGCCAAGTGAACTTTAGGAGGACAAAGCATTGTAGCTTAAAAAGCCACAACACATCAATACCAAACTTGGCCTTAGAATAGTTACTTCATTTCTTTAATGTCATTAGAATGGAGAGCTTAAGAAGAATGCTGGGGTGATCCCAAGAGCAGTTGAGCAGATTTTCAACACTGTGGAGTCCAAAAAGGCTGAGTACATGATGAGGGTGACATTCATAGAGATTTACAATGAAGAAATAACAGATCTACTCTCCACCCAAGAAGAAGATTCAAAGACAGCAGTAAAACTGATGGAAGACGGAAAGAGTGCTGTTTTCATCAGAGGCCTTCAAGAGGAGATAGTGTCAAGTGCAGATGAAATATATAAAATTCTAGAGTGTGGCTCGGCAAAGAAGCACACTGCAGAAACCCTTTTAAACAAACAAAGCAACCGATCACATTCTATATTCTCCATCACAGTGCAAATCAAGGAATGTTCGTCACATGGGACGGAAGTGATCAAATGTGGGAAACTAAACCTTGTTGATCTTGCAGGATCTGAGAACATTTTGAGATCTGGTGCCAAAGAGGTACTGTCTTGCAAGTTCCGATAGACATTGCAAGTTACAGTTTACATTATTAAAGTTAATTCTCCCTGATAACATTTAAATTAGAAAACTTTTCTGAAATATGAGTAAAAACGATGTAAAATTCAAAAATAGGAGTACCAAGTTTTTTCTGAAACAGAAGTTAAAATCGTATTGTCATGTTTTGGAATTGCCAATAATTTGGCAGTATTATTGCCATAATTCCATCCATGGCAATAATTACTCCTATGTAGGAGGGAAACATAGTGCTACTATTTTGAATTTCGCATTTCTTTTGCACTTATTTAGGGGGGAAACATACTCCTATTTCTGTTTAAATTATTATTACTATCATTATTTGAAATTTAGATATTTAGAATCTATATAAAATGTTCTATTGAATCGTAAAAAACGTATGAATTTTATAAAATGATTGATACTACAAAATCAAAGATAAAAAAGTAAATATGTTTAGGGTTTTTTCAAATATACTACTAAAATAAAACTTGTTTACACAAACATGACTAATAGTTACTAGTTACTACAATGTAGTGTCATGGTAACTTAAGTTTAAAAATTGAACATAAGTTACTATTAATTCATTACTACTCTAGTCATTAGTCACATTTTTGTAAACAATCTTTATTTTAGTCATAAATATGTAATTAATTCTTATGTTTACCACGTGAGGACGTGAATAGTGAATTGGCAGTCCAGCCAAACTTTTCATGCAATTTTAAAAAGGTTGCACATCTCTGCCTATAAAACAATAAGCTATTCTATGCAAAGTAATTTCATCACCACCAAACGCCCCTAAGGTTAAACCTCATTCAACTTTCCGAGCTAAAAATAAGCAAATCTAGCCTCCTACAAGTTCACAAAAGGGGCACACCATTTTTTGCAAATTTAGCCAATAACCGTTGAAATGAGAACTGATATCTTCATTTGCGCGCTTAGGGAAGAGCAAGGGAAGCGGGAGAGATAAACAAGAGCTTACTTACACTAGGACGAGTCATCAATGCTTTGGCTGATCACTCCGGCCATGTTCCTTACAGGTAAACATGTTGTTGTTGTTATCATCACTATTACTAATATTATTATAAAATTGAGGGAAGTATGGGAAAGGTATAATTTGAGGAAAATATTTATGTATATGGGGTTTTAGGGATAGCAAATTGACAAGACTATTGAGGGACTCATTGGGAGGAAAGACAAAAACCTGCATAATTGCCACTGTTTCTCCCTCTCTTGAATGCCTGGATGAGACTCTCAGTACTTTAGACTATGCATTTCGCGCCAAGAACATCAAAAACAGACCAGAGGTTAGTAAAGCAGCAGCATTATGTTAAGAAGAGATTTTCTTACTGTTCTCTTCCCAGTATCTTTTAGTCTTTCAAGAGCAAAATATATATTCCATCCTCAGGTTAACCAAAAGAATGGAATATACATTCCCCAAGAGCTATTCCAGCCTGATGAGGCTGCCCAAAAGGTACTAATTCCACTCCAGCCTATGATATTTAAAATAAAATAAAAACAATGTAGTCTTCCCTGATAGGAATGGAACATAGGTAAATGATGGAAGTACTTCATTTAAAGTCTTCCAAATACAGAAGAGAGAGATAAGCCACTTACTTTTCGTTTTGTAGGAACTGGCTGAAAAACAGAAGCTCATGGAACTTGATATCGAGCAGAAAAACAAGGTAAGTGTCACTCATTTATGTTTTGTTCAATGGATGAGAGGAGAGGAATTGGTATTTATGGAAATATGTAGAATGTAGTACGGAGTATTTGATACTCCGTATGATTTTTCTGTAAATAAAAATATAATCCCTCCAACTTGAAATATATTTTCCATTTCCTTTTTTAAGTCTTTCCAAAATAATTTCCTTATATTATTTTAAGGAAAGAAATAAACTCAAATCTCAACCATAACCTTTCCTAATAAGCACGTCAACATGAACTACATTTCAAGACGTAATGAGTAATACTTCACAAGTGTAACAATAATAATGTAAAAGTGTTTGGGTATAAAAAAAGGAATACATGTCAAGGGGGAAAGCAACTTCCCATTGGGGTGGAGTGGTATTTATTGGAGTTCTTTTAGCTCCTCCCCTAACTCCTCCAACCAAACATAGTAAACTTCTTTGATTTCTATCCTATCTCTCTCCAAAATCCTCTACCCAAACAAATGCTTCTGATCATGCCCTGGTTAATATAACTGACATTCGGAAACAGAGAATTGCAGAACTTGAAGATTTATACAATAACCAGAAAAAGTTGACAGCAGATTTAGTTGAAAAAATTGCACAGGCCAAGGTAAAAGAATGTCAATTGAGCAGCAGCTCTTTCCCAACTGGGTTGCATCCATACGAAAAAGTCGCATTACCTTTTCTTGTGCTTCCAATGGCAGAGAGAACTCAAGAACACTGAGGAATCCTTATGTGAACTAGAAGCTCAATACAGTCAAGCAAAAGAAACGGTTCGACAGAAGCAATACTTAATATATTATCTCATCACATCTGGTATGAATACTAGTTTGTAATTTACAGAAGCACATTACCATTTAAGACCTTTGAACATTTTATTCCCAACTTTTATATATAGAAAAGGCACTTACTGATAAAGCAATCGAGCTTCGAGCAGAGCTAGAGAATGCAGAATCAGCGGTTTCCATATTATGTAGGAAAATAGGTGAGCATTTTGTTTCAAAGCTTGACTTTTAGGAATCTCGTCCAATTATTTATAATAACTTTTTTTTTATTTTGTCAACAGATAATAATAACCTTAGAGAGGAAAATAACCAACTTATTCTCCAGAACTTCAAGAACCAAATAGCAGAACAACTTGAACTTCTAAATACGAATGTAGCAACTACTGCATCACAACAAGCACAACAACTGAAAGTTGTACAAGAGAACACAAAACTTTTTTTATCTGCAAAGTCCAAGGTTTGTTTAAGGTCCTAAACTTTGGAGGAGGAACTCAATATCTTATACGTTGATTCGTTGTTTCATTTTTGTTTCCATCATTCGAAATGGAGCCAAAGATTCACTATTTTTTGGCTTGAGAATATGATGGAATAGAGCAAAATGGCTCACTAAACTGTGTGCGCTTCGTTGTTATGACGTAAAAGTCAATTCATGCAATTTTTGAATGCGATTTTACCATGGGTCATCTGGAAACCGTCTCCCTGTACTTTTGAACAGGGGTAAGGCTGCGTACATCCGACCGCCCCTTATCCCACCGTAGGTGGGAGCCTTTGCGGCACTGGGATAATGATGATGATGAGATAAATTTTAAATCACGACCCGACAGGAAAACACCTCGTTCTTATAAAGTAATTTATAACAAAAATACCATTTTTTACAAGGGCACATACCCCTACGTTCTGACATCTCGTCTGGACCATATATTTTCTCTTTTTCTAGAGGGGCTAACATCATGACTATGGATCGTGTTAGGAAGAGTACCCCAAAATCTGAAATGTGGTTTCATCATTTCATTTAGCCGATTTGGAAGAAACTCTTCAACAAGGTTAAATAAAGAACCTACGAAGGTTGAATAAAGAAGTAAAGAACCCACAACTGTGTTTTTAAATTTCAAATTAAGATTCAAACTCATGCCAACATACCTGTATCTAAGGATAGGCAACGGAAGGTCTACAGAATCTGCTCAAGGAGCTAAAAGATATGTACATGTCTGATGTCCAAAATTTGGCTGGCATAGCAGAAGAACAAAGTGAAAATTTTCATGCCACCTTTGGGAAATTAAATTCAGAAGTATCAAAATGTTCATCTTCAACAATGGAAGTGAGTTTCAGATCTGTTTTACGTGATGTTTTTCCACCAAACTGCAGCATCTGAATCATCCATATTTAGTGCAGCTTGTTGCGAAGATTTCCTCAGACATTGGTTCTGTACTTAATGGTCTAGAGAACAACTTTAATGGTCTTGAGTTAAAGATGAAAGCATTTCTACAACAGGAACAACAGGTACATACTTCGTATATAGGAATGGAGGAAGAATCATCACTAAAACCTTGGTCTTTTGTGTTATTGCTACTGAAAATTGGAACTCATCGTGTTTTCTTCTTCTGCTTCTTCCCTGCTTTGTGTTATCATGTGTAATAGAACCAATCACAAACATACCAAGCCACTAAAATAATTTCTGAAGTTCTTGAAAGCTTCTTCAAGGATTTAAAGACATTTGTTTCCAAATTGGCGCACATGGAGGAAGAATCAAACAGAAAGAATAACCAGCAAATCTGTGCCCTTGGAAGGAAGTTTGAGGTAACTATGTGCCTAAATAAATAACTAGCTTCTATCTTGATAAACATTTTAGTATCTTTTGAATCCCTGATAGGAACTGGCTGCAAACGAAGAAAGAGAAATTTTAGAAAAGGTCGCGTCTCTGCTAGCAACTTCCCATGCTCGGAAGAAACAGCTTGTGTGTACTCCCTTCCATTTTCAAATGCTACTTTACCCATATATGTTACTCCCTAAGTTTCATAATAGATGTCATTCTGATTGAACATTTTTTTTAATTAACATAATTTATGTAATATACTAGTTTCTTGCAAGATTCTAGACCTTTTCCCTCGAGGTCTATTTGGACACTGGAAGATACTAGGCGATTGTGATATGAAGAAAGACGCAAAGGAAAGAAATAGTTGGGGGAGGGGGGGGGGGGTAAAAGATAGGCAAAACCTCAATAATGTTTCTTTAGATATTTGTTGAACTCATTTTCATTTCTGAAGAGTAAGAAAACCTAATATGTAAAACCTAAGTACTTAACAAAAAAATCATTTTCCATTGCATTTTCAAAAGGTAAAACCCAACACCGAAATATATAACTTTAGTTGGCCTTTTTCCTTTCCCTTGTTCCGGGTTCCAATCAGATGCTAAACATCAGTTAATGTGAAACAGAGGGAGTTCCCTTTCATTGTTATGTGCAATCTCATTTCTGTTTCTCGTTTGAATAATAGGTTCAAACAGAGCTTGATGCTCTTCAAAGGTGTGCTAATAATAAAACCAGACATCTAAACAAGGAACTTTCAAACATCCATGACTGCAGTTGTTCTACTCAAGAAGAATGGACAAGCTTCGTTGAGGGAACAAAGGTTCATCACAAAGAGGATAGTACTATATTAGAAACCTGGAGAGGGGGCTTTGAAGAGAGCCTTAGAGGGTGGTAAATCTTTATCCTGATGATATAAAGTTGCAAATACCAATTTATCTGAAACCATGAAAAAAGAATTTAGTCACTCTATTGGTAAACATGCAGTATGAGAATCTCCAATGCAGTTGCAGAACAATGGAGGAAGGCTCAAGAGTCACTTATTATACAACACACTACAAATACCAACTCCATAGACTCCATTATTAAGTAAGTTATTATTCCCCAAGGAAAGGAACAGCACATAAAAGAATAACCTATTAGGATCTGTTTGCTCATACTTGTTTCATAACTTAGGAGTGGAATAGGAAAGCATGAAAAGGTCAATGCTCAACTTTCTGCTTGTGCTTCTACCATACTTGAAGAAACTGATCTTGCTATGAAGAACGTTCTCTCTACCACGGAATGTATGTGCTAAATTTTGAAGTTGCATTATTTAAACAGCATTATGATGTCTTCTGATAATAATAAAGAAATACTCTATTTCAGATTTGCAAGAAATGGATAGTGGAGGGATCCAAAAGATCAAAACATGCATCGATCCATGTATTGCTGATATGAATGGAATGGAAATGACTCATTCGCACAAAATATCTGAGATTGCACTAAATACAGAAAAGATTTTGACAGACGATTACAAGGTAAACACATCAATAACTTCGTTCGGACATTCACTTATTACTTATCTGATGTTTAATATTTGTTCATTAAGAAATAAGCACACTATAATGAATCACTAAAACTGCCCTCTGTCACCCGAACCTATGAAAAATAGAAAGAATAACGGAACATTGGAAGGTATAGTGTAGCCAGGGAGAAATGTAAGAAAACAATCAATTTATGCATTACTCCTTTGTTCTTTTTTGGCATTTACAGCATACAAGAAAACAGTCTGAATTTATTTACAGTATATGTTCACATTTATGACTTATGAGAACAAAGAGTAACTTAGTACTTCACGATATAAATGTTCTAAAAATAGGAATTCGTGACACCAAAACATAATAAAAGCTATTGTACTTTATGAACAAAAACTTATTCAAAGATTTTTTTTTGTATTTTAGTGACAAAGTGCACTAGCTGGTATGCATAACAGCATAAGCTTAGGTTATTATTTTTAGACAAGCTTTGAATATTGTTATGCTAAAAAACTTTGAATATTGTTAGAATAAAGAACATAACTCATAAATTAAGAGTTTTTTTAACCTGAATGCTAGTAGACCACAAAACGTGTTTTGAAATGTTAGCAGGACTCAAATTATTGATTTTTAATGTAATATTGTAAACCAAGAGCAGAATATTATTAATATGTAAAGTTTAATAGGTATATACATGTTATTCGTATGAAATTCAAAAAAAAAGTTTAATACTGATCAAACATGTTTTTTAAGAAAAAAGTAAGAAATAGGGTACTTGTGCCTTAATTTTTAGTGCCACGCAGCCACCTAGGCTTTATACTTAAATCGACTAGTTGACATCATTTAATGTAACAAAATCTGGTAACTATTTATCGAACACAATATCAGCAATAAAAATCATCATTCTATTTTTATAGATCGGACATCCTGAAACATTGACCTTTTCTTATTATTTTTTTAAAGCAATAATTTGATCACTTTTGCTTTCATGAACGCGACATAAATCTAAAGTAAGCTAATTCAGTTGTTTTGTTCTTAATAATTAATATCAAACGTTATTTGAACATGAGATGTAAACTAACTCTGAAAAATTGAATATCAAAATTTCCTAATCCAATTGATTTTCCAGTTCAAGTTTCAATACTGTATGCTTTATGTTTCACATTGTTGCTGGAATGAAAGAAACAAGTTTCAAATGATTATCTCTTTTATTAACAACCAGGTGGATGAGCATTTGGATTCAACTCCAAGAAGAATAAAATTCAACCTGCCTAGCAAAGAATTCATAGAAAACCTGAGAACTCCCTCTTTTGAAGAGTTACTTCAGTCATTCCAGGATGGTACAAAACTGGAACTGGAGACATAAAAATCCTAAATATTCTATATTTAATAATAATATTTTTAATGATCCCATTTATATACTTAACCCAATTTGGCATTTGATAAACACGTGTTCATTTCTAAAAATTAGCATTATAACAGTTATTTGTTTATGCTTTTGAAAGAGTCCCTGTATTACACATCGGTAACAATTTTATGTGGTTCGAATTTGCCAAATTTTCAATGAATCATTTTTGTTCTTTGTTATTTCCAAGATTGCCTTTGTGATATTGATATGTAGTTGGAAGCAATTGGTGGTAGGTGGGGATACCTAATCTTTACCAGAAAGTGTTTCTTGTAGAAACAGACCAAAAATGAAAGTAGAAACGTCATTACAAGACTTTGACAGTATGAAAATAATTTCTTGGACAGGAATCACAGGATCATTGTGTTCACAAATGTCTACAACCATTGGCAATAAAATCCACTTTACTGAGGAGTAGTTCATACAAATATGGCAATTATGCAAGTAAATAGGATGCCCAAGTGGGTTTGAAGTTGACATACATAAAATTCTGCTGGAAAACAAATTCAAAGAAAACCCAAAAACCATTTTGTTTCTTTCAGTTGCAGAGGAGTTAGTAAAACGAAACATTGGCCACAGGAAGTTAAAGAATTCTAAGTGCCTGATTTGTACTAAAAATATTAGTAGTAATTGTTTCTGAAGAAGATGATCATACTCGGCATTGAATACACCACCAGCCAAGCATTGGTAAACTGACCACTTTCATCCGCTTCTCTGATCAATGCCTTCCTCAACTGTTGTACCATAATCATATCTGGCTTGAGACTGCTGAGTTTTTGTGGTCTTTTGAAGAAGTTTACTATGTGTCTTCTTCGTGATATTCGTTGTTGCTGGCTGAGTCGTCTTTAATGGAATATTATACATTAAATCCAAGTTTGTCTTCTTCATGATACTCATTGTCAGCGTCTTTAATGGAATATTTATATCCAAGGGAAGAAGAATATCTTTTAATTCATTCCATTCAAGATCTTCCGAATCGCCATCTTCATAGACCACCTTATACCAATGAGTGTCCTCATCGTATTTGGCAACTTTTCCGATGTAAAGTTGGTCCCCAAACAGCTTTTGAACTTCTCTACCCTCCAGCCATTGACTGAAACAACCTTCATATCTATGCAATTCTACTGTATCAGTTATGGCAGAACAGGGAACAAGGTTTACACAATCTGGGGGGAGGGGAGGTAATCCATTAACAACAATAGCAGGCTCTCCTGGTAACTCAAAAACCGCTTCTTGCCTCGAAGTATAATCCATTTTCACTTGTCCTCTTTAAACTCCTGGATTAATAAATACACTCAAACTGGTGCATGTGGTAATTAAAACATACTAATTTGAAGAAACTCTCACATCATATCTACAGAACTACAACACACGACCAAAATTAGGATTATGAAGGCTCACACCATCACTAAAAATGACTGGTACTAAATATAGGACATTAATTTCTCATTTTACACATCTACCTTCATACATACATCAATTTTATGCACCAGTATGGATACAATAATTTTAATCAAGGAGGAATATTTTAAATGAAGAATTTTAATTGAGGAGTACGAAACGTTTTGAATTACAACATTACACCTTCCATCCCATTAAGTTTGTCTCATACTATATTAAGTAACATTTGTGTAGTTCTAAATTCTAATCCATATACTTCATTCATATTTTATCAATTCAATACCTACCATGTGATTTCATATCTTTAATACTTGTGCCACTTCCTCATGTCTCAATCATAGTGATCCACCGGTAGTATATTTTATTACATCAAAAAGAAAAAAATAACTTTATAAAGCATGTTTTGTTATTAAGTAAAAGATGGTGTTCAGTGTTCTAAATTCTGAGTGCTGGATTACCCACCAAACAACTAGGTTGCTAGGTGGACAACTAAATTTATCAAACTGGTATTCATGAAATTGAAAAGTGATGTTCATAATTAATCTCATATTTTTATACCTCCAAAGCATCGTCATTTTTTGGGTTCGTAAATATTTTCAGATTTCATAGTTTGTATCTAACCAATAAAACTAAAAACAAATCTGAATAATAGTACACTAAGAAAGATAATGATAGGAAAAATGACGACTGACTATATTTGTTCAAAGAAGTTTAACATTAAGAATTTAGAATTTAAGTGAAGGTCAAATAGGAAGAGTGACATTCATGAATGCTAGGCAAAATAAAGAAAACATATACACGTTTCCAAGGAATCAAAACCTCACCCTCCCATCAATAATTTAGATTGCCTCAAACCACATAAAACTATTCTAAATGTCCAATGAGGCAATGAGACCATGATTTACATCCCCCAAAAGGTTTAGTTTATGTAGTAATAAACGTTTGAGTGAATTATGTCATCCAAATCAATATAGCAACGGTATGCGCGCTTAATGAATGCGAGTTTTGCAACCTATCGAAATAAGTCAGAAAGTTGTCATTACCAAGTCGCGAGGAACAGTAGTACAAATGATCTTACCGATTGATTGTTGAGTTGTTTCGAAGTAGGAGAAGGTATGAATCCTGTGACAGGCTTTCTTCTCGACTGGCCTGGCCAGAGGAAGAAGCGAGGGAAGAATGCTGTCGTCAAATCCAAGTTGAATAGGCCTTCTTAAAGTTTTTATTTAAATTTTGAGGATGGGTTTGGCGTGTTTAAGGGGTGTTTGGAACAAATTCTTCTTCTGCTTCTTTTTTAAAAGCAAAAGTAGAATCAGAATTAGTTTTCAGAAGTTAGTATCCCCTGCTTCTAAAAAAATTGATTTTGAGAGTAAATTAGAGTTCCAGAAGTGATTCTGGAAGTTCACCCAAACACTCCAGCTTCAGCTTCTGCTCCATGAAGGAGCAGAATCAGTTTTGAGAATCAGATCCAAACACCCCTAAGTTTCATTTGATCTGAATAGATATGATGTGATAAATGGAAGTTCTGTGTTTATTTTATAAAAATGTCAAAATCTGGTCTGTCTAAGTCTGATCTGTCTATGCTGATGTTGTCTTGTCTTGTCTTTGACTAAAATAAATCCAAATAAAAACATCATAAGTGTATAGAGATTAGAAATAATTGCTAGACATGTTCAACGATAAGATGTTTTCTTTTGAATTGTTTTCAATCTCAAATCAAATCAAATCAAATCAGATCAACAATCACCCTAATAATAAAAGTAATTATAATTTGAATCAGGGGCCGCCACTCAAACTCAAAATTGTCATTGATCATAAAGACGCGCTAAAGAAACGGAGAAATTCAATATAATCAACTAAAGCAATGAAAAATGAAAATAAATATTTTAAAACTAAGCAAACTCTAACAAAGCAGACCAATATTTTTTTCCCTTTTTTTTGACCAATAAAAAGTATGAAAACTTTAAGGGAAAACTATCATATTGGTCCACCTACTTCAGACAAAAAGTCAATCAAGTCCATCTACTGAAAGCCCCCCTGTATGTTTCGTGAGAGAGTGGCAGTAAGTTCTATGGGTGTCAAAAATGGAAGGTAATGTTTAATTGGCTTCGTTTGGGTGTATAAGATGGTTGTATAGTTATGAAAACTCTTGTTAACATTTAACAGGTGCATAATTCTGGGTGCAGATATTTTGTTTGGGTGGATGCTATGGAAACGAGAGGGGTAAATAACTTGGCTGGGATGAATGAAAACAGAGACGAATTGAAAGGTATGGTTTCAAGATTTGAAAACAGACTTGATGAACAACTAAGTGCTATACAAGTCCAAGTGAATGGTGTTAGGAAGCTAGTTCAAACACAAGCAAAGGACACTAGAGTCTTTAGAAAGTTGGTTGGGTTTACTTTGGTTGTTGTAGTTGGTTTAGTGGGGATAGTTTATTGGAAGTTGACTACTTTGTAATTGTAGGACCCGAGCTAGCTATGATGTATTGACAGGGTTAACACGTAGTACATGTTGGTACAACCATTACATAATAAAGTAGGAGTAATTATTGATGTATTGAAAGGGTTCACATGTGTTGTGTTATGTCCTGTACTATTGTTATTACTCAATACAAAAATCATTCACATGCTTCTGTTATTACTCAATACATAGTTTGTATCAGAACACTTTCACATGCTTCTGTTTTTTGGATGGTAATGGTAAACCAAGAAAAGTGTAACAAACCAGAAAAATGGTAATAAACCACAGCATAACAGCCTGTGTACAACAATTAACAATAAAATGTAACAAAGAAAATTTCTGGTAATAAACAAAAATTTGATTCGTTGGGTTTAGTGTGTACAACACCCTGGTAATAAACCAATTATATTTCTGCTGTATAACAAAGAAAAGCATCCAGAAAGTTAACAATTTGAATAACAGAGCATTCAGGCCCTCGGGATGCTAGCTCTTTTATGTACAACAAAGTTTAATACATCAGAAAATGTAACATCATAACCACAATTAACAACAAAGTTAGCATCCAAAAAGGTTTGAATATATAACAACAATTCAACATCCAAACAAAATACATGATGTCTAGGTTCAAAGGCCACCGTAAAGACTGCACAACACATTGAATCTGACCTGACATCTAACATACAACAAAAAAGCTTACAGGGAAGTTTAAAGCCAACTTTAAAGGGCACAACAACCCACTTTAAAGGCAAAAAGGACAACACATGCCCCACCCATCTGCGTGAATAACCACAGTTCAAAGGCCAACATAAAATATTAAAAAAACAGACTAAACTCTAAAAACATCCACAAGAAATCTTCAACACTTCACTTCATTTGAAACACTTCATGGACTCCCTCCACCAACAACTCTTTCACTTGCTTGTCCAGACTGCAAAGAGGTAAAATTTGCATATAAATCCTGATTTATAGTAACATAACAGATAAAATTGAAGACATATAGTAACATAAACTTACATCTAGCAATGTTTCACCCGTACTGGCATCAAAGTATAGCTCAAATCCCCTTTGTGTTCTCTCCCTACCACCTCCCCCTTCTTCCCCTCCCCCTCTTCCACTTTCACCTCTTCCATGTCCAGAAACTTCAGAGTAAATTTCACTACCACTTCCTCTTCTCTGTGCAGGCACCTCACAGTAAACTTCACTAGCATTTGATGCTCCTCTTCCCCTCCCTCCTCTTCCCCTCCCACCTCTTCCATGTCCAGAAACCTCACCTCCCTGAGTAGTAGTTGAAGTTCCTCTTCCCCTCCCACCTCTTCCATGTCCAGAAACCTCACTTCCCTGAGTACCATTTTCTTTTCCTTTTCCCCTCCCACCTCTTCCCCTTTGACCTCTTCCCTGTGCAAGCACCTCAGTGTGAACTTCAATGTTAGGACAAGAAGATTTATTATGTCATTCGACCTTACAATTGGAGCATGTCATAATTCTTCCTTTTCTACTAAGATGTGAACCTGAAGCTGGTTTTTCAGTTTCTTCTCTTACCCTCTTCTTCTTTGGCCTGCCAGTCATCTTCCTTGGCAAAGGAGGCATAATTTCTTCATGTTCAGTTCTTGTCAATAAGAGCTCTCTATTAATTGGTGGAAGGGTATATGAGTAAGTCTTCTTGTAAATCTCTTTGGAGTAGCAACTGTGAACATAGTCTTCTGGTTCCCCTCCGTTATCAAAGATGGCACATATAGCATGTGCACAAAGAATACCACGCAGATCCCACCTTCTGCAAGAGCATGTTCTACTATTAAGGCTGACATTGAATTGTTGTCTTCCTTTTTTTAATTCCGTATCCATCATCACCATTGAAGTCCACATGCCACCCTTGGCTTGCTAGAACATTTTTATTCATCTTCTTCATAATTATTGGTCCAAACTTACCTGACAATTACAGACATAGTATGTAACAGTTTCAGAGGCTTAACAAGTGAACATGAGTGTAATATGAAATATTAAACAGCTTATCAGGCCACTTATCCACATATTTTTTTGGCTATTCTTTTCATCATAGCAACTCTGATTTCCTCAAGCATGGGAATCAGTGGCTTACTTCTGCATTTGATGAGGCTTCTATTGAAAGCCTCAGACAAGTTGTTGTCTACTGCATCACATTTCACTTCACTTCTGAAATATGCCTTGCACCATAAGTGCAATGGATATTTCCTCAAGTCCTTTCCAGCTTCACTGTCAGCCTTGTCTATTTCTGCTAATGCATCCTTTACCTATGCATCACATGTAGACTTGACACACTTCCAAAACAATTTCCTCATGAGCATGCCCCTATGTGATTTGCTCCAATTCGCATGTATGTGCCTAGCACAGTTTCTATGCTCAGCCTCAGGGAATACATTAGCTATGACATTTGAAAGACCCTACATAAATAGGATGAAAGTCATGTACATATGCAGTTGAATATCATAATGTATTGAAATATTTCATGTTATAAGGACTGACCTTTTGTTGATCACTAATTAGAGTCCACAAATGTGGGTTAGTAATCTGCAAATATGTCGTCAATAGGTCTAAAAACCAAGCCAAGAAGAGTTGTTCTCTATCTCAACCACAGCCCAAGTTATTGGGTACATTTGATTATTCACATCCCTCCCAACTGCAGTTAATATCTCTCCCTTTAGTTGTCCTTTTAAGAAGCAACCGTCCAAGCCAATAACCTTCCTACAACCCTCAAGAAAACCTCATTTGACAGGCCCAAAACAGATGTACATGCGTTGAAAAACTGAGGGAGCTTCTGGGACAACTCTAACTCTGTGAATCTTAACAGTTGAATCTGGAATGGACCTCAAGCATTCCTCTGCATAGTTCCTCAATTTTTTAAACTGATCTTGAAAATCTCTTTGGGTTTTCTTCAGTATAGCCCTCAAAGCCCTTGTGGCCATACTACCGGAAACATTGATTTTTTTCATCTCACTCTTAATATGTGCCTTCAAATCTACTGCACCCATGGTTGGGTTTTCTATTACCTTGTCTTCAAATGTCTCAGCTATCCACTTCTCACTGACAATTCTTAGCTTAAACCTCAAATTGCATCTATGTTCAAGTTCAAGAACCTTAACCTGGAAACACTTCAGCCTAGGTTCCCAACTTGCAGTACATTCAAAAGAGCATGTTGGGACACATTTCAACCTAACGCTTGTATCTGTATTCTTCACAAACCGGATATCTCTTTTCTCAGCCACTTCATACCTAACCATAGCATTTTTAAATTGCCTTGCATCTTCAAAAAGCATCGCTAAGGAAATAACAGGAGGTTCAGACTCAAGATTGTAAGAAGTATGCTGGATGTGTGACCTTTTACTCTCCTTTTCATCTAATTCTTGCTTAGAGGTGTAGCTTCTTGGAGGGATGAATCATATTCTAAACTGTCTTCATCATCATCAGATTCTACCTCATTTTCTGCTCCTCTTCCTCTAATCTCCTCCATTTCTTCCTCATTTTCTGCTCCTCTTCCTCTAATCTCCTCCATGTCTTCCTCATTTTCTGCTCCTCTTCCTCTATTCTCCTCCATGTCTTCCTCATTTTCTACTCCTCTTCCTCTATTCTCCTCCATTTCTTGCTCATTTTCAGCACCTCTTCCTCTAATATCATCCATTCCTGGGTCATTGTCCTCCATTTCTGGTTCATTGTTATCAGCCTCAGATTGCACTAGAACTTCTTCTTGTTCTTCACCATGTGCCTCACTTTGTTGTACATAAAACTGCCTTTCATTCTGTGGTGTAAAAGAGCTAGCTTCTTCTCCTTCTTTACTGTGAACTTCCAAGTGATCATTTGGTGCAGGTAAAGGGAAAACCAATTCACAATCATCCAAATCATGTTATACAAATATGTCACATTGTCCACAATTTGTAGCTCTATCTATGAGGTCAAGGGTGGTTTCATCATTGTACAGCTCACGCAACTCATCCGTAGGATCACTTGGTTTTTTATAATATAGTGCTTCAATATCACCATAACTTCCAGACTTTAAACACTTCATTAAATGAGGAAAACATATTAAGTCTGGATCTATAAAAATACAATCCCCCCCCCCCCACGTACATACTTTCAGGCACACTAACAAAATTCCCCACATGGTAAATGATTAGGTCAACTTCGTCAAACATTCTGTAAACATTACAACAAAGTCATAAAACCACAATAAGTCACAAATTTGTCATAAATGAACATAGATAGGTCTACACAATGAATCATACAACATCTTATGGTACTCATATACACTATCATACTTGAAGTAATCAAAACAACAGGAACAATAGCACATAGGGAAAGCTCCAGGTCGTGGTATCCTAAACCCCACCAACTTAGATGTAGTTATTAGTGTTCTGATCGTCTGCCTCACACTGCCATAGACGAACAACTTTTTGCCATTCACAGGGGTACTCTTAGCGCTAAACTCTAAGCCGTTTGGGAAGAACGGGAGAAGTATGAGAAACGGAGTAACAATTTCAAACCCTTCAAATTAGGGGTGATGTGGAGAGAGATTTTATTGATTATTTCATTATTGTTACAAATGTTTTTTAATCCACGCAAGCAGACACATCAGAGGGTAACTGGGGAACCGGCTGGCAACCGCCCAAAATGCCATTTTGACTCAAATTTGAAAGAATGTGGACCTGATTGGTTAAATTTAAAGTGGATGACCTTGGTTGACTTTTTGTCTAAAGTAGGTGGACCAATCTGACAGCTTTCCCAAACTTTAATGTAAATGATCTTCATATAGCTGGTTCATAAGATTATTTTGATCCAACGAACAAGCAACAATCCAATCGGATTAAAATTCAAAATTATACTCCCTCCGTACTTAAAAATTTGTTACACTTTCTGTTTTTGATAAAAAAAAATCTTTAAAAATGTCCAATTACTCTTACTTTTTCTACTTTTTATCTTCTCTTTTCTACTTTTTCACATTCTCTCATACTTTTTATACATGATTCATTATCCCTATTATTCCCTTCTTAAATCTTGTGTCAGGAGCTATTGTAGGGGTCTATTAAATACCGAGTGACTACAATATTATAATTAACTCATCTGAAAATAGAGAATGGAGATTTTTGTATGGAGGACGAATCGTCAACACCAGTTCATCATAGATGAGAAGCGCAATGAATCGGTGAAGTGGAGACCCACTGACCAAGCATAACGAGAGACAAGCACCTCTTTTGTGCAGCCGGTGGCATTTTTGCCATTTTGATGAAAAATCCGACTTATCTTGAATGAGCATTAACGCTATTTTGTTGAGTACGAAGACTGTTCTTTTGAGTATTAGGAGCCTAAAAATGAGCATTAGCGTACTCTGCTTCATATCTTCTGATTCGCTTTCTTTTTAGGGATAAGGGTCAGATAGGGCCTCGAACTCGAAAAAAAATGTCAAATAAGGTCATATTTAGGATGCTCTGTCCGGCCGACGCCATTTGGGGCGGTTCCAGATGCCATTTTTTGATGAATTTTTTTGAGCATCTTCCTCATTAAGTCTAGTTTACCCATACCAAATTTCAGGTAAAATTTCAACCGGGAAGGTAGTCAAATGATTTTTTGAAGATAATTGTGAAGTTAAACAACCCCGTACATTTCGGAAAATCATTTGACTACCTTCCCGGTTGCATTTTTAGGTGAAATTTGGTATGAGTAAACTAGACTTAATGAGGAAGATGCTCAAAAAATTTCATCAAAAAATTCCATCGGGAACCACCCCAAATGGCGTCGGCCGGACAGAGCATCCTAAATATGACCTTATTTGACATTTTTTTTCGAGTTCGAGGCCCTATCTGACCCTTATCCCTTCTTTTTATTATTTTCCGTTTATAAAAACTCTTAAATTATGTTTTTAATCAATTCCAATTAATTTCGATTTGTAAATCTAAGATAGTATGATACACTTGAAATGTGCAACATTTTAAAATGAGCACAAAGAGGTACCAAATAAGCATGCATAACTTAAAAATGAGTATCAAAAAATTCAAAAGCTCATTTGTGTGTGCTCATTCATTTTGGCCTTTATACTCATTTGAGTTAAACATAATGTAGTATGATACATTTGAAATGTGCAAAATTTTTAAATGAGCATAAAGAGGTACCAAATGAGCATACATAACCTACAAAATGAGCATACTTTATTCCTTTAAGCTTATACTCATTTGAGTTTAATATAAACTCATTCCAGATTCATCAACTAAAAGTATGAACTCAAACTCCTAAATCATCTTTCAATCTGTCTTCCCCCTATCCTTCTTCTCGTAGCACCGGCCAACAAAGAAATTCCCAAGAGCCGTCGTCTCTTGCGCAGCAGGAGAACTTGAGGAGAAGAGAGCGGCGAGAGGAGAGGTTTGCCTGGTGCGCGAGAAATCAGCAAGATTGAAGAAGCAGGGGCGAAGTCTGTGCGAGAAGCGCAAATTCAGGGACGAAGATCGGAGAAGCGTTGTTGGAGAAGCCGTCGCTAAGGCGAGAAGGAAGCTTAAAAAGACTGGCTGTACCGTGCGCGCGGTACAGCCGGCTGTACGGTGTGTTTTACCTCTTTCTACACTCAATTGCTCAAACATCTTGCTTCTCGCCGTCTAAATTTTTTGTTGCCATGTCACCGAACTATCATTAAAGACTACAACTATTGGAGAACAAATTATGTACTCAAAATCTAATTTAATGATGTGGCACAATTTATGTAGACTAGACATGTGTGTATTGTGGATGCTCTTACATATTACCTCGTCCTATTTGGACATTATCAGTTTTGTATTGTGTGAAATAAAATATGAAGTTAAAACTTTGATATTGGAATTTATAAGAATAAAAGTAAAACATGTTGACCATTACTTTGTAAGTTTGTAGTTTTTTTTTTTTGAGATCGTAAGTTTGTAGTTGAATGAACAACAATTATTTCTTTTACTACAATTGAGTTACTTTGTACATTAGAGATTACTACAGTTGAATTAACAACAATTTTCTTCTTTCTAGAGATTACAATTCTTAAACAACAATTATTTCTTTTACTACGTATTTTTCTAAAACTCACGTCAAATTCAAATGCTTCTGGTACTTTGTAGTTGAATGAAAAAATTGATATGTCAAAATGGATAAATATTTAATTTTATAAATAATACCTGGTATCACATGAAGTTGCGTTCATTTGTAAATTGTGAAGTTATTATGCAAAGAGGTTGGTGTCAAGATAATAAAATGAACGTTTTTTTGTTTTTTTGAAAGAAAATGAACGATTTTTAATACATTATACATGGCAAGTAAGACTAACATAGAATATGAATTAGTTTTTTATACGGAGTATGAGATATCACTATCTCCGATTGCAATTATCTATAGTGATGTGAATCGTGTGATGATTAAAAGTAGTTCTAAGTTCAATAATTCCTTTTCGGTGGCTGGTCAAGCCGAACCCATTTCGAGTAGCATGAGCAGACACACTGCGTTACGAGTCTACATTGTTGCAGGGTTAGCGAACATAAGTGCTTTTATATGGCGTTTTTGTTCTTTGTCTCACCCTAGTGTAGTATTGAACGCTATGATTGTTAAGATATTATCAATAAAATGATTATTTGATTTTTAAAAAAAAGTTCTATTGGTATCTTAATATAATGATAACACAATTGCCAATCGTGTGCCAATTTTTTAATTATAACTATTTCATCCGTATATGTACTTTTATATCAAATACATCGAATTTTATAATTTTTATGATCGGATATGCTATAAATACTGTTATATTAAATTAGAATAAAAATTATTATTAAAAGCTATGCTAAATATGGAGTAACTAGAATTGCATAATATAATTTTAAAATTTAGATATACAATATTGTTGTCTATGAAAAATTATTTAATTTGATATGTTTGTAGAAAAAAGTTACAAACATTTAAAAAGTGAAAAAATTTACAACATTTTTTAAGAAAGATTAATTTACTACGAGCTTTGGTAACACTGAAATTGGCTGAATTAGCTAATTCTGCTAAAATTTATCACATTCTGGCTGAAGTGGCTATATTGACTGATTATGCTGATTTATGAAAAATTATATTTCAAATATTTGTTATTAATTAATCAAATAAAAAATTATATGAAAAAATAGCCCTCTACAGTAACTTAAGTCAATACAGCCATAAAAGTAATTTCAACCTTACTTTTTCTTATTATTTCAAAATTCAGCACACAGAAACAAAAATTACGTGTTTGGTGAAAAAGCTGGTTGATAAGCCTGATAAGTCGAGAAAAGGTGTCACCAAACGGGCTCTACGTAGTGTTACATAGGAGCCAATCGGTAGTTGAACATAATTGTGTCCCCCGTAAAAGCCATGATATATTGATAACATTTAGGGTCTATTTGCAACAGTTTCTGCTTTAAAAAAGTGTTTTTTTAATGAAATGGGAAGAAGTGATTAAATAAAAGTTGATAGTGTTTGAGAAAAAATGATTTTGAAAAGTAAAAGTTGGTAGTGTTTGGTAAAATAAGTGTTTTTTGTGTATAGAAAAAGTAAAAACACTTTTGACACGAAAGCCGAGAAAAATAAAAGTGATAGTGTTTGATAAAATAAATGTTTTTAAGTCAAAAACTGAGAAATGTTTTTTTTAATCATTTGCAAACCAACCCTTACTAAGTCAAGTTTCCATTATATATTTTTTTATATATAAAGTGGGAATCAAATAAAAAGATGTATGCGCCCATTGCATTTCTTGATTGCAAGGCTCTTAGGATTTTGACTCTTGTTTTGATTTAAGAACCATATAGTGCCCACCCTTACTAGCTTGAGAGTTGAGACGAGGTAGTCGCCACCCATATAACGGTTTACACATGAGAAATTGAGAATCATGTGTAGTCATGGCCTCGGGCCGGGTGACCCAACCCGGAACCGGCACTGTTCCGGCCCGGCCTGAACCGGTGGCCCGGCCAGTGACCGGTCCGGGTAGGCCCGACCCGAGGGGTTTCCGGTCCAGGCTCGGGTCACCCAAAACATGAACCGGCCTGGCCGGTTTGGGCCCGGTTCCGGGCTTAATTTTTTTTCCAATTTTTTTTAAATCCCCGGGTCGGGCTGGGTATTTTGGGTCATTTGGTATTTTGGGGTGGTTTGGGGGGTTGGGGGTTGGGGGGGGTCGGGGGTAATTAGCAAAAGGGAAAAAAATGTTAGAGGCCCGGCCCGGACCCAACATTTCCTAACCGGCGTCTCGGTCGGGCCTAGGCCCGGCCTGGGCCCACCACTAATCATGTGATAGCTGACAAGAGAGAGTTGAACCCAAAAACCTGATAACACATAACACGTTCGGTCTCGAAAAAGAGAGTTATAAAACGTTTACCGACGACATTCAAAACCTTGCAGTGCTTAAGTTTAAATACGAGAAAATTATGAGCAGATAACGAACGGTCTCATGAGATGTTATCACTCATCAGAAGAAATTATGCAGAAGCATTGCGAACAGAGAGAGGTGGAAGACATTAACAACAGGACAAGCTCAAAGCATCAAGATTACATACTCGTGTCTTGCACTTGTTCTAATACATACAACAATAAACGTAGTATTAAATTCCAGTGACCGCACAGAATTCACTCAGTCAGACAGCACCTCCTTAGCATCAAATTCTCTTAAAATGGCCATTTCACAATGTCAATCCTAGTATCATAATAGACTGCTACTAAGTCACCTTCAACCCAAATAAGATGTGAGTTCATTTTCCTATCCACTTCTACGAAATTTAGATTGGAATACCAGTACTAAATCTCACTATATTAGTATTCTCTTCAAGGCTATATATAGATTCAAAATAGGATAGTAAAAGCATGGTTGAAAGTTGCAACGAGATAAGTCCAAAGTACAAGCTAATCCTACTCGATCAACTAATGCAAGAAAAAGTTGTTTATGATTTATATTTGCTGGTCTTCCACGCTTTACCGATACCTCAAGTTGAAAATATTGTTCCTACACCTATACGCCGGGTTTTCAAGATTTCAAGATCTCATTTTCACCATTAAACATGCATCACGTGTTTTGAATGTCCTGAAATTAGATTCTTAGCATCTATGTTTAAGCAAATAAATATCAAGAAGTGAGAAAAGATTTTAGGAAATCAAGCTTGTATTGTGATACGAATATACCATAGATTCTTGAACTACAAAATTTTTAAGCCTGCATTTTTTACATTGTTCTGGCCATTTGAGAAGATACACGTACTACAGAGGTTGCTTCCAACAGTCCGAGGGCTCACTGGAAAAAAAAAAAAACAAAAATATATGTTGTATGTAGACAAGAACCACTTCGAATACTTGAGGAAAACTTTCCTCGCCATTGTCCTAAAAAGCTATTAGTCAAGTTGCAAGATGTCAGACTCATAACCTGCTAGCCTGAAAAAGAAAGGGAAAACCGAATTATCCCAAAAAAGTACAAGGCAAAGAACCAAAAAGTAAGAATGTTATATTACAGCTCAAGGAGAATATAAGACTAAAAAATAGCAACCAATAAAAGTAAGTTTGCAGAATTTTATGTGTCTCATGGTTGGATCAGAACTGCAAACTTACTTTAGAACTACATCTTACATAATTCAGGTCTCTCCTGCCTCCCCAGAAACAGTTCCCCCCTGTGAAATAGCGCTCAAGTAAGGAACAGATGAGTCATAAATCCAGAGAAAATTGTAAGTTTGCCTGATATACAAAAATATCACCTCAGGCTTTCCTTTTCCATTTGTTCGCGATGGAGCATCAGACTCAGATTGTGAAAACCTGAAAAGTTATATAGATTTATTCAACATGCCATGCCCTAATCCTTCCTAATGTTTAGGGGAAGAAAAGTGCATCTGTTACCCCTCTGATTATATATTCTAAAAACTATTTAAAAACTCATTAATTTTGATATTATACAAATGTTCTACTACGTATAAAACAGTTTTGAGAATGTACAATAAGGATTAAATCCCATGAAATAGCATTTTCATTTTGGATCAAAGTGATAATTGGAAAAGAGGTAAAAACCTGCTACTTCAACCTAAATATAGAGACTAGTAATGAAACATGAATACATAGGTACTGAATCAACTATATGGTCAAAACTCAGAACATAAAGACTAAAGTGCATTTTTCTCAACAAAAAACGCTTCCACTGTAGTGACTTAAAAGTTAAAACAGCCAAAAATAGCTTTTGAATAACCTCATAGCTCTTGCTTTCTTTTTATCTTCCTCCACAGGATCAACTTTTGCGACTGGCGCAAACCTTGCAAGCCTTGCTTTCTTTTTTGCTTCCTCGTCCGTTGGGGCAACTTGTTCAAGCCCAAACCTAAGAGCATGATAGAGAACTCAACCACAAACAACACTAGTAATATGAATACAATATACAATTACAGAAAAATAGACAATGGATCCGTGTTTTGCTTCAGGAAAATAGAATCCAGTTGTTTTAAGGTCCATTGGAACTCGGAAAACAAAAAAGAAAGACATGGAAGAAAATGTAAGGGAAATTTGGAAGGAAAGAAAATGCAAGGGTAAACAAAACATTTTCTGAAGCTCAGTAAATTTATTTTGTTAAGCCATCTACTCATCTAATCTATACGTTCCTTGTACATAGACATTGAAATCTGAAGTCTGAACATATGTAAACAAAAGTTTTTAAAACATTACTCATATTTTTCATTATCATTTTCAATTTCATTGGCAATAGCGAACATATTCTTAAATGTATGGGGAATAACTTCCTCTTTTGAAAGGGAAAATCATTCTTCATGAACAAATTTCCATTGTTTCCGTTTTTAACATTAGACACTATATTATTCAAAAATGACCCCCATGGAAATCATTAAGCAGCAACTTTTATTATATTTCTTGCAATCAAACATACCATAATGGATACAAGTAGCTTACCTCTCTGCCCTAGCCTTCCTCTTCACTTCCTCTGCTTTATTTGATGAATCTGATCCAGGATTTGAAGAAGTGGTGCCAAACCTAAATTAAGAAATGTCCAATTCAAAAGAGTAATACAAATACCTATAAGAGCATCATTACTAGAGTATAATTAACAAGAAAACATGACCAAATAACTGCATGATGAACAATAAGATCATATTATTTGAATTTACTTATTCACAAATAATGAAACCAGTAAGAGATGCAAAGATGTTAGCTAAGTATTGCTCTGCACCACCTAGTCCTGCTGGATTCTCAACGGAACAAAGGGCTAATTATCCCAAGAAAAGTACAATTAAAGGCATCAAGATCATTTCATCCTGCGAAAATGGACTTTCAAAATCATAGTATCTAACTAGTCTATACATTTTCCACATATGCCACAAAAAATATTTAAATGGGAAAAAATATAACTCCATGTTCCACTTCTGAAGATGGGTGGTATACTCAGTGAAGAAAAGAAATCCAATAAAAAAAGACCCTATGGGAAAGGAGAGCATCGAAACTAGAACTTATTTACGTAGCACATGCATTATAAATATATAGGAGTACATAATTAAAAATGTATGAGATGATAAATCTGTGTGCTGGAAGTCTAGAACAAGAAGGGGGGTGATAACATTGTAGAGTAACTTATTGCAAACTAAGGAGTGTTTTCAATCAAAACTCTGTACTCCTTATATTATTTCATTAGAGCAGTTTAGTTGCGCAATCTCAAGAAAGTTTAAATGAGACGCTCCTATAAATGGTCTGTGTGTTTTAGTGTTGAGGGTTTTACCAATTTAATTCTTGGTTCACTTCGATGATTTTCAATTTTACTACAAGAACCCAAGATTTAGAAGAACCCAGGTTCACCTTCTCCAATTACAGAGATTCGGAGCAAGGTTTAGTGTAATGTATTTCTTTGAAGTCTTTTTGTAAACCTAAGGAACCCAAAGTACGACATAGATTTTTCTCATATACGAAGCAGGGATCAACAACGTATTTGTCAAATGTGCTCGTTTGGCATGATAAGGAAAACAAAGATTAACAGAATTTCAATAAAAATAGAAATGAACAAAACCCCTAACCCTAAGTTGGACTTCGGTATCTACACGTACCTTTCAGCTCTCGAATTTCGTTTTTCTTTTTCAGATAGTTGCACGGGCACTCCGAACCTCTCGGCACGCTTAATCTTCTTCTGAATATCAACTTCGCCGCTGCTGTTGTTGACCACGGTGGTGGTGACCGCTGTCTTGGATTCGCTTGGAGGCTGGATGGCGGTGCGAGCTACTTCAGATGCATCAGAATCCGGCTGTTGAGATGGCGACTGCGGTAGGGTTTTCGGGTCGACTTCAGCGTTAGGCGCGGTTGTCGTCGTCATGTGTGTGGTGGAGCAGCGAAATGAAACCGTGGCGGGGAGGCTGAAGTATGATTCTGCTAATTAGGAGAGCTATAAGATTCTGGCAGCAAGTTCCTCAGCTTGCAACGGTATGTCCTTACTTGGAAAAATTGTTGGAAAAATGTGGGTGTCCGCTCGTAATAATCTCAATATTTCAAAATAATTCTAATTTTAGAGACCTTTTGTCAATAATGGTCCGAAGTGACAGACTATAAATAAATTTCTATAATTTCTAATGTGGATGAGAAGAGATACAACAAGTAATCCCTATATATAATACCAACTTTTAACTTTTACGCTTAAAATTCACTTCTTAAAGCGGGTAATATCTGGTCATGGACCACTATTGCCGGACGGTCCATATAATTGGGATTATACAAAAATAATCAATAGTTAGGATTATTATTAGCAGACGACAATAGTTGGAATTATTATTTTCAATTTTTCATTTTACTTTACTCTCCCTAATTTATTTTGATTATGCATATTTTTTCTATCAAAAGTATTAGCGAAATAAAAATTAGTTATTATTCAAAAAAAAAAAATAGTTATAAGAATATCATCAATAATTGATTTTTTTCAGATTAATGTAAAAATAAATTATTTGCAAAATTAGGACCGTATTAAAAATGTTTATCAAAATGTTTATCAAAATGTATATCAAAGTAAATATATGTTTTTAAAACTATTTTTCATTAAAAAAATATTTTATTAATTTACATAAACATACATATATGTGTGTGTTTATAGAATATTTAAAATTTACATTATTCACATGCTCTACTGTGATTGAATTTTATTTATTAGTATGTTATAAATTTAATTTTTGAAAAATATTATTAAATTCCTCCCATTAAAGAAATACGTTAATAGTCAAATTTATGTGTTGACAAAAATAAAAATGAAAATATAGTACTTGCAACTAATAAACATCGAGATATTACTTGGGGCAGGCAGGGCTGGCGAATCCACCTTGCATGAGCAAGCAGGTGCATGTAGACAAGGTAATATAGTAATGGAGCGGGGCTGAATATTGCATTATCCGTCCCGCTCTGTGATATTGTGGTCGTTAACTAATGATAACACTCGTGGCTAGTTAGATATAAGAGTGATGTGAGATAATAATGGTAATTGCCGAATTAATGTTACTATTAAAATGCTTAATTCTAGTTCTAATATTATTATTATTGTTATCTTTACATGTATAGGACATGTCACATATTGAAGGTGATGTTCTTGTATTTATAAAGTTATTCATGTATTGGTATGCCAATTATCCATTTGATTGAATGGTCTTTTCAACCATTGAAGTTTTTCTATTTATAACATTTTAGAGTTGCTACCTCACATTGTAAGAAATAAAATCAACAAAATCATAAATTATTAACGCCTCTACAAGTATACTATGTCACTAATAGTTTTTTATGTTACTGTAGAAGTATCACGTCACCACCTGTCACTTATCAGTGTTATTATCGTTTACATTGATATTATTTTCGTTGTAGAATATGTCATCGTGGGTGTGAGAATCATTTTCCTATATTGAAAGTATGAAAAAAAATTGACAAACTTTTTCTCATGACTTCCTTTGTTTTTGCTGACAATAATTTTTATCATAGTTGTTGGAAGTGATTGCTAGAGGCAGCAAGTGCAAGTGTGAGCGTGCACGCGATTCGGTAGAAATTAAAAGGAAATGAAATAATTTAAATTAATTAATGAAAGATTGAGGGCGTTCATAAAGAAAACAGATCTTTTTATGGTAAACAGTCTTATATGAATCAATTAAAATTAATCTAAACCAATTTAATGCGAAAAATCATGAGATTAGACAAAAAAAAAGTAGTCACACCGAAGCAAATAACTTGGATTGCATATAACTTATGGACAATCACAAGCCAAAAGTGACCATGCATATTGATCATCTCTCCTTTAATCTCAACAAAAATTCTCTGCAACCAATCCTTCAAAATAATATTACCTCCGTCTCATTTTGTGTTTCTCATTGAGATTGACACGCTTATTTTGAAAACAATTAAATAAGATAATTTGAAAGTATTTATATAATTAACTATGATGAGTATTTTACACAATGATGTGATTGATGATAAATTCGATGTCATAGGTGTATAATTTTATTATTTGAAGATTAATTTGTCGTTTAAGAATGATAATTACTTTCTAAAATAAATATGAAGCTGTAATTGTGACATCTAAAAAGGACAAGTGGGAAATTTAAGTTACCAACCTCCAAGGAAGATAGTACAATATAGTTTATGACCCAGACCCAGTGACCCACAACCTTCTACCAAACTGATAGAGAATAAAAAATACAATAAAGCAAAATAGCTACCAAATTGGCGAACCAATCCAGCTTGAGGTACACATTTTCATACGCACACCTACACACTCATGTTTGTGAAGAGTATTTTTTTGTCTGTATACAGACATAACGTATTTTCTGTCTGTATACAAATAAAAAGATACTCTTCACAAACATGAGTGTGTAGGTGTGTGTATGAAAAATGTGTACCAATAGATTTTTTGATTGGCGAACAGCTGAAAATGATCAAACATTGCACATGTAAAAAATGATAACAACAAGCCATCAATGTTCAGCAATAACATATTACTGTTTGATTCATCTTGATTCTCACCTTAGAGCAATGTTCTAAAAGGCGTAAGGCGTTCCGAGGTGGCACGTCCAAGCCTTAAGCCTTTGGAGCCTAGGCGGGCTTAGGCGTCACTGAGGCGTGAAAAGGCGTTTTGAATTTTTATTATTTATTTTAGTTTTTCTAGAACTATTTTAAATATTTTAATGAAATATTAGATAATGCTATTCAAAAACATCATACTTATCTTATTTTCAACAACAAAAAATCTTCAAATCCTAACTCTTAAGCCTAATCTTCAAATCCTAACTCTTAAGCCTTAAGCGTTTTGTATCAAGGATGTTGGAAGTGTGACCTCTTTGTCTAATTAAATTAAAGGTACTACAATGAAAATGTTATACACTTTCAAATCTTAAGTAATAAGGTAAGTCACACTGATTAAAGTTATAAAAAAAACTTCCAATCCTAAATCTGCAGGAGTATACACTTTTGAAAGAATATATTACTTAGAGCCCGTTTGGTAGAAGAAAAATCGGCTGGTTTGGCTGATTCTGTTGAAATTTCTGAAGTTATGGCTGAAGTGGCTGCATTGGCTGGTTCTACTGATTTAAAAAAACAATTAAAATATATTTTATTTATAAAATAAAGAAAAAATTATATGTAAAAATAACTAAAATGGTCATCTACAGTAACTTCAGCCAATACAGCCAGAAAAGTAACTCCAAACTTACCTTTTCTGCTTATTACGCAATTCAGCGCGCTAAAGCAAAAATTACATATTTGGTAGAAAAGTTGGCTGATAAGTCTGATAAGCCGAAAAAGGGTGTTACCAAACGGCACCTTAGTTTGATTCAAGTTACTAAAATGAAAATGTGATATTTTATAAACCATATCTGTTTTAATCATAAATATATACTTGTTTCTGATAATGATAATGAATTTTCCATCATGAATGATGATGAAAAGAATATACTTTGAACAAGTTTAAACGTTACCAATTGGTGGTTGAACAATTTTATTCTATACTCCCTCCGTCCCGCTATGATTGTCCTATTTTATCATTTCGGTCCGTCCCACTAAGATTGTCTCATACCTTATTTGGTAAAGTTTGTATGGTTCTAAATCATTCCTACTTTATTCTTACTTTATCAATTCAATATCAACCATATAAACCCATTTTTATTAATAACCGTGTCATCTCCTCTTGTCCCAAACTTAGGGGGATGGAGGTAGTAATACCAAAGCCGAAATGTAATCCAAGTTGCAAGAGAAGGTTTTGTGTGTTCCTTTCTATTCTTCCTCATAAGGAGAACTTAAATTTCCCACACCGGTTGAGCAAACAACTCTTTACCCCAATGTTGCTATAAATATAAGAGCACTTCTCTACTTCAATTCCAATAAAGGTAGCTTCCCGTGACGCAAGTGGGTAAAATAAGTACTTTTTGTGTTTGAGAAAAAGTGATTCTGGAAAAGTAAAAATTGGTAGTGTTTGGTAAAATAAGTACTTTTTGTGTAATAGAAAAAGTGAGAAGCAGTTTAAAGCACCCTTCTACCTGCTTCTAGCTTTTAGCTTTTAAGTGATTAATTTAAGCAGAAGCTGTCATTTGAAAACACTCTTTTCAACTTTTTTTAAGCCAAAAGCTGAAAAACGCTTTTTTTAAGCAAACCCAAACACTCCTTTAGAACAGTACTGCCTTATAGAGATATATCTCACTTGCCTGAACACCAACGACATGTTTTTAATTGGACTATAATATGATATGGTAATGTATGATCTTTTGTATTTTTATAAATGCATAACTAGTCCCTAAACTATTGGCATCATATCATTTTGGTTCCTGAACTAACAAATCTATCATTTTAGTTCCTAATCTATGTAATTCATATTAATTTGGTCCACTAACGGTTAGTTAGTGCATGTAAATCAACATATTTATAGGACAAAACATAACTTATAAAATTCTGATTTAATATCTAAATAAATTAGAATGAAAACTACTATCAAATCATAATACAATGTGTTGTATAAAGTTATAACATAATATAATACCTTCGTTCTCTTTGAAATGCAACATTGGACTTATTGCATTATTCACATGTTCTACTTTGACTCTATTTTATTTAATACGGAGTAATGTATTATAAATTTAATTTAAAAAAATGTTAAATTCCTCTCATTTAAAATTTTCCAATTTTTCTTTAATTTTTTGTTAAGAAGGAATTAAAGATATTAGTGGTCAAAGTTGTGTGTTGGTAAACGTGAAACTGGTGTGTTGACAAATTTTGAGAACTATACAAATATTAGTAAAAAAAATAGAAAAAAATAGATTTCGAAATTTGAAAATGAGAGGAATTTAACACTTTTTTTAATTTATTTTATAACACATTACTCTGTATTAAATAAAATAGAGTTAAAGTAGAACATATGAATAATGCAAAAAGTTCAATGTTGCATTTAAAAGAGAACGGATATAATATATTACGATAGTATGTCTTAACGCGTTATATTATGATTTGATAGTAGTTTTCATTCTAATTTATTTAGATATTAAATCAGATATTTATAAGTTATATTTTGTCTTATAAGCATTTTGATTTACACATACATGCACTAACTAAATACATTCCGTTAGTTTAATATGGATTACATAGATTAGGGACTGAAATGATAGATTTGTTAGTTCGAGGACCAAAATGATATGGGACTAATAGTTTAGGGACTAGTTATGCATTTTACTCTTTTTTATAATTATCCGAGTCTGGTTTGATCTGATACTCTGATCTGATTTAGTCTGATTTGAGACAAATTAGAGTTCAAATAAAATTGAATGCACGATGACCTTTGTAAAGAATAGAAAAAAAAATACGAATACAATAATTAAATGCAGTTGAAAACCAACATGACAAGTTGACAACTTTGAGACACCCATCGGTTGGGAAGCAGTCACTAATATTCAGGGGCGGCCCTAGGGGTGCAAGGGGCGGGCGCCCTAGGCCCAAAAAATATGGATAAAAAATAGGCCCAAATTTAGTTCTTTGTAACAGGTGTGAGTAGGCTGATTTTGCGATCCTAAACTAACAATTTTTTGTGTGGAATTTGTTGAAGTTCTTCTGAATGGATTTTTCTAGCGAAACTTATGATCATGTTTTCTATGAAGTTTAGAGTATGTAAGAAAAGAACCAGTTTAAAGTTTAATTTAGAAGTTAGCTAAATACATTATTGAAAACACTGTGTTTTATACATATTTTGGTGCATTGTGTTTCAATAATTTATTTAATTGACTTCACGATTGCATTTTAAGTTGAATTTTTATGGACATAATCTACACTTGATGAAAAACATTCTCTTAAAATTTCATAAAGAAATTCCACTCGAAAGCAGATTAGTCTGATATGATTATTTGATTAGTTTATTAATTGATTCCGTTCATGGTTGTTTGATTTCTTAATTGTTGATTGTTTTCTATTGAGTATAGGTGTTATAACTTGTTGATTTTGTTAAACAACCATTTTCAATTATGATAAAATTTATAAACTTAATTAATTATAAAGTGTAATAAAAATGATTGAATCTGAATACGATAAATACAAAAGAATAGAAGATTAGAGAAAGTGGCAATAAGTAAAAAAAGTTCAATGAAAAAGTTTGTTTGTGTAAAGAAGTCAAATTCTGAATGTCCTTCTCAAGATGAGAATACATTGAAAAACAATAATTTAGCTACTGAAAATGAAATAATTTAAAATGATTACATCATTGGAGATGGATTTAGGAGGTGATAATAATAGAGTTAATTCCTCAAATATATGACTTGAACATTAGTAAAGTGTACAAATAGGACCATCATTGTTTCCTCGTTAAATAAGGATCACCAATACTATAATACAATTGGTTTATACAGAATAGGGTTTTATAATTTTTTAATAAATGTCTTGAAATATTATTATTATTATAATTATTGTGCATGTCATTTTAGATAGAAAAGAATTCTACAACTTTTATAACATTAGGCCTATTTTAACTTTTCGCCCCTATGACTTCAAACTTACATGGTCGCCCCTCCTAATATTGAATCGGAGTAATTATCATGGAAGAATAAGATTCTAGACTAGTCATACAACCGGCATTTTTGGTATTAACTCCAAGTTTGAGACTTATAATTACGGTATTCCTTTCTGTTCTTCTTCTTCTTTGTGCCGCCGCTCCACTGCTGTTCTTGGTTTTACTTCCTTTTTTTATTTTCTTTTTCCTTTTTGTTTTCTTTCTTTATTTTCCTTTACTTTTTTATTCAAAAACCTTTGCTTTAATTTTTTGTTCAATTATTATGTAAATGTATAATATAAAATATTAATACATTATTCGAGTTTTTTTCTTTTTTTCAATCAACATTCAAACTTAAGTTTTTTTTTGCGTTATAAAATATTTTAGGTATTAATGTTTTATTTTTTTGTTTTTTAATTTAAGATAAATATTTATTAGTTACTAAATATTGTGTATTAATTACTAACATGAGTTAATTACTAATAAGAGTTAAATTATATACACGAGAGCAAATGTCATGATACTCAATTACATGTTTCTGATAATCAATTGATGAGATTTGATCATTTGATGTTCATTGAAAATGTCTTGATGCTCAACTAACCAAGCTTATAATTTTGATATCGTTTCTCATATGGTAAATTATGTATGCTCATTTGGTACTGGTGTTATGCTCATTTTAAAATGTTATGTCATATTGCAAAAGCACTATATTACATTAAGTTTACGTAGAAGTTGATTATAGACAATGGAGCACAAGCCATGATATTCAATTGCATTTTTCTAATACTCAATAGAGGATGTTTAATGCTCAAATAAAATGTTTTATTGTTCAACTTATAACTTATAACTTTTATATTACTGCTTATTTTGTAAGTTACGTGTACTCAATTGATATTTCTATTATGCTCATCTTTAAAATGTCATAACAATGCATATTCCAAAAGTACCATATTACATTAAATTTGCATATTGAAATTCATAGAAATTGGTTATAGATATAACTTAATGAGTTTTTTTAAAAGAAAAAATAAGAAAAAGAAAGTGAATTACAATACAGAAAGTTGATATCACAATACCCAATATTCGACTCTTAATACTCAGTAGAATACGTATGATGCTCATTAAAAGTGTGTTAATGCTCATCTAACGAAAACCGAGATTTTCACTGAAATTACGAAAATGTCACCACGTTTTAGTTGTGATATCGGCTTTCTTGTAATAACACGGTGCTCATTATTAGATGCTTAATACTCATTGAAATTGGACTGTTGCTCATTAACAGTACACTAATGATCATTTAGCAGAAACCGCATTTTTACATTAATTACAAAAATGCCACCGAATTATTATTCCATTTTTTCCGCCGGCCTTTTACTGGGCCGGCTGTACGGTGTTAACGATACAACCAGATGTACCATATACATACTCTCATAATTTTTTCTCAAAAGTTTAATTCTTTTTTAACGGTAGATTTAGTATCATTTTTTTTTCAAAAATATGAATAAAATTAATTCCACCTTTGGTCCTACGAGTTTCGTGTCAGTTCCACCTTTAGTCCAAGTTTTTCACTTATTATACTTTTGGTACTTGACTAATATATTTTAACCGTTTGTGGTCATTTTCTGGCAATTTTAACAATCTGAAACATTGTCGAAAGGACCATATATGCTCGAAAATCCAATAATATCAAAAGTGGAAAAAGTGAAAGATTTAAACTAAATGTGAAATTGACCTCAAACTCGTATGTACGAAAGTGGAATTTATCCGAAAATATTATCGAAATTAAGTTTATTTAAAAAAATATGAAAATGTGAAAATGTTAATATAGTATGATTTATTCACTAAACGTGAAAATGTGAAAATTGAATACTCATATTATAAACATTTATACTAATCTTTTCCATTTTGATTGTCTTTTTTTTTTGCAGACTCCAGTCTCAATTTACTTATATTGAAGTCATATATGTTTTGTTGCTGAAATTTCCCTTATGTATCTGAAGCTTATCTCACACTTTTGTATCTGAAGTTTATCTCACACTGTTTGTGCCAAAGCCAAGCCCGGACATCTTCAACCAACATTTGAAGATCCTACCGGTCTGAAACCATGAAATTGGCTTCAATTATCCACCATAACAGCCTCCAAGCCTCACCTTTGGCCTTCACCAATGGTTCCTTCAGAAATTATCCAGTCTACTCATTCCATCCGAACTCAATACGGCCTCGGGCTCAATTTGCTCAATCTTACTCTCCAACACCATTGTTAGGTAATGAAGTTCAACTACGAGTTACTGGAAAAAACTTCAATTTTTAAGGCACGAAAAATTACTAATTTATGCATTTGAACCCTCAGCTGGCTCTGAACGGAGGTATAATTCAAGAATTTTATGCTCAAGAAAAACTGAACAAGGAGAACAGTTGTCTACATCAGGCAATAATTTTAATCTTTGGCCTGTCCTTACTTCTCATATCTAACATCTTATTGTATGAACAAAGCACCATATACGAACTCATGCAGTGCTTTTGGAACTTTGGCCTATGCGCTTAAATTTTAGCTATGTGGGATAGTTGTCCAGAGAAAAATTGTAGGCAACTAGGGTCTTTTTGGAGTATTTTTTTCAGAGAGATTGGCTTATCAGAATTGTGGCCATTGTTGAATGCATAAAAGTTGCTGCTGCTGGAACTATTTAGAAGTATCAGGAATTGATAGCTGATGCCAATCGGTTGTATTCCCTGTTCTAAGCTAATATTGGGTGGCAAAACTGTTCTGCAGGGAAGGACATGTCTCATCCACAATCAGTTGACAGTGTCAACGACGACGGGTCTGAGAATAATTTATCTTCTGTTAGGACGGTAGCTCTATGTGTAAGTACTTCGCTTGATCATTGACTCATGGTTGTACCAAATCGTCAATGTTATATCTCATGATATTGAACATTCTAATTGAAGGGAGTAAAGCCTTTCATTATTTTTAGGTGTTGTCAGCAGTAGCGTTTGGTGCTGGTTTGGGTTTCATGGGTGGAGCGGAAAAGGCATCTGAATTTTTTGCTGGGTACAAAACTGTTGATCCCCGTCTGCATTTCCAATTACACAAGCTATACATTACTTCAGTGTTTATTCAATATATTGTCTACAACTAAATTGTAATGTCATATTGTGACTTCTCTCTTCTATTATATAGATGGCTTATTTTTCTTCATCACTCTTCTGGTGGGAATGTGGGATTAGGTTCCAATCAGTAATATGATAATTCAATATTAGTTTCACTAATTCAGCTATTCACATAAATTGTCAGGTATATCCTAGAGCAGAGCTTGTCAGTTGACAACTTGTTTGTCTTTGTTTTGATATTCAAGTATTTTGAAGTGCCCTTGATGTATCAGGTACTGCATTAGTCCATCTTAGTAGTTAGTACATTCTGAAATTTGCTACTGACCACGTTTGGTCCTCAATCTAGTTTCTCATTTGTTGACTGTTAATGGCTGTAATCTCCGTGCTTTATAGAATCGAGTGCTTTCATATGGGATTGCTGGAGCAATAATATTCCGATTGTCAATCATACTACTTGGGACAGCAACTCTTCAGGTTAGCATTTAACTCCCTTCTGGTATTTAGTCTGAAGTGCAGTCACCTCTACCCTTCACAACTGTATCACTAATAAGATTTTCTCAAATATTCCGGTATTATATTTAGAAATTTGAGGCTGTTAATCTACCATTGGCGGGGCTACTCCTATACTCATCATTCAAGGTGCCATATCTTCCACGGCTGTTGTATCAATCCTTTTGCAATCTTCAATTATTTTTACTCCATAATTCCTTTACCCTTGTTTGCCTCAAATCAAAAGTAGTCTTTTGAGCCATGACACCGGTCATTGAAGAAGAAGATAATAAATGATGTGGAACAGTATTTTAGAAGGCTGGGATGGGTTTTACATACTGGGAAGGGTTTTAGTGGGGTTACTTTACTCCTTTGAAAGACAAAAAACACAATTGACCGATTGTTAAGGAAAGTGATATAATTTGGTTGATATTAAATTTGTAAAGTATGAATTAATTTGAACCACAAAATTATTAGTCTGTTAACAAATATGGTACCTGACAATTGAAAAAAGTAACATTGAACAAGATAGTGGGACGGGGGAGTAATTATTAAATTTATTCATATAGTTATAGTCATGTTAATTATCTATGCAATCTAGGAAATATAGTGTTTCAAATGGTTCTTATTATATATTTAAAAGGTCAAATAATAGTAACAAGTTACTAGCTTACTACTCCATACTAATTATTATTGTTATTACTAAACCTAATAGTTTGAAATTTATAAAGTAATCTAAGAATCGGTAACTAAATGTAAAGCAATTGATCCATGTCCACTAACACAATCGGTATCAGATATCCGCTAAATGTCGAACACCCCCTATGTGGTCATATGGATAACAATACTGCATGGCTATAGTGATTAAAAATAGGTGAAAGAAATAAGAAAAAAGACACTATTTCAAAATACCCTAGAATGGGGGAGTGAAATCTGAAGAGTTTGAAGGAGACCATAGCTCTCCTTCCTAACTTCTCCAACCAATAATTACTCCCCCGTCGACCATTCTCAGATGTAAATATGAATCTATTGTTCAGTAGAAAATCACTTTCATGAGTATCCTGATTTTTATTCAAATATTGATTTGGTTGACATTGCCTGTTCTAAGTAATATTTTTCATTTCAAAACAACAAATCAACAAAAAAGGTCGAAATAAAGGCGCTGTGTGTCAGAAAAGATAGATGGCAACAACTTTTCATAGAGATTTTTTTCCTCCCATTTTATCATAAAAGTTAAATCTTTTTCAAACATACAAAACTCCTCCAAAGTCTTCTGACCAAAGAAGGGCTTAAGAGAAAGTTCTATGTATGAAAATTGTTTCTTCTTCTTCTTCTTCTTCTTCTTTTCAAATTGGATATGAAACAAGTAAACATAAATCTGTATAAAAAATAGGTACCAACTTCTAATAGGCTGTCCCATGTGGCATCTGGAACTCCATTTAGGCTGTCTGTTATTATGATTGCATGTTGTTTACCTGTCTTACTAGCCATCAAACTCTATCTTATCATATATATTATAAAATTAAGTCAATTTTAGCTAAATTCATTTTACAGGTCTAAGTGGCAATCTGGCTGCCATGTAGGATGAAATTGGCAGAGTAACTGCGATAGAACGGCCTGTGAAACCAAAATAAAAGTTCAATACCCGTTTGGATACAAATTAGTTTTTAGTACTCGATTGGATACATGAATGAGTAGTTATGTTAGTGACCACATGCACATTTTCCGTTCATTTAATGTACTTATCTTGATTTCTTGATTTCATCTCTTCAATAAAATCCCAGTTCATTACAAGACAGAAAAATATGTTGCACAAGAAGTTAAGGTCAAATACTGATTGTAATTGCCTGATGCCGTCGATGATAAATTTTACTTGTCTTTTTGTCTAAACACCAAGTTTCCTTTTATCTTGTGATCTTGTTGGATTAAGATTTTCATGCAATCTGGTTCATAATATGTATGTTTATTTGTTTAATTTCATCACAGTTGTTTGCTGAAGAAGATGGAGATACTGATCTTTCTGAAAACTTCATAGTAAAGACTTGCCAGAGATTTATTCCCATAACTTGTATTTTCTCTCTCCCATGATCGTTGCATAAGCACATTTTTTTGTGATATTTTCCAACTAAAAAGACATCGACATTTTGGTTTTTGTGTGTATGTATATATATACACACAACACACACAGACATGCACACACACAGTAAATCAAAATCTATATAAGAATAACCTTTACTTTTATTATAAGATATTTGGGTCTCAAGTCCCAACATAGGATTTTGTTTGTACATATACCTGTATTCAGTTATAACCTCTCAATCAGTATACAACTACTATGGTCCTAATTATTATTTTTATATAGACTACGTACTGCCACCTTCTTTTTTAATTGCAACATTTTGACTATGACGTGCCGATGCCAGACTTTCACAATTACTGTAATTAATCATGTGTTGGTAAAAGTTGATAAAAGCTGTTACTTTGAAATTATCATTTAATAATGTTCTACATAATATGATTTGTTTACATACTTATCATTTATATATTTTGAGATTTATTCAGAAAAATTCAATTGGTGAATAATGCAAAATTCAAAGCCCTGCGATTTATAAAGAACGGAGGAAGTTTAAAATTCCACATGATAAAAATAACAGCCTAATTTGTAGGAAAACAAAACTTCACATTGATAACTAGACCATGTTTTTTACATCGTAACTTAAATTTATGAAAAACTTCACATTGATAAATAGACCATGTTTTTCAATATACCATATTGAAAAGTTCAAATGAATTTTATCTTTCCTTTCTTCGAGTTGCAGCTAAATATGATGGTGATCGATTCATAACAGTTCAGGATGGCATTTGGAAAGTACGCCTTCTTTGTCTCTTTACGTTTGTGTTACTGTTTGCTTATTTTTACTCTTGAGGAGTAATGGTTCAATAGCAATTATTTTTACTACTACACATTATAGAACTCCATTATTGTCCATTTTCAGTTGTATACATTTATCTAGACCAAGTTTTGTTAAACATGAATTGTTCCTTTAATTCTAACAGGCGTCACACATTTTGGACAGGCTACACCTTTACTCCTTACAGTGGCCGTAATTGAACTCAGTGATATTGCATTTGCTGTATGTGCTATTTCCATAGGAATATTTAGTTTTTAAACTCCTTGATTTTTTGTAAATAACTAATTATGATCTTGGTGATTATTTTCAGGTTGATTCTATACCAGCTGTTTTTGGTGTTACCAGAGACCCTTTCATAGTTTTCACTTCTAATATTTTTGCCATTTTAGGTACTGTTGCTCTAAATTCTCTCTTCATTTTAAATATCCTAAAGTTGTTGCTATGCTTGCCCAATTGCAACCAAATGGGTTTTTCCAAATCAAAGTTTAGAGAAGTAATGGATGCATTGGCATCTTCTGCTCTGCTTGGCTCAACTCTCAAGTCTGCAATCAAATTTTTATGACATATTTTGAAACATAAGACACCGTATTATGATTATAGCACTGTTCTTTTAGCCAAGAAAAATCTATCAATCTCGATGGGGTGATGTCTAGGCACCCTTACCAGAAGGGAGGAGGGGAAGTTATGCCAAGGCCAAAAGCCAAACCCCTACAAGGAAGAATTACCCCAAAGGATAAAATAATCACAGGGGAGTGGAACCTAACTACAAAAAGGCTTACTCAAAGAAAGAACATCACCAGTTAAGACTGGGATAAGCAAGAAAAAAGCATGTTGATATCTTGCATTTTTGGCACCGTTACATCCAAGATGCTGATATATTGTACTGTTTTGTGTTTAATGGTGAAAGCCCCCCCACCCCCGACCTCAGTGAGAGGAGTGCATGGAATTCAAGCACACAATATATGTCTTACCATTAAGGCCAATTTGTATGCAGGTTTAAGGTCATTATACACACTCATTTCTGGAAGTATGTCAGAATTGGAGTATTTACAGGTGATTGATTCATTCTTTTTCCATATGGAGGGAGCTAGTTGAGTATATATACATCAAACAATAAATAGATGTAATGATATTGGTCAGAAAAAATACCAGTCATTATCGGTTTGAAAAATTATTTAAATTAATCTGGGACATTAAGTGCTAAATACGTCAATTGAGGGCTCAAAAAGTTAACACCATTGAAGAATCTAATGTAAACTGACTTGATATGTTATACAGAGTAACTTATAATCTTTCAAGTCCTGAATTGATGACTTGTTTCCATGAAGCGGTAGTTTACTCGTTCGGGCCCACTGATAGATCTCCTAATCAAGTTAATCATAATTAACGATATAAACTTTGGAAATGACTCATTTCAGGGCTCAAAAAGTTAAAACCATTGAAGAATCTAATGTAAACTGACTTGGTATGTTATAACTTATAATCTTTCAAGTCCTGAATTGACGACTTGTTTCCATGAAACGGTAGTTTACTCATTCGGGCCCACTGATAGAACTCCTAATCAAGTTAATCATAATTAACAATATAAACTTTGTAAATGACTCAGTTAAAATGGTTGGTTTCTCAAACCGGGCATACCTTTGCGGTTTCATCACATGTTACTGATGTCTGATATTATCGCATGTGTTATGTCCCAATAGTCCTTTTGTTATTTCTGATGAAATCTAGTTTCTGGTGCGAACAGCCTGCAATTGGTGCTGTTTTGGGCTTTATTGGGTGTAAGATGATTCTGGATTTCTTTGGTGAGTCTAAATCATTGCAACTAATTCTCTCTTGTGTTTCTAAGACTCGTTGGAACTTGGAAAGTTACGGGGAAAGGGAAAAGATAGTAAGGATAATAGTTATTTTTATGTTCCATCCTACCTTAAAAATTCAAATAAAAATAAATTCGATTGAAGCATTACTGTTCTTTACAAGTACTTAGATTTCTTAGTACTGTACAATGTAAATATTTAAACATAATCCAAAAGTGATTTATTGAGTTTGAAGCAGTTCTTTACCCCCCCCACACATTTTCTTTCCTTGCAAAGTTTCCTTTCTATTTCCTGCGTATTTCCGTTTCATGACATTTCCGAGTCAAAAATCTACCCTAAACAGTAGTTGCACATGCAGGATTCCATGTTACTACCGAAGCGTCTCTTGCCGTTGTAGCCACATGTCTCAGTGGTGGGGTGTTGTTAAGTCTTGCCAAGGGGAAGTCTGATTAGAGGTACATTCGATCTATAAGGATGTGTGCCTGTCTATAGTTCACTGATCTAGTTTTTATGAACTCATCTGATGTTTTCCCCATGGACCCTTCTCAATCCTCAATTACCAAGAGTTATAAATGCTTATTCTTGACTCCTGTTTGGTTATCACTCTGGACCAAAAGCAGAATCCAGGAAGATAAGTTTAAGGGTGAGGGTGTTTTATTTTTCATTTATTTACCAAAATAATACGTAGTAGACTCCATTTATTAAACTGGAAAAGTTTAACCACTACAGCATGGCCTATTTGTTCAAGCCTATTGGTGTACTCACAGAGAATTTTTCTGAAGAACTGTGAGCTCGAGGGGCTTAATGCAGGCTAAGATGACAAGAAACTTCAAACTTATTCTCACTCCTCATCCCTAATATGTTCGTTTAATCAACTATGGACACTCTGTATAAAGCTCATGCCTCATGGCAATCTTCTACCACAGTACATTCACTACAATCAAAGCTTACTCATTCGGAATGTGTGCTCATTAATTGTTCATTGTACGTAGTTTTCATTTATTGGTGTACAGAAACATTATTGATGAAGCTTTAATTGCAATAAAATAATTAATCAAGCTTCTCTGTCCTCTCAATAAGTTTTTTTTTTTTTTTAAATTCTCAGGCTGATTTCAAACGTGAAAACCATTTTTAGACACTCTTGAATAGGCATGGCCTCGAGCCGGGTCGGGTCCGTGTCGGGTTTGGGTCGGGCCTAGGCCCGGCCGGGCTTTTTATGGTTGGGGGAAGGCCTGGGACCGGTCCGGGTTTCCATCGGGTCCGGTTCGGGCCGGGCCTCGGGCCGATTTATAATTTTTTTTTGCTTTCCTAACTACCCCCTGACACCCCCAACCCCCCCCCCCCCCCAAAAAAAAACACCCAGCCCAACCCGGGGGAAGAAAAAAAACTGAAAAAACCAAAAAAAAAAAAAAAAAAAACATTTTGGCCCGAACCGGGCCAGGTTACCAATTCACATACCCGAGCTCGCCCCCGCTTTACCCACCGGTTCGGGTCCAAGCCCGGTATCGGGCCAAAGGACCGGGCCGGTCTCGGGCCCGCAGAGTAGCGGGCCTGAACCAGGTCCAAGCCTACTCTTGAATGATTATTATAGGTGTTAATTATAGAAAAACAAAGTTTTGGTTTAGGGGTGCAAATGAGCCGAGTCGCTCGTGAGCCGCTCGAATCGAGTTCAGTCAAACTCGAGCCGAGCTCGAGCCTGGGCAGGGACGAGTGGCTTTTAGGCCTTGATGGGTTTTTGATCCACTTCTTCACGTGGGTATTGGGCGGACTCTGTACTAGGCCAATTACCCCAACATCCTGAAATAGGAAAAATAAAGTGGCCACTTCACAAGAGGAGCGTGACTAGGGGTGGACTCGGGCCAGGCGGCCCGGCCCGGTCACTGTTTTAACCGGCCCGAACCGCTGGCCCGACCAGGGACTTGGGACCGGTCCGGGTAGGCTCGACCCGCTGGGGTTCCGGGCCGGGCTCGGGCTTCTGAAAAGGTGAACCGGCCGGCTCGGTCCGGACCTATTTATTTATCTTTTCTTTTTTTTTTTTAAATTTTTTTTAAGATTTTGGGTTGGGCTGAGTATTTTGGGCCATTTGAGGTGGTTTGGGGTGGTTTGGGGGTGAGGGGGGAGGGTGTTGGGGGTTAATTAGGAAAAGCCAAAAAAAAATTAAGTTGAACCGAAGCCCGGCCCGGCCCGAACCGGACCCGGGGGTTACCCGGGCCGGTTCCGGGCCTCCCCTTTCATGAACTGAGGCCCGGCCGGGCCCAGGCCCAGGCCCGAACCGGCCCGAGTCCACCCCTAAGCGTGACAGACTATTTTTTGTCACTATGACTTTTTTGGACACTATGATTTTAGGAAAAGTTCAAATTGGCCACTAACGTTTTCAAGAGATCAAATAAACAGTGATGGACACTGAGTAACAGTGTTGAAATGAAAACAGTGATCCATCTATGTTTCTCTCTCTCGCTATCCACTCCAGATCCATTTCCACGCCTCCCAATCCCCCCTTTTAACCCAACAACATATCCCCCTCCCAAAAAAGCAAGCAATTGCGATAATGGATATTAGGTTAGAACTTAGAAGTTTCGTAGTTTTGCATCAATCGATCTAGCAGCGGCTTCCATCATCTTTCAATTTTCTTCTTTGAGATTCCATCGCAATTCAAGTTCAAAACAGAGCTTGAAGGTTTCAGAGGACATGCATAAAGGGAGAAGTCACAGGTTTGAAGTCACAGGTTTGCCAAAACCGCACAGGTTTGAAACTTGGTGGCATAAGACCAAAACTCATTTTAGCCTCCCAGCTTGCCAAAGCATTTTTTGTGCAATTGCTTAGATTTTTCACACGATTTGTAATAAAATTGAATTCCAACGCTTAAACCAACCATTTATCGAAAAAACAGTAAGATTTTTTGTTCAATGCAGACCTATTTTCTTTAGCTTTCTCTGAATTTTATCGGTTGCTTTGCATTTTTAAGATTAAATAAGCAGGCCTGACATTTCCTTCTCCTTAAACTTTACTTCGGACGGTCATTCTTTTTTTCTTTTCAATAGTTGAATTACAGAGGCGAAGTGACTGAGGGATAAATTTTGGGTAAATGATTTGGAGTGAATTGGAAGTCATCAACACACACGTCTGTTGAAGAAATAAAAGAAAAAAGAAACAATAAAAATTAAACAAACGATTCTCATTTTTAAGTGACACCGTTGAACAAGGAGTTACTTAATTGAAAGGGAAATTTGTTGATTTAGTCCTGTAACTTATAGCTATACCCGATATCGGTCCTGTAACTTTAGTAACTTGCAAATTGCATCCTGTAACTAATAAGTTGGTGCAAATTTGGTCCTTCTCTGCCGGAACTTACTAATTTCGTCGGAAAAAGACACATCACCTGCTAGATTGGTATATTATTTAGAACTCATTTGTGACTCAACATTGGCCCATAGGTGGGTCCGCCCATTCAAAAAATCTGCAACCTCTTTCTCTTTTGAATTGAGTCTTCTAAGCAATCCCGGAATTATCATTGTTGAACGATGACACATAGTTGGGTCCGCCTATTCAAAAAATCTGCAACCTTCTGTCTGCATCAAAATAATATGAAGCTTAGCTTACTTTTTACTGCTTTGAACACAAAAATACATGATCAAATGCCCCCAACAAATAGAAGATATTACTTTTATTAGCAGAACCTAGCTTAAAATTTAAATACATTTTAATTTTCAAACACATTTATTATACGAATGCTATTCTTAAATTTCTAGTTTATTTAGTAAAAATAGAAGCAAACACTAAATTAAAAAGCTGAACTTCTTGCTTCTAGCGCACACACGAAACTTCCTTTTGGGATTGTTATCAGTCTAAGAAGTTAGAAGAGAAACCTTTTTACCACAATCACACTCCATAAACTATTGTCTGATCGAGAGCCATTACTAGCAAATTTGAAGAACAACTCACTCTCTCGACTTAGTTCAGGAGAAATCTCTGGATAGGGTTATGTGCTTTTTCCCCCTTTTGCATATCCGATAATAGGCTTGGTATGGTTGTGCGCACACTCAATGAAGAGCTTTCATACAATCATTTTTTAACTCCAGCTAAGGGCCAATGTTGAGTCAGCAAATGAGTACCAAATAATATACCATCTGGCAGGTGATGTGTCTTTTTCCGGTGAAATTAGTAAGTTATGGCAGAGAAGGACCAAAATTGCACCAACTTATTAGTTACGGGATGTAATCTGCAAGTTACTAAAGTTACATGACCGATATCGGGTATAGCTATAAGTTACGGGACTAAATCAACAAATTTCTCTAATTGAAATGAAAAATACTTCTGAATGTTTCGTTTGATCCAAAAATAACGTTATGTCCAAATTGAGATTCACGTACACATTCAGTGTCATATTTGGTCTTTCTCCCTTTGTAAAATGATATGTATTTTGATCTAAATCCCATGCAATAATGCTCTTGGAACATACAGAGTAGTAGCTAACACTTCTATCAATGCACTCACTTTCCATTTTGTTGATTGTAATGTCTAATTTAATGAAGTTTGTGCGCCACTTTATACAATTGATAACATGACCATCACATCTTACCTAAGGCCACTTTAATGAACATTTTCTTCACGCGCAACACGGGTCTCATACCTAGTTATTATCCAATAAAAGTAAAAAAAGGGTGAACATACTTTTTGTGAAAAATTGTGAAGAAAATTCTCATTAACACCTTCATGATATTTAAAAATTAAGATAGTTAAATACATATAAATTTGCATAAGGGCAACATTTTAACATATCAACCGAAATGCTCAATCGCACAGATAAGAGAAGAGATATATCACGCACACAATGGCACAATAACCTTACTTGGTATTAGTTGGTAAAAAAGAATATTTAAAATTGTAAAAATCTTACTTGGTATTGGCAGCCAGAAACAAATGGACAAATGGTCTGAAAACTCTAGGATTGAGTTGGAGCCATGCCTATCATGTTTACGAAGTCAACCTTGACTTAGAACCTTTTCTTGCACGGTCGCACTGCATCTTATGTTTAATTTTTTTAGTTTCTATCCTTTCTCACACCCGAGTGGGAGAGAAGAATTCAGTCTTTACCGTGTATTTTAAATTAGTACTATCTCTGGTCCTAAATAAACTTTCCTTTCGATAGATTCAAAATAAACTTTACACTTTTACTTTAGCAAGTTTTTAACATAAAGTTAGCTCTATACCCTTATTACTTTATTAAACACTTTACACTCACTTTCTGTCTCCCACTATATTTTGTCACCATAAAGTCAAACTATGAAGTTTATTTAGAATCGGAGGGAGTATATCCGACACGATGCTTCTTTTGATTTTTTTTTGATTTCTTTTAGTTATGTTAAAATGAAATAAAATATTTGAATTGTTTATGAAAATGATGACAATTACTGGTTGTTCAGGTATTTATATTTATAGTAGTTAGTAAAAACCGTTCAAAAAGTTTCAAAATAATGTAGAGGAAAATAATGTTAAAATGATTTAAAAATCCTCCCCTTAGTATTTCCCACACCGGGGTAAAGAGAGGATTTCATGTGAACGGTGCTTTATATATTAGCGTATCCGCTCCGAACGCATCCATCAACAGCTTCTAACCCTCTTTTCTTTCAATATCCTCTGACTTCTCTCCCACGCACCTGCCGTGTGTCTGCAAGCTTTGGTCCTTCAATGGAAGGGAAGAGAAGAATCGAAGTGACCGGCTCAGGCAAATGGTATACCTTGGCTTGGGATGAGATCACAAGTACCTGGGCTCATGTTGAACGAAGAAGCGCACAAGGTGATAAATGGAAGGAAGTGGATCCTGATTTGAAGCAGCTGGGCCGAGCTCTGGCAGATCAGTTTCCGGATCCACCCGAAGACACTGTTAAAACTTTTATCGTAATCACCATTTATCTTCATCTTCCTCAAATTGATTGCTCTGTATTACTGTATTTATTTGTATGCTGATGAATTCATATTGCAGAATGGATATGGACATGTGTTGGACTTCGTGCCGGTGAGCCACTTTCTTCTTCATCTTTCGTGTTGACATTTTGTTTGATGATGCGCTTGCTGAATCAGACAAAATCGCCGATCGAACCGGAGCCATGGTGCTTGGGGTGGGCACCTCCAGGCACCCGCAGTAGGCCAAGGATGACTAAGAAAAATTTGGAAGCAGAACGCACAAGGCCTAATAAGATGGGGGTGCCGGCCTACGCTAAGAAATACTATGTACATACCAAGCGCACCAACTTTTTCACCCACCTTCCCAACAGCAGTTTCACCACCCTAGCTCAGAGCCGTGTCTTATGTAAGGCTGGAGAGACTTGGGCCTCAAGGCTGGAGAGACTTTGCCCTGGGCTTCAGCCCACCATAGCCCTAACATAGATCCTCCCTTGAGGAAGTGGATCCTGATTTGAAGCAGCTGGGCCGAGCTCTGGCAAATCAGTTTCCGGATCCACCCGAAGACACAGTTAAAACTTTTATCGTAATCACCATTTATCTTCATCTTCCTCAAATTGATTGGATTTAGTTGCTCTGTATTACTGTATTTATTTGTATCCTGATGAATTCATATTGCAAAATGGATATGGACATGTGTTGGACTTCGTGCCGGTGAGCCACTTTCTTAATCACCTGCCAATTTCTTCTTCTTCTTCTATCTTTCGTGTTGACATTTTGTTTGATGATGCGCTTGCTGAATCAGGCAAAATCGCCGATCGAACCGGAGCCATGGTGCTTGGGGTGGGCACCTCCAGGCACCCGCAGTAGGCCAAGGATGACTAAGAAAAATTTGGAAGCAGAACGCACAAGGCCTAATAAGATGGGGGTGCCGGCCTACGCTAAGAAATACTATGTACATACCAAGCGCACCAACTTTTTCACCCACCTTCCCAACAACAGTTTCACCACCCTAGCTCAGAGCCGTGTCTTATGTAAGGCTGGAGAGACTTGGGCCTCAAGGCTGGAGAGACTTTGCCCTGGGCTTCAGCCCACCATAGCCCTAACATAGATCCTCCCCTGAGGAAGTGGATCCTGATTTGAAGCAGCTGGGCCGAGCTCTGGCAAATCAGTTTCCGGATCCACCCGAAGACACAGTTAAAACTTTTATCGTAATCACCATTTATCTTCATCTTCCTCAAATTGATTGGATTTAGTTGCTCTGTATTACTGTATTTATTTGTATCCTGATGAATTCATATTGCAAAATGGATATGGACATGTGTTGGACTTCGTGCCGGTGAGCCACTTTCTTAATCACCTGCCAATTTCTTCTTCTTCTTCTATCTTTCGTGTTGACATTTTGTTTGATGATGCGCTTGCTGAATCAGGCAAAATCGCCGATCGAATCGGAGCCATGGTGCTTGGGGTGGGCACCTCCAGGCACCCGCAGTAGGCCAAGGATGACTAAGAAAAATTTGGAAGCAGAACGCACAAGGCCTAATAAGATGGGGGTGCCGGCCTACGCTAAGAAATACTATGTACATACCAAGCGCACCAACTTTTTCACCCACCTTCCCAACAGCAGTTTCACCACCCTAGCTCAGAGCCGTGTCTTATGTAAGGCTGGAGAGACTTGGGCCTCAAGGCTGGAGAGACTTTGCCCTGGGCTTCAGCCCACCATAGCCCTAACATAGATCCTCCCCTGAGGAAGTGGATCCTGATTTGAAGCAGCTGGGCCGAGCTCTGGCAAATCAGTTTCCGGATCCACCCGAAGACACAGTTAAAACTTTTATCGTAATCACCATTTATCTTCATCTTCCTCAAATTGATTGGATTTAGTTGCTCTGTATTACTGTATTTATTTGTATCCTGATGAATTCATATTGCAAAATGGATATGGACATGTGTTGGACTTCGTGCCGGTGAGCCACTTTCTTAATCACCTGCCAATTTCTTCTTCTTCTTCTTCTTCTATCTTTCGTGTTGACATTTTGTTTGATGATGCGCTTGCTGAATCAGGCAAAATCGCCGATCGAACCTAGCCATGGTGCTTGGGGTGGGCACCTCCAGGCACCCGCAGTAGGCCAAGGATGACTAAGAAAAATTTGGAAGCAGAACGCACAAGGCCTAATAAGATGGGGGTGTCGGCCTACGCTAAGAAATACTATGTACATACCAAGCGCACCAACTTTTTCACCCACCTTCCCAACAGCAGTTTCACCACCCTAGCTCAGAGCCGTGTCTTATGTAAGGCTGGAGAGACTTGGGCCTCAAGGCTGGAGAGACTTTGCCCTGGGCTTCAACCCACCATAGCCCTAACATAGATCCTCCCCTGAGGAAGTGGATCCTGATTTGAAGCAGCTGGGCCGAGCTCTGGCAAATCAGTTTCCGGATCCACCCGAAGACACAGTTAAAACTTTTATCGTAATCACCATTTATCTTCATCTTCCTCAAATTGATTGGATTTAGTTGCTCTGTATTACTGTATTTATTTGTATCCTGATGAATTCATATTGCAAAATGGATATGGACATGTGTTGGACTTCGTGCCGGTGAGCCACTTTCTTAATCACCTGCCAATTTCTTCTTCTTCTTCTATCTTTCGTGTTGACATTTTGTTTGATGATGCGCTTGCTGAATCAGGCAAAATCGCCGATCGAACCGGAGCCATGGTGCTTGGGGTGGGCACCTCCAGGCACCCGCAGTAGGCCAAGGATGACTAAGAAAAATTTGGAAGCAGAACGCACAAGGCCTAATAAGATGGGGGTGCCTGATCCTGCGGCCTACGCTAAGAAATACTATGTACATACCAAGCGCACCAACTTTTTCACCCACCTTCCCAACAGCAGTTTCACCACCCTAGCTCAGGCTGGAGAGGCTTGGGCCTCAAGGCCCCAAAAAATTGTAAAAATTAGGGGCCCAAAATTTATATATATTAGTATTATACATATGTATTTTCTAGTTATTTTTATTTCCCCATTGGGCAGTAGAAACAAAAACTAATTCCACTTCTATTTCTAGGCTTCTAGGCTCCAAGTTCTATAGTTAATTCTATTGGTCTATGTTTTTTATTTGCTTATCTAGTTATTTGTTTCTATTTTTAGAAATTTTCTAACTTTATATTGATTTGCTAAATGGGCTAATGTGATGTATAAGTAATTTGTCATGTGTGAATGCCAAATGGGCTAATTTGTAAATACTAGTTGATTCTTGCATGTTTTTTATTTTTTAGTGTTATCAATATTGCAATTATGGAATTCTCAATTCACAATTAATTAAGTTAAGTACTTTCAATTTTATAGAGAGAATTACTAATATACTAGTATATTGTGTATTTATTTATTTTTAGTGTCATACCTCCCAATTCTTTGTCTCGATTTCAAAAGAGGAAAAGAAAATCACATATTGAATCATTAACTCAAGGAAAAATTGTCAAATAGGTCCTCGAACTTTCATAAAAAAGTCAATTAAGTCCTTCTATAGGAGACTCTGTCCGGTCGTCGCGATTTGGGGCGGTTCCCGGTGGAATTTTTTTATGAATTTTTTTGAGCATCTTATTCATCAAGTCTAGTTTACTCATACCAAATTTCAGCTAAAAATTTAATCGGGAGTACATTCAAATTAATTTGAGAACGCAAAAATGCGCAGTTATCTTCAAGAATTAATTTGAATGTGTTCTCGATTGAATTTTTAGCTGAAATTTGGTATGAGTAAACTAAACTTGGTGAATAAGATGCTCAAAAAAATTCATCAAAAAATTCCACCGGGAACTGCCCCAAATTGCGACGGACGGACAGAACCTCCTATAGAAAGACTTAATTGACCTTTTTATAAAAATTCGAGGACCTATTTGACAGTTTTCCCTTAACTCAAAGTCAGGCCGGAAATATTAATAAGTACGTAGTACTTGATTTCGAATAAAAGAGCCACTTCAGAGAGTACATCATCAACCATGTCTAAAAAAGGTTGAATGGATTAGTTATGTTATCAATTGAGAAGGAATTCATTGATAACATACATTTTGCTATAATGTAAATAGACACTATGTGTATGACCCATTTTTGAAGCTCGATTCAGACCCGAGTTTAGGTAGGATTGTAACTGCTCTAGCTAGATAACTATACAATTATTCCAGACTTAAGACCATACAATTCTGGCAGGTTTTGATTTAACAAGCTTCAACTTCAAGTAAGGTCGTTAACGACCTTCACTATAATATTAATTAATCAATCTACTCATAACAAAATGTATGTATGACGAGTTTCAGTTCAAAAATTGTCCTTGCATCACTATCACTATTATGTAGAAGGTTAATTCAAAAGGTATGAGTATAGTTTCAATTGTAAAATCCAAAAATAATAAGATTCTGCACTAAGAAACTGATTTTTTCACTTGTCAAATCCTTGATTTATATAATTGTACAAAATCGTAATAGAATTATACAATATTGTATACAATTGAAGTAAAAATTAACAAAATCGTCGTGATTTTTTAGCGTGAAAGAGTTTCAAATTTATTAAAATTAATTATGAGATTTTAATACAAATAATGACAAAAAATAATGCTATTGTATTTTCAAGAGACAAAAATAAAATCAGGTTTTAACTTAGGACAAAAAAAGAGTCCGAATTTTAAAAAATGGAGTGAATGGTCCTTGATTAACTTGACCATGGGCATCTCTCTTTACTTCATGGTTACAACTTACAACCATAGATTTCTCTCCATACTCCATCTCCATCCTTGCAACAATCGGCTACTCTCTTATTGCACAACCCCATCGTGCAGCTCTTCTACCGTAGTAGCCCTCCATAGCTGCAAGCACGTGGTCGCACATCACAGCCACGTTGTGAACCAGGTGTTATTATTCTCTTGATTAAGATGCAAGCTTCGATGAAGCACGACTATGACCATGTTTATTCCTTCCACATCGTCGCAACCGCTATCTTTTGAATCTACGAGGAGCTCAGATGAATCTATTGCGAGCAGGGGACGGATCCAGAATTTTGAGTTAAGGGAGCGCAACTTTTTTAGGTGAATCTTTTTCGCTAGTGTAGTGAGGCGATTTTTTTTTTTTCCGCTTGTGTAGTGGAGCGATTTTTTCAATAGTGTAGGGGCTTTGCGGCTACTTTTTATTCAAAAAAATTCACAAGTACATACATGATGACATTTCAATATATTACATTCTAAGTTTAGACAATGAAAAAATAACTTTGATTTTATAACAGTAAGTGTGTTAGATTAAAGTATTGATACATTAAAGGGAAAACTGTCAAATAGGTCCTAGAACTTTCTTAAAAAGGTCAATTAAGTCCTTCTATAGCAGGTTTTGTCCGGCCGTCGCGATTTGGGGCAGTTCCCGGTGGATTTTTTTGATGAATTTTTTTGAGCATCTTATTCACCAAGTCTAGTTTACTCATACTAAATTTCAGCTAAAAATTCAATCGGGAACACATTCAAATTAATTCTTGAAGATAACTGCGCATTTTTGCGTTCTTTAATTAATTTGAATGCGCTCCCGATTAAATTTTTAGCTTAAATTTGGTATGAGTAAACTAGACTTGATGAATAAGATGCTCAAAAAATTTCATCAAAAAATTCCACCGGGAACCGCCCCAAATCGCGACGACCGGACAAAGTCTCCTATAGAAGGACTTAATTGACTTTTTAATGAAAGTTCGAGGACCTATTTGACAGTTTTCCCTACATTAAATGATATGTAACATTTTATCAAATTCTTTGAAGGTAAAGAGTTTAAAAGGTGCACAACCATCAATACTTTTTAAATAACTCCTATCATGTTTAACCACATGAATCTTATTGGTACAAGGAATTGATTTTTGAATTGCAATTTTTGTTTATCAAGAAGGGTGTTCGTGAGTCATGAGAGGTTTTGCTAATATTACAATAGTATGTATGTGATTATTATTTTTATATAGAATAATATTATATAGCTAATTCTTATATATGGTGCATATTAAATTTGTATTAATGCTAACATAAGTTAAACTTTATTATCTATGCACTAAATTGTTTTTAGAAAAAAAGAAGTAAATAAATTGTGTAATTTTAGATTCACTTCACATGATCTAAAAATTGTTTACTAATGTGTCTCGTATTTAATATTGTTTGATATTTTACAAATCGAGTACTAATTATCTAATAAATTAAAGATAATTAAACATTTCAAAACTGTGAACTTTTATATAATAGGTATCCTAAGTCAAACAATGAGTTGTTCAAATGTTATTTGTTTATTTTATGTCAATTATTTGTAGATGTTTCTTCTTTTAAATCTTTAATTAAGTATTACGTAATGTAAGGCTATATATTAATTTTGAAAACTAAAAGTTAAGGGGGACAAACACATATCTATCTAATTAAAGTATATAAAAATTTATGAAAATATTACATATATAGTAGAAAAAATTGAAAGTCCAAGAACGAAATTAATAGAACAATACCAATATTATTTGATGCATCTAGTGGTAACTTTACAAAACTTTACAAGTTACAACCCCCGACTCTTCAAATATTTTACCAGATTGAGTTAAAGGTATTGAAAGAAACCAACTTAGCGGCTAGTTTGGTAGTTTGCACATTAATCTTTACACGCGAAGTGATTGCATGCAAAGTATAGGGAATCAATCATTTTGCGTGTAAAATAAATTACATTGTTTGACTAGATGTGTTATTTATTTTTAATTAAATTGCACGCAAAGTCATTGTAGTGCTTCATAAAAGGCATGCAAAGTATTTTACCACCCACCACGTAAAATACTTTACATGGTACAATGCGAAATGTTTAAAAAAAGTGTCCTACAATTTACATTAAATAATCAAACCAAACGGTGTAAACATTTTACATCCTTACACTTTGCATGCAAAGTAATTACTTTACATTCTACCAAACGCCCCTATGGTACTTGAAGATAATTGTTTATTTATGTTATCAGACCACAAGATACTTGAAGATAATTGTTTATTTATTTCTGGACGAAAATGATAGCATCCCAATAAATTTGTGACGCACCACTACAAGAAAAAGGTTGAGAATTTTTGAATTATTATTATACCCGAGATATATAGTCAGACTTATTATCATTATTAATATGAATATTATTATTACTATTATTGTTATAATTGTCATTTGAATACCTTATAACCATATTACTCCCTCCGTCCCAATTTAAGACACATGTTCCTTTTTGGACCGTTCTAATATAAAAGTCACATTTCCCTTTTTGGCAAGCAAAATAGTGTCAAACAGTGTCCAAACAATACCAAACAATGTCCAAACACTGTCAAACAGTGTTCCTCCTAAAAATATTTGAAAACGCAAATGTGCTCTTTATATTGGAAAGAAGAGAGGACATCTTAACAACTTAAACAACTTAAACAATCTCTATTCGGTGCTATGTTTTAAATTACCCTAGTATAGTAGTCCATACTTCCCTTCAAAACAAATGTCCTATTAAACACAACAATAACACATCTAGAAATCTGAAAAGCGAAGACCATGCAAACTGATATAGCAACAATATCAATATCAATCTTTCCTCTGAGCTTCTTTGTTGCTCCAATTTCGGCAAAAAAGTACCTGGAGCAACCAAGAAATGTTATCGGTTATATTAATTACTTGAGAATTCCACAGTCCTCTTCTACATAAGAAGCAACCATATAGATATAGCAAGATACGAGTATAACAAACCTTCACATTTTCCTTCCAAAAATTCTCTTCCTTGAGGCCTTCACATTTGTCTTATGTTCCAATTTTTTAATTAGTTTAATTTATGAGTTTGGTAATTTCTGAAATCTTTAAGTACAAATAAGGCAATAATTCATAATGAGCTACACTAGTCTAGCCGTCTAGGCCACATGAAACATAGATATGCTTTTTATTAAGTTTTGCAATTGTTTTATCTTTTATTAGTATTCCCAAATACTAGTACTATATACAAAGTATGAATTACATAATAATAATAGTAGTTTTATTTTTGAAAAGTGGTGCCCTAGGCATATGCCTAGGTGCCTCCCCACTAAAGACGGCCCTAGAAGCACCTCAAATGAAGATTACGCATGCAATGTATAAAAATTTCGGTTCATGTCTAGGAACCGGAACCGAATTGGAACCGAACCGATTCTATACAATAGGAACCGAACCGAAAAAACTGAAGTCCAAGATTATAGGAACCGAACCGGAAAATTCGGTTCGGTTCAGATTTCCGGTTTTACAGTTCTAACTTCTAAGTCCTAGGCCTACCTAATTCCAACCATATTACATCTTAAACAACCTCTATTCGCTGTACTGGTACGTATAAAAGAAAAATTCTAAAGGTAAACACTTTTTTTACGTATACATTTTTATACATGTCTGTGTAAGATTTTTTCTATTTGTATACAGACAAAAAAATCCTATACAGACATATGTAAAAGTGTGTACACCAAAAAGTGTGTACCTCAACTCCAACTCCATATTAAATTACCCAAATACTCTACCTTCCCCTCAAAACAAAGGTCCTATTTTAACTTTTGCGGTCAACGTTGACAACGTATAGCAAATTGCAAACTGAAGACCCAATTCCACTTTTTGTTTTTTTTTTTTCGCACGAAATAGCAACGGTATCAGGATTCATATCTTCTTCTGTTCTTTGTTGATCCAATTTCGGCAAACTGTAACTCTGGTGCAATCTGCTCACACAGCCTTAACAAAAAGCCACTCACGCAAGAATTAATGGAGCCCGGGCTAGCTGATCACTCCTCTTCCCCCATCTCCCAAGGACAACATAAACCAGCCCACCAGCTTCAGCAGCTGTCTCTTCCCCCCAGCTTTCTTCCCTTGCAAGTCGTACCGAATAGAGGTAAAACTTATTTTTCCTACTTGTTCTTCTTCCAAGGCTTCTTACTTTCTATTGCAGTAGTGTTTTTCTGTTTGTGTTGTTTACTGTTGAAATGTGACTGATGGGTTAGTTTGGTTTAGCAATTATGGAGCATCTAACAATGGTTATTTAGATTTTCACAGGGCCCCTGCTTTTTGGGAGCCCTTAAACTTTCTGGGTTTGGAACTTTAAATTTCTTCTACCAAATTTGAGCAACAAAGGTGGGTGTTGAGCAGCTATGCTGGAATTGAGAGCTTAGTACTTGATGCTAAATACTCGTAGTTGTTACGTAACTTATTAAAACAAATCTCCCTGTATAGTGATTGTGCACAGTTTGTTGATTGCATTTGGGATTTCAGCCTAAAGAAATGTGTTTGAAATTTTGGTCTCAAATTCTTAAGTGACGTCAAAGAAAATGGGGCGGACGTACGTTTGGTTTAATGGGGCACCCCCCAATAAAATCATACTCCCTCCGGTTCTTTTTAAACTTCAGTGTTTGACTTCACAGTTATTAAGGAAATAAAGTTGACTTTACTGTAGAGCACACTGTTGAGACACTGTTTCGCACTGTTTGGCACTATTGAGACACTGTTTGGCACTGTTGAGACACTGTTTAGCACTGTTTTGATATAGATATCTTTGCCAAATAAGGAAATAAGAAAGTGTGAAGTTTATTTTGGACCGTCCCAAAAAGGAAAGTGAGAAGTTTATTTAGAACCGGAGGGAGTATTTTTCTTTAGTTTTAGTGTGGGAGTTCTATTTTAAAAAGGGATAAGGGTCAGTTTGGTTCTCGAAGTTGCAAAAAAAGGGTCAAATAAGTCCTTATATAGAAAATTCTGTCCGGACGTGCCATTTGAGGTGGCTCCCGGTGGAATTTTTTGATGAAATTTTTTGAGCATCTTATTCATTAAGTCTAGTTTACTCATACCAAATTTCAGATAAAAATTCAATGGGGAAGACATTCAAATGAATTCTTGAAGATAACTGTGCCGTTAAAAGCGCTGTTATCTTCAAGAATTCATTTGAATGTCTTCCCGATTGAATTTTTAGTTGAAATTTGGTATGAGTAAACTAGACTTAATGAATAAGATGCTAAAAAAAAATTATCACAAAATTCCACCGGGAGCCACCTCAAATGGCACGTCCGGACAGAATCTTCTATATAAGGACTTATTTGACGCCTTTTTTGCAACTTCGAGGACCAAACTGACCTTTTACTCCATTTTAAAAACATAAAGAAAGCTACTTGCCCCCAATGAAAAATACTATCATCCGTCTCTTTTTAATCGCAACATGTTAAATTTTACACTATTCACATGTTCTACTTTGACTACATTTTATATTATTATTTTATGAAAATTATTTTTTTAAAAAAGTATTGTTCAATTCATCTCATTACAAATTTTCAAAATCTAATTTTTAAATATTTTTTACTAATAGAGATTAAGATATAATTATAGTCAAAGACGTGCGTTGTCAAGTGTGAAATGTTGACCGTTGCAACTAAAAAAGAACGGAGGAAGTATAAATGCTCCATTAACTTTTATCTCCACAAAGAAAATGTCAATGATTAGTTTACTTTCTCTATACAAATAAATAGATATAATTCGTAGTATATTTTTTCTCTGTTACAAATTTTATAGACATAAATGATCAGTATGATAAGTTGTATATTTACTTATTTTTAGGTAGTGGTTAGTTAATTTAATTTTAGATATGTAAGGAGTGGATTGGGCTCTTCATTCAAGGAAGAATTCCCATTTTATTTGAGTTTCTTTTCCAAATTCAATTTTGTTTCAAGTTATAAATACTACTTTCACTCTGCTAATAAGTTTGATTTATGTTTGAAAACGCGGTTATTAGGAAACAAAAAATTATGTGTATAATTTTGAATAGATAAAGTAAAAATAAAGTATGAATTGTCTAAAATTATACAAATGGTGTCATATATGGTATGAGACAATTTTAATAGGTATAGAACATCCTAGAAAGGAATATGAGGGTGTAAAAGTATTACGTAAAAGAAGTTTTGTGAATATAAAAATTCAAAATAGTAACATTTTTATAAAAGTGTTGCACACAAACATAAAGAAAAGTGCTCAATTTTTAATTGATCTATTTAATTCCAGTACACATTAAGCATTAACGTTTGTTACGGGTTACTATAACAAGTTTTTTATGTATATAAGGTGATGCCCCCAATAACAATTTTTCCTGGATCCGCCCTGGTACTGCAAGTTTCACCATTTTTGTTATCTTTTGCATAATATGATCAGCCGTACTGGTTACACTAGTTGCTATGAGAGATCTCACACATTCTTCTTTTGCTGATAAGAAGCAACCAAAAAATGAATCAACCTTTGTGTACACTTTGTAAGGGTTAACTATGTTTTCAAGTCAAGTCATTTTGATGGATGGGCCGTAAACATTGTTAACCATGTACACAAATTCCCACGACATCTCTTCTACTTGAAACAATAAAAAAGATATCTGTTCAGGGAAATATCTCCTTGTTTATTTGATTCCAAATATTTGTTTTTCTACTTCCTCCATTCTCACAATGTCCAGAACTATTTTTTTCTTTTCACTGATTCGAGTTCTTGTTTATATTTTGGATGAAATGTTCAGAAGATTGAACAACTATCCTAGCTGCAACTATGTAAGTTAATTCTCTTAGTTTAGTACTACATAATTCTACATATTATTTATTCTATTTTCCAATTGGTTTCCTAACAACATTAGGTAATGGGTATACTTTTCATATTTCAACTTACTTTGGTGTTAACTCATTTCTTAGGTCTCAATCCTCAAAAAAAGAAGAGGAGCAGGAACACATACCTGAACCTCCTTGTAAACACAAGGTATGGGAATTTACTTGTTGGTTATAAATATGTGTTAGTTTTTTTTTATGACCATTTTCTTTATTATTTTCACAATACTACAGATATGTGTTTTATTTCCAAACATTAGCACAACCTGTAATTCACTAGTAATAAGTTTGTACAACATACAGCCTCTCAAGTCTCAACTGAAGAAGAATAAACTTTCCACTTCCCATACACACCATATATCAGCAACTCTCCACAAGGCCTTTTTTACTCTCTTTTGGCATCCTTTGCAGAAGCTAGCGTACGCATACAGTTTGCACTTCGAATGATCTGAAGATAAAGCAAACCGGGAACGCTGGCCTAGACTATACTTGCTTACCCTTAGCTAGCTTCTCTTCCTCCACTTGTTCAAGTAATGCTTGTAGCTCGGCTTCCGTTAAGCTTTCTAGTCGTTTTTCCATGACTTCGCTCTCATACTGTCTTGATTGTTGAGCGTAGGTCATTTCCTTGTTTGTAACCCTGAAGATGTATGTTGAGATCCATCCAACTGTTAGACCCAAGACCATGACCAGTTGAACTACATTTCCAGCTTGTACATTTCCAGCTTGTGGTGAATCAACACCAAATAACTCCAATCCACTTTTTAGGCCATAGCCAAAAGCTGCGAGTCCAATTCCAGTTAATAGAACATCCTTAATTTGAGGCAACTTAATTATATCGTCTCAAAACATAATTAGAAGCAACTATGATCTAATGACATTGCATGTTTATGTTGTCAATGTTATAGAGGCAACCACATCTTGATGCTTAAATAATGCGGATATAGACGTTATTTATTACTAATAATACATTTAAAATCATATTGATACTTATACTCATATACACACAGTATAACGCATTTGTTATTTGGTAAAACTGATACAATAAATTTCATTCGACACAAATTTTGAGCTTATATATAAATGGGAGTATTCAAACATTCAACATAGTAATTTCATAGGTTGCTATCTCACACTAATATAAACATAATGAGTCTATCTCATTCAATTATTTGAAACTATAGCTACTTTAACACCAATTCATCTTCTATATCTCTTCCCCTTTTGCTTTGCTCCATATACACCTATAATGTAAGAGAGCAGCATTTATCATTACAAAATCAGACCTTGGATATCATCCACAGCTGTCCAGAAGTTGTAGCTTGTCTGTTTCTCAGTTTGTCTTTGAAGACATCACCAATTCCAGGGAGGATTTTTTCTAGGTCACACAGATGCTTTTCAACCTGAAAAGAAAAGGAGAAAAGACTTGTAATATCACAAGATGGTTAAGTTTGATATCCATATGGGTTTTCAAATATGTTTATCATCTCTCATTCTCATAGGACATAGATATATGACATAAAATGTTTACCTTCTCAGGAAGGGGATACAGCATTGCCCGTCAGGTTTAGCAGTTCTTGTAGTAAGACGGGCCATAAGCATATTTTCAGCAATATATACCCGACACTTAAGCGCAACCTGTTTTCTCAACAATTTCCTTTCTAATCAAACTCACATTAGCTTGAATGTCCTCCAAAGCTGAGTCAGTGGCATTTAAAAATGTTTCACCGCAACGGATATCCTACATTCAGTAACATTAGCCAATTTATAAGATATACATGGATAGTATAATGTTCTCTCAAAGGATGATAAACATGGCATACCTGGAGATTTGTGAAGTGTTTATGCAAGATGTCATGAAATATATCAGATACCTATAAATATTAGAGTCCATGTTAGAGCTTCCACATACGGAAAGTTGTGAAAGCACAAGAGAAACAATGAGCAAAGAACATTCATTTCTACTCAACCAATCCAAAAATACCACCTTATATGCTTGAAAGTCACAAGAAAGTATGACAACTTTGCATCCCTAACAAACATTCCAGCCTTGACTCCTGCAAAGAAAATGTCTAGGTGAATCGTTTAGCATAAAACAGAATACATATTTATAATTATATATGCACTATTGCACTGCATAGCAATAAGTGGATTCTAATCTAACCATAACTCCTAGCCAGATAGTTTGCAGATAGTTTAACTTTAAAGGTTAATTAAGCATAACTTTAATTTTTTAAATTACTGAAAACTTTAGTTTCAGTTTCTGGGTTTAAATTGGCTGAAAGTGCAAAGTAAAAGTTGAAAGTTCAAAGAAGAAACTACCTGGTCTACACTTAAATCTAAAGTTTGGGTTTAAGTTCAAAGTTAAACTAGCTGAAAGTTTAAACTTCAGTCTCCAGAGTTTAAACTAGAAAATATAAAGCTAAAAAATTAAACTAGTAAGATTCAGTTTCAAGAGGTTAAAGTAGCTGACAGTTAAAACTTAAACTTCAAAATTAAATGTTTAAAGTTTAAATTCAGTAAAAGTTTAAGTTTTCTGAGTTTTATTTAGCTGATAGAGTAAACTAAAACATTAAGTAATTCCAAATTGTAAACTACCAGAAGTTTAAATTTAAACTTGAAAATCTAAAATTGAAACAACCCGGTTCAAACTTGTTGTTGAACTTGAAATTTTCAGTTTAAGTATTAAAGTGTCAAGCATTAATATACAACCTGGTTCAAACTTACAGTTGAACTTGAACAGTCGAACTAAAACTTGAACTTGAAATATACAAACAATTTTATCAAACACTTACAAGGTTAGTTGAAACATACAAACTTACACCTGAACTTGAAATATAAAAACATACAAATCAACCAGATTCAACTGGAGCACTCAGTATATACCTGAAAATCTGGAGATCCAAAATACTCAACCAGTCATTCCCAGTATTCTTTTTTCAATAGATGGTGGCCTATAATTTTCCTTTAAGCATGTTTATCTTCTGTGAAGACTTGGAAGTTAGAAGAACATCAAACATCATACAAAACTAATAAAAAATAATACTTGCAACAAAGCTGGGGAATATAAATGTTAGGCTATCATGTGAATCTTTCAATATATATAATCAGAGAAGCTCATCTAAATGCTGGGTTATCCCTGAATTGGAGAACATGAGACCCACTTGATTGATGCATTTCAAGGAACAAGTGCAAGACTTCTAAAGATATAAGTCACTGAAAGATAATCTCTATGCAATAAAAATCTGTCAACTCCAATGTTCTTGAATCTGTCCAAATTATTGATCATCCAAAACATAACTCATTGCAAAAGTGGAAACAAAAAAAAAAGGAACAAACTATTGCCAGAAGCTAAACAATCACCCAGGGAAAGAATGCTACATGCTGAAATCTTATTTTTGCAGTATGCAGTGGTACATGAGAGAGGCGACGAGCCTGATAAGATTGGAATCAAAGCGACATTCAACATATGGAACCCTAAGGTGGAACGAGATGATCTCAGCATCTCACAGATGTGGATAAAAAACGACCTTGCAGAGCCGGTTGAGACTCTCGAGGCTGGCTGGTTGGTAAGTGTTTTAACACAAAATTTGCACTTTAATGATTAACTTTTTAAAGTAATCACATACTAATTAATTAAACTTACAGGTGGACCCAAAAGCGCACCCGGACACAAGGTTCTTTATCTTCTTCACCGTAAGTTATTCATAACTAATTTACAATAAAGTTGTTAATTTCCATTTAGATAAGTAGATTGAATTGTTGTGTAACTTTATCTAACAAAATCAATGTACACCAATCTAACTTGTTTTCCATTTATAGAACAACAATTATGTGGGGAAGCTTGGTTATGATGATTGTATACCAGATACTTTTGAAAAGAATATAACAGGACGCAAACTTGGCAGCAGCTATTTGTTGGTCCCAGTCTCCCAACCGGATGGTCCACAGTATGAGAGGACTATGGAGATCAAACTGGTACATAAAACTAATAGTACACTCTTTTAGAATTATTTAATTTACAACTTTAAGGTGAGGATTATTTTTGCAGAACAAGGTACTAGGGAGATGGTATATCTACTTAGACAAGGAAGAAATTGGATACTGGCCAACTAGTCTTTTCAAAAGACTGTCCGTAGGAGCAAATGATGTACAGTGGGGAGGAGAGATTGTGGAGGCTGCCACCTCAAATCAACCTACCACAACACAAATGGGCAGCGGGTACTTCTCGGCAAGTGACGGATTCAAAAAGGTAGCGTATATTAGAAATATATGCTACCTGGATGCCCAAGGGAATACAAGAATTCCGAGAAATCCTAGGTACATTGTTACCGATTCAGAATTGTATGACATCACGAAGCTTTCTTGTTCAGGAGACGATGCTTTCGTGTTTTATGGAGGTCCTAAAAAGGGGCCTAAGAGTGTCTAATTAGGGTTTCCTAACTGACTGTCTAATTATAGAAGGAGAGAAAGGAGTTTCCTAACTGACTGTCATGACTCTTCCTTTTACACGCCTCATTATCTATTTTCACGTCAATGCTATTTTGTTGCCCATTTATTTAATTTGTTCTGGGCAGGGGTATATTTGTTGGGTTGGGATGAAATCACTAGTACCTGGATTCCTACTATTGGGTGTTGCTTTGAGTTCTACAAACTCCTTCATGGTACTTTACCAAAAAAAACTCGTTCTTTTCTTGAACACTTTAATCCTTGCACAATAATGAATGATATTTAGAAATACTAGAATGTAGAAATTAGAATTTCGTACTACCTTTGTATTAGGAATGTTTTTATTTGTATTGTAATTTTTTGATTTGATCTGGTCTAAACTCATCTAATTTGATAGATGTTGGTTTGTGTTTTTTTTAAAATTGTTTAAGTCTTGAAAGGTAGAATGGGAGAGGTAATAGCTATCTTTGGGTTCAAGAGGGGGCTGAAAGAAGAAGACGTCTCTTCATTTGTGCTGCTTCTTGAACAAAACATGGTTGAGAAAGGGGGTGTGAGTGTGTGACTCATTGTCATTGACATTAGCAGGCCTGCTTGTTGTACATACTTTTTTGAAGACATTTTCGTCCGTGAAAAGGCAATTCACAGTAAAAAAAAATAGCATGTTCACACTATAAAAGTGTTCTTAAATTTGTATTATTAGTTTAAATATTTAACATGGTATTACTGTGTGTAGATCAGAACTTGTGTTTTTTTGGAAAGAGTAACATAGATTTGTATTACAGACTCATAGTATACCTATCGGTTGGAGAGCAAATTTGTTCACTCTCAAAAGAGGGGATGTTCCCACCACCCCTAGGACATTGCCATGTGCCCCATAGTATACCTATCGGTTGGAGAGCAAATTTGTTCACTCTCAAAAGAGGGGATGTTCCCACCACCCCTAGGACATTGCCATATGCCCCATATGCCTAGTAATGCCTTTTAACTTTGCAATTTATATATTTTTTCATTTAATTTCTAATTTTTTGAAAAAATATATCAAAATTTTCACGTTTTATGATCTTTCATTTGATACAAATACTTTTTATTAAAATTAAAAACGTGTAAAAATAGATATTTAGAGAATATAGGTCTTTTTCAATTTTTTCATGTACAATACTGGTATCATTAGAAAGATAATAAAAAATATTTAATTTTATATACTTTATAAAAATTGGACTACAAATATAAAATACAAATACTTTTTTTTGCCATATGCCACACACTTCTTGGACTACTCGTTTTGGGCCACAACTGGTTTGGAACTATCTGCTTGTCCATTCTAATATGGATCCGGAGTCTCTACCTTACTTTAGAGTAAGGTAGAGTGTCTTGCTTCTTCCCGGTCGTCCGATCGACAATTCAACGGTCAGAGATCTTGGCACTTTTTTGCGGATCTCGAGGCCGTCTATGCCGCTCCTAGACCTGGACTTGGGCCGGGCCTCCGGTCCTGGAATGGGGGCCTGGAACCGGCCCGTCCTTCACCCGGTTTCGGTTCGGGCCGGGTCACCCGCCGGGTCGGGTCGGGCCTAGGCAATTTTTTTTCTTTGTTTTACAACTTAAATATGAAATACATTTTTCATAAAATACTAATACAATAAATTCTAAGTTGTAAGTTGTAAGTTTGTAACCAACTAATTAATTAATTAATTTGAGAAGTGCTACATATAAAAAAAAAGAATGTATATTTATTTGAAATATGAACTACAACTCTACAAATTACAATAGAGAATTGAGGGAAAAATTAAAACATGAAATACATTCTATAATAAATTTTAAAATACTAATCAATCGGAATCTCCGGCATAGGAGCCACCCTCGGTTGTTGATTCATCCATAAAGTTTTGGGAGGGGGTGATGCTAATTTCTTGACATCTACGTATGGCCTTCAACCAATCGTGGTAGCATATAAGCGTCTCAAGAGACTCAGCGCTCAAACTCGTTCTAGATGCCGTTAGAACGTTGTCGGTCAAACTAAATTCTTGTTCCACGGCAACTGTTGAAACCGGCATTGATAGCGCTTGCTTAGCCATCCGTGCCAAAATCGGGAACATTCTTTCTTTTGACTTCCACCACTTTAGAATGTCAAACTCCTCATTTTCGTCAAAATCTACCTCATAATTTATATACAAAGGGTATATTATATATATATATATATGTATCTATATATATAGACACGAATGTTCAGGTCCGGCCAGGCCAGACCACTCCCCCTGTCCGGCCTCCTCCAGTTGGGGGCCTTCCCGGTGGATTTTTTTGCTCAAATGTTTTGTGTAGGTTCCTCATCAAGTCTAGTTCATCCATACCAAATTTCAGCTAAAAATTCAATCGGGAAGGTCGTCAAATGATTTTTGCAAGTTAACTGGTCCGGAATATGTATTTTCCGGACCAGTTAACTTGCAAAAATCATTTGACAACCTTCTCGATTGAATTCTTGGCTGAAATGTGGTATGGATGAACTAGCCTTGATGAGGAACCTACACAAAAAATTTGAGCAAACAATACCACCGGGAAGGCCCCCAAATGGAGGAGGCCGGACGGGGCTCCGGTTAGGTATATCTAACCGGAAGAGTACTATATATATATATATATATATATATATATATATATATATATATAGGTTAAGCATGAGATTACCTAAATGCCTAAATCATGTTTTTGATAGATTATGATGATAAATTATTGATGGAATATTGATCTATTTTCCAAAGAATGAAACGGAAAATGATTTGGTAAAGTATTGATAAAAATGGAGTTAAGTGAACTATTGTGTGAAATAGGCATTTTACTCATGTGTGAATTGTGTAGATACATAAATGATTATTACCAACTGTTATAAGAGTAATGGCAATGAGTAGATAGATATTGTGGGTGGGTTGAGCATTTATGAGTCATTTATGGTTTAATGTATATATTAGAGGACCACCACACTGAAAAAATCAGTGGGTTGTTGACTGTTTTAATTTATATTGTTGACTGACAGTTATTTTATATTTTTTCTTTCTTAGTTTCAATATATGTTGAAATTTTTTCTTCATTGTATATTTTAGTTTTTTCTTCAATGGGGCTGCTTTAAAGAGGATATTATTGTTGATTTAGAACTGTCTGAGATTTGTTGTAGTCTGGATTTATGTTGGGAACTTTTATGTTCTATAGTGCTTTAAGGAGTATATTTTTAACTGTTGGGACTCTATGTAGCTGGGTATTATTGTGAAGGAACTCTAACAATTTCAGGAAAGTTGCAAAGTATTCTGAAAAATTAATTCTTCCTGATATGTTTGGTCAGATTGCTATTGTACCTGTGGAGCAATGGCAGTCAATGGCAGTCAGTATAGCTGCTTGTAGAATCCCTACTAGTAAGCATGTTCACTGTTAAAAAAACATATTTATATATTCATATGAAAATTAGTGGGCTGCTTCAGACCAATTTGTTATTGATATATATATTCATATATCTATATATTTATTATATGACAAAAACATGTCTTAGTTTTGCCTTTTTCAAATTTATAATTAGAGAAATAAACTACAAAGCGTTAATATCTTAAGTCTTCACATCCTACCAGTGGCTTTCACTGAAGAAAATGAGATCTTCTTAGAGGCAAGGAAAATAAATTGATCGTGGTTGACAAAAGCTTTTAAACTTGTAACACCCCCAAATTTCCCTCCCAAAATAATACTTAAGAAATAATAAACTTTTATTAATTATTCAAAACATTGAATTGTTTGCAGCGGAATTAAACAATAATAGGGAAAAGGGGCGTGTTACCGCCACATCCAGCCCTAAACCGACTGGATGCTAAGGCTATCCACCGTAAATGTATCTAGAGTAATTATTAAATCCAACATTTGAAATCATGAAATCTAACAAGGTTCATTCTAAATGAGACTACTCTAAAAATCTTCTAGGAGCGCTCTCAGTGCATCAGTCTTCATAAACCACATCATCTGTAACATAAGAAAATAAAAGAAACAAATAACACAAAAATTAGCTTTAGAGCTAAGTAAGTCCCACCCAACCCCGTAAAATAATAGTTTTGTTGAAAAATAAGTATTTGTATATAGTATATACAAAAATGAGTTTCCAATAATTTCAAAAAGAGTAATAATATCTCCAAAAGATTTTCTTCAAAAATTCTCGTAAGTATTTCAAAGAATAATTCTCCAAGTACCAAAATATTTTATTTTTCCTCAAAATAGCTTTATAGCCAATTTTCCTAATTATTTAGTTAGAAGGGCGGTGCTCAAGCGTTATCTCGATTCTTGAGCCCAGTGATCCGTTGTTTTGTACGGTCACTCCGATCTACTCTCGGTACCTCATCTCCTCTATTAGAATCTAGACTTCTACCTTAAGTGTGCACACCCCCTAAAGGGATTCCAAGCCCTCCGAGTAGTATGAAGTCTAAGTAGTTCTGACGTCAACGTCTCCTTACTCAAAATGGGATATACTCCCTAAGTTCTAGGTTCAAAGACCCTTAAGAGAATAGGTACTACTACTACTGCCTTAATAAATGGGATCTAATGCCCAATTGTTCGGGGTGGTTACCGAACCCTCCAAAATTTATTTAATTTGCTTTACACCTCTCAACTCAAGTAGTAGTAGTCCTAACCCTCCCTCACCATTAACGGACGTGAAGGTGGCCCGACACCTACGGATTTCTCCCGTGGTGCCCCAATTATGAAAACAGTCTTTTATCTTGACTTTCCAAAAATTTCACATTTATGTCTCTTGGACGAAATTTTACCACAAAGATTAAAATCCATAACTTTATATTTTCCCCAAAATATCTTACGTATACACATAATCCGATGTATCTCAAAAACACAACAAATACAACTTGCTCACAAGTAATTCATCAATCAAAATATTCATACCATCACATAAATCAAGTAAATAGTTATTTACGAGGTAAAAACATAATTTTGGTTGCAATGTGACTTACCTCAACTTGCAGATAGTCCTAACAAGCTTCTCTAACGGCTTCCTCTCCAAAGTCACCTTCTAGAATATGAACATTCTAGAATTAATAATTAACTAGCTTATACTTTAAGGTTAATCAACCCACCTTAGCTTAATTCATTGTTATCCGATTTTCAATCTGTTTCGCAAATTCAAATGGTGCATTAGTTATAATTAATCACTTCAGTTAATCTTACCCCTTTCGATATCAATCCATCTTATTTTAATTATACTATCTTTAATCCAGATTTAAAAATAGTCAAGTCATATTTTCTTTAATCATTAATTCAATCTCTGTTATACACTTTTATTTAATCCGAATAATAAAGTAATTCAAATAATCCATTTGAACAATCAGACCGGTTAAAACATTTAATCAACTTATTATTTCGGTCAAATGCTTGGTTTGTCAATTCATTAAATAGTGATAACTTCTAAAAGTAACAAGTACGAAGTGCTACTTGTCAATTTATTAAAATCTCCTACGTATGTAGTATTATTAAAATAATTGGTTTTCTTTCCATTTTACGTACCTTAATAGCTCATGATTTAAATTATCAATTAATTAAATCCAATACCATTTAAATATTCTAGTCCTATAATACATCATTCGCTAATATAATATGATAAAGGTAATTCACGTTTCGTCATATTCGAATAATCTAGTAATTTATTTTATTTTATAATGATCATCCATTTTATAGTTACATCAGTTGATCTATTACCTGATTCAAACGTCCATTTTACAGTGATTCGATCGGTGAAATTTAAATAGTCAAAGTTCCATATCCATAATTTGAATATAGGCCATAAATTTTAAAATCACTAACCAAGCCGTTATTATTATTATCACTTTTTATTACCGTTTACTATTTCCTTATTATTATTGGTATTAGCATCACTATTCTTGTCAATACATAACTACTGCTCTTATTATCAGTCAAATTTTCCATTTTAATCCAATTACTCCATTCGGTAATATAATAATCATTCAATTTTATTTAGATCATTAATTTTATAAGTACCAACCATTCCATTATTATTATTATTACGTTCATCTGTTATGCGAAGTAGTTGTCATTAACTTATTTATTTTCGAACAGTAAATAGTCCAAACCGGCTTAGTTTTATTATTTCAGTCTAGTTTATTTTAATTAGAGTCGATCCATAAATCAAAGAAATGGTCTTTCGTGTAGAGTTCGTCCGTTTTCTCTACCGACTCTACGTAACTGCCCGAATTAACTAAGAACGCAGGTGTGCGGGTTACCTCTCTTGGCGATGCTTTCGTGACACGGTGACGACAGCGTAGACCAGTGATCGGTGCCCGGCGGTTTCCTCCTCCAGAAATGTCCGGCAGAAACCTGCAGCGTCCTTCCTTCTCCGGCAAACTCCGGCACACCACGATCGGCCTTTCTCCTTCTTCCGAACGTTCACACTCGCTCTCACCGTTCTCTCTTTCGAAGTTTTCTATTTCTCTTTTTCTGCTTGTGGCGCAGGTCGTTGGTCGTGCGTGATTTGATATTTATAGTTGAGGCTCGAAGGTTCTAGGTCTCACCGGATTAGCTTTGGCGAACGAAGAATAAGGAGGTCGTTGGCAATTCATTCGTTGGTTATTCTTATCGCCTCGCATGCGGCACACTATTACTTGCACACGAAGTATTTGTATTACGTAGAACGATTTATACTTCATACAAGTATATTGTTACTACGTATATTTATATTCTAAGTTTGAAAAGTCAAACTATCTTTATAATTAATTCAACTTAACATGCATGTGTCGTACTATATACGTATAGATGTGTTCCTACTTTTAAATTGCATTATTATTATTATTATTATTATTATTATTATTAATATATATCTAACTATTATTTATTTTTAACAATGTAACATTTTGTCTTGATTAAAATTATTCATTTTATTTTATTTAAAATTTTCGAGGTGTCACATTCTACCCTCCTTAAAAGATGTTTCGTCCCGAAACATAAACTACTGTTTACTATCTATAATATAAAATTACTAAGTGTTACATTCTACTCCCCTTAAAGAGAGGTTACGTCCCCGTAACTAAATTTTTTTTTTTTACCTTGACTAAACAGCTCGGGATAACGTTTTCTCATGTCACCCTCTGTTTCCCATGTAGCGTTTTCAGCTAAGTGATTTGACCACAGTACTTTGACCATTTTGATTGCCTTCCTCTGAGTTTCACGTGTCTTTGTGTCCAAAATCTTCACAGGCCTTTCCTCATACGTCAAGGTCTCGTCCAATTCAATCACCTAATTACATACTGGGTTATTTTAATGTCTACCAATCACATCCCAGCTATTTTGAAAGTGAGGTTCTTACCTCCGGGTTTAAGATATGCGCCTCATCACGGATATACTTCTTTAGTTGAGATATATGGAACACGTCGTGTACCTTGCACACATTAAAACGTCTTAGATTTGTTTTCCAATTTATGAATAACTTTTGAAAGAATGGATTTATTTCTTACTTTACTTAATTCCGTGGGTAGAGCCAGTTTGTAAGCTACTCTCCCCACCTTCTCCAGAATCTCGTAAGGTCCGATGAATCGAGGACTCAGCTTGCCCTTCTTCCCAAATCTCATGACGCCTTTAGTGGGAGAGATTTTGAGGAGTACTTTCTCTCCTACCTCGAACTCAGCTGATTTTCTTCCTAGGTCCGCATATGACTTTTGTCTATCTTGTGCTGCCTTCATTCTCGCCTGAATAAACTTGATCTTCTCCATCGTATCTTGCAAATATTGCGGCCCTAAGACAACTTGGTCCACCATATCACCCCAGCACAAAGGGCTTCTACACTTTTGACCATATAGAGCCTCATATGGAGCCATTTTAATGCTCGTATGATAGCTATTGTTATATGAGAACTCTATCAGGTCCAAGTGTTCATCCCATGACCCTTGTAGATCCAGTACACATGCTCTCAGCATATCTTCGAGTGTCTGAATTGTTCTTTCTGTCTGACCATCTGTCATCGGATGAAATGCTGTGCTTAGCTTCAGTGTGGTCCCCATAGCAGCTTGAAGTTCCCTCCAAAATTGGGATAGGAATCTGGAATCTCTGTCGGATACAATATCTCGGGGTACACCGTGATATTTGACCACATGCCTGATGTAGGCTTTCGCCAACTTATCCATGCTCCAAGTTTCATTCATGGGAATGAACCTGGCGGTCTTGGTCAATCTATCAACGATTACCCAAATCTTATCCTTTCCGGACTTTGTTAAAGGCAAACCCCCGACAAAGTCCATCGAGATTGAGTCCCACTTCCACGTCGGTACCTCCAAGGGTTGCACAAGTCCCTTGGGCTTGCATCTCTCAGCTTTCACTTTTTGACAGTTTAAGCATCGAGCCACGAACTCTGCCACTTCATTCTTCATTCTCGGCCACCAAAAGTTTTGCTTCAGATCTTTATACAATTTGTCTCCTCCCGGGTGTACCGAATAGGGCGTGTTGTGTCCTTCTTCCATGATTTGCTTTTTGATGTGCTCACATTTCATCGGGACACACCACCTTCCCTTATAGCGGATACTCCCGTCTTCGTGCAGTTGAAATGGTCCGTTGACCCCATTCTTCATCCCGGCCTTGACTCGTTCAAGCTTCACATCACCTGATTGACCCGCTTTGATTTCATCGAAGATAGAGGGTAAAATGGTCATTGTGTATAACCGCATTTCATTCTCCACTTCACCGCACTCCTTTACCTCCAAATCTAGTCGTTGGAACTCCCGATATAGCTCTTCTGGAAGTATCCACATTGCTTTGCTGCTATGTTCTGTCTTCCTGCTTAAGGCATCTGCTACGACATTAGCTTTCCCTTCATGATATTGGATTTCAAGGTCATAGTCCTTGACAAGCTCTAGCCACCTCCTCTGTCGCATGTTAAGCTCTTTTTGGGTGAAGATGTACTTAAGGCTTTTGTGATCGGTGTATATCTTGCACGGTGGTCCGTACAAGTAATGCCTCCATATCTTCAAGGCAAACACTACCGCTGCTAACTCAAGGTCATGGGTTGGGTAGTTGACCTCGTGCACCCTTAGTTGTCGAGATGCATAAGCTACTACCTTCCCATTCTGCATTAGCACACAGCCCAGTCCATTCTTGGATGCATCGCAATAGATTTCAAACCCATCAGTTCCCGAAGGAAGTGTCAGTACTGGTGCAGTCGTCAGTCTTTTCTTCAGCTCCTCGAAGGCTCTCTCACAATTATCCGTCCACTGGAACTTCGTGGTCTTCTTCATCAAATTGGTTAATGGTCTAGCTATCTTGGAGAAATCTTTGACAAATCTCCGATAGTAGCCCGCTAACCCAAGAAAACTCCGCACTTCGGTGACAGTGGTTGGTGCTCGCCACTCGGTTACCGCTTCGATCTTTGATGGGTCCACCGACACTCCATCTCGAGTGATGATGTGACCCAGAAATGCTACTCGGTCTTTCCAAAAGTCACACTTGGAAAGCTTGGCATAAAGTTGATGCTCTCTCAAGGTTTGTAAAACAACCCTAAGATGTTCTTCATGATCCTTCTTGTTCTTCGAGTACACCAAGATATCGTCGATGAATACCACCACAAAAGTATCAAGATAGGGGCGAAATACACGGTTCATGAGGTCCATGAACACCGCTGGTGCGTTGGTCAACCCAAACGGCATCACGGTGAACTCATAGTGCCCATATCTCGTACGAAATGCAGTCTTCGGTATATCCTTCTCCGCTATCCTCACTTGGTGGTAGCCAGATCGAAGGTCAATCTTGGAAAATATGCCCGCCCCCTTCAGTTGATCGAACAGGTCGTCGATGCGAGGTAAAGGGTATCGATTCTTGATAGTAACACGGTTCAGCTCTCGGTAGTCAATACACAATCTCAAACTACCGTCTTTCTTCTTCACAAACAAGACCGGAGCGCCCCAAGGTGAAACGCTCGGCTTGATGTATCCCTTCTCAAGCAATTCTTCAAGTTGTTCTTTCAGTTCTTGCATCTCCTTTGGAGCCATCCGGTATGGTGCCTTGGAAATTGGTGTAGTCCCCGACATTAAGTCAATGGAGAACTCAACCTCCCTTTCCGGAGGCATCCCCGGAATCTCTTCCGGAAACACATCAGGAAATTCATTGACCACCGGAATCTGATCAATTGTCTGCTCTTCTTCATGGTTCTCTCTCATCGTGCATAGGTATACCTTGCACCCCTTCCGGATGTACCTCCTCATCTGCCGCATTGTCATCAGCTTGACTCCGGGTTTGTCCGCTGTTGCCTTGAAAGATACCCGCTTCCCACATGGGCTCTTCATGGACACCTTTTGCTCATTGCATAAGATCTTCGCCTTGTATCTCCCAAGCCAGTCCATGCCCAACACCACATCAATGTCTTCGAGGTCAAATTGCACCAAATCCCCAGGTAGGCTGACATCGGCTATAACTACGGGTACATTCATGTATACATTTCTACAGGCTACAACACTATTGTTTGCTGTTTTTACATTCAACTCTATGCTAGCTCCAGGTTCTATCTTTAACTTCTCAACAAATTTAGAAGAGATAAAACTGTGAGAAGCACCAGAATCAAATAGAACATAAGCAGGAGTGGTATTAACATGAATGATACCTGAAACCACATCGTTTGCGCGGGCCTGAGCCTGATTCATTACATAGATCCGGCCTTGATTGGGAGCGTTGTTGTTGTTTTTGTTGTTTCCCCCTCCCTGGTTCTGATTTTGGTCCCGATTACCGTTTCGTGCTTGATTTCCCGGGTTGTTGTTGCCCCGGTTCTCAGCTCCTTGCCTGTTCCCACCTTGATTCCTACCTTGATTGCTGCCTCCACGGTTAGGTCCCTGGTTCTGTGGACCTCTCCCCACGTTATCCCAGCATTCAAATGCTCGGTGGCCCATTTTGCCACATGTGTAGCATTTGACCCTATTGCCGGCACAGTCCACCCCTGGGTGGTCTTTGTTGCATCTCGTGCAGTTGAAATGCCTCTCCACTGCCATGTTACGACGGTCACGCCTCTGGTCATGACCCGGGATCCTCCTCTCATCCCTCGGGCGATTGTGTGTTGGTTCTGCATGATGATGAACCCTAGCCCGCTTTTCTCCTTGCCTATTCTCCTCTTCGTTCTTTCTTTTCTTGTGGGCTTCTCGCTGGAGTTGTATTACCCGATAGTGCTTCGCAGCTTTGTAATAGACATCATCCAATGTTTGCCAGTCTTGCACCGTCATCATCTTCTGTGTGTCGTAGTTCTGTCCTCCGATGAACTTCTCGATCTTACTCTCCTCATCGGGTACAAGTGATGTTGCAAAATCTGACAGCGTGACAAATTGATTGTGATACTCTTGCACTGTCATTTCCCCCTGCTTCAAATGGAGGAACTTGTCACGATTTTCCGCTTGCACGTGTGGCGGGTAAAACCTTTTTCGCAGTGCACGCTTGAATCGATCCCAAGTGAAGTCCGGTTGTGCGATCATCCCTGGTCCCACATGAACCCACCATTTATCTGCTTCTTCATGCAGACAATAAACAGCAATGTTAATTCGTTGATCTGCCGGGCAATTGATCGCATCAAACAGCTTATCGAAGGTGCGTATCCAATTCTCGAGAAGGACTGGATCCTCTTGCCCAAGGAAGCTCGGCGGGTTTCGTGCCGCTACACGACTCTCCATGTTATTGCCGTTGTTGGGTTGGTTTTGAAATGCCACAGTGATTGTCTGGGTGAGCAGCGTGAGAGCTTGCGCCAGTTCAGCATTGGTAGGGACGACATTCGGATCCCTCCTCGGTGGCATTGTGTCTTCATATGGATAATAACTTGGATTAGTAAAGAAAACCTTTCCTACATTCTCTAAGGATTCTAGAACTAAGGATTCATAGGTTATCAAGTTATCGTACAATTATTTCACCACGAAGGTGTAAATATTCACAGATAGGATTCACATTTCATGTCACAACATTTTTGCACATAATGTACATACCTTGGCCACTTTGAAATTTTGCCTTATGAGGCATTCCCTTCACACTTGGGGTTCCCATTTTACATATGGGCCCACAGTTCTCACTTTTCACATAATATATATAACATAAAAGTAATACTCACAAAGTCCTTACCACGTTCCTAAAGGCCATTTCCTAGCAATCTTATTTTTCCTAGTCAAAATATTTTGAAAATCCCCATCTGAAGGTATGATTCCAAATGTTTTGTTTAAGGGGTTCGAACAACGAAGTTTCAGCACAAGGAGAAATTCCCAGTTAGTTGGACGAGCGCAAAGGCTCAATTATGCACCAACCAGCTCAGACTCTTATCGTCTCGTTGACAGAATTCCTCCCTACGACCTATTACCTCGTGTCCTAATCCTTTCGGAAAACCTAAGGGCTCTGATACCAACTTGTAACACCCCCAAATTTCCCTCCCAAAATAATACTTAAGAAATAATAAACTTTTATTAATTATTCAAAACATTGAATTGTTTGCAGCGGAATTAAACAATAATAGGGAAAAGGGGCGTGTTACCGCCACATCCAGCCCTAAACCGACTGGATGCTAAGGCTATCCACCGTAAATGTATCTAGAGTAATTATTAAATCCAACATTTGAAATCATGAAATCTAACAAGGTTCATTCTAAATGAGACTACTCTAAAAATCTTCTAGGAACGCTCTCAGTGCATCAGTCTTCATAAACCACATCATCTGTAACATAAGAAAATAAAAGAAACAAATAACACAAAAATTAGCTTTAGAGCTAAGTAAGTCCCACCCAACCCCGTAAAATAATAGTTTTGTTGAAAAATAAGTATTTGTATATAGTATATACAAAAATGAGTTTCCAATAATTTCAAAAAGAGTAATAATATCTCCAAAAGATTTTCTTCAAAAATTCTCGTAAGTATTTCAAAGAATAATTCTCCAAGTACCAAAATATTTTATTTTTCCTCAAAATAGCTTTATAGCCAATTTTCCTAATTATTTAGTTAGAAGGGCGGTGCTCAAGCGTTATCTCGATTCTTGAGCCCAGTGATCCGTTGTTTTGTACGGTCACTCCGATCTACTCTCGGTACCTCATCTCCTCTATTAGAATCTAGACTTCTACCTTAAGTGTGCACACCCCCTAAAGGGATTCCAAGCCCTCCGAGTAGTATGAAGTCTAAGTAGTTCTGACGTCAACGTCTCCTTACTCAAAATGGGATATACTCCCTAAGTTCTAGGTTCAAAGACCCTTAAGAGAATAGGTACTACTACTACTGCCTTAATAAATGGGATCTAATGCCCAATTGTTCGGGGTGGTTACCGAACCCTCCAAAATTTATTTAATTTGCTTTACACCTCTCAACTCAAGTAGTAGTAGTCCTAACCCTCCCTCACCATTAACGGACGTGAAGGTGGCCCGACACCTACGGATTTCTCCCGTGGTGCCCCAATTATGAAAACAGTCTTTTATCTTGACTTTCCAAAAATTTCACATTTATGTCTCTTGGACGAAATTTTACCACAAAGATTAAAATCCATAACTTTATATTTTCCCCAAAATATCTTACGTATACACATAATCCGATGTATCTCAAAAACACAACAAATACAACTTGCTCACAAGTAATTCATCAATCAAAATATTCATACCATCACATAAATCAAGTAAATAGTTATTTACGAGGTAAAAACATAATTTTGGTTGCAATGTGACTTACCTCAACTTGCAGATAGTCCTAACAAGCTTCTCTAACGGCTTCCTCTCCAAAGTCACCTTCTAGAATATGAACATTCTAGAATTAATAATTAACTAGCTTATACTTTAAGGTTAATCAACCCACCTTAGCTTAACTCATTGTTATCCGATTTTCAATCTGTTTCGCAAATTCAAATGGTGCATTAGTTATAATTAATCACTTCAGTTAATCTTACCCCTTTCGATATCAATCCATCTTATTTTAATTATACTATCTTTAATCCAGATTTAAAAATAGTCAAGTCATATTTTCTTTAATCATTAATTCAATCTCTGTTATACACTTTTATTTAATCCGAATAATAAAGTAATTCAAATAATCCATTTGAACAATCAGACCGGTTAAAACATTTAATCAACTTATTATTTCGGTCAAATGCTTGGTTTGTCAATTCATTAAATAGTGATAACTTCTAAAAGTAACAAGTACGAAGTGCTACTTGTCAATTTATTAAAATCTCCTACGTATGTAGTATTATTAAAATAATTGGTTTTCTTTTCATTTTACGTACCTTAATAGCTCATGATTTAAATTATCAATTAATTAAATCCAATACCATTTAAATATTCTAGTCCTATAATACATCATTCGCTAATATAATATGATAAAGGTAATTCACGTTTCGTCATATTCGAATAATCTAGTAACTTATTTTATTTTATAATGATCATCCATTTTATAGTTACATCAGTTGATCTATTACCTGATTCAAACGTCCATTTTACAGTGATTCGATCGGTGAAATTTAAATAGTCAAAGTTCCATATCCATAATTTGTATATAGGCCATAAATTTTAAAATCACTAACCAAGCCGTTATTATTATTATCACTTTTTATTACCGTTTACTATTTCCTTATTATTATTGGTATTAGCATCACTATTCTTGTCAATACATAACTACTGCTCTTATTATCAGTCAAATTTTCCATTTTAATCCAATTACTCCATTCGGTAATATAATAATCATTCAATTTTATTTAGATCATTAATTTTATAAGTACCAACCATTCCATTATTATTATTATTACGTTCATCTGTTATGCGAAGTAGTTGTCATTAACTTATTTATTTTCGAACAGTAAATAGTCCAAACCGGCTTAGTTTTATTATTTCAGTCTAGTTTATTTTAATTAGAGTCGATCCATAAATCAAAGAAATGGTCTTTCGTGTAGAGTTCGTCCGTTTTCTCTACCGACTCTACGTAACTGCCCGAATTAACTAAGAACGCAGGTGTGCGGGTTACCTCTCTTGGCGATGCTTTCGTGACACGGTGACGACAGCGTAGACCAGTGATCGGTGCCCGGCGGTTTCCTCCTCCAGAAATGTCCGGCAGAAACCTGCAGCGTCCTTCCTTCTCCGGCAAACTCCGGCACACCACGATCGGCCTTTCTCCTTCTTCCGAACGTTCACACTCGCTCTCACCGTTCTCTCTTAAGTCTTCACATCCTACCAGTGGCTTTCACTGAAGAAAATGAGATCTTCTTAGAGGCAAGGAAAATAAATTGATCGTGGTTGACAAAAGCTTTTAAATTTTTTACTGCAGATGCATCTGAAGAAAGAAACGGTTCACGAATATATGGGTTTGTTGCATTTTTATTGTGTGTAACTTTTCAGCAGCAGATGTTGACTTCAAAGGGTATTATTGACATTTTTGAATTTTGAGAAGTCTAACTAACAGATCTGTTTAACTTAGGGTGCAAATACTAAAGGTTTTAAATTTATGGTGCATAGTCTAATTCATCACATAAAACAGGGTGCATACTTAAAATATCCCCACTATTATAGATTTAGATTCAAAGCAAGTAGAGACAGAAACTCATTTTTACAAGCAACACATATATGCAGGGCTTCTTCAATTTATTGTAAACCAGACATCGGAGCTTTGTCTTCACTCTTCAGGGGTGGGGGGTGTCAATTCATCACGATTCAAAGAAGCCAACGGAGAAAAGACCATTTGGATTGGTAGGGAACTGCTCTGCACAAATCGGGATCCAACTGGGTATTCCGATGTTTCTGCGAGGGGAGGAATGACTTGTCTAACAGTTGGGAAGAAGATAAGATTTTTTTTTAAATTAAAATGGTGCCGTTCAGAGATCGGCACACCGTGCACATGGTGGGCCGATCCCACGGTATAATATGCGGATGACTTGCATTTTGTTTCGCTTCTTATTAGTAGACAGTTAGACACAACAGGGCGGGGGAGGATCTATGTTAGGGCTATGGTGGGCTAAAGCCCAGGACAAAAAAAAATATTTTTAAGGTATTATGTTTAAAACATTGCATCCAGCCCATCCCAAATTTTTCTATAGCCCTGTCCAATTTCTCAGCCTAGCCCATAATACAAAATATTAACATCTAAAAATATAATCTAAATGTTATACACATCACCCTCATACTTAATAATTGGCACTTAGTATATACATATAAGGACTTCATTGACATGTTCACAACAACTTTTAAAGTGCTTGAGTATCTTCAAAAACATTGCCCAAAAGTGAGGTCTTGGACATAAGTTTGTAATGTATATTAACACTTTTCATGTTTTGAATTTGTGATCCTTTACTCTTTTTTTTTTTTTTACTTCAGGGGGGTCTGGGGGAAAGGGGGCTGGGGGGAGCCTGAAGTAATCAGGGCTGAAACTCACTCCATTGAGTTTCGCACCCTTGTGTGCCTAGTGAGTTTCGAACTCGTGACCTCCCACTAGGCACGATAACCTCACAACCAGCTGGGCTGGAATGCTTGGTTATAGAAATAATGAATTCTGTCAAGGCCTTCGAAAAAATTTATTTGATATCTTGTTAGTCATGAGAGACATTTTTCCATTACACAACCGTTCATTGACAAAAAACGGATGGGAAGGCTTTCTTGAAGAAGTAAAGGAGTTTTGCTCAAAACATGAAATTCATGTACCGAAGTTGAATTTTGAATATAAGGTTGAACATTGCAGAAAGAAACTACAGTTGTACATCATTATCACTTTGGTGTTTTCAATGAGGCAATAGACTTTGTATTGATGGAGTTAAGGACCCGATTTAATGATAAATCAGTAAAATTCCTTTCTTTGAATGCTTCATTGGATCCCAAAAATTTATATGGGTCATCCAATGACGATGTTATTTGTACTCTTGCAAGGAATTTCTATTCCGAAAATTTAGTAGTCAGGACATTCGTGCTTTGATGTATTCATGTACAAAGTTTTAGTATCTACATTTGTTGAATTATGTGAGGAGTTGACTAAGAGCAGAAAATTTGATTCATATGTATGGATTGTATCAAGAAGAGATACTAGGATGTACAAAGTTGATACATTCCATTCATTACAAACCAATATTATAATCGACTGCATAAGTGATTTTCCGTCAGTAGAACTAAAAAGTAAAATCATTTTATCCCATGCACGACTGCACGGTATGAGACTATGAGTAGAGATACTAGGATGTTCTATTTTGGTAATTGAATTTTATATTTTAGTATAGCATACAGAAAAAAATAGTATTCCAATACTTAAAAGGTGGATATACAAGAAAGAATAAATTTATGTTTTGTAGTTTTTAAGATGAATTGATTATGAATAATTGAAAGTTGTCCATTTCATACAAAGAAGGATAAAACAGACATTTACCTAGCCAAAGAAGGTGAAACTATACAATCAGTCGCAGTCGCCCCAAAAGCAAGTGCATCACACGTGCATCAAACTCTTCATATTAAGGGATTATATGCATGTTTTTATGAAACATAAATGGGTTTTGTGTATTTTGGAAAACACAAGGGGATATTATGCATGTATTGTATAACATAAAGGGATTTGGTGCAATTTACCCTTGAAAATAAGGATGAAAATGGTGGACGGGTGATCCAAAACCGCCAGGGTACCAATAGAATCATGCACGCAAATTTTAAAGATGTATGCCCCTACCACCGTATTAGCCAGCAAAACAAAATACACCTCAGTAATGTCAAAATGAAATGGGTAGGATTAATGATTCAGTCATTCAGGTGGTGAATTGGGTGAGCCTATCCACATCCCATTTACTTTATCTGTTATATCCTTGATCGATCACTAATATATTTTCAAGTTTCAATCGGTCTGATTGGGTGGGTGAGGCGTATAAATGGATATCCATAGGTAATTTCCATCCCTGTTCCCATCTGTTATGCAGTTCATGCACAAAATAGAATTGTATGCATGACTAGCTTGTAGTGTTGATCGACTACCTACAGGCTACAGAGACAAGCACCTCAAATGTAGGAGCAACCCCATCAACAAGATGGCCTGCAGCAGAGGCTCCCCAACCAACCCAGGAATGCCTAGTAATGTCAAATTCAGCATTTGTATATCAAATTCACATCAATTTAAAATGAAATTGTTGCGATTGAAAAGAACTTTTCGTATACTATGTGAATATGTAAACTTTAACTACTAACACTAAATTAAATATGCATTAGTCAAGCCTCATAAAATGAAGAGAGATATTTTTTGGGAGGGAGGGAGTATTGCATAAGTAGATAGTGATGGAAAATAGCTTGAAAGGGAGAAGCCGACCCATATTTGTTTTGAGGAAGGTTGAAAGACAGCCACGGATGGGATACAGGTCTAATAATCACATTAATTTATTTGACCTAGCTTAATGTAGGAAAGCATGAAAAGTAGGGTAACCAGAATCCCCGAGCCTGGAATGTTATGCTGGTGAGAATGTTGGTTGGAAGGGAGAAAAAGTTGGCGCCTTTGGTATGTAATTACCGTAGGGCCCATAATCAGGCACCCCCTTCTTAGGCCTTCTGCGATCTGCTTCCAGAAATCTCTTAGTCAACCTCCGCCTGCCGCGGGTGCCTGGAGGTGCCAACCGCACAAAGTCTGGGTCCCGTTCATCCTCCGGCGGTTCACACTGATTCAGCACGCGCATCAACAAACAACAATGTCAAAATCAACACTAAAGATGAAGAAGAAGAAGAAGAACGGGCAAGTGACATACTCGCACGAAGTCCACCACATCCCCATAGCCATCCTGCAATATGATTATATGAATTAGGAGGATACAAAGAAATACAGAGCAATCAAACCAAATCTATTTAATAAGGAAGATAAAGATAAATGGTGGCCACCGCCATAGTTTTAACGGTGTTTTCCGGTGGATCCGGAAACTGATCTGCCAGAACCCGACCCAGCTGCTTCAAATCAGGATCCACTTCCTTCCATTCATCAAGGTGTGCTTGCCGTTCAATACATCCCCAGGTACTTGTGCTGAAATCCCAACCATACGTACAATTTGAAGACATGCCCTAGAGATAGAAAGCGTAGGAGAGAAGGATCGGTAGATTCCAGAGGCGGGTAGATCACAATAACGAGGCGGTAAAATAGCATGCACTAGATGTTGACGCTCATATGCGGACCGGGTAGACTTTTTTTATAAAACACCATAAAGAGCAAATCTTCCCTTCTACCGGTGTGGGAAATCTGACCAAACAAACTCAAACATAAGATGCGGCACGAGAAAAGGTTTTAACCCAGGGTTTACTTCTATTCATCATTTCCCAACTTTTTTGTCACTTCTTCTAGGGGCAAAAAAGTTAATTACATTAGATGTACAAATGTTATGTTACATTTAATGAGCAACTTGTCTACACGTCCACTTGTGAAGCGTTTGAACTTCCTTCTCTTATATAAAGTTATATTATTGTTCTAAATACACTAAACACGTAAACAACCACTAAACATTAAAAATAAAGTGAACAATCACTGATTATTATCAGTTATCACCATCTTCATCATCACCATCGTCACTTTTATAATGATCACCATTACTATTTTATCATACCACTGCTTTCTCCAATTCTAGTTTCATGCAATAGGTAAATCTATACATTTTAGATTTATGACTTGACATATATTGTTTTGTTGGAAATTAGAAAAGTATGATGTTCTTGCATGATATTTCATTCATCCAAATAGAGTTGTGTGGTTTCTATTAAAAGTAAAGTTGTGTAGTTCATATTGAATTGATAAAATGTGAACAAAATAATGATAAATTAAAACCGCATAAGTATTACCTATTATGATATGAGAGTATGAGACTAATAGGGGTGTTTGTCATTTCAGTTTCATCCATTCGGTGTTATGAGAAAGTATTGGTTATTTTCACACCTATCAATAATATTGTCCATTATTGATCTGACTGGTGCACTTTGATGCATAGAAACCAACCAGTGAAGGATGAATTTTAACATGTTTGTCAAGACTGCAAAAAAAAAAATGCAAGTCACTGTAGAGATATATAGGGCGCAAGTTACCTTAAATCTTCAGGTTCACCCTTCTTCGGAATCAAAGTAATATTAGTAATATTTACCTCTCGTGGGAGCCTCATTTTGTCAAGACTCTCTAAACAAGTCCACAAACTCAAAATCAGCAATGCTCCAGTAGTGTTGAAACTTGAAAGAAACCAGAATTAAACCGGCAGGATCATGGCGCTCTGTCGGGTGCATGCCATGTTATAAATCACTTTAATCACAAAAATTGGTTTTTGTCTGTGTGTACACTTTTATACTCCGTATATCTTAGCAGATTAGAATAAGAAGGCGCTTTTAAATACTATCTTATTAGTTACTCGTTTTGAAAATCAACTTATTAAATGGCCCTTGATTGTTTTCAGTTTTTGGTAAGGAATAAATTAGGCATTCCTTTACAAATAACTAAATTAAGCATACATTAAAAAGAGTTAATTTTGTACACTTATTTATTCGTCTGGAATATTTGCAGTATCTACTATTCTACTATCCAGAATGGTCCCTCCATTGATTATATAGTCGTATTCACAAAATATGTAATTTCTGTTCTCAAAGAAAGAGATCAAACGACCTAGCTAGAAGAGAGAATATATATATCTTTAAGAAAAATGGACTAAATCCATGATGCAATGACTCGGCCTGAAGAAGGGGAGAGGGAAGAAATAGACGTGATCGTAGTTGTAGATCCAATGGTCGTCATTGAAGCTCATATATCTTCATCAAGAGTATAACAATCTTCATCAAGATTCAAGAGTATAACAAGATCTAGTTCAACAACGTGCTTGTGGTTGTGGAGGGGCTACAGCAATAGATGAGCCCCAGGGAGGAGTTGGGGATTCAGGTGGTATAATAGGGAGAAGCTGATGGTTGTTGGTTAGGTTAATTAATATTTAGACTCTGGTTCTATAATTGTCTCTTGAAAAGAGAATATTATTTTTGACTTATTAATATTGGACTTATATATATATATATATCAAAGGCTCAAAGTTAAATCCATTTATTAGTTCAGAATCTCGATTTTACAATTGAAATCGAGATTTGAACAACAGCATGGGTTCAACGACACACTTTCTACAATGTAGATTCACATCTAAGATATAACTATTCAAAAAGCCTTGGTCATTTTCTTTTCTACACCTCAATCGAATAGAGAAACCTAACAATATATCTTCATCTTCTAGGATTGCCAGAAATACATATAGCCACATTGACATTCTTGATAAATTTCCATTCAAGGATGAAACTGATGGATGGGTGATCCAAATCCGATTTATGCCCCAACCACCGTATTATTAGCCAGCAAAACAAAAATACAACTCTGTAATGTCAAAATGAAATGGGTAGGATTAATGATTAATGATCGGTCACCAACATGTTTTCAAGCTTTATTCGGTGTGATCGGGTGGATGAAGCGTATAAATGGATATCCATAGGCAATCTCCATCCCTGTTCCCATCTGTTATGCAGTTCATGCATAAAAAAGAATTGTATGCATGACTAGCTTGTAGTGTTGAGATTGAGCAACCCATCAACTAGATGGCCAGCAGAGGCTCCCCAACCAACCCAGGGATGCCTAGTAATGTCAAATTCAGCTAAGAGATTGAGTTCAAAAGCTTCCTGAGTTCCACTAGATCACTGTTCCCAGGGTCATCTTAACAGTGATCTAATAGAATTTTTGGTATATTGTGTGAATATGTAAACTTTAACTACTAACACTAACTTAAAAAATAATTAGTCAAGCCTCATAAAATGAACAAAGAATTTTTTGGGGAGGGAGGGAGTATTGCATAATAAGTAAATAGTGATGGAAAATAGCTTGAAAGGAAGAAGCCGAGCCATATGTGTTTTCAGGAAAGTTGAAAGTCAGCCAGGATACAGGTCTAATAATCACATTAATTTATTTGATCTAGCTTAACGTAGGAAGATAAATAGTAGGGGAACCAGAATCCCGGAGCCTGGAATGTTATGCTGGTGAGTATGTTTGTTGGGTGGGCGAAAAAGCAGGTGGTGTCTTCTGTATGTAACCGTAGGGCACAAGAGCAGGCACCCCCTTCTTAGGCCTTGTTTCCATAAATCTCTTAGTCAGCCTTCGCCTGCCGCGGGTGCCTGGAGGTGCCAACCCCAAATAGATTGGGTCCCGTTCAACCGGGGGTTCACACTGATTCAGCATGCGCATCAACAAACAAAATGTCAAAATCAACACTAAAGCTTAAGAAAAAGAGAAAGAAGAAAGGGCAAGTGACATACTCGCACGAAGTCCACCACATGCGCATAGCCATTCTGCAATATGATTATATGAATGAGGATGATACAAAGAAATGCAGAGCAATCAAACCAAATCTATTTATATAATAAGGAAGATAAAGATAAATGGTGGCCACCGTCATAGTTTTAACAGTGTTTTCCGGTGGATCCGGAAACTGATCTGCCAGAACACGACCCAGCTGCTTCAAATCAGGATCCACTTCCTTCCATTCATCAAGGTGTGCTTGCCGTTCCTTCCATTCCCAGGTGCTTCTGATGAAATCCCAACCATATATATAACTTGTAGACATGTCCTAGAGATAGAAAGCGAAGGAGCGAAGAATCGGTAGATTCCGGAGGAGGTAGATCACAATAACGAGGCGGTAGAATAGTATCACTAGATGATAATCTGGCGAATCAGACCGGGTAGACTTATTTATAAAATACTCCGTACCTTAAAGAGCAAATCTTCCCTGCTACCGGTGTGGGAAAGGTTTTAGAATAACTTGTCTACACTTTTCGTGGTGAAATTTGTGAGCTTTGTTTTCTTTTGCAAAACTAACAAAAAAAATCTTTTGATGAACTTTTACACAGTTTTCTACACAGATTCAAAGAAATTGTCACAATTTGGTGGCCCGGGGTCTAGCAATGACCCCAAATGAAAGACTTTTTTTCCGTATTAATGTTAATTAATTAAGTATTTACGAAAATATGATTGGGTTAAAAGTATTTACGGATTTACTGCTAGGCTTTACCCTGGTCGGAGTAAGTCGCCCAACGGTTTGGCGACTTACTCATAAATTATAACACCGGGTTAAGCTAGTCCAGTATCGAGAAAGAAAGTTAAAAAAAAAAGATGAGCAAAATTTTCTTTTGAGACCCGCTGAATTTTACAACTATCGTGTCGCAGGTCGCTCGCACGGGGGGTGCGAATTTTCGATTCGCAACTACAAGTCAGAATTCTTGTGTGCGCGAGAGTTCCCCTTTTCTCACTCACCTTTTAATACTAAGTGAAGAGTGATTCATATTTATAGGCTCAAAAGTTCCCAAGGAGTTTAGGTGTGGGAAAATTTAAAAGATTCATTTTTCTCCTATACTTGAGAAGAGCATTTTTTCCATCTACCATCTTTAAGAGCTAGTTTTTGAGCCACATCAAACTTCAAAGTCCAAAACTCCAACACCAAAGGTCAACACAACAATCAAAGCTTCCAAGAGTCAACCTTGAGATTAAAAAAAATCTCAAGGTTAAGGGTTGGTTTGCTACTTTTAAAAAAACACTTAGGCTTTGTTTGCAAATAATTAATTCAAGTGCTTTTGGTTTTTTTTTAAAAGAAAAAATCACTTATTTTACCAAACAATACCAACTTTTACTTTCTCGGTTTTCGTGTAGAATCTACTTTTTACTTTTTCTATTACACAAAAAGCACTTATTTTACCAAACACTACCAACTTTTACTACTAATCACTTTTTCCCCGAAAAGTGCTTTTATTTAAACACAATCACTTGCAAACAGAGCCTTATCAGCTTTTGGCTTTAAAAAACACTTAGAGCCCGTTTGGTAGCACCAAAATCGGCTGTTTTGGCTGATTCTGCTGAAATTTATGATATTCTGGCTGGAGTGGCTGTTTTGGCTGATTCTGCTGATTTAAGAAAAAAATATTTTAAAAATATATTTTATTAATAAATTAAAGAAAAAATTATATGTAAAAATAGCTAAAATGGTCCTCTACAGTAACTTCAGCCAATACAGCCAGAAAAGTAACTCCAACCTTACTTTTTCGGCTTATTACACAATTCAGCGCGCGAAAGTAAAAGTTACGTGTTTGGTGAAAAAGCTGGCTGATAAGCCTGATAAGCCGAAAACAGAGTTCTCCAAACGGGCTCTTATTTTCCCAAACACTATAACTTTTATTTTTCTCGGCTTCCGCATCAAAAGTGCTTTTACTTTTTCTAGTACACAAAAAGCACTTATTTTACCAAACACTACCCACTTTTACTTTTCAAAATCACTTTTTTCTCAAACACTTCAACTTTTATTTAATCACTTCTTCCCATTTCATTACAAAAAGCACTTTTTTAAAAGTAGAAGCTGTTGCAAACACACCCTAAGACTATTTTTCTCAAACTCCAAGTTACATTTCAAGGTCCAAGAATTTGCAGAATATATAACTATACATATTTTTTCTTAAATTATGTTACAAATATACTTCAACATACATATGTGTATATAAAATAAATCATAATTTTTTTTTCTTATAATATATGAATATTTTTTTTTTAGTTTTACACACAGAGCATATAAATATACAGAAAACCACAAGCAAACCAGAGTTTTAGCAGCATTGACACCACTCATCCACTCATGTGATGCATCATCCCAAACATTTGGGAATTTATTTAAAAAAAATGAAAATTCAAAGCAAACCACATACTTCTAGGTTAATGCAGCCCCAAATGACCGTCAGTTGCTAGAGATGTGATTCAAATGCTATATGACGAGGAACATATAGAACACACTTAACCTAGAAGTATGTGGTTTGGGATGATGCATCACATGTTAGTGATATTTTTTTTTGTTAATCTCAGAGTTGACTCTTGGAAGCTTTGATTGTAGTGTTGACCTTTGGTATTGGAGTTTTGGACTTTGAAGTTTGATTTGGCTCAAAAACTAACTCTTAAAGAAGGTAGATGGAAAAAATGCTCTTCTCAAGTATAAGAGAAAAAAGAATCTTTTAAACTTTCCCACACCTAAATTCCTTTAGAACTTTTGAGCCTATAAATAAGAACCACCCTTCACTTAGTATTAAAAGGTGAATGAGAAGAGGGGAGCTCTCGCGCACACAAAAATTCTGACTTGTAGTTCAGAATCGAAAATTCGCACTCCCCTGTGCGGGCGACTTGCGGATACGATCGTCGTAAAATTCAGCGGGTTTCTAAAGACAATTTTGCTCATCCTTTTTTTAACTTTCTTTCTCGATACTGGACTAGCTTAACCCGGTGTTATAATTTATGGGTAAGTCGCCAAGCGGTTTGGCGACTTACCCCGACCAGGGTTAAACCCAGCAGTATATCCGTAAATACTTTTAACTCAACCCTATTTTCGTAAATACTTAATTAATTAGCATTAATACGGAAAAAAACTCAAATACAAATCATAATCCAAAATAATTTAAGGCAATGTTATCAAATCTCTAATAAATGTATATCTATCCGTAATACTTCTATAATGTTATACTCCGTAATATTATTATTATTATTCAATAGTCCTTAATGACGTTAAATCGTGTTGACTATGTAAGTATGTAATTACCATTAGGCTATTACCTTATTTAATATTAGGCTATTAATTATAAGTATATGAGCTTAATAGGTAAAAAACCGTTGTCCCTCGAACCAGACTCAGAGTTTATCACCGCAGCAATATAACTTGCTGATTCATTAATGGGCACAAATAAACCAATCGGTCTAATTGGGTGGGTGAAGCGTATAAATGTAGTGTTGATCGACTACCTACCGAGACAAGCACCTCAAATGTAGGTGCAACCCATCAACTAGATGGCCAGCAGAGGCTCCCCAACCCGCCCAGGGATGCCTGCTTAAGCCTAGTATTGTCAATGTTTTAATCGTCAAATTTAGCCAACAGATTCACTTCAAAAGCTTCCTGAGTTCCACTAGATCACTGTTCCCAGGGTCATCTTAATTTGTATATCAAATTCACATCAATTTAAAATGAAATTGTTGCGATTGAATAGACCTTTTTGTATATCATGTGAATATGTAAACTTACCTACTAACACTAAATTAAATATTCATTGGAAAATAGCTTGAAAGGGAGAAGCCGACCGATATGTGTTTTGAGGAAAGTTGAAAATACGCATCTGAATGGTTGTGATTCAATAGAACTTTTCTTACACCATCTGAATTGTACCAACTTAACACTAAATTAAATATTCATGAGTCAAGCCCTCCCTCATAAATTGAACCAAGAACTTGAAAAGGAGAAGAAGCCTGGCCATATGTGTTTTAAGGAAAGTTGAAAATACACACAAGGATGGGATACAGGTATAATATTCACATTAATTTATTTGATCTAGCTTAATGTAGGAAAACATGAGAGATAAACTCCCCATATGCACCTCATATCTTACACATGTTATAACACACACATACATTTTGTTATGAGTGGATTCAAGTAAGCTCGTTAACGATCTTAAATGAAGTTTAAAGCTTGTTCAATTAAAACCTGCCAGAATTGTATGGTGTTGAGTCTGGAGTAATTGTATAGTTATCTATGGTGGTGAGAGTGTTGGCTCGGTGGGTGAAAAAGTTGATGCGCTTGGTATGTATGTGTGAGCGTAGGTCGCAGGATCAGGCCACAGGCATTCTGCGTTCTGCTTTTAACACTCCCTTGGTCCTCCTCTGATGTTGGGAAGGTGGGTGAAAAAGACAGTGCGCTTGGTATGTATGTGTGAGCCAAGGTCGCAGGATCAGGCAACCTCATCTTATTAGGCATTCTCCGTTCTGCTTCCAACTCTCCCTTAGTCCTCCTCCGCCTACTGCGAGTGCCTGAAGGTGTCCACTGCAAAAACCCTGGCTCCGGTCCCAACTCACACTGATTCAGCATCAACAAACAACAATGTCAAAATGAACACTAAAAGATGAACACGGAGAAGACAGGGCAAGTGATTATGTGACGTACCGGCACGAAGTCCACCACATGCCCATATCCATTCTGCAATATGATTATATGATGAATGAGGATACAAAGAATTACAGATCAATCAAACCAAATCAATTTATACAAGGAAGATAAATGGAGATTACCGCTATAGTTTTAACAGTGCCGTCGGGTGGATCCGTATACTCAACTGCCAGACCACGACCCAACTGCTTCAGGTCTGGATCCACTTCCTTCCATTCATTACGTTCTGCATCTCTTTCAACAGCAAACCAGCCACATCTGATCTCATCCCACCCCAAAGTATAATCCCCACACCTTTTAGTCAACCTATAGCTTAGGAGAGAAGCCATGGCCTACAGACGTAGGCTAGATGGAACGATAGATCCGGAGAGGTCAACGAGAGCAGATAAGAAGAACCAACCGTTCGAGGAAGACCAAATATGAATATGATTAACCGCATAAGGGCTGATAGACTTATTTATAAAAGCACCCTCCAATTCGACTCTTTTCTTCCCACGGTGTGGGAAAATAATAGAAGGAAACAACATAAACTTAAACAGGCACCCCACAAAACGTTTTAACCCAAGGTTCACTTCTATACAAATTTAGGTAGAAATTTAGATAGACCAACTCCCAGTTTTATTTAGATAGAAATTTAGGTCTTTAACTTTACAACTTATATTTAATAATTACTACGTAATTGTTATGAAAATTAGATGCCAACTATCTTTCGGAACAAGGAAAGTAAACAGACAACATACAAACAAAAGGGTCATTTGGTCATTTGACATGATTCAGACTTCTCATTAAACACATTTAGTAAGCGGTTTGTTATCTCTGTGTCACTTAATACAGACAAACAACTTAATGCAGACAGACGTCTTAATCCATTCCAGACTTGATGGGAAAAAATAAACAACCCCAAAGTCAAATAAGGTCTATCCTAAATTAACATATTACGTAGCATATACGAATATAACTCCAAAATATGCTTTCCATAGTAAATGCTTTCCAAAATACCCCTCAAGTTAGAACATGCAGATTCAAAATGTCGGCGGTGAGCTATGACGGCAGCGGCAGTGCTCTGAGGTGAAGTGGTGGCCCTGGATTGAACACATACGGCAAGGACAAGCCGACAAGGATAGGATGGCGGCGGGAGAGGCGGATGGTGCCGCCTTTTGGGCAGCGAGGACTACGGCCGGCGGCAGTCAACGGGGTCGGCGAGGGTAGCGGCAGTCGGCTGCTGCTCTGGCATGCTGCTAGCAGGTGACAATGTGGGGTTTCAACAGTTTTTTATTTTCCATTTTTAAACTTAAAAAAATTAAAGTAGGGATATTTTTGTCGAACTAATTGAAAATAGTCCTATATATGCAATTAACTTTGCAATTAGTCTAACAAGTAACAATATCTTCATCCTCTAGGATTGCCAGAAATACCATTTCGATTCAAGGATGAAAATGATGGACGGGTGATCCAAATCCGCCAGAGTACCAATGTTATCACGCAAATTTTGAAGATTTATGCCCCGGCCACCGTATTAGCCAACTAAAGAAAATACACCTCTAGTAATGTCAAAATGAAATGGGTAGGGTTAATGTATCTGTTAAATGCTTGAGCAGTAGTGAGCAACATGTTTTCAAGTTTCAATCGGTCTGATCAGGTGGGTGAAGCGTATAAATGGATATCCAAAGGTAATTTCCATCCCTGTTCCACTCTATTATGCAGTTCATGCATAAAAAGGCAATTGTATACATGACTAGCGTGTAGTGTTGATCGAGACTACCTACCGAGACAAGCACCTCAACTAGATGGCCAGCAGAGGCTCCCCAACCATCCCAGGGATGCCTGCTTAAGCCTAGTATTGTCAACGTTCTAATCCTAAAAATGTCAAATTCAGCCAAGAGATTCACTTTAAAAGCTTCCCGAGTTCTACCAGATCACTGTTCCCAGGGTCATCTTAATTTGTATATCAAATTCACATCAATTTAAAATGAAATTGTTGCGATAGAATAGACCTTTTCCGTATATCATGTGAATATGTAAACTTACCTACTAACACTAAATTAAAAATTGGGAAAAGGGGCAAATAAGTTCACGTACTAACAAAAAAAATTCAAATAAGCCCTTATTTAGGAGGCTTTGTCTGGCCGTCGTCATTTGGGGCGGTTCCTGATGGAATTTTTTGATGAATTTTTGTTAGCATCTTATTCATTCAGTCTAGTTTACGCATACCAAATTTCAGCTAAAACTTCCATCGGGAAGGCATTCAAATGAATTCTTGAAGATAAATGTGCAGTTAAAAACGCAATTATCTTCAAGAATTCATTTAAATGCCTTCCCGATTGAATTGTTAGATAAAATTTGGTATGAGTAAACTAGACTCGATGTTCAAAAAATTTCATTAAAAAATTCCACTGCGAACCGCCCTAAATGGCGACGGCCGGACAGAACCTCATAAATAAGAGCTTATTTGACCTTTTTTGGTTAGTGCGTGTACTTATTTGCCCCTTTTCCCTTAAAAATTCATTGGTCAAGCCCCATAAAATGAACAAAGAATTTTTTCGGGGAGGGAGGGAGTACTGCATAATTAAGTAAATAGTGATGTGAAATAGCTTGAAAGGGAGAAGCCGACCCATATGTGTTTCAAATACGCATCTGAATTGTTGTGATTCAATAGAACTTTTCTCAGAGCATCTGAATTCTACCAACTTAACACTAAATTAAGTATTCATTAGTCAAGCCTCCCTCATAAATTGAACCAATAACTTGAAAAGGAGAAGCCTAGCCATATGTGTTTTGAGGAAAGTTGAAAATACGCACAAGGATGGGATACAGGTATAGTAATTACATTAATTTATTTGATCTAGCTTAATGTGGGAAAACATGAGAGATAAATAGTAGGGAAACCGGAACCGGGAGCCTGGAATGTTATGCTGGTGAAAGTGCTCCCTGGGTGGGTGAAAAAGCTGGTGCGCTAGGTATGTATGTGTGAGCGTAGGCCGCATAATCAGGGACCTGCTTCACAGGCATTCTGCGTTCTGCTTCCAACTCTCTCTTAGTCCTCCTCTGCCTACTGCAAGTGCCTGGAGGTCTCAACAGCAAAAATCTTGGCTCCTGTTCCGTCTCACACTGATTCAGCATAAGCATCAACAAACAACAATGTCAAAATTAACTCTAAAAGATGAAGAAGGAGAAGACAGGGCAAGTGATTATGTGACGTACCGGCACGAAGTCCACCACATGTCCATATCCATTCTGCAATATGATTATATTAATGAGGATACAAAGAATTACAGAGCAATCAAACCAAATCTATTTAAGGAAGATGAAGATAAATGGAGATTACCGCGATAGTTTTAACAGTGCCTTTGGGTGGATCCGTATACTCATCTGCCAGACCACGACCCAACTGCTTCAGGTCTGGATCCACTTCCTTCCATTCATTACGTTCTGCATCTCTTTCAACAGCAAACCAGCCACATCTGATCTCATCCCACCCCAAAGTATAATCCCCACACATTTTGGGCAAGCTTGTCACTTCGATTCTCTTCTTTCCTACCATTGAAGGACGACCAAAGCTTATGGAAGAGCAGAGCCGGCGTTCATGTTCAACATGTTCTACAGCTTCCCGATTTTGGGGCCTCAATTTTTTTAAAATATTAGTATCACATAGTAACAATATTTAAAAATACTAATCAATAAAATAATTTTTTTCCCGTACTTTTGCTCATATTTTACTCAAATTGATTGAGTGATGAGTTATGCTGCTTTTAATCAAACATTAAGTGATTTTAAACTTTTTATTACATTATTTGATGAGCATTCAATTGATTTCACTATGAGTATTTATATTAATTTTTTTTTCTTTTTATATTAATAAGGGACCTCACCATTTATATGAACATGGCCTCCAAATTCATTACTGTTTTGCGGAAGAGACGTAGGAGAGAAATTAAGAAACTGATCGATAGTTCCGGAGGATACGCTTATTTGTAAAGCACCGTTAAGAGAAATTATGCTCTTTCCACCGGTGTGGGGAACATTAATGGGAGGATTTTTAATCCAAGGTGATCTTCCTAGTTCCAATACATTGTTTTGAAACTTTTGAACAATTTCTTTAACTATTCTAGATCCCTGAACAACCACTAATCATCGTCATTTTTATAATTCAAATACTTCGTATTTTTTTAATTCAGGAATGTCAGAAGAGTGAGGAACAGAAGTAGAAGAAATACAAAGAAGCATTGCAGATAAATTAATGGGAAAATGGAAACTAATAATCCAACCTTTTAGCGGTCTTCTTTCAATAATCCCACCTTTTGATTATTCATGAATAATCCAATCTTTGCACCTCATCTTCATTCATTGGTCCCTAGTCGGTTAGTGACCTACTATTCCAAGTTATTTTCTTATCTTTCCAAAATATTATCTTTGTGAAAGATGAGATTTATGGTATAATGATTTGCAAAGATAAGAAAATAGCTTGGAATAGCAGGTCATCAACCGGTCAGGGACCAGTGAATGAAGATGAAGTGCAAAGGTTGGATTATTCATGAATAATCAAAAGGTGGGATTATTGAAAGAAGACCGCTAAAAGGTTAGATTATTAGTTTCCATTATCCCTAAATTAATTTAAAAAGCATGCTAAAGAGGAATTCTACTCTTACACGTGTGTGAGAGGGATAGAACCAAAAAAAACATTAAACATAAAATGCAGCGCGACTGCCCGCTAAAAGGTTCTAAATAAAAAAATTGGTAATATTTATGTAAAAAAGAAAAACTTTTCTAAAAATCAAGGTTGACTTCATATTCCAATTATATTATAGGCATGGCTCCAACCCAAGTAAGTTTTTTACAATTTTGAATAGGTGATCAGTACATTACCCATTTAAAAGAGACAGTAGATTAAATTCATTTGATTGGTCCAAGACATTACGATTAAATTCATTTGATTGGTCCAAGACATTACATCACTTTTAATTTTCATTTAATTCCATTATTTGCAATGGAGCCAAAAATTCACTATTTTTTGACTTGAGAATATGATGGAATAAAGCAACATGACTCACTAAACTGTCTGCGCTTCTTTGTTACAAAGAAACAGTTAGTCCATGCAATTTTGAACGCGATTTTCACTATGGGTCATCCGGAAACAGTCTCTCTGAGATTTAGTACATGGGTAAAACTGCGTACATCCGACCCCCTTATCCCATTGTTAGTGGGAGCCTTTGCGGCACTGGGGTAAATGAAGATGATGAAATGAAAATGATGATTTCAATTACAGTATTTTGACCGGTTCATGTGGACATATGTATGGTATCTTCTGAGTACAAATGTACAATAAAATCTACCTTTATAATATCCTGTTTTTACTAACTACGGAGTAAGGTTAATTTAATTGTGCCGCGCCTGATATATTCATTCTCTTACCCAGTTGTAAGCATTTTTGTTTATATGTAAAAATGTTGCCCTTGTGCAAATTTATATGTATATAATTATTTAAATTTTAAACCAGATTTTTTTTCACAATTTTTTTACAAAAAGTTTGTTTACGCTTTTTACTTTTATTGGATAATTTTGTTGCTTTTTTGTTTATAAATATAAATAAGAGTCTCACTATAAAGTACTATACTACTTTTGTTCCAATTTGATGATCTGGTTTCTTATTCAACTAGCACAGTACATGTGCATACGTACGAGGAAAAACAGTTGATCTATATATACTTTTATTCACAATCTAATAAAATATAAAAATAGTTTTTTTATTTACTTTTTACATAATTTCAAAAATGGAGTACGATAAGTGAATATAAAAAAGTACAAATCCTTACAACAAATAATCAAAGTAAAGAAAATTGAAATATAAAAATATCGACATCATCCATTAGAATTTGCTCCATAGTAATAATTAGTATTGTTAGGTGTTTTTTGTTATTGTTGAGAGTAGGTGTTATGTATGTGATTGTGAAGATGTGTGTTGTATGTTTTATAATGTGTTGTATCTGCCTCGTAACACTCAAACAGGAGAAGAGAGACCTTACTTATAGCAAACAGATGAGTCCGGGTTGAACTGGGGCGAAAAACTTGCTGAAATGATGTTTTTGGACCTAGGCACGATCGTGCCTACCCTTGCAGGCACGATCGTGCCTGGCTGGCAGTAGCTGCTGGCCTTCACACATATATCAGGGGTAAGTCGCGGTTTGGCGACTTATAAGTCGCCCAACTGTTGGGCGACGTGACTTACCCCTGACCATGGTTAAGGTCAGCAGTAGATCAGTAATAACTTTTTTTCCAGCATTATTTTTGTAAATAATTATTTAATTAACATTAATTCGGAAAATCGTTTCTTTTTGTACCAATTCAAAAACATAGGGGGTGCCGGGGTGCGCACATCTTATTTACTATTGGATTATCATAGGAGTAATTTACAAGAAAACCACTATGAACCCAAGCAAATTTTACTTATATATCTACTCAAAAAATCAGCATTGTAATTTCTTTAATAGATTTTTGTGTACATGTTTAGTTTCGTTTTTCTATTCTCATTTCCTATAGAATTCTTTACATATTTTTTATGTACTTTTTAGTTTCCTTTTTCTATTCTCGTTTCCTTTTAGCATGTTTGGTAAATACTAAATAGTAATTCCTCATAGAAAAATAAATAGTAATGAATATATGATTAAAATAAACGCATTGGATAAAAATGTAATATTTTATATTTCAGTGGCTTTGTAAATTTACACATTCAAGGTAGAGTCCGTCCTATCTCTGCTTCCCTGTCGTGATTATATACGCATAGAAATTTTAGTTTCATAAATTTTATTTTAGTAATATTTAAGAAAACACAAAATTACTTTCGTTCTGGTGGGCCTAGACAACTTTAAATAAGTTGTATCATAAAAGAATTTTAAATAAGTTGAGAAAAAAGAAAAGTAAAAGTTGTGTAGTGGATGTTTTTGCATAGGAAAAAGAAATGAGCGTCGTCATAAATGAGTTATTTTAATGATCGGAAAATGACAACAAAATTTAAACAATATAAAAAAGGAAAAATTGACAAGAATAATCTCACCTTTCACTGGTCTTCTCATAATAATCCCACCTTTAAACAATCCCAAAATAATCTCACCTTTGCACCTCATCTTCTTTCATTGGACCTTGACCAAGTTTTTTTACCTTTTTTAAAAATCTTATATAAATAATCTCACATTTATAAGGATATAATTAAAAACTGAAAGATGAGATTATTTGTATAATTTTCAAAGAAAGAGTAAAAAACATGGTCAGGGTCCAATGAAAGAAGATGAGGTGCAAATGTGGGATTATTTTGGGTTTATTTAAAGGTGGGATTATTATGAAAAGACCAGTGAAAGGTGGGATTATTCTTGTCAATTTTTCCTTTTTTTTATTGTTTAAAAATGTCTAATGAGAGAAAGGAAGTTTAAAAAATTGTTTACACCATGTATTGTTTATGTGTCATATAGAATTTTATGTGTGGTTGTATAAAATGTTTAGTTGTTAATTATGCTCGTAATTTTTCAAACTCACATACCCTCAAGGTGTGGTCTAAAACTGTTAATGTTAATGTATAAGGGATGTTAAAAATCATAATGTCATATACACCTCTTGGCAAAAATAGATATATGTAATAAAAACATATTTGTTGCAAGAATACAATATACTACGATATTTGCCTATAAAAGATAGTTGCATAGATGTTTGCAAATGTGTTAATCACTTAGCATATTATATCTCATCATGTTGATTCACAACATTATATTTCTTTTGCGTTTTTCTTTCTTTTTTTCTTCTCTCCCTCTTTCGTCCGCTCGTGCGGTTCTACCTTTGGTGACAAATGCTCTTGTTCCAATCACAACCTGAGCGTCGTCGTGCGATTAGTCTCGTGGTTTTCTGATCGCGCATTCCTGTTTGTAGGTTCATCACTTCATCATCATCATCAAATTGTTTTTTTTCATGAAGATTTTTTTTTTGAACAGTTCATGAAGATCTGTGTAGCATTTGGAACTATGTCCTTTTAGTCCCAAATAAGCCGTGATCGTTCTCACAAAGAAAGGGCTGCGATGCATTAAATTTATTCATGCTATTCTTGTCTAAAGAACCCATTTTTTTTTGTATTCTCTCGTGAGTATCAGCGGAAAATGTGGTTTTCCGATTGGACAACACTACGACCCTTATTCTGAGTAAGAAAGTGTCAGTAATATAAACATGACGTCGGAGAAACAAAAGTGATAGTGTTTGTCCGTAGGCGGGGTCCGGGAAAATTAAAAACCAAATCAAATAAGTTGAACCGCAACCAAATAAGACTGAACCACTCAAAAACCGAAACCGAATGTAAAAAACTGAACCGAACCAAAGTGTTGTTTGATTCACTTTTGGTTTTTACCCTTCAAAACCGAACCGAATAAACTGAACTAATTAAAATATGAAATTTTATTTGTTAATTGTTAAGGATTGATCCTAATACCAACGATAGTATTTTGTATTCTTGTGCTAGAAAATTAATTTTTGTTTTGTGTTTAGTTTGGTTTAAATATAAATGCATTTACACATTCATTAATTATTATAATGTAGTTATATTGATCTATTATATCTTTTGTGTATGCATGTTGCAATTTATTGCATGATGATGATATGTTTTTATTGGTTATTACTAGTAATTAACTTTTATTTTTATGTAACTTAAACTTTTGGCGAAATTGACACCAATAATCTCTACTTTTAGGCATTTTACAAAAATAATCTCCACTGAAAAAGTTCACAACAATAATCCCAACCGGATAATTGTTTCACAAAAATAAACCGGAAGTTAACGGTGTTAACTTTTCCGTTATTTTTTTATAATTTAAAATAAAATGAAGAAAATATATATAAAAACATTAATAATATTATGTTTTTGTTTAGTCTTATTTCTACTATAAATTAAATTTAATAATAACTATTTTTTGTAAAATGTAATAAAAATATTTGAACACAGACTTGTATTCATTTTAGTACGTATTTATGTTTAATATAAAATTACTAAAATTACTTTTAAATCTCTATTACAATGAAATAAAAATGAATATATATAAAATATTGATTTGAACTAAAAGAAAAATGAGAATTTGATGATTATGTTTATAAATATTTCTATAACATTTTATGAAAAATAATGACTATTAAATTTAATTCATAATGAAATTAAATATAATGACAAATATACGAAGTATATAATATTCTTGATTTGTGTACATATTTTCGCTTCATTATATTTAAAACGCCAAAAAACTAACGGAAAAGTTAACACCGTTAACTCCGGTTTATTTCTATAAAAGAGTTATGTCACGCCCCGGACCTACCGGACACGTCAACAACCCGCCGTACAGTACGAATAGTCAACCGCAGTCCAACTCATCCATACTATACTAGGCGTCTTGAATACCATTCACACATAGTACATCCATAAACAACATAATGTAAAATAATCATTTAAAGCAGCGGAAATATTCAATACAAAGTGCACGCCACACTTTGGCAACATGGGCATACAAGCCCTAAATACATATTAAAGAAAAATAATATCCATGAGCATGGTTTAAATCGTTTTCAAAACAGAAACAGAAGAAGCACGAACCACGTCTTCTTCTCTTGAATTCTCCGATACAACGGGCGGTAGCGGCAAGCTTTAATCCCGACCTGAAACTGTGAGGTGGCCTCCCCCGTGAAGGGGAGGTCAGTACTTGGAAGCATTTGACAAGTACAATGACAACTATACTAAGTATAATCAAAGTTTCAATTTCCAAGACCCTCAACTTAGGATGTTACTATTTGAAATTTATTTATGTTCTTTCATGCTAGAGCTCGGCTCATAGTCATGTAAATTTGTGCTAGAGCTCGGCTCATAGTCACACCACATTTCGCTAGAGCTCGGCTCATAGTCATTCCTACATTTTTGTGCTAGAGCTCGGCTCATAGTCACACTACATTTTGCTAGAGCTCGGCTCATAGTCATTCCTACATTTTTGCTAGAGCTCGGCTCATAGTCATACTACCACGTGCTAGAGCTCGGCTCGTAGTCACGTCATCTAATCCCTAAACCACTTCTTAGTCTAGGCTCCATTCCTTTTGAGTAACCCTTGAGGTCTACTCCTAACATAACTTGACTTCGTAAAGTCCACCCTAATTATCCTTTAAGGTTACTTAGCTTCAATATTTTGGGATTAGCTCCCAAGCACTATTGAACTAACATCCCCGACTAGTCTTCAATACTAGTCGTCTAATCTTAATAAGCCAACGCCAATTTCATAATAATTCATACATTTCAATTTAATTTCACCTTCAAGTATAACTTGATTCAATATCAAAATATCACTTTTATTCCCTTCATGAGGTAGAAGCATATTTATCACCATACAATTTTATAGCCTACACCACAATTGGGTCATTATAATCACAACACATAATCATACACAATTTATTCTTAAATTTGTATATTATGCATTTTCTTTATGAACAATACTATATTCCATTTTAGGCATTCTTAATCATAAATAACTCATGCCAAACACATATAATTCATTTAGGCAATCTTATGAAATTAACCCAATAATTATAAACAATATAGTCGGTCATCCTCACCTTAAGTGAGCTTAAGCGCGTTCTACACTTCCCGGTTGAACTTTGGCGAACTTTGACCAACTCCGGCCAACTTTGACCAACTCCGGCGAAACTCCGGCGAAGCTCAAAGATACTCTAAATCAAGTTCCTAACAAGGTTTTAACATCATAAAACCTTAATCAATACACATAACCTCTAAAAGGTTATTTTCCGGTGAACTTGTCGGTTTGGCTTCTAAATCCATTTTTGGACATAGAACCACCTTCCAACCCCTTGTTCCACATTTATCAACATGTAGAACAATCCTAGGGTTCTTCATAATTTCTCAAATAATAATGTATTCAAGAAAAAGAGAAGAGAAAGGTAAGTGAAGCCATTACCTAGCCTTTCCTCAAGTTTTGTACACTTTTGGAGCTTATACTTTTTCCTAGAGCTTCCTTCTTGGTGGAGCTTCCTTCAACAATGGTGAGATGTTTGAGAGCTTCCTTGCTCTTGGTGGAGGGATGCTGGCCGAAAATGATTGAGGAGAAGGGGGGTGGGTGTTCTTTTGTCTCAAATGCATGAGTGGTGTGGGAAAGGGCCCACCTTGTATTTGTTTGATTCTTTTCCCATCAACTCCCACTCTCTCCATACTCCTCCAGCCGACCAACCCCTTTAATTGAGTGTCCAAATTCGTGGGTTGGCCCCCACCCATGTGGGAGGTCAACCCTTTTTGTCCAGAAGTGTACAATTTGTCCCGAAAGTTGTATTTTTTCGGACTGTTTTAACTGTATTTTATTTTATCGGGTCAAATAAAATATATTATGTGATTTCCATCATTATGACTCTTATGATGAATATTCATACCCCAACTTTAATTTATAAGTCCCCGAAATTCAATTTCGGGCTTTTATCGGTTAAATTACTAGTACCGGTATTTTGGCCTTTTTTGATCAACCGGTCAACTCTATATCATCTCTTTGGACCAATGAGTTATACACCACCATATAAATATTATATTGACCAAGATGAATAAAATGTACGGACTCGGGAATATCGGGCGGCCTCCGCTCCCGGTGTGGGCCCCACGTGCGAATTTACCATTCACGCAAAATAATTAATGAAAATTCACAACTTCGTATACTCGTTAACCACTCCATAAGTTCAATACATTATTCACTTAAAAGTAAGTACTTTTTGGGGACGGTGTTACAAGTTAAGTAGTTCAGATTATTGTTGTAAACTTTTTTGGTAGGGATTATTTTTTGTAAAATGCATAAAAGTAGGGATTATTTATGTCAATTTCGCCTAAACTTTTATATTGATAGAACAAGTAAATATTAATCTCAGCTATATCACATATAACATATATATTAATAAACTTTTTTCAACTAGTTATAAACAATGTAAAATAAATATATATAGGGGCCCCTATGTGTGCGCGCGGGCATTCGTGTGTGTGCGTGCGTGCGCGCACGCATTCGTGTGTGTGCGTGCGTGTGTGTCTGTGTGTGTGTGTCGGCATATCGCATGAATAGCAAAACAATTTGCTCGGCTTAGGACATACATTTCTATCTCTAACCAAAGAATGAGTAACCTTCGGACTATTATAAATCTAGGGAGAGAAATGATTCTGATTATTTTGATTTGGTTTACGAATTGTGATTCTGAAATTTATGAAATTATGGCTGAAGTGATTGTATTCTCTGATTTTGTTAATTTATGAAAAAATTATATTTAAACTATGTTTCATTAATAAAATATAGAACAAATTATATGAAAAGCAGCTAAAATGATCATTTGCAGACAAGAGTAACTTAAACAAATACTTTCAGAAAATAACTTCAATCTTAATTTTCCGTATTATTACACCACATAGTATGAGAAATCAAAAGTTATGTAATGTATTTGATAAAAAATTATATTATCATGATACTACATACGTACTTCCTCCGTCCCAATTTGTTTTGCAAAGTCAATATTTTTTCGTCAACCAATAATAAAAGTCGATTCTCTTTACGGATAATTAACTCGATTTTTAATATTTAAAATTTACATATTCATAAACAACATTCAAATCTTTTCAAAGTCGTAAACACCAAATTAGAATGTAATTAAAAATTGACATGCTAATTAAGCGAATAAAATAGTGGAAATATCCCGTTAAGTCCACTTTTGTGTCTCACATATCATTTATGTCCCAGTGATTCCTTCTTTTCAATTTTAATCTTTTCAGTTTTCAATTATGTTTTTTTTTATTTCAAAAACAACCTAAATCCTAAATCAAACACAACTCCCGGAATTGTTGAAGCAGAAGCATTTGTCCTACTCCCGTCCAGATCTGGCTCTCCTCCGGCCTTCGCGGCTCTGCCCTCCGCCGTTTGGCCTCTGTCCTGTACGGCTCCTCTCAAGGCTCCGTTTCGTCGCCGATGAGAAGTTCAACGCATCATTTCAATGCCGGCGAGAAGCTCATCGCACGGTCTGATTTCAATCACTTCCTTTGTCCAGGCATCTCAAGTCCGAGTCATTCGATCGTCCGATTAAGATGATTGACAAAAAGGCCAGATGAGGTTCAAGGTGAAATTGGAAGTTATTTTGTTGTTACATCACCTATTGTTGATGATGATGATAGGGACTTGCCGAAGCTCAATGATGAGATAGCAGACTACATCCATAGCTGATTGTTCGTATGTATTCATCAATATTTGGCAGAGGTGCATTCTGCTCATTTCATAGTGCTTATTTTATATAAAAACTGTATATTTACAGACTAGGTGGGATGATTTAGATGTGAATCGGCATGTTAAAAATGTTGAGTGCATTGGCTTGGACAATTTGTTCATCTCCAGTCTTCACGACCTCACTACTGGTCAAATTGAAATAAGAGAGATGCATGTGGTGTCTTAGATGTGTGCGGCTGTTTTCCTGCTCGACTGCTCACTGATTCGTCGCCTAACTGCCTCGTTGATTTCTGATTTGCAGGTATGCATGTGCTTGAGATTCCCTACACTTTCACTTTAATTTTAATTTTAATTCATATAGTTAAGCTTTAGTTATTTTTCCTGATTCAGTTTTTGTTATTACAAAAATTGTTCTGCCGAGTGAGTGACTTATTTCTCTTTCATTACACAATGCTTGTTTATAGCTTGTTTGAGTTCTGAGATGCTAATATACCCAAACAGGACACATATACCTCATTTTTTCTGATCATTCGTGATGGAATAAGCATGTGTTAATAATATAGATTCATAGATTAGTGATTGATTAGGCAGTAATAGGATAGTCTCAAATTGATTATTTAAATTTGTTGAATTTCTGAGATTTCAACAAATACTTCTTTCATAAAATAGTTTGTGAATTTCTGAGATTTCAACAAATACTCCTTTCTTTTACAGAGTATGTCTTTACTAGCTCCTCCTGCTTACTTCAATTCGTACCCTTTTGGTCTAATCCTCTGCTTTAGTTCCTGACTACTTCCTTCCATAGTGGTGTCCATGCTTATTGTTTTGGTGTAACTATTAACTCTTGGGCTGCCACTGTAAGAGATTATTTGGATGTTTTGATTGCAACCCATGTTTGTTTGATGTGTACTATTTGGACTCTATATATGATAATAATCTTATTGTATGGGTTTAATCGGTTCAATGCAGGTACTGTCATGTCACATATATGAGTGATATGATGTTTTAATTAGCACCCATGTTTACTTGATGTGCACCATTTGGACTCTATGATGGTAATTGAGGACAAACAATTAAATGATCTTCTGATTCCTGATACAGCTTGCCAGTTTTATGGGTTCTTCCAAATTTAGTCACCACATTATTATCCGGTGTCTCATTATGGCCTTATGGGATTCTTGTTGGTGTTATTGCAAAAATTTCCTTAGATGATAATGTTACAAGATCTTCATAGTCTGTATTCATTCTCTTAGGCTTTGTGTATATGCAGGTCAAATTTAGATATCTGAATTTGAACTTAATTGACGAACTCAATTGACCAACTCAATTTGGAGCACAGGGGGAATTGATGGGTGTTGATGAGATCTTGGTTTAAGTAGCATGCGTTTTCGTAGAAGTGAAGTGAGCAGCTAAATGATGCGAAGCATCTGAATGGCTTCCCTATATGGATGTAAAGAACCATCTCTCGTTAGAAGTGTGAAAACCTGCAACTCTGCTTGTTTTTAGGTTTGTTCTTCATGTAAAGTGGAACATGAAATGTTGCATCCCAACAAGGACTTCTTTTATCCTTTAGGCTACTCGTAAATGTATATTAAAAAATGAGCTTGGTTGTACACTGTCATATATTGTGTAATGATATTTGTAATTCTAAACTTGGATATGAAACATCAAATTTAAATGTCTATATTGTGTGTTGTTTTTCCCTTTTGTTTCTCTTTGTTTTTCCCTTTTGTTTCTCCTTGTTTTATTGTGTTGTTTTTTGTTGCATCCTGATGCTTTTTGTTTTTTTGTTAATAGTTGATACTAATTAATAATGCCTGATTTTAATTATTATCTTATTTTTGTATTTATTTTTCTAGTTATTTTTCTTACTTTGGTACAAAAACACTCTATATGTCTGTGTTTACTAATAAAATTACAAATAATCATAAGAAACAAAAATAAACAATAATAAACATAATCAAACAATAAGAAACAAAATATGAAAATTCATAAACAAAAAGAAACAAAAAATAACCATATAAAAATAGTGCAACAAAATTTGACATAAAAACAACAACGATAATAGTAATAATAATTTTAAAAATAAACTATATTATATTACGTGGTATTTTACATACTATTTTTTTCTAAAGTCTTCGAGTTTTTTTCCGTATTAATGCTAATTAATTAAGTATTTACGAAAATAGGGTCGGGTTAAAAGTATTTACGGATATACTGCTGGGCTTAACCCTGGTCGGGGAAAGTCGCCAAACCGTTTGGCGACTTATAAGTCGCCCAACCGGATGGCGACTTATAAGTCGCCCAACGGTTTGGCGACTTACCCATAAATTAAAAAACCGGGTTAAACTTAAAAAAAAAAAAAAAGAGGGGCAAAATTGTCTTTTGAAACCCGTTGAATTTTACGACTATCGTGTCCGCAGGTCGCCCGCGCAGGGGGGGTGCGAATTTTCGATTCTGAACTGAAAGCCGGAATTCTTGTGTGCGCGAGAGCTCCCCTATTCTCCTTCACCTTTTAATTCTAAGAGATGAGTGGTTCATATTTATAGGCTTCAAACTTCTCAAGGAGTTTAGGTGTGGGAAAGTTAAAGAAGCTCACTTTCCACCTTTGCTTAAAAGTGTACACTTTTCCATCTTTCTCTTTCAAGAGCAAATTTGAGCCACTTTAAACTTCAAAATCCAAAACTCCAACACCAAAGGTTAACACTACAATCAAAGCTTCCAAGAGTCAACATTGAGATTTAAAAAAAAATCAAGGTTAAGACTATTTTTCTCAAACACTACAATCAGTTGCGACACTTATTTTCTCATTGCTAACGTACAACTTTGATGACTAATATATTCACCAGTATATATAACAATGCAACTTCCATTATTATTCCCTTTTTAGTTTGGCTCATAACTTTGTATTCCCAGGAAAGAATATTACTCGTATATATATTTTCCTTATATATTGTAGACCTATATTGATCTGGCCAAATTATACGCCGTAGTATATTAGAAGAGATTCTCAAACTGGTTTCCTGATATATTTATTTCCTGATTAGAAAACAATCTTTATATGTTGTTGACAAAAATTAAGGATAGTAGTGTTCAAAATACGTGGGTATGTGATCACGGCTATATGGGCCGGTCCTGTCTATTGTCGGGCCCATGGACGAGATAATATTTTGGTCTTATACTCAAGAAAAACAATAAACTATACGAGTACTTATTTAAAATAGTAATTATAATAAAATTATCTAATAAAGGTCATAAAATAAAAAAGAATCTCATTTTATTGCGATCATTTAAAATACATATTCGGTGAAAAGTAACAACACATGTATCTTAAAACATAAAATATTTCTCGCAAAACATTGTGAAGCAAAATCATCAATAATTGCTTCATAATCAGCTTTTTACAATATCTCATGCTCAATACTTAAAATGGCTAACCCATTAAGCCTTTCTTGAGACATAGTCGATCACAAATAATTCATCAGAATTTTCAACTATGAAAAACATTACTACTTAAACACGTTTATTGGTCATTATTGGATTGTTTGAAACCTTGAAGGAAGAAGTTTTTTGGTCACCGGTCGCCGTTTGGCCTCCTCGATTGATTGGTTTCTTAACAAACCGCTGAGACACTCACCGCTTTGCAGCGTTCTTTAATCTTGTTGATTTTGGAATTTGGAAACAACAAATCAATTTTGGGATTGGAACTCTTACGTTTCAATCCCTAAATTACACTAGTATAATTTTCCTAGTAAGAACTTGGTTCAGTTACAGTGCAAAACCTCTCGTCCCCTCATCCCGAATATCACTATCACTAACCTTTTTGGAGAACCATCACTAACCTCTATTTAACTGGAATAGGTTTAAATGGACTTTGAGCTCAATATGGTTGACCTGATGAAGTTTTCCACTTATAGATGCATGACTTCATTTCAAACATTGCCCATGGACATTCCTACGGTAAAAGGAGCCATGCTCTATTAATCAACTTTAGGCATAATAATAAACTTTAGCAAGTCGTACTAGTAAACTATACTACCAAGTTACGGGGCGGGTCCGGGTCTTGCAATACCCGCCCCGCCCCGACCCATTGCCATGCCTATCTTGGACCTTGATAGGAAACAACCAAGCTACATTTCAAGGTCCAAAATCAAGGTACCATCTACCTTGATTTTTTTTAAATCTCAATGTTGACTCTTGAAAGCTTTGATTGTAGTGTTAACCTTTGGTGTTGGAGTTTTGGATTTTGAAGTTTAAAGTGGCTCAAATTTGCTCTTGAAAGAGAAAGATGGAAAAGTGTACACTTTTAAGCAAAGGTGGAAAGTGAGCTTCTTTAACTTTCCCACACCTAAACTCCTTGAGAAGTTTGAAGCCTATAAATATGAACCACTCCTCTCTTAGAATTAAAAGGTGAAGGAGAATAGGGGAGCTCTCGCGCACACAAGAATTCCGGCTTTCAAAAGACAATTTTGCCCCTCTTTTTTTTTTTTTTAAGTTTAACCCGGTTTTTTAATTTATGGGTAAGTCGCCAAACCGTTGGGCGACTTATAAGTCGCCATCCGGTTGGGCGACTTATAAGTCGCCAAACGGTTTGGCGACTTTCCCCGACCAGGGTTAAGCCCAGCAGTATATCCGTAAATACCCTATTTTCGTAAATACTTAATTAATTAGCATTAATACGGAAAAAAACTCAAAGTCTTCACATTTTAAATATTTTAAGTATTTATTTATACTTTTCATTTTTGAAAAAAAGTTCCTATTATCTCCAAAAAAAATCCTATTTTGTTGCGTATGTATATTTATACATTTTCTTTTTGTTATTAATTTCATATAAATTTGAATTTTTTACGGAGTATTATTTTTTATTGTTTTACTTTGTACATAGAATTTTTGGAGCATACATTTCAAAATATTTACATTAAGGAAAATTGTATTGTTGTACAATTTTCTGACATTCTAAGCTTTTTTAAATTTTTGTATTCTCTTTTTTCATTTGTATACTTTTTAAACAAATCTGATCTCTTTTTCAAATTAAATTTTAATCCCTTTTTTTGAGTTTTTAATTAAATTTACGAGTATAAGTTTTCAACTCTCAATTCTCGTCAAATTTTTCGAGTTATTTCCATCTTATTTACATTTTACTAATTTTTACATTATTTTCAATTCAAAAACAAGAATTGAGTATTTCCTAATCTATGTAGTGTAGAATTAGTTGGAAGTACGGAACTTACACATGCACTTCTTGGCGGTACTATTTCGAGGCTTCGAGGCTCCAGCAACGGGTTAGATATATTCCCTAATATGGAGTAGTCTATTTGTGAAAAGAAAAGCCGAGTGAGTCTAATTTTGAAAGAAATTTTGTAAGGTGATAAAAGGGATATTATTTTCATTTTTTAGTCTATTTGTGATAAATTCTCAATAAAATAAAACTGTTTAACCAAGAAAAATAAAATAAATATGGGACGGATGTAATAAGGAGTATTATTTATCTATATGACATCTTCACCATATTAAATGTTAAAATATTTCACTGCCAATTTGCCATTATCTCGTCCCACTGTTCCATGTAAAAATCATGGGCGGATTTGAAGGATAAATGAAAAACGCGGCGGCCCGCGGATACTGCCACGGCTTTACTTCTCTTCTTCAACGTGTCCTCACCTCATTCCTTTGCCATTAATATTACACGAAGCAGAACTGCTCTCTCTCCAGTTCACCGCTTACTTGTTTATCACCCATATCAAAATGGAAGGAAAAAAACTTCGACTCATTAAGCTTCCCCTCCTCCTCTCCCTATTCCTGTTGCTAATCTTGGCACCGCCATCTTCAGCCGCCGCCGCCGCCGGAAGGAAGGTAGGCGGAAGGAAGGAGGTGAAGGACGTGAAGAGCAATCAAGAGATTCAAGAATTGGGGAAATACTGCGTTCGAGAGTACAACAAGAACCTCCACGGCAAAGCCGAATTGCTCAGCTTCTCGGAGGTGGTGGAGGCGGAGACGCAGGTGGTGTCCGGGATAAAGTACTACCTCAAGATCTCCGCCGCCACCGCCGCCAATGGTGTCCGGGGGTACTTTGATGCGGTTGTATGGGTCAAGCCGTGGGCGGCGAAACCCAAGGAGGTTCTCAAATTTGCACCTTCGTCTCCCCAAGGAGTTTCGGGTTTGGCTCACAAATCCAACCCAAGTATAATTAATATTGATATGTTAGTATGAGGGAGCATTATGATGAGATCTTATCTTGTTGTAGAAGATTGATGGTTGGATCTTACTATAATGTTGTTAGCAATAAGAAAAACATCTCTGTGGACATATGAGCTGATCCATGAATCATTCTACTATGTAGAAGGGTTGTTTTTCTCCAATTTTCAATCATGGAATAATAAGGGGAGAAGTGCAATGACTATTAATTATGTTCTTAAATCTTGTTTTTTGTCTAACCTTTTTTGCTTTAAGGGAGTAGTATGCATGTTGTTTTTGAATTTACTAGATAATGTGGGAATCAAGGAGAGAATTAGAGAGTTTTATGAGAGAGCCATTGCCAATTTGCCTCCTGCTGAGGAGAAACGTTATTGGCAGAGATATATATACTTGTGGTATGAAAAGTTTTTATGGTGATCATGCGTTTTGAATTATCATTATATTTAATTTCATAGATGTCAATCGCTGGCTAAATTTTTATTTTTAGGATCAATTATGCTTTATATGAGGAGCTTGATGCACATGACATGGAACGCACTAGAGACGTCTATAGGTAAATTTGATTGACCATATTTATGGCTTTAGGCCATATTGTCAAAGTTGTTTTAGGTAGTACAATACACTGATAAAGGTTACATTATTTTTCAAATATGTGTTCCATGTTTGGAACACAGAAAGTGGCAGAGAAAGTTAAATTTGTTGATGGACATAGCGTTTTAAATCTTTGGTATCACCTTGGAAAATGCAAGGAAAATTAATTTGATTAAAAATCTTTATAAGTTTACCATATTGTTAGATATCTTTGTCTTGATACAACATAAATATATTAATAAAATGAAATAGAACAGATATCTTAAATCAATTTTGAGGTGTTTGGTTGTATTTTCATTCCAGAATCCAGACTGACTGTTCAGCTCTCTGGAAAGAACTTTTTCCTTGGGATATTTGATAAATTTTTTATATTTTACTATTGACAGGGAGTGTCTAAAATTGATCCCTCATAAAAAGTTTTGGGATAAGGGTCAGATAGGGCCTCGAACTCGAAAAAAATGTCAAATTTACCCATTAACTTCACAGTTATTTTCAAAAACTCATTTGACTACCTTCCCGATTGAATTTTTAGCTGAAATTTAGTATGGGTAAACTAGACTTAACGAGGAAGATGCTCAAAAAATTTCATCAAAAAATTCCATCGGGAACCGCCCCAAATGGCGTCGGCCAGACAGAGCATCCGAAATATGACCTTATTTGACATTTTTTTTCGAGTTCGAGGCCCTATCTGACCCTTATCCATTTGCCAAGATATGGCTTTTAGCAGCCCAGTTTGAAATAAGGCAGTTAAGGCTTAATGCTGCCCGATCAATCCTTGGAACAGCAGTTGGAAAGGCTCCAAAGGACAAGGTATTTACCCATTAGTAGTTTACTTGAGGGAAAAAGCAATGTTACTTAAGGCAGTTTGAAGCTGCTGACCTTTTGGATTTTATAATCTTTCATTTGGGGTTCTCAACATTCTACAATCTTTTGATTGTTTTCTGATGGGTGTTTTTGTAACATACAGATATTCAAAAAGTACATTGAAATAGAATTGCGATTAGGCAATATTGATCGTTGCCGAAAACTTTATGAGAAATACTTAGAGTGGTCCCCAGAGAACTGTTACGCTTGGACAAAATCTGCTGAGCTGGAAAAGTCTTTGGATGAAACGGAGCGGGCAAGATCTATTTTCGAGCTTGCAATTGACCAAGTTGCATTGGACATGCCAGAGTTACTATGGAAGGTATGGTCCTAAATCTTATCTAATCTTATCCACAGTTTTTGGTGTTGCTAAAAGTGGCCTTGAATATGCCTGGAATCTTTTCTTATTTGATTGTGTGCCTTTTGATGTTCTTATTTTTCTCAGTAAGAATTGGAGTTCATATTGCATATTTGATACTTCTATTTCTTAAAAATACTTGGCATAAAACCGGTTCAATTAGAATTTTTAAGAAGTCATAAAGGAATATGGAAGTATGGATGTTCGTTTTGATGTTACAAAACATACTTATAAACCGTTTTAATTCTTCAACCTATTCTAGGCGTACATTGACTTTGAGATATCAGAAGGAGAATTTGAAAGTACTAGAGCATTGTATGAGCGGCTTCTAAACCGCACAAAACATTTGAAAGTGTGGATTAGTTATGCTAAGTTTGAAGCTTCTGCTGTAGAAGGGGACTCCTCGGACCCTGAACAACAAGACGTTAGTCATGAACAAAAGGAAGAAGGCTTACACCGGGCTAGAGGTAAAACATTCTTATCTTCATAATAGAACATTCTTCCATCCATCCCAATAAAGAGTTTGTTTTAGATTTTTTTACACTTTTTTCCTCTAAAACAATGCTCAGTTAATAATGTTAATTTTGTTATGTTAATATGCCTAAGAAATGTGTCATAGGCAGGCTACATATTTACGCACTACTTCTGTCCCCGAAAAATAGTCATGTTTGTGTAAGATGACCTATGAATGGTCACGTGTATCTTCAAAACATATTTTTCAAGATTATTTAGAGTAATTCACTAAACCTGCTTGCTTCTTGGTTTTAAAGAATATAGTCAATAGACAGATGAAAACTGACTTTTAAAATTACTCTTTTTTGGTAGAATAAGAGGTATTTCAAGGACGGTCTTTCTTTTTTGGATGGGGAGGAAGTAGGATAAATGTAGTTATAACTAATAAATATGTGAGAGTTGTACCTTTCCGAAATGAAAGGATGTGCAATGGCTAAACATGACTTGTTTTTTGGGCAGTGGAGCACGATATAATTATGGTAAGCAATGCATTAATGCAACATTTTCTTTTACACATTAGGTGTGTTTGAAAGAGCCCTGGGCTACTACAGAACTTCAGCTCCTGAATTAAAAGAGGAGAGGGCAATGCTTTTAGAAGAATGGCTCAACTTGGAAAGCAGTTTCGGGGATGTTGGTGATGTTGGGTTAGTCCGGTCTAAGATGCCCAAGAAACTCAAAAAGAGGCGCCAAATTGAGACAGAGGATGGCCCGGCAGGGTATGACTATTCCCCGAAGAGACACAGACGACAAACCTCAAAATTTTGGAAGCTGCATACAAGTGGAAAAAACAAAAGGTCTGATGACGATTGATGATCGGTTGATGATGAGTTGGTTCTATAACTTGTTTCTGGTCTCGCTCTTTGGGCTAAGTCCGACCTGTGTGGGGTATAAATAGCTGTAGTCGGAGTTGCAGGTGACTGGTATGGTAATATAAGTTATGGAGTTTATGGATACTGTATGGATCCTGAAAAACTGCCAGTTAGTGATGTAAAGACATGTACTTGGTGGGAAATTTTCATTACTTCTTTCCTTGTTCTCTAGGGTTAATGGGTTATTTACTTGATTGCATTTGTTTATTCTAGAGAGTGACAAAGACAAATCTGTATGACAATGACAACTTCTGCTGGCTATTATAAATAGTATCACTTCAAAGAAATTAGCAGTCGGTTTCAGAAGTTTGTTCTTTGCATTAAGAAAAGGCTTTATAGTTGTGTTTTGACCGATTGTTGATCATGCTCTATGAATCCTTAATTGATGTTAATTTTTTATAAAACTGATAAAAACAAAAAACATATTGATGTAATTGTAAAAATTAATTTTAAAAATTAGATGTTTTGAGAATTCAAGAAATCTAAGAATGAAAAATTAGACACAAATGTATGTTAAATAATCTTTGCACTCTAACGCAACCAACTTCTCCACTATCCACACTGCAAGCTATTTGAGGATCCATAAACTTAAATTGAAATTTATAGACTAAGAAAAATAACGAATTGAATACTGCAAAAAAAAACACATTAAAGTTATTTTACAAGTTACAAGATTTGGAAGTTCAAAATTAGTCAAAACTAACGGAGTTTACATTTTTTATATTATTTCAATCACCAGAGTAGGCTTGGACTCGGGCTGGGCAGCCCGCACCGCAACCGACCTGGTCATTGTTTGAACCGGCCCGGCCCGGCCCAGGAACCAGTCAGGGGACCGGTTCGGGTCCAACCGGCCCGGTAGAGGAGCGGTCCGGGCTCGGGCCTGATAAATCACGAACCGGCCCAGCCCGGTCCGGCCTGGTCCGGGCCGAGTAACGGCTCTTTGTTAAAAAAAATGTTTAAATTTTTTGGTGGGCCAACTAGCCGTTGGGAGTCCCCCAAACGGCTCTATAGCCGTAGGAGGAGGTAGGGGGGGTCCGGGGGGTTTTGGGGGGTGGGGATAAAAAAAAACCTATTTATACTCCTATTTTCTATACATTTTTTACACATCTTCTCCAACTCTTCCTACTCTCTAATTCTCTATTCTGTCAATCTCTAAAATCGGGGTTTTGACCTCAATATTATTAAAAAGTAGATAAATGACAAAAAAGTGGCTTTATTGTTTAATTTTCAAAAATGTGACCGATATGTTTTAAACTTACTAAATTACCCTTGCAGTGACTTTATTTTACAGTTACAATACTGGCCACAGTGACACTCTCTACAGTGACTCCCGCTATAGTGACCACCGGCCACCGGTCTTTGACCACCGCCACCGCCACCGCCACCGCCACAGTGACACGTCCTCAGTGACACATCCACAGTGACGCTCTCGACAGTGACACCCGCTAAAGTGACCACCAGCCACCGACCACCGTTGCTACTGCCGCCGCCGCCACCACCACAGTGACACGTCCTCAGTGACACATCCACAGTGACACTTCCAAACTTCCGTATCATTAATCAATTTTTACCACTGGAAATCACCAACATCCACCACCGCTGCGTCCTCCACCGCCCCTGCCCAACCCTCTCTCCGAACTTCCAGCTCCATCCCTTACACAGTCAATGCCCCACCCCCTCACCGCATCCCCCAGCAGATCCAGACCCTGAACCACCACGGACCCACCCCACACCTCGTCACACACCTCTGTGCCACCGCCACGACGGCGGCTGCATAGCGACGAGACAGAATATGTCTCCAATCGCATCTGACTACCAGATGCGAACCCTAGCCCCAACGATGCCAATTGTTGCCGGAATAGATGATATGAATTCGTAATCGTGCCACGCCACTTCCCTGCGTAATAGATGATGTAATCCTCGCTCGCCATCGTCAGATTTACACCATCTCCATGCTGCCACCATCGACAGGTTGCCTCCATCACAAGTTTTGAGATTCGTCGATGAAGAAGAGGGAAGAAAACAAAGACTTACCTGTGGCGTCCGTACGACATGGAGACGATGACGTGAAGATGGAGGCGGCGTGGAGAAGGTGATGGCCAGTGGATGGCGGCGGCGTGGAGAAGGTGATGGCCTGTGGATGGCGGCGGTGTGGAGTCGGTGGAGAACGTGTTGGCTTGCGGCTGTGCGGCTGATGGGAGAAGAAGCGATGTTGCGATGTTGCGTGTGGAGAGAATGACGGAAATGAATTAGGGCTGGAGGGCATTAAAGTCCGTCTACATTTTGTTAGTAACGTTTTTGGTTAAATGGGATTCCAGTCATATTTTTGTCTTTAACAACTCCATAACTAATATTCATGCCATTATTTCCTTTATATATTAAAGTATTAAATATAAGTGTATTACTCATTTATAGTAGTATACTTATATATTATATACTATAAACATTGTATATATATTAATATACTTATATATATTAATTCGAAGTATATATAATAGTTATATATTATACACTAATATATAATTCGAAGTATATATTAATTCGAAGTATATATAATATACTTATATATATTATACTTTCTTAATTCGAAGTAATACATATATATTAGTTACACTTTAATTGATATTAGTTAAATTGTTTCTATTAGTCCCATTAATTAGTATACACTTTCATACATTAGTCTTATTTATTTAATTTTGTATTAACGTTACTTGATTAGTTAATTAGTATTCACACGAATTGTTTAATTTTTCATTAAAATAGTTGATTACTTCATTACATTTTTTTATTAATTGCTACCTTTGACTCTACTTTAAAAAACAATTAATTCTCATCATAGTTCTTTACATAGTAAAAAAAATACCTAGTACAAAATACCTTAGTACAAAATACCTAGTTCTTTATAGTTAATTAGTTCATTACATTTGATTGTTAGTAAAAAAAATACCTAGTACAAAAAACTAGTTAATTGATTAGTTCAAATAACTAGGGCAAAAAACTAGTTAATTCCTTACTTTATATTGTACTCACATTTTATTAATATTTTTTGTACTCACATTTTACTAATATTTTGTACTCACAAAAACTAGTTAATTCTTTGCTATAAATTTTGTACTCACATTTTATTAATATTTTCATTTTAGTTCAATTCACATTTTAATTAAAGTACTTCACATTTCACTCGAATTTTTTTTATAAAAAAAATAATAGTATAAAACTAGTTAATTTTATTAGTCGCATTTTATTATTACTATTGTACTCATATTAAAATATTTGATATAGTTAATTGTTTGTTACATTTAAAAGATGGAACGTGGTAGACATTCTGTAGATATGGGTAATCTTCAACGCAACCGAAAGAAGGAAGTTGCGACAACTCATCCTAGTTTACGCAAAGGTAAAGGTAAAGTGCGGGCCGGGTCTACTTCTCAAAGTCGAGAGGATTTTGAACCGGAATACCAACGGCGAGATGGGGATGCGATGTCCGACGAGCAACTACAACAACTATTGGCGCAAAATGATGGCCGCTTTTTCCATCAATAAAGCATCCCCGAGTCCATTCACACCATTGACGAAGATGAGCTCGAGGATGACAATGCGGATGAGGACGTGGGGGGCGACGGCGGTCACGACAACCCGGATGATGTGCAAGATTTGGAGGACGAGGATGGTTCATCCCAAACGACCCAAACTGGTAAGACATCTAAATCTCTTCTTATGAAAAATAATTATACAAAGAGGAAAGACAACAAAACGGAGAAATGGTACACATGAACTTGCAATCATTGCAAAAAGGAGTATAGCTTGGGAGTTTCCGGCGGATACGGGAGCCTCAAAAGGCATCTTAAGGCCAAGCACCCAGTGGAGTATGCGAAATTAGAGGAAGACAACGGAAAGCAAACTCAAATTTCGAGGTTTGCAAATAACCAACAACCTTTTGGTAATTTCTCATACAACGATGCACAAAATTTGACAGGTATGGCTAACTTACTTGTTGAAGAAAATTTGCCTTTTTTGTTTTCTGAAAGTATTGCTTTAAAAGATTATGCACAAACTTGTTTAAATCCTCAATTTAGAGGTTATAGTCGCAAAACGGTTAAAAAAGAAATCATAAGGATTTATCGTGCGGAAAAGACAAGGTTACAAGATTTTTTTGCAAACTTTGATGGATGTGTAACTATTTGTTCTGATATATGGGAGGATGAATTTCATCATATATATTATTTGGGTCTGACTGCACATTTTGTTGATCATGATTGGAATATGCATAAACGTGTTCTAGCTTTTCGTGAATTTAATGAACGTCACACCGCTGAACATATTTTTATTTTAATGGAGCGTATTTTAATTGAGTATAATTTGTTTGATAAGGTGTTTGTTATAGGTTTTGATAATGCTACTAATAATACTGCTGCTATACCGAAATTGCGTGAATTGTGTGGTGCTAATACTTTGATGGGCCGATTTTTTCATCAACGATGTGCATGCCATGTTATTAATCTATGTGTGCAGGACGGTCTCAAAGCGTTAGGTGATGCTTTGGAGGAAGTCAAGGGGGTATTAGACGTATTTGGGCTAATGGCCAACTTAGATTACAATGGAAAAATTATTTGACTGAAAGAGGTGTTAAATATATTGCTTTTCCTAAAGATTTGTCTATTCGTTGGAATAGTACTTACAAATTATTTAAAGTTCTTTTTAGATATAAAGAACATTTTGCTGCTTTTTTAAAAGAATATGATAACTATATTTTAAACTCCGCTCATATCAACACTTGCGAAAAGATTTGTAATGTTTTGGTATATTTTAATAATGCAACTGAAAGTTTTAGTCATGTTTATAAACCTACATCAAACCATTTTATTCGTGAAGCGGTTAATCTCGCCGATGATTTATGGTTCGATATCCCTATGCATTGATGATGTTCAAAGAATTTTTCTTGTGCACTTCAACGGATTCAGTGACAATTTTGCCTTCAAGTGAACATGAGTTATTAAAATCAAACATTGCTTCATTTCTTTAGGCTTGAGCGAAATCATATAATTATTGATAATCTCAACAACATCATTATATGAATGAATTTTGTTACTTTATATAATATAAGAACAAACTTATAAACATCAATATCATTATTATTATCATTATTATTGTTGTTGTTGTTGTTGTTGTCATTAATATTATTATAATAATGATAATAATTATTATTAGTAATATTATGTTACCATCCTAAATGACTTCACCAAAATGTTATTTTCATTTGGCATTCCTCTTAAAGTAGACACGATCTTTGCATGCAAATTGTTTTGTTTTTGTATCGTCCCTCAAAGAAGTCAAGTGGTTAAGATCTTGGAAAGGTTTGAGATCGGAGGTCAACACTTGGTTTTTATTTATAAATTCCAGAATATAAGGGTGGGGAGTGGTCTTGGAGGTGTACCAGTTGTCCAGAACTAAGAAATTCTTGATCCTGTAGCATCCGTTCTCCACCGGTCTAGGCTTGTAAAGGGGCATAAACGGCCCTTTATCACGACATGTATTTTGTCGCCCTGCATGGCCAACAATTCAAGACTTGTTAACCTAACTGTAATGAAACGGAGTTAAACATGAATTAAATGGAAAACTAAAAATATAAACTACCCCCTCATCATGAAAAACGACCTCCAATCGTTGGCCACCTCTTGATTGTAGGGGCATCTCGTAAGCTCTTACAACACGAACTTTTAGAGCTCATGTTGACCTTGTGTGGACAACCTCCTTTATCATATATAGAGTACATTCCTCTCTTATTTGTTTGAGTATTTTCTATGTTTGTTGCCATGGTGGGATATGGATTCGACGTGAGAATCACACCCTATTTATAGGGCATTCAAAATTTTATGTGTAATTATTGTTATTATTATAATTCTTTTGAAGAATATTATTATAATTATTATTATTATAATTATAATTATTATTATCATTATTATAATAATATTTTTTTTATTATTATTACTATTATGTTACCATCCTAAACGACTTCACCAAAACGTTATTTTCATATAGCATTCCCCTTAAAGTATACACGATCTGGCATGCAAATTGTTTTATTTTCCTATCGTCCATCACAGAAGTCAAGCGGTTAAGATCTCTGTGTTGTGTGTCACACACACACATATAGATGGACAAGTTTTGGGACACTTGCTTCTTATGGCAACAGAGGCCCTATATATTAGATGATAATTCTGACCACCAAGTTTAAAAATTGGCGGTGACCCACCCCCGTTAACAGATTTATCTATCGATCCTCCCATCCATCGATGTGAACGAAAACATATTATTATATGATCTGATATTATCTTGGAAGTGTTGACTTCTAGGATCTGTTCCGTTAATCAAAACATACAATTGAGGTGGGAGGGGGGTCATTAAGTTTTGGCAATAGAATTTTTCCTTGCATGCAACAAAGAGAATACTTGGGGTTGGTTTATGTAGAACTTCGAAGTGTCCCCTCCTCAAGCCAAAAGAGTGCTCCACAGTGGGGACAATGATGTGATGAGTCGTCAATGTCACAATATTCAACACTTATTGTGTCGTCAATGTCACAATATTCAACACTTATTGTGTCTAGAAGGAGAAGTTATGAAGTAACCTTGGTATTGATACCGTAAGGAAAGTCCATTACTTCACACACAAAAAAAATACTTGAATTGAATGACAACAAAATAGTTATAACGATTGCACCTTAAGTCATATTGATGATTAATCAAGGAGTAGAGCTTTCTTTAAATCACACCTTAAGTCAATTTTTACCAAAATAACATTCAAAACATTATGGGATGTCAATTCACATTTTATTGAAATGATTTGGGGATCATTTTAAAACTTGTAAAATAAATATACGCATTATGTCTTTGTCATGCCTAGTCCATTAGAACAAGAAAAACCAAACCCAACATATACATTATAAATTTAAGGTTTAAATATGTTTTTAGTCCCTGCAAATATAGTACATTTTGTTTTACACCCCTTCAAAATAATTTGTTTGTTATTCGTCCCTGCAATTTATGCTAGTTATTTTAGTCCATCACTGATGATAATAACCTCCGCTTGACTTCAAAATAACCCTGACTAACACATTTCCTCAAAATCTATGTCATGTTATTAAAAAAATATTTTATTTTATTTTTTGAAGGCTTTTAATATATATTTTTAAAATGTGAATACTTAGTTTTACATTATTTTAACTCTCATATTAGCATTAAAAAAATATAAAAAGATAAATTTAAATATTTCTAGTAAATCTATGCAACTGGCAATAATATTTTTCTTAGTAGAGTTGTTTTGAAATTTGAGAAGGACTAAAACCAAAATGGTGCATATTACAGGGATGAAAAAGAAAAAAAGAATATTTTGCAAGGACTTAAAACAAAGTGTGTCATATTTGCAAGGGCTAAAAACGTATTTAAGCCTCAATTTTAATGTAGCACATATAATCGTAACAACATATTATTTAATTGAAATAGCAACAACACTGTTACACTATAAAACTATCTTGGTAAAAAGTACCATTTATTTTGTCAACAAAACTGTTAGATTATTAGTTCAAAGAGTCAACTAATATCTTTCAACGCGACTAATCTGTCTTTGAGTGGAATTTATTAGTAAATACTTTGGTTAATGAAGTTATTTTAATGTATTAAATTTAGTAATTTAATATTACATATTAAATATTTTGCAACAATTACATATTAAATTTTAAAAATTTACAAACAAATGATGTGTTTTGGGAAATACTAGGATAAATTAAAAAGGTAGCCTTTTTATACCGTGTGTTATGTCTAGTAAAAGATCACTTATTTTTATACTTGATCAATCCATCAAATTGTCTTAATAATAGGACTTTTTTGTAGGATAGGTTCAACAAATAGAGTAAATATACACCTTTTATTCACATTACCAAAATAATGTAATAAAAAAATAACTACTAAGTGAAATAGATTATATGAATTTATTGATTTTATCATCATCATTATACATAGTTCAAATTATTTTTTTTTATCTATCATCTATTACGGATGAACGTAAAGAAAATGGATTACTTAACAAAAATAAAAAATTCGAATGACAACATAATAGTTAACTATTATGTTGTCATTCGAATTTTTTATTTTTGAAAATGGATTACTTAACGTTATAACGTTATAACAATCAAACCTTCGACCAGATGTGATTGCGTTGGAAGTTTATCCTGTATATGTGTTGATACTTCGTCACACATCAGCTGGTAATTAGGAGGACCCGCCCACATATGAAGATTGCTCTCTATTATTGAGATTCAGTGTCCTCACACTCGGAGAACGATTAAAAGGCAAATGTTAAACTGTATATGTAAATACAAATAGTTTGAAATGAACATCATTTTATTATGTATTGAAATTATATAATTGATGTAAACGGATTCACTCTTTTGCTCATCGTGAAAATCAGAGAACAGTTTGCAGTAGTTGTTCCAAAGAGTGTATCTAATGTGGTTTCCTCTCCAGAATAAGAACATTCTATTAGAAATCTATACACTTAAGTAATGACAGTCAAATTAAATAATTTCTACTCACTCGGGATCCTCCAAAATTAATTCAATAAGTCGTTCAGGTTTTCCATCGATCACATGCTCTTGAGCTGGAGTTTTGCCCACAGACTTACCAATAACATCTATACGAATAGATTTAAGGTAAAAATCGTATATTAGACTTGACATCAAGTATCACATGTAAAATAGAAAATTATAACACCACTTTTTTAGGCATAACATCGAATATTACTGATAAGAAATTTATCGTTTATAACCCTTAGGCTTTGCAGCATATCGAATTGGTGAAATATGTGGACAAAATTTGAAAAGGTTTCATATCGGAGGTCAAACACTTGGTTTTTATTTATAAATTCCAGAATATAAGGGTGGGGAGTGGTTTTAGAGGTGTAGTAGTTGTCCAGAACTAAGAAATTCTTGATCCTGTAGCATCTGTTCTCCACCTGTCTAGACTTGTAAAGGGGCATCAACGATCCTTTATCACGACATGTATTTTGTCGCCTTGCATGGCCAACAATTCAAGACTTGTTAGCCTAACTGTAATGAAACAGAGTTAAACATGAATTAAATGGAAAACTGAAAATATAAACTACCTCCTCATCATGAAAAATGACCTCCACTCGTTGGCCACCTCTTGATTGTGGGGGCATCTTGTAAGCTCTGATCTGAGAACACAAAATTTTAGAGCTCATGTTGACCTAGTGTGGTCAACCTCCTTTATCAGAGTACAATTCCTCCGTTAGTTGTTTAAGTATTTTCTGTGTTGGTTCCATGGTGGGATATGGATTCGAAGTGAGGATGAGACCCTATTTATAGGGAATTCAAAATTGTATGTGTCTTGCAATGAGGACGAAATATTCAATGTGAAATAAGCTTAAACCCTCAACTACGTACCTTCATTAATGCTCAACTAGCCAAATTAATGCCCAACTACCGAGATTTAATACGTTTGGCCACAAAGGCTATTTTGAATAAGCTTTAAAGTGAAACATGTTGAGTGGAATATGTTTTCTTACAATAGGGAAACCTCACAGCATAAGTTGAATCGCAATGAACAAAATTTTAAACACAAAGAAAGTATTTCAATAGATGTGGACCCAAACCTGGCAGAACCAAACCCTAAATAGTTTGACCTGTTTTTGATCGGGCGAAATGCGCGGGAAAAGGTGCAATAATTCCACTTCGGTTTGCGTATAGTAGGATACATCAAAGTGATCTGATTTAATGCATAATAAAGTTTACCACGTTGGCATTCGACATATTAATAATAGATAAACTTGTTCGTTGAAAGAATATATGGACCCTGTCATCATCTTATATTCCTCCAATATTTAGATACTGATAAGTTACCTTATAATTATAATGTACAATATTATAATACAATGCCTTTTTAAAAATCATTGTACAAGTTTATTTCAAACATAATACAATGATTTTTTACAAAAACCTTACTAAATATGAGAAGACAAGTTTATCAAAATGTATTTTTGGTGTTCTAGCCTAGTTTTTCCTTAATGCAGATAATAGATGCTTGTTAGAGCCGATCATCAGACATACAGATAGTTGAAAAGTGTTAAAAGTTGCCTCATGTGGAAACAAACGCTTAATACACACAATAAGATAAGTAATATGAACTAATTTAAACAATACTCTCTTATTTACTCTTCACTTGATACAATACATTTATTAATATTTAATTTTTAGAGAGTCCTCACTTGCACTTGTCATGCACATGTTGTAAAAATTAATCCTCTGAGGACGTGTCTTGCAATAGTCACTTGAGTGACATTATTATGTGCGGGTGTCGTGCAACCCCTGTGCAAATGTGAAAGGGGTGGATGATTTTCTCACAACGTTACTAGCATCATATTGATATTAAAGTGATATTAAAATAACTTGCATAGCAAATACATTCCACATTTGAAGCAGTTATATGTATATATGTATATATAATTATTTAGGTTATTGAAAGACTTGTGTGTCGAAGCAATCACATATAAAGCTATATCTAAGTGAAAATAACAATTAAATAAGAAAGGGTACATGAAGATGAGTATATTTAGTTTTCTTGAATGCAGATAATAACTGCTTGTGAGATCCGAGTCATCTCATATAATGATAGATGAAAAGTGCTCAAAGCTATCTCACACGCATTTGTCGTCTTAGCGCATGTCTCAAGCCAACAATCTCATGCATAGTATCTTCTATTTCTTTATGAATAGAAATAAAAGTGATCTCATTCAATGCATGCAAAATTGCACCACAATGGCATACAATTTATTAATACTCGTAATAGATAAATCTTTTGAATGGATCTATGGAAGGTGTTTAAATTTGCCTCAAACACATGTTTGACACAATTCATGTGACAACAAAATAATAATAGATGTATGTGATATATAAGTCATCATATATAAAGGTAGATGAAAGGTGATTAAATTTGCCTCAAGCACATGTTTGACACAATTCATGTGACAACATACTAAGTATCATGAACTAACTTGAACCATACTTTTGTGTAGTCTACAATTGATACCATAAATTTAATAATATTTTATTTCTAGAAAAATCAGTCATTTGCATTTGTCATTAGCCTGTTTTGCAAACCCTTGGTAGCAGTTATGGAGTAATCACTTGAGTGGTATTTTATGTGATAGTCGTGCAACTTTTGTGCGGGTTTCGTGCCAATACTGTGCAGTTTGAAAATTAATGGATTGTTTTCATGTAATTAGCTGAATAATCATACAGAAGTGATATTAAACATAACTAACATAAAAAAAAGATTCTGCATTTAATTTGAAATGTATATACAAAACTAAAGATTTAGGTCTTCCCATTTGCAGAATGATGTAAATGGCTTCATTCTTGTGCTCGTCGTGAAAATCTGAGAACAGTGTGCAGTAGCTGTTCCAAAGAGTGTATTTAATGCAGTTTCCTCTCCAGAATAAGAACATTCTATTAGTACTCTATACACCTAAGTAATGACAGTTGAATTAAAGAATTTCTACCCACTCGGGATCCTCCTAAATAAATTCAATATGGCGTTCAGGTTTTCCATCGATCATGTGCGTTTGAGCTGGAGTTTTGCCCACAGGATTATCAATAACATCTGTATGAATATATTTAAGGTAAAAATTGTATATTAGACTTAATATCAAGTATCACATGCAAAATAGAAAATTATAACACCACTTTTTTAGGTTTAACATCGAATATTAATGATAAGCAATTTATGGTTTATAACCCTTAGGCTTTACCCCATATCGAATTGGTAATGAAAATTGTGGACAAAATTTGATAAGGTTTCATATCAGAGGTCAAACACTTGGTTTTTATAAATTCCAGAATATAAGGGTGGGAGTGGTCTTGGAGGTGTAGTAGTTGTCCAGAACTAAGATATTCTTGATCATGTAGCATTCGTTCTCCACAAGTTTAGGCTTGTAAAGGGGCATAAACGGCCATTTATCACGCCATGTATTTTGTCGACCTGCGTGGCCAACAATTCAAGTCTTGTTAACCTAACTGTAATGAAATGGAGTTAAACATGAATTAAATGGAAAACAGAAATATAAACTACCTCCTCATCATGAAAACGACCTCCATTCCTTGGCCCCCTCTTGATTGTGGGGGCATCTCGTAAGCTCTGAGAACACAAAATTTTAGAGCTCATGTTGACCTGGTGTGGTCAACCTCCTTTATCATAGAGTACATTCCTCTATTATTTATTTGAGTATTATCTGTGTTTGTTTCCATGGTGGGATATGGATTCGAAGTGAGGATGACACCTTATTTATAGGGAATTCAAAATTGTATGTGTCTTGCAATGAGGACGAAATACCCAATGTATAATAAGCTTAAACCCTCAACTACGTACCTTCATTAATGCTCAACTAGCCAAATTAATGCTCAACTACCGAGATTTAATACGTTTGGCCACAAAGGCTATTTTGAATAAGCTTTAAAATGAAAAATGTTGACCGGAATACGTTTTCTTACAATGGGGAAATCTCACAACATAAGTTGCATCGGAATGAACAAAATTGTAAACAAAAAAAAAGTATTTCAATAGATGTGGACCCAAACCTGGCAGAATCAAACCCTAAATAGTTTGACCTGTTTTTGACCGGGCGAAATGGGCGGGAAAAGGTGCAACAATTCCACTTTGGTTTGTATATAGTAGGATACATAAAAGTGATCTGATTTAATGCATAATACAGTTTACCACGTTGGCACTTAACATATTAATAATAGATAGACTTGTTCGTTGAATGAATATATGGACCCTGTCATCATCTTATATTGCTCCAATATTTAGATACCAATAAGTTACCTAACAATTATAATGTACAATATTATAATACAATGATTTTTTAAAAATCATTGGACAAGTTTTTTTCAAACATAATACAATGATTTTTAAAAAATCATCCTAAATATGAGTAGATAAGTTTATCAAAATGTATTGTTGGTGTTCTAGCCTAGTTTTTCCTTAATCCAGATAATAGATGCTTGTTAGAGCCGATCATCAGACATAAAGATAGATGAAAAGTGTTAAAAATCGCCTCATGTGGAAACAACCGCTTAATACACAATAAGCTAAGTAACATGAACTAATTTAAACTATACTATCTTATTTGCTTTTCACTTGATACAATACATTTATTAATATTTAATTTTTGGAGAGTCCTCACTTGCACTTGTTAAAACTAAACCTCTGAGGACGTGTCTTGCAATAGGCACTTGAGTGACATTATTATGTGCTGGAGTCATGCAAGCCCCATGCGGGTGTCGTGCAAGCCCTGTGCAAATGTGCAATTGATAAGTCCGTATTTAGACACACATTTGATGCGTGTTCGGGTCGGATTTTGACGGTTTTCCTAGCTTTAAGGCGTTGCAAGTCTCAATTTTATCTCAAGTGGTGTTTAACAGGCGTTGGATCGAGTTTCATAGCATTTGGAGTTGATTTGAAGAAGTTAGAGTCCGGCAATCGGCGCTTGAGAGGCATTCGGGAAGGATTTGAAGGCATTCGAGAGAGATTTGGAAGATTTGGAGGTCACCGAGAGATTCACGACGAAATTCTGGTGAAGAAAGAGCATAAGGATCGACCTCATAGGCATTCGGGAGCATATATTTGGAACGAGAAACGAAGAAAAACGAGGAAGAAAAGGTCAGGCACGGCCGTGCCTAGGGCAGGCACGATCGTGCCTGCAGTTAGAATCAACGCGGAGCTACTGGCAGCCAGACACGATCGTGTCCGATGCAGGCACGATCGTGTCTGCAATATTTTTACGCGTCCCTTCCGCAGGCACGATCCCAGGCACGATCGTGCCTGGCATCGTGTCTGGCCCCGTTTTGTCCTAAATCAGCTCAACTTCTCCTGTTTTCTATAAATAAGGCCTCCATACCCACTTTTGAGGGTTACGAACTTTGGAGAGAGGCCTAGGGATGAGTTTTACCTGCGTTTTTGCGTTGTTTAATCCAAGAACCTGGGATTCTTTGTAAGTTCAATTCTTTAATTAATGACAATTATTTCTATTCATTCCAATTCTTTTGATTCGTCAATTATGAGGCGTGAGTAGTTTAATTAGGGATTTGGGGTTGATGAAGGGGTTAATCATGATTGATGGCTAGATTCTTTTCGGTTTAATGGCATGAATGCCGTTTAATTTGTGTATGAATAATTTAGCTGATATCTCTTGTAACCTAGATGGCCACTAGAATTACAATTGCTTATAGAATAAATTAAGAGATATCTAATTTGTTCTAGGACACATTCACACACACTTAATCGTTCGCTAAGAGATTAGTAGCGATTAAGAGGCCGTAAGCTCGCTCGTTTTGGCAATAATTTAGGATCTTGTCGCATGAGAGATCAGCCTGGACCCCTAAATTATTGTACTCTACGCCGCGAGAGCGGTAAGAACTTAGTAATGATTAGCTAGGCTCAATTAAATTAAATTCATGTGATTAGGCCTGTTCTGCCAGAAATCTGGTTAACCCCGAAATCAATTCCTGTTCCCTTCGTCGTTAATTAAGGAAAACCAAATCTTTTTATTCGCTCATTAGCATTAGTTTTAGTTTAATCAATCAACCAATCTCGCACAATTGCATTTTTATTTTATTTATTTCTTTTTAATCGCTAAAGTTTAGTTAATCTTTATTTCCCTTTTGTCCGTCCCTGTGGAGACGATACTCGTACTTTCAACCACTTTACTACATCCTTTTTAAGTGCGAGAAAACTCACATCAGTTTTTGGCGCCGTTGCCGGGGACGGTGTCGGATTTAAGGGTTAATTAATTTTAGCGACTTGTTTTTAGTTTTTCGTAGGATTTTTGTCTACTAACCTTGCAGGTCAGATCTGTTTATGCATACACGCTCTAAGAAGGGAGAATCACTAGTCCCTCTTAATCCTGAGATCGAGAAGCTAGCTAAGCAGAACCGCAAGGCTTTATGAGAACAAAAAGCAACCATGGATCAACCATCCGCATCTGGAATAGCTGGGACGTCTGAGGTCCAAACCACTTCTGGTAATCTGGATTTTTATGTTAATACCTCTCCCCAGTCTTCACAAGAAAATTTACCTAGAGCTTATCCGGGGTATCAAAATCTCCGTACCCCATTCTTCCACCAAAATCAGTCCACTCCACAACTAAATCTTCCACCACTCTATCAGCTCTTCCAAAATACTTCTATTGCTCCCGAAACCACCTTTCAAAACCAAACCTTTGGGATGCAAGGTCTAGGGCAAAATGATCCAGTCTTTCAGCCCAGACAGAACCGACCGCCAGTCACACAAAATCCACCCCCTACTCAGCCACAATATCAACCCTTCCAACCACAATATCAACAATTCCATCAACCCCAACCTCAGCCAAATGTCATCCGTCCACAACCCATTAGACCCCAACCTGTTCATCAGCCGAGATATCAAGCCCCTCCTTACCACAACTATGTTCCACATGACAATCCACTCTATCAAGGAGAGAGCATTGCAGACTTCCTAGCCCCCGAGATCACAGAGTATGACAGTATTCAGGTACCAGGAATTACTGCACCCCGTTACGAGATCAAGCCGGCGGTGATCAATATGGTCCTAAATAATCAGTTCGGAGGAAGCCCTACGGAAGATCCAGTGGCACACATTACCAAATTTCTGAGGATGTGCCAAACTTTCAAGATTCCTGGGCTAGATGATGATCAGGTTCGGATGCTACTATTCCCTTTCTCTTTAAGGGATGACGCGCAGAGGTGGTTGGATAGCAATCCACATCACCACATTCAGACTTGGGATCAGCTGCACAAGGCCTTCATCAAAGAATACTTCCCAACATCAAAGGCCATAAAGTTGAAGAAGCAGCTACAGGAATTCAAGCAAGGTTCGTTGGAGACATTGGCTGAGGCATGGAAGAGATTCAAGGTGTTGAGAAGAGCTTGCCCTCAAGGCAAGATGACTGATTGTGAGGTTCTATCTTGCTTCTACAGTGGACTCAACAACGAAGGAAAGATGATGCTAGATGCTTCGGGAGGTGGAGCTTTTCCTCAGTTGCCATCTGAGGTTGCGGAAGAATTAGTGGAGAAGATTGTGTCTAATAATGCTTCATGGTACAGCTCTCGGGACACACCTCACCAGAAGGCCCCGGGATTGTACGAGATCAGTGAGAATTCGGCCCTTTCTGCAAGGGTAGATGCTTTGACCAGTTTGATTCAGAAGCTTACTACTACAGTAGAAGACAATCAAAAGAAGACGGAACTTGCTCTCTCGGTGCCCAGTGTGAATATGGTAGCCCCCGTTCTTATTAGTCCCTCTTGTACTATGTGTGGGGGACTCCATTCTCCACATGAATGCACAATGATGGCACACTCGGCAGCCCCTGGAGTAGAGCAAGTGGATGCGATGTATTATCAGCGCCAAGGCTACTATAATCAGCCCTACGGACAGCAGCAGCAAGGGCAATACGGGCAAGGAAATTAGCAGCAGGCTAGAAACTATAATCAGCCCCAGATACCTCAAGGCCAACAACAAGCTCCTCAACCGGCGCAAGGAAGCTTCAGAAAGAAGGCTGAGCAAAAATTTTCTAGCTTGGAAGAAGTGCTCAACAAATTAGCACAAAATCAGCTGAAAGCAGACTCAAGGATGCAAATGTTTGAGGCAAGGATGCAGAGCATGGAGACTCACATGGGGCAGATCTCAAAGGCTTTATCTGAGAGGCCTCAGGGATCCCTCCCTAGCAATACTGAACCAAACCCAAGAGAACATGTTCAGGCAGTCACCTTGAGGAGTGGAAAAGAGTTGGAACCTGCTGCCATAACAAAGAAGCCCGATGTAGTTCAAGTTGAACCGGCTGTCCGGAAGGAAGATACGGAGAAAGATGAGGGAATAGAGGTGGCGGCTGCACCAAAACAGTCTGTTCCAGTCAAGAATTACACCCCACCTCTCCCCTATCCGGCGCGATTGACTAGGAAGAACGACAGTGACCAGTTTGGTAAGTTTCTGCATCTCATGAAACAAGTGCAGATTAACTTACCATTCGTGGATGCACTAGCTCAGATGCCGAAGTACGCGAAGTTTATGAAGGATTTGCTCACGAACAAGAGGAGGCTGGAAGAAGCGTCTACTGTGACGCTTAATGAGGAGTGCTCAGCTGTGATACGGACAGATCTGCCAAAGAAGCTTAAGGATCCAGGTTCTTTTACTATTCCCTGCTTTATAGGATATCTTACTTTTGATAGGGCCCTGGCTGATTTGGGTGCAAGCATTAATTTGATGCCTCTTGCTTTATATGAAAAGCTTGCACTCGGTCCACTTAAACCTACACGTATGTGCATTCAGTTGGCTGATCGTTCAGTCAAATATCCCCAAGGGATTATTGAAGACGTGTTGGTTAAAGTGGACAAATTTATTTTTCCGGTGGACTTTGTTATTTTGGACATGGATCAGGATCGGGAAGTACCATTGATTTTGGGCAGACCATTCTTGGCAACTGCCCGAGCACTTATTGATGTTGGAGACGGTAAGCTTGTCCTCCGCGTTGGGGATGAGTCTGCCACCTTTGACATGTCCAAAATAATGAAGATGCCCTGTCAAGATAGTGGTGAGTGTTTTTACATAGATGTGGTTGATTCTTTGGTGGAGGATTGCATTCCTAACATGCTTTCTGATGAAGCCTTCTTTGATCTTCTTTTGGATGATAGTTTGTCAGCAGAGGATCTTGAGCTCCTCCCTAGTTTTGATTGTCTTATGCTTGATGGGGAGGAGGACTCAAGTGATGCTAGTAATGTGAAGGGGAAGGAAGATGACTTAGATAAGGTGGAGAAGGAAGACTGTCAGACTGATTCTTCTATTGTTACTCCTTCTCCATTAAATCTAAAGTCTCTTCCCTCCCACCTTGAGTATGCGTTTCTAGAAGTTAGTTCTGACCTCCCTGTTATTCTTGCATCCGGGCTTGAGCCATCCCAAAAATCTGCATGTCTTGATTTACTTTGTGAACAAAGGGAAGCTCTAGCCCGGAAACTTTCTGACATGAAAGGAATTAGTCCTGTTTTCTGCACTCATAAAATTTTGATGGAAGATAATGCTAAACCGGTAGTGCAGCCACAAAGGAGACTGAATCCTAATATGCAGGAAGTAGTCAGGGAGGAAGTCATCCGTCTGTTAGATGTAGGAATTATTTATCCAATTTCAGACAGCCCTTGGGTCAGCCCGACCCAGGTGGTTCCCAAGAAAGGGGGGATGACTGTGGTTAGGAATGATAAAGATGAGTTGATTGCTACACGTACGGTCACCGGATGGCGGGTTTGCATTGATTACCGAAGGTTGAATGCCGCCACCCGGAAGGACCACTTCCCACTCCCCTTCATTGATCAGATTTTAGAGAGGCTAGCAGGGCATAAGTTTTACTGTTTCCTTGACGGGATGTCGGGATACTTCCAGATCCCCATAGCCCCCGAGGACCAGGATAAGACCACTTTTACATGTCCATTCGGTACCTTTGCTTATCGGAGGATGGCGTTTGGATTATGTAATGCCCCTGCTACCTTTATGAGATGCATGCTTGCTATTTTTGGGGATTTCATTGGGAAGTTTATGGAGGTTTTTATGGATGACTTTCCTGTGTATGGTGATACTTTTGATGAGTGCTTAGAGAATTTGAAGAAAGTCCTGGTTAGGTGTCGAGAGGTGAATTTGGTACTTAACTGGGAGAAGTGCCACTTCATGGTTAGTGAGGGAGTGGTCCTGGGGCATAAGATTTCAAGTAGGGGGATTGAGGTTGATCCGGCTAAAGTTGATGTGATTTCTAAACTACCTCCCCCTACTTCGGTCCGTGCCATTAGGAGTTTTTTAGGCCACGCAGGTTTTTACCGTAGGTTCATCCAGGACTTTTCTAAGATAGCCCGACCCATGACTAAGCTCCTTGAGAAGGACACACCGTTTGACTTTTCAAAGGAGTGTTTAGAGGCTTTTGAGTGTTTGAAGGAGAAACTGGTCAAGGCACCGGTGGTAGTAGCTCCTGACTGGTCTTTGCCTTTTGAGATCATGTGTGATGCAAGTGATTTTGCAGTAGGAGTCGTTCTTGGGCAGCGTCGAGATAAACATTTTCAGCCTATTTCTTATGCTTCAAAGACTCTTGATAGTGCCCAAGAAAACTACACTACCACCGAGAAAGAATTGCTTGCTGTTGTGTTTGCTCTTGACAAGTTTCGTCCTTATCTGATTTTGTCTAAGGTAGTGATATTCACCGATCATTCTGCTCTCAAATATTTGATGCAAAAAGTGGATGCCAAGCCGAGATTGATTCGGTGGATATTACTACTCCAGGAGTTTGATATTGAGATAAGGGATAAGAAAGGGGCTGAGAATTTAGCGGCTGATCACTTGAGTAGGTTAGAAAACCCCTTTCTTGATTCCCTGAGTGAGAGAGATATTGAGGGTACTTTTCCTGATGAGAGACTGTTGAGGATCGTTGATGAGGTGCCTTGGTTTTCTGACATCGCCAACTATCTTGTTGGGGGTGTTGTTCCTTCTGATTATACACCTCATCAACGAAGGAAATTTTTTGCTGATCTGAAGTATTATTTCTGGGAGGAACCATATTTGTTTCGTATTTGTGCTGATCAGGTTGTTAGAAGATGTGTTCCCTTGAGTGAAGGAGTTGAGATTCTCAAACATTGTCACCCCGGACCGACTGGGGGACACTATTCTTTTAACCGGACAGCTCGTAAGGTGTTGGAATGTGGTTTCTTCTGGCCCACGTTGTTTAAAGATGCTCTAACGTTTGTGCAGGAATGTGACAGGTGTCAACGCACCGGAGCGGTTACCAAGAGGGATGAGATGCCCCAGAATTTTATATTGGCTTAGCTTGTGAGGTATTTGATGTTTGGGGCATTGACTTCATAGAACCGTTCTCGGGTTCTAAAGGTAATAAATTCATTCTGGTTGCTTTGGTTATGTCTCTAAGTGGGTTGAGGCTGAAGCTCTGCCCACAAATGATGCTAGAGTTGTGATTCGTTTTCTGAAGAAATTGTTTTCTAGGTTTGGAGTGCCACGAGTTTTGATAAGTGACAGGGGTACTCACTTTAGGAATGATCCGATGACTCGCCTTCTGGCAAAGTACGGGGTCACTCATAAAGGGGGCGTCCCTTATCACCCTCAAACTAGTGGCCAAGTTGAGAACTCGAATAGGGACATTAAGACCATCCTTGAGAAGATTGTTGAGACCCATAGGAAGGATTGGTCTGATAAGCTAGATGATGCGCTGTGGGCACTGCGTACAGCGTATAAGACACCCATTGGCACTACTCTGTTTCACTTGGTTTATGGGAAGGCGTGCCACCTTCCGGTAGAGATAGAGCATAAGGCATACTGGGCCTTGAAAACGTTGAATAAGGATTTGTCTTTGGCGGGTCGTGAACGGCTTTGGAAGCTCAATGAGTTGGACGAGTGGAGGCTTATGGCCTATGAGAACTCTAAGATTAGTAAGGAGCGTACCAAAGCCTATCATGATCGGCACATTAAGCAAGGAAAAGAGTTTAGTAAGGGGGATCAAGTTCTGTTATTCAATCCCCGAATGAAGATTTTTAAAGGAAAGTTGAAGTCTAGGTGGTCCGGTCCTTTTGTAGTGAGCGAAGTTTTTCCGTATGGCACTGTTGAGATTGATCATCCTGAGAAAGGTCGTTTTAAAGTTAATGGCCATCACTTGAAGAAATACTACGGAGGACCGCTAGAACGCGAGCGTGAGGTGACCTTTGTCACGAATTTGGAGAGATGAGTGCGTAGTTGCGTCAGGCAAACGACGTTAAAAATAGCGCTTCTCGGGAGGCAACCCGAGCTTAATTTTTGCTTCATTAGTTTAGTTTTGTTGCTTTTCAAAAAACCCACAAAAAAAACCACAAAAAAAAGTTGGATTTTTGCCGGGCACGGTCGTGCCTGCAAGGGGGAAAATTTCGCGAGGCCACTGCCAGCCAGGCACGATCGTGTCTGGCTGGAGGCACAAGCGTGCCTGGGACGCGAGAGCAGCGTACCCACTGCCTGCCAGACACGATCGTGTCTGGCCTAGGCACGATCGTGCCTGGGCAATTTTACTAAAATACCCTCGCGACTTTTAAACATAATCCCAGCTCTTCTCTCCCCTTCCCCTTACGCGACCAGAAACACGAACCCCCCCCCCCCCCTGCGATTTTCCCTCGGCTTCGACTCCAACGACCACCGCCACCACCGCACACCACCGTCGACCTCCACGCCGTCGACCGCCGCACACCCTTCTCTCTCTCTCCTCTCTCCTCCCTCACGGTATTCTCCCTCTTTCTCACCCTCTTTCTTCCACCATTAATGGAGTTCTTTGAAGCTTTTCCAAAAATTCGGTTTGCATGTGCTAAAATTTTAGGGATTGTAATTTCCTTGTTCTAATTGAGGCTTGAATTGATGATTTTGATGTTCTTTGTTGATGAATTTGCCTCTTTTGATTGAAATCCCTAATTTTTGAGCTAATTTAGCCAATTTAGGGTAAATCTTGTTGAATGTGAGAAAAATTTGGGGATCTTGTGCTTGTTTCTTGAATTAAGGAATGAATTATTGCTTGTGATGTTGAAACCTTGTTGTTGGGTCCATTTGAGCATAAATCCCCAATTTTAGGCCAAACTTTGTCCAATTTCAGAATTGAGTTCTTCTCCTATTCTAATTGATTCTTGCTAATTCTTTTGGGAGGAACTCCATTCTACAAACACTGTTGTAATGAATATGCTTTCTTGTGACCTTGTTTATACCGTGTGTCGTTGAAAATTTGAACTTTTACTCAAAGAACTTTTCTTTGATAAAAATTCAAACTTTTCAACTATTCTGGTTAAACTTGGGTTTGTTCTCCTATAATGATATTTTCACTTGATTAATTCCTGACGGGGTCATTGCTGTACTTTGAAAATTTGTTCTAACAATCGGAAGCCCCGTTGGAATTCTTGTTTGGATTTGTTTTGACAGATGGCACCAAGGCAGAAGCACACAAGAGGTGGAGGTGCCGGCTCTAGCCGAGGCAACACCGGCCGATACTAGCCGAGGTTCCCACAACTGCGGGACGAACTGAAGCATACGGAGCTGCTGCAAAAGCCTATGGGCACACTTTACTACCCGGATGAGGACTCACTCACGGCCGCAGGAGTGAGGGATGACGTGATGTTCTTATTTAGACGGGGGTGGTGGAGGCATTTGTTTTTCGGGATCCGTGACATTACCTATCGAGAGATTACTTGTGAGGTGCTGGCAACGTTCAAAATGCCGAAGGTCATCCCTATTGCTGATAACCATAGGCCCGTCATCAAGTTCCGGGCATTCGAGGAGGACCATGCCATCTCCATGGCGGAGGTACGCTACCATTTGGGCTTTACGGGTATTGAGGATGACGGCCAGCACGAGGCTTCTTTGACAGACTTTCCACCAGGCGTAGACCGCCAGGTATTCTGGGAGTCGATCACGAGAGATGGCGGGACTTACAGACCGAAGATGTCCCCTAGCACTCTACTTTACCCCCGCCAGTACCGCATTATACACACACTCCTTTCCTCCACCATCACCGGCAAGGCCGAGGTTGCCGGTAAGGTCACTCAGACGGACCTCTTCTGCTTATATTGTATGATCCACAACTGCAAGCCCCACATGGGCTATCTCATAGCCAAACTCCTCCACCGCCAAGCCACGAACCACATCAAGGCCATCTTTGTTGGCCCATTCATTACGAGACTATTGACTAGAATGGGGTTCGGGGACCGATTTCTGAGGATGGAGGAGAGCTCCAGTTTTGCTGCTTTGACCCGGCTCCCCGAGGTCAACACTGGCGTGGCAAGGAGGAGGACACAGCCGGCAGCAGCAGGAGGAGGAGGAGGAGGACAGCGAGCTGATGATGATGATGATGATGATGATGACGAGGACCATGAGGATGATGATGATGTCGAGATGGAGGCAGCTGCCCACGAGATCCCATACGATGCACCCCCCCTACGGCACAGCTTTTCCGGATTCTTGGGCGGGGATGCATGCGCACCAGGATGCTGTGTATCGGCAGCTGTCCGCTGAGCAGCACGAGAGATTTGATCAGATGCGCTTCAAGCAGCAGGACTTCTACAGAGAGATGAGGGAGGACCAGACACTCCATTATTCACAGCTCCAGTCTCAGTACACACGGATTGATGAGAGACTCACTTCCATGGAGACTAGCTGGAGTTCGTTCTTTGACGCCTATCCACCGCCACCCCCCTCCCGAGTATTAGATGTTATTTAGACTGTCCTCTGCTAGCATCTGTATCATTATACTGTTGGATAACTGTACCGTAAACACTTTCACACTCACACTCTCACTCTTACACTTAACGCTTTTTATTATGCTTTGCTTTGCTTTGTGTTCATGATGTGTTGCAGCTTTGTGGATGAATGTGCCGTGCGAATCAAGACCCAGTTCTGTTCCTAACCGACCAATGCGATAGGGGAGTTTCCATGATTCTTTGTACTCAATGTGTAATTGTTAACTTGAGTTGTTTTTGAGCACGCGTGACCCTTTCCTCTTTACCCCTTGTACATAATGCATATTTGGCTATCGAGGGCGATGCCAAAGTTTAAGTGTGGGGGAGTGAATTGGGCATTCGGGCAGTAGTTGTCACATGTGATTTGTTAGAGTTAGCATGCGCAGGTGTTAGTTGTATATTCATAGGAAATTCATGCAAAATTTTGAAAATTTTTCTTTAAACTGTGTCTTTGTGAGCTGACTAGCGTTTTGACTATGCTTTTAGAACATCTTTGAAGTGTTTAGGCTTAAATTGCTTGCACTATAATCTAGTTGTTGAGAGGAGGAAGGCATTAGTCACCCATGAATTTTCCATTAATCATCCACCCCACCTGAATAAAACCCTTTAAGAGAAGCCATTTTGAGCCTGACCGTTCTTTGTTTACCCAATTAATTGAGCTTCATAGCCAAATGGCCTGCTTTCTTACCCGTGAATATTTCTGACTTAGTCTTGATGTTTAGGGAATTAAGGGAATAATTTGGTAAGTTTAGGGAATTGTGTGTAGGAGCCATTTTTGGCACTGTTCCTATGCCCCGAATGGGGTAAGAGCAGTCACTTTTTAGGAATATGATACTTTCGAGGATTGCATGGTAGGCATGGATTCACTTTTAAATAAATGAACCTTAATTGCTATTTTTCCTTGGTGAGGTCGAGATTAGAATGGGGTAATGTCTAGTGGGAATCCGAAAGGTGAAAAATTAATATAGCTAGACCTCTTACTTTGCGAAAAAGGGAATGGGAGCCCCGGTCAAAAAGCGTAAGATGAGACGTGGGTATCTTTCGAAAGAAACGGCGTTCTCGTGCTAACATGACAAGGAAAACTAAACTTAATCAATGAACTTGGAGGCTATTGAAAATTTAGCTTTAGTCCTCCGCGTACTTCAAGTATACGTCAAAGCACAAATGTGCCGAGACGGTTTAGCTTAGTTGTACACCATGTCTACTCTTTGCATAGGTTTAAATGATTGTTCCTAATTTGTGGCCTACTGAGTTCCTAGTTCCTAAGAATAGCCCTGAAGTTCCTAAATACATTAAGTCTTTGTTAGAATATTCCTATCTCTCAAAATAAAGGGACTATTATCATTAACCATTCACCATCACATTCACAAGTCCTTCTGATCAGTAGCTAGCTTATTTGTGTATGCTGTCATTACTTTGAGGATGTTGTGAATAATTGTGTCAAATAGTTTAGTCTGAGTACAAAGGTGTAGTTTAGGGAAGAATTTTCTTGGTTTAAATTGTCTGTCCTGTGAATATCCCTTTAACTACGTGTGTATGCTAACTATTTTAAATTCCGTGTGGTGATTATCGTAAGTCCCGTTGTTCGATTTGCTTGAGGACAAGCAAAAGCTTAAGTGTGGGGGAGTCTGATAAGTCCGTATTTAGACACGCATTTGATGCGTGTTCGGGTCGGATTTTGACGGTTTTCCTAGCTTTAAGGCGTTGCAAGTCTCAATTTTAGCTCAAGTGGTGTTTAACATGCGTTGGATCGAGTTTCATAGCATTTGGAGTTGATTTGAAGAAGTTAGAGTCCGGCAATTGGCGCTTGAGAGGCATTCGGGAAGGATTTGAAGGCATTTGAGAGAGATTTGGAAGATTTGGAGGTCACCGGGAGATTCACGACGAAATTCTGGTGAAGAAAGAGCATAAGGATCGACCTCATAGGCATTCGGAAGCATTCAGAACGAGAAACGAAGAAAAACGAGGAAGAAAAGGTCAGGCACGGCCGTGCCTAGGGCAGGCACGATCGTGCCTGCAGTTAGAATCAACGCGGAGCTACTGGCAGCCAGACACGATCGTGTCCGATGCAGGCACGATCGTGTCTGCAATATTTTTACGCGTCCCTTCCGCAGGCACGATCCCAGGCACGATCGTGCCTGGCATCGTGTCTGGCCCCGTTTTGTCCTAAATCAGCTCAACTTCTCCTGTTTTCTATAAATAAGGCCTCCATACCCACTTTTGAGGGTTACGAACTTTGGAGAGAGGCCTAGGGACGAGTTTTACCTGCGTTTTTGCGTTGTTTAATCCAAGAACCTGGGATTCTTTGTAAGTTCAATTCTTTAATTAATGACAATTATTTCTATTCATTCCAATTCTTTTGATTCGTCAATTATGAGGCGTGAGTAGTTTAATTAGGGATTTGGGGTTGATGAAGGGGTTAATCATGATTGATGGCTAGATTCTTTTCGGTTTAATGGCATGAATGCCGTTTAATTTGTGTATGAATAATTTAGCTGATATCTCTTGTAACCTAGATGGCCACTAGAATTACAATTGCTTATAGAATAAATTAAGAGAGATCTAATTTGTTCTAGGACACATTCACACACACTTAATCGTTCGCTAAGAGATTAGTAGCGATTAAGGGACCGTAAGCTCGCTCGTTTTGGCAATAATTTAGGATCTTGTCGCATGAGAGATCAGCCTGGACCCCTAAATTATTGTACTCTACGCCGCGAGAGCGGTAAGAACTTAGTAATGATTAGCTAGGCTCAATTAAATAAAATTCATGTGATTAGGCCTGTTCTGCCAGAAATCTGGTTAACCCCGGAATCAATTCCTGTTCCCTTCGTCGTTAATTAAGGAAAACCAAATCTTTTTATTCGCTCATTAGCATTAGTTTTAGTTTAATCAATCAACCAATCTTGCACAATTGCATTTTTATTTTATTTATTTCTTTTTAATCGCTAAAGTTTAGTTAATCTTTATTTCCCTTTTGTCCGTCCCTGTGGAGACGATACTCGTACTTTCAACCACTTTACTACATCCTTTTTAAGTGCGAGAAAACTCACATCAGCAATATATAGGTGGATGATTTTCGTGCAATGTTAGTAGCATAATATTGATATTAAAGTGATATTAAAAATAACTTGCATAGCAAATACATTCCACATTTGAAGCAGTTATATGTATATATGTATATATAATTATTTAGGTTATCGAAAGACTTGTGTGTCGAAACAATCACATATAAAGATATATCTAAGTGAAAATAATAAATACTAAAAAGGGTAGATGAAGATGAGCATATTTACAAAACAGTAGACATTTTATCAAAACATGTTTTTGTATTATGATTTAGTTTTGTTAATGCAGATAATAACTTTTTGTGAGATCCGAGTCATCTTATATAATGATAGATGAAAAGTGCTCAAAGTTGTCTCACACACATTTGTTGTCTTAGTGCATGTCTCAAGTCAACAATCTCATGCATAGTATCTTCTATTTTTTATGAATAGAAATAAAAGTGATCTCATTCAATTCAATGCATGCAAAAGTGCACCACAATAGCATTTAGTTTATTAATACTCATAATAGATAAATCTTTTGAATGGATCTATGGAAGGTGTTTAAATTTGCCATAAACACACGTTTGACACAATTCATGTGACAACAAGCTAATAATATGTTACTGATATGTGACAACAACCTAATAATATGTGACAACAAGCTAATAATAGATGTATTTGATATCTAAGTCATCCTATATAAAGATAGATGAAAAGTGATTAAATTTGCCTCAAGCACATGTTTGACACAGCTCATGTGACTATATACTAATTATCATGAACTAACTTGAACAATACTTTTGTGTATTCTACAATTGGTATCATAAATTTATTAATATTTTATTTCTAGAAAAATTAGTCACTTGCATTTGTCATTAGCCTATTTTGCAAACCTCTGGTTACAGTTATGGAGTAGTCACTTGAGTGGTATTTTATGTGATAGTCATGTAACTTTTGCGCGGTAATTAAATTATTTAAATTAGACTCCAAATTAAATTAGACTCGTGTACTCATAGGTCTGATGCCCATTAAAACTTATTGATCGCTAAATGAGCAATAGTGTAGATTTAGTGAGCATCTGACCTATTGTATTGAGTAATATGAGACTAACAATGAGTATCTCGATCTTTGCTTCATATCTTCTAATTAATTTTCTTTTTTAATTTTTTATTTTACAAAACTTATTAAATTATATTTATAATTCACTCATGTTAATTTAAATATGCGAGTCTAATGTAATATGATACTTTTGGAATATGCATGGATATGACATTTTCAAAATGAGCATAACATCAGTACCAAATGAACATACATAACTTACAAAGTGCACATTGATATGAAATCGTAAGGTTTGGTAGTTGAACATCACAACATTTTAATTGAGCATCAAACCTCCGATATTGAGATGAAAATCACAATTTCTGGTGAATAAGTATTAATGAACTGTTAATGAGCATCGGACCTATTAAGTTGAGTATTAGGAGTCTAATATTCAGAATCATGATCTTTGCTTCATAACTTCTAATTCACTTTCTTTTTGTTATTTTTTCTTTCATAAAAACTTATTAATTTATATTTATAATCAACTCCTATGAATTTTAATATGTGAACCTAATGCAAAATAGAATAGTACTTTTAAAAAATGCAATTGATATGACATTTTGAAAATGAGTATAAGATGAGTACCAGATGAGCGTAGTAACTTACAAAATGTGTATTCATATGAAGATCGTAAGATTTGTTAGTTGAATATCACGACATTTTCATTGAGCATCAAACCTCCTCTATTGAGATCAATGAGCATTAATGAATTTTTAATGAGCACCAGACCTATACAAATGAGCATATGCAACTTACAAGATGATCTTTGATATGAAAATTGTAAGTTTTGTTTATTGAACATCCAGACATTTTTAGTGAGCATCGAACCTCCGTTATTTAGTATTAGAATCGTGCAATCGAGTATCATGATCTGTGGTCTCGTGTCTATATTTAAATTCTATGTGAATCTAATGTAATATGAGACTTTTGAAATATGCATTTGATGTGACATTTTAAAAATGAGCATAAATGAGTATCAGTTGACCATACATAACTTACAAAATGAACATTGATATAAAAATTAAGTTTTTTTGTTGGCATCAAGGTATTTTCATTGAGCATTAAGCCTCTTCTATTGAGTATTAGAAATATGCATTCAATTGAGTATCATGGTTTGTGCTCTAGTATCTATAATCAACCCCTACGTAAATCTTATTTAATATGATACTTTTGAAGTATGCATTGATAAACATAAAAAATGAGCATAACACCAGTACCACATGCGCTTACGTAACTTATCAAATGAGCAATGATGTGAAAATCATAATTTTGTTAGTTGAGCATCAAGACATTTTCATTGAACATCAAACATCTTTACAGAGTATCAGAATCATGCAATTGGGCATCATGATCTCTGCTCCCATGCACATTTAATATCATACTTTTATAAATATCATTAATATGACATTTTACAACGAGTATAAAACGAGTATCAGATGAGCATATATAACTTACAAAATGAGAATCGAAAAATACAAAAGCTCGTTTGAATTCGCTAACGTGTTTAAATGTTCATGTGTGCACATGTATTATAATGACAAATATAGTAATTTTATATTAAAAATAATTCAAAGTCATTCTTTCTGGAATTACAAATATCATCAGATTGTTTTTATAATGTTTACTCATGCATATGTATTTACACTATACTCATTTTAGCATAACACAAAACTCATATTCATAATTCACATAATATTTGATAAACTAATAAATACTCATATTAAACTAAAATTGAAAAATAAAACTGGTCGGCTAAACAATACCTTGAATACCTAAAAACAAAGCACTGGTAATACCTTGAATATTCATCATAAATTAAGAATAATACGTAAAGACAAAGCTGGCTGGCTAAATTAAAAACAATGAAAAAGGAGGTTAAGCAAAAAGGAAAAAAAAATCTACTTAAAAGCCATAAGCACGGAAAAATAAGGTCAAAGTTGGCAGGCTAAACAGAGCATTGGCACTCCAGGCACGCATGAAGAAAACGGACGATAGAAGAATTGTGCCATACGAATCATAAAAGAATTACAAATACACCCGGATGTACAGTGAGAACCGTAACTGTACGGTTCTCACTGCACATATCATTGTACGTTTCATCTATAGACATTGTATTGTCTATAATTCACAAATAGACAAAGTATGTACAATATCATTGTACAATTTAGGCAGCAAATAGACAAATAGACATATCATTTGCGTCTATCATTGTTCGCAAATAGACATTGCGAACTGTAACTGTACGGTTCTCATACAGACATTGCGAACTGATAGACATTGCGTCTATCATAATATTTGCGAACTATAGACAATAGACACACAAGTAAGGGCTTTGTACAACGATACACTGTCTTTGTGTAGCAAATAGACAATGTGTACAATTTAGGCAGCAAATAGATAAATTGTGCATCATTGTGGATACATATCCATGTGTTGCAATTGTCTTTATGTAGTTTCTTCCTTTCTTTAGGCCCTGGAGCTTTTTGTACCTCCAGTATTAGTTTGTAAGCCATCCCTGTAGTGGTCCATAATCCTGCAAATAATTTCACATAACAAAAATGAATATGAAACACAAACCCAAATTCATAGCAAATCATAGGTATTAAATATTACAGACCCATAGCTTCAAGTTTAGCACAAAAAAGAATGAAGTGATAGTTTTCAAAAAACAAAACAGTTTTGAAGCAAAATATTAAAATCATTCACTAATAAGACTCTGCAGCAAAATATTGTAATGGGTTTGTCCAGTTTCATCTTCCATGCATATTCCTTCTCTTGCTTAATTTTGATCTTCCTCCTTTTGTTGTTAATGTTAGTTGAAAACTGGTCAAGTAGGTTCCTCTTGAGTTGTTCATTCCTTTCAATGATCACACCTTTCCTCTTAGCTGATGCAAGGGTTATTCCTTCTTCCACAACCAATAGCTTTTCCTGGTCAATGAAATCAATTTAATCATTGATTAGTTAATTCTATGTATTTCAAAACGTCTCAAATCGCAACCATATTAGATTAGGTACCTTCGACTCCAAAACACTTTCACTTTTGTCCTGAACGTGTGTAGGTGTAACACCTTCCTCATCATCAATTACTACAACCTGAATAAAAAAATCAATACATTAGTTAATACTAAATATTTTAATCTACTAATGTCTACGTAAATAAGATCCTTTACCTTCTTTAGAGGACATCCATCTTGTTTTTTACTACAGGCAGTTGCATCTTCAATTCCAAATCGTTTGTTGTAGATCCACTTTATCATCATATAAACTTCTCATTAAGTGTTTCAAACAACAAACGCAAATTGAACTTCAAAAAAACAGGATACCTTTTCAACTTCAGTTAAATCCTCAAGTCCTTGTTCATGTTCTATTGTTTTAGCATAGAGTTCCAAGATTGTTGGATCTCTCATCATTGTGATAACCCCGTACGACACTGGTCCTCTATAGGAACTTTTTGCCCTTGTTTTGACTTGCATTTTAAAGAGTACTCTTTGGTCTATTAGTGCTTCAATGTCCTCCAAAAGTGTGTTGCATCTTCCATTTCTGAAATATTGTCAACGAAGTTCATTTTAATGTGTTTTTGTAACTATACAAAATTTGTAAAATGACCAATGTTGTGTGTGCAATTCAAACCTTTTCTACTTCCTTTGTCAAAGCAACTGCTGTTTTTCCAACTACTTCGATGCATTCCCTATCCCAGAGGGTAAATGTTGAGTGTCTCGAGTCATCCATTACACAAACTCATTTAAAGAGTGATGGTCCCAAGTGAGGCAAAAGTTTACAGGTGGAGTGGGTAGACTTTTAAATCTTTTCATTTTTCAACCCTTTTCCCTCTGTCAGAATGAATTTCAATATCTTTTGGGAGATATTGAAATGTGCAGCGGAAGTCTTGACCTCGAGAGTGTGACCCTTTATAGTAACAAAGTTATGACCCTTTTTAATTGTATAAGAAATGGATTAAACAGGATACACATGTATTTGCCAAAATCTGCTGTCTTAAGGAGCATGCTGCCGAAACTCAGAGGAGTAAGCTGCCAAAAAAATTTGGAGCTGACCACTTAACCTTTAGGAGCAGGCTACCGAATGAGGCTACTGGATCAATGTTTTGGGACACAGAAGTGAACTATGACCTTTGACATTGTTTTGACCTTTTTGAGCAGACTAAACACATAGGTATGAAGGAGTTGGACCTATAAAGATAGATCACTTTGATGCATAGAAACAAGGAGTTTCATTCACAGAAAACTAGATTGGTTTCTGGATAGTGAAATGAGCAAGTTGTTTATCTGGGAAGTTGTTAAAGTGAGTGAGAACTATGTTGTGTATTGGGAGCTGAAAATAAAAGGTGGCACAAGATATATCCTAGTTCAGAAGTGGTGTAATCCTCCTACATCCAATCTCAACCTATTTCAAATGGATTTCCACTAAATGAATATATCATTACATTTAGTGCCCAATTTATTTTTGGCCCAGACATAGATTGTGAGGTTTTTCACGTGGAATTTGAACATCATTCCAAGCTACCCAGTCCTTCAAGGGTTTTCACTAATGGAATTGACTTTACAGAAGTTACTCATGTCCTTATCCTTCTCTCACCTTCTGCATTTGAACACTCGTCTAGTGTACATGGGTACAAACTAAACTATCAACTAATCTAAGCTCTAAAGATGTGTATGCATTTGAGGTAGTCTAATAGCTATAGATGAGTGGAGTGGAAAGCAAAATGGTGAAGGAGAATCAACATTTGTTTGCTGAATGTATCGAATGATCCTTGACTCCCTTCTTTTCCACTTGGCTCACACACTGGTTCTACCCGCACTCCTTCTGTATTTATAGACTTGTTGTTGAAGCTCGACCGTTGGCCGAAGAGTTCAATATTGACCGTTGCTTTGAATCCATTTGCTTTGTTCCACTTGACTGAAGAGAGCATTGGTTGGTCTTTGTCTTCTTTGTGAAACGGGCTGATTTTCACTTCAACTTGCTTTCCTCATTTCAATGTAAAGATAAAGTGAGAGAACTGTCAAATAGAAGTCATAATGTGATGTACACCTTTCGTACATTCATCTGTCTCACACACATAAAATTGTCTGTCCACAGACAACTCTGTAGAGTCATCTGTGAATAGACAACTTTGTTTGTATTAGACAGACAAATATAAAAAGTGTGCACAACAAAAATGTGTACACCAACCATTTTTCAAAACCAAAACCAAGTATGGGTGGTTTTGGTTTTTTACCTTTTATTTTGATTCCTTGTTGAGTTTCTCCCGGACACCGTCCTAAGCCAAACTGACGAGAAATGTGCACCCGGTCGGGGCTGCCGCGCTCACCCAATTACAAGACATGCCCACATTCTCAACAGTCAACACCATCCTTTCCGGCGACGCCCATCTCGCCAACAAGCGCCGCTCCCTCTACGCCCACCACCACAGCTTTGGTTGAGTCGCGGTCTTCTTCAGGTTGGCCATCTTCTTTATTACAGGCTCGGCATCCTCTTTTAATCTTCGTTCAGATTATATTGTAGTGTAGACTGTTAATTTGTAATCACTTAACATATACGAAGTATGATTTTTTAGTTAGTTTGATGTTCAATCTACATTTGTGTTTCCACTTTAAGATTCTTATGTTGAATTTACATTTTTTATTCTTGACCATTTTTCCTTTGAATTTACCTATCATGCATGATCCTTGGTTATTTGGGAATTGAGTATGCATTTTTTCTTTCTTATTTCAGATTGCATGTTTTTAATTGGACTGTACATTCTTGATCTCGTCTGGTCTATTTAAGTCTAATCAAGTTGGATAGATGTGTTTTTTAGGTGTATTTTACAACTGTCTCTCTGGTCTGGTATGTTTTAAGTCTGGCCTGTGGAGGTCTGGGAATGAAATCACTCTAATTAAAGACGTCTGAATACCTTATCATTCTTATTTCAGATTCTTGTATTAAATTAGATTTGCTCTGAATACCTGATTGTTGGTTTTTATTTAGATTTATTTTTTTTCCTTTCTCAGTTCAGATTATTGTGTTATACGATAGTATCAGTTTTACTTTTTCATCTGATTGTTGGGTTAACTTCATATTGAATCTACTTTTTTATTGCTTTCAACTTCTGATTCTAAGGTTAGTTTGAGGTTGAGTTTAGTTTTCATACTGCAGATTTCTCTTTTATTATCTAGCATGCATTTTCCTTTGATTTCTGTGGCTTTAGATTCCACTTTTCTAACTGTTTTTCTTTGATTATCCAAGACACATTGGTGGTTAGATTCATACACAAGCGGTGGTGCCTAGCATAGTCTAGGGTTTTTCTAGTTGAATGGTGGTGCTCCTTGCGGCGTTCGTTTCAAGGTTTCAGCTTCAACTTGTACTAATCAAATAATGTGGGAGGCGTATGCCTCATTAGGGTTGCTCTCAACAATCGATTGGCGATTGCCTGAGCCAAATAGAAATACGATTTAGAAGCTTCAGAGACGATTAATCGGCGGGAGCAGGGTGGCAAGGATGGCAAATCACCGTACAGTGCAAAGGCAGGAGCAGGGTGCCAAGGATATGAAGCTATTAACCATGAGTTTGGATGACGAGATGAACAAGGAAGATGAAGTTTTGACGGCCCGTCCCCTTCCTGAACGGCCCCTTGGAGTGGCCATGTGGCTAGAGTTCAGAAGACGACGCTTCAAGGTTGGATTGGGACATCTTTAGTTTCTTGTTCTGTTTTTATTTCATGTTTTTTTTCCTTTAGACCTTTTACCGTGGTTTTGGTTTGATTGTGTTAGTGATGTTCTTGAGATGTTTAAGGTCGTTATTTGTTTCGAAGCTCCCGTATGTTCAGCGAAAAGTTTCACTCTGTTTTGGGTGAACTTTTCCATGACTGATAATGGACTGAAGAGACTTTTTGGCTATTTTGATATTTTTGAAGTGGGAAAGAGTACACTGACCTTAAGGGTAAAAAAGAACTCTATGTTGCCTGTTTGATAGGCAGCGATTCGTGCTGCCTCTTTGGAGGTAGCCGTTTCAAAATTTGATCATAGGACATGTCTTGAGTCTAGATGAAGTCTATTGGAGGAATGTTGGTGCAGTTTTGAGCTTTTGGCCGGTTACTGCAAACACTTGTTTACATTATTGTTTGGCGATTTCCTTTAAAAAACTATCTTTCTTTGTTCAGGTAAGTGAAGAAACTTCAAATGATTCAGCTAAACAGGATGACAGGTACATCCTAATGACCAGGTAAACTTCAAAACTATTTTTGCTGTTACAACTTTTTGTTATTATATACAGTACTTTCTTTGGTTTGATTGATGTGATAGTTTCAATGGTTGGTACTTCGTTTATTATCCAGGTAACTAATTTTCTTAGTCATAGAGGCCACACATGTTATTATTTCAACTTGGTGAGCGTTGATTTAACTTCATAGGATTTAACTCGGTGAGTGTTTTAGTTTTTCTAATCTTTCTTCTCTTTTTGGCTCTGATATCATGGACCGATTCATGTTTGCTGACTCCAAAGTCTTTTGGGAGTAAGGCTTGAATGTTGTTGTTGTTGAGTGTTTTAGTTTTGGACGGTCAACAATATTCACTTAGTCACATCACATGACATGAATTGAAATATTCATGGATCGATTCATGTTAACCAACCCCAAAATAAGGCTTGGATGTTGTTGTTGCGTGTTTCAGTTTTGGTGGGAATTTGAGGTATTTTTGATAAAATGAATGGACTTTTAAACTTCTCTCTGTTTCCATTTCTCGTTTTGGATAAACCATAAATGTTCTCTTTTGTAATTAATAGTACAACAGCACAGCTGATTTTTTTTTGTTTTAATAGTACAGTGGATTTTAATTGCTAAAATCTTTATTTTCAATTGATGTTCCTTTCCATTTGACACTTTGTTTTGGTACAGGGTGAATTTATTTGTAGAAGTTTGTTATAGTTTTTAAGTATCCTTTTAAATCTCCTTTGAGTCTTTTTATTCGTTGCATCATATGCTCTGGCAATTTTATAGTTTGATAATTGGGATATTGTACCTAAGGCTGAAAGTGGTGTTTGCTAATGAAATGATGATGGTGATGTTGATGATGGCTACAGGCAGCTGAAGACTCAATTTGGATGCACATGGCTTTCTAAAAGAGGAATGCCTGAACTATCTGACAGCTGGGATGAACAGAAAACTGGCAACATGCATGTTTGTTCAGACTTGTGATATTACTTATAGCTGCATCAGTGCAGTGCATCACTTGTGGTTGTGGTTTCATGTAAGTTTAATTAGTTTAATGATCAGAATGAGTTTAATCACTTTAATGTAATTCTTTGTTATTTTCATCTTCGATTTTAATGATCACAATGTGCTCAGCTTCTCCGTCAATAAAGAGCCATAACAGAGGCTTGAGTCGCTTGACCACAAACATTTATTTCCTTTTACCTTCTATTTTAGTTGTCTTTGTCAGCAACTGGTGAAATTTTGCAGAGGAGATTGAGTTTTTTTATCATGTTGCCGACCCTACTGGTGCTCACAATAAAGGACGAGAGAAGATGGAGATTATACGGTTGGTGAGGATACCCTTGTAACTGCATAGGTGAGGTAAATTGTCAGATCGAGAGAAGTGCCTTTGATTGCCAAGAAACTAGATGAGTTTTAGTTGGCTGTGTTTTTTATTTTTTCTATCTTTCCAGAGATTAAGGGACACATTTTTTGTGTTATCTTTGACACTTTTACTTGGATTATACCTAAACTTGGAAGCTTAGTAGCTTACTAAGTTTCACTTTCTCCTGTTTAAGATATTTTCTTTCTTCTTACTATAACCTGCTCCATTGACCAACTTTCTCTATATTTTAACAGAATGTTTTGGTAAAATTATATGGTTCTGATAAGTTCTTCTATAATAAATAAAATGACATAATCTTGATGATTTTGTGGCATTTCTTATTTAGAAGTTTGTGGCTGATGAAAGATTAGTCTTGCAGAGGGATATGCTTGTACTATTATGAAGAGCGGAGTAGGTCAGATAAACCAATGATACATTATTAGCTCCTTTTTATGTAACTTTTTTGGTTCCATTTCAATGTTATCGTTTATTAAATGAGAAATCAATCTAGTATGTAAAAAGACTATAAATAGAAGATATGAAAGAGCTATGTGTGTTTTAACTTTTTACCAACTTTTGTCTAAGAATTACTAATGAACCCACCAGTTTTGTCAACTCTTAGGGATATCAAATACTAATAAGCCCTTTGGAATTGAAAAATAGATTGTTTATGGCCCGTGACCGTTTTCTTTTACTAATTCTGACGTATTATAGGAATCTATTATGATGATGGGACTTACGAAGCTGATGTTCATTTGGATCTTAAGAATTTACTAGGCATTTACTGCAATGGATTTGTTCTTTTATTTCTCATACATTGATTTACTTGTTTTATATATTTTCTAAATTAAGGTTGCTTGAGTTTCATTGTTTACTGAAAATTATTACTTTTTACTGAATATTTTGTCAAATTCCACATCATGTAAGATTAGAAGTACAAATGTCTTTGAAACACTATGCAACATTTGATACAAGCGCACATGCTGTTCCTGGGTTTAGACATTTAGTAAAATTATTAGTGTAAAAACAATGTTTTATCAAGCAACAACTCCCAGAGAATCATACTAGGATGTAAGAATCACTCTCACAAGAACTGTATTTGCAGGGTTGTTTAAGAATAGCTCTCACAATTGTAGTACAGTTTAGGTTGTTTAAGCAAATAGAAGTGAAGAACTTTCGAAAAGAAAGTCCTTTTATGGGGACGATTTTATTGTCTTCCCAATCATGTTTGTTGTTTGTTTGATGCGTCAAGTTGTTGGAGTTTATGTCTAAATATATAGATTGGGGTAACCTTTAAGCACATGAGTGCTGCAACTGAGTGTGCCTTTTAATGGTATATGATAATCAAAGTTTTGAGACTAATAGAGTTGGTATGCACGCACCCACCCCTATCCTTGAGTCAATTGTATCTCTAATTAACTTATTAACTTATCCCAAACATTTCTGAATTCTTTTCAGGAATTTGAGGCAGTTAATCTAGCATTGGTGGAGCTATGCCTATACTCAATCAAGGAGCATCCAGCGCAGGTCATCATCATCATTACCCCAGTGAAAATCAGGTCGAAAATTGCATGGACTGACTGCTGCTTCATAACAAAGAAGTGCATGTGTTGTATCAAAATGATAGGGACCTACCTATTATACTAATAATTAGAAGTAATAATAATAATAACATTAGTAATAGGGGTCTCTATTATAAATAGAGGGGTAGGGGAAACAGTAAGGAGGCTTTTGGGACTGTTTAGTCTTGGGACTGGGAAGATCGAGTGTTTGCTCTTTCTTTGGGGGGCTTCGGCTCAGTTTGGGGGCTTCGGCCTTTGTACTTGTTACTGTTCATCATCTCCTTCAATAAAGATTTCTCTTGTTTCTTGATATTAGCTTCTGTAATCTCTGAATAATTAGAGGTCTCTAACATAGGTATCAGAGCACTCGCTCCTGGAGTCTTAATCGATCGTCACATCTTTATCGCGGAAGAGGAAAATTGATTGTCGCGATGTTGAGACATGAACGAACCAAGAGGATCGCTGAGCGGACCAGAGAACAATGACGATCAGGACGGGACGCCTTTGGTTCGCACGGACTTCTGGAGAAGCGTTCGAACCGAGAGAAGCGTTCGAACCTGGAGAGGAGGACGGCTTTGGCAAACCTAGCGACCACGCTGACTCAACAGATTCAGAGCACCACTGCGGCAATTATGGCAGACATCGCAGCATCTAGAGCTGCGATGAAGGAAGAAGTTCGCAGATATTGCGAATCAAAAGATTGGCCTACTGCGTATCCCAGTTTGTCGCCAAATGTGCAGGTTTTTTCTCCTCATCCATTGACAACGCAAGCCAGTTTTCCCAGATCGCAATCGATAACTGATCATCATCCTGGAACATCATTGGAAGGGATTTCTAGTAGCTTGCAGATGGCCTCTCAAGCCGCGTCTCACAGCGCACCAACTTCATCACCAGCAGATTATCACCTTCAGTAAACTTCTCTGCATTTTCTCCGAATCTAGAAGCACTCCTATCATCAGCTGAAGAAGGTTGCCGCAGGTTAACATACTCATATTTTGTCATCCGCAATTTTGAGTCAGAAACCACTTGCTTCTCCAATTCACAACCCGCATTTTTGTCATCAACAAACTCATATTCCAGGGCAGTCACGGATTGAGTCACCACATAAGTTTTCTCTTCTCGTCCTTCATCATCATTGCTGCAGGTATCTTCATTGACAGGTTGTGGCTGATTAAGGAATTCCAAACCGAGCTGTGAAGCTTGCGAAGTGAGAGAAATTGTCAGCTGTGGCTGGACTTGAAATTGGCGCAACTGCAGTTCCTGTTTCTCTTGGATGCCCAGCTTCTGATGCTTCTAAGGGTTCTATGGAATTCTTCAACCCGGTTATTGGTAGAGTTCTTGAACTTGGATTAAGTGTTCTAACGGATATTAGGTACCCTGGTTTACTACACAATAGACTGGGATGTCTGAATAAGATGGATGGTTTCAGATTTGATGATGTTTATCAACACAAGAAATCTATATTGGAGCAGTACCATGATCTTGCAAAGAGTGTACATAGATCTCCTATTGTGCAGAATGGTTTACTTAACAAAGTTATAAATCTTGTTGAAGCACCTATGCCAGTACTGGAAAGAGTTAAGAACACCTTCCTAAAGTTTCCTAAAGCATTACTAATAATGGTCAGGCAGAATCACCAGAATTACTTTGCAGTGACTAATGAGAATGGGGATTAGCTTCCAAACTTCATTACTGTTGATGGAGGGATTAATGAAATGACAGGGATAGAAGGAAATAAAGCTGTATTCAGAATGGGAATCCACAGAATTGGGACTGACGCAGATAGTGTTGAAGGAGTTGACTCTGAATTCTCAGGCACTAAATGTTGCTTAGTTTCAGTGTTGTATCACACTGGCAAAGAGGTTCAGGGCATGAACATAAGTTCTGCTAATGGTGTAGGTGAAACACCTCAGGAAGACAAGGAAATATTTGTGGCTATTGAAGGCCTGAAGACCAAGGAAGAAAATGAAAATTCATCAGAGATACTATATGCTGCAGTAACATCTGTGAATTGGAAGAATCAAGTATGGAAGCTATTTTCTCAGAAATCAGTTAGATATTGGGAAGGAAGAGGTTCAAGGAAGAAACAGAAGCAGAAAATGTTGGCTGTCTCCTACCACCCACCTTGAGGGCAAGGTGGATGTTTAGGGAGGGAGTATTGATAGGGACCTACCTATTATACTAATAATTAGAAGTAATAATAATAATAACATTAGTAATAGGGGTCTCTATTAAAAATAGAGGGGTAGGGGAAACAGTAAGGAGGCTTTTGGGACTGTTTAGTCTTGGGACTGGGAAGATCGAGTGTTTGCTCTTTCTTTGGGGGGCTTCGGCCTTTGTACTTGTTACTGTTCATCATCTCCTTCAATAAAGATTTCTCTTGTTTCTTGATATTAGCTTCTGTAATCTCTGAATAATTAGAGGTCTCTAACACAAAATTTGCACTCTTTGATGATTCACTTGAGTTCTTTTACCCTTTCTTTGGTTTGAAATTGGGAAGGGGAGGATAGATGGGTAATCAAAGATGTTGTATTAGGCTCAGTGGGAGAGTGCAGAGTATTAATTATTCTTGAAATAATATGAAATTTTATATTTAGGTTGTTTTAAAAGAATCGTATAATTTTTGAAATAAAATATTGGACTCTAACTATTGGGCCAATATAAGATGATGGCTAAGCCCATAGATCCATCCAATGGATTTATCTATGAAAATTAAATTGAATGCCAATGGGGTGCATAATCTCGCATGCATTGAATGCAATCACATTTATTTCTGTTCATAAAGAAATAAACGCAATAGGCACGTTGGCGTGAGTCACGCGAACGTTGGCGTGAGTCACGCGTTAAGCAGTCATCTCCACATGTTGTGTGTCGAATGCGTGTGTGATAGTTTTGTGCACTTTATTTCTATATGTATATAAGATGACTAGATCTCACAACTTCACAGTTCAAAAGCAGCAATTATCAGCATTCAAGAAAACCCAGGACATAACACCAAAACAGATTTAGAGAAGATTTTCTACTTATCATGTAAGTATGTTCATCTTCCTCAATCCTTATTGTTTTCCATTTGAACATAGATGTAGGTCTCCATGTTTTTTTAAGGTTTTTTACTAACATTGATGTTGATGCATGCCAATGTGAGTCAGGATGACTTAAACTCATTGGTTCAGGTAATAAAAGCTAAAATTCCTGTAATCTATGTTCATTAATAGTTCAATGCATTGCCGCTTTAATTGAATCGTGAGAAGAAACATTTTCAATGTAGCATTCAATAAAATTTTCAAATCTCATGCTTCTCAATTAGCTAAGTTTTTCCTTTCTAAAAGTGAAGCCAGTGTTTTATATCGTTTTTCTTTTATTTTACTCTCAAATGATTATTATGGTGTCAGTTTTTGTCGAAGAGATTTCATTTTTATTGTTTTCTACCTAAACACTTTTATTTCTTATATTTTTCTTTTAAAAAAGGAATCTTAATATACTATGTGTAATAATAAAGCTTGTTTTTCTGGAGGGCGTACAGAGGGCCCTTTGAGCCCTGACTGTTCCAGATTCGATCAAATTATCTTTTTAGATGTATGTTTTTATGTTCTTTTTGCGTGTAAATTTATGTAAGAAGCCTACTCTCCCTATATTTGATCCTATTACCTCGTTGTGCATTTTAATGAAGGAATTTAGTTGAACTACAGAGGTTCAATTAGTCTATCTTAAATATTGTAAATTTTTCTTTTCATCACATTTGACTTTTTCTAAACATTTTGACTATTTATTTTTTTGTGTGAATTCACTAATTGTAACCACTAACCATCATAATGTGGCACACTCTGAAACCTGATACTAGAGTTATGCACTGTATGTAGGCCTTATTTTGTATTCTGAACCACAAATTGGACCCGAAACAAAATAAGAATTGAATTACAAATCAGTAAATCACAGATCTAGAATATGCTGTTTAGCAACTCAGAATATCCCATGTATTAGTAAAGATAGATCATATCTTTGATGGCAGAATCTCGTTTCAATATCCCAAATTATCGAACATTCAAACAGAGAGCAATCAAGTATTTAGTAAAAAAAATTGTGCAAGCAGAAATTATGACTACGTATTGAGATTTGTAAAGTTTTACTCCATATGTGTTATGTAATAAATGCAAATGCGAACACAACTCCAAACAAATATCTAAACATGATTTATTGAGTTTAGCCTCTTCTAATGTGATCTCTTTTTTCGTTTCATCTTTTACTCGCTAGACATTTTTCTACTATGATTATCATCATCATCATCATCATCAATTCATCATCATCATCATCATCATCATTACCAATATTTGGAAGAAAATGATGGCATTTCTAGGTAAAGGAATGGATAAAGGCTGTTCAGGGAAAAGAGAAGAGAGTGAGAGAGGCAAAGGCATTCTGGTCTATCAGCGGAAGTCGAGAAATAACGTGGAGAATCCATCTTTCTTCTCAAGCGCAACAAAATTAATCATGGATCAGCAAGAGCGAGTAGAAGCTGCTCCCCCCACCTCCTCTGCCACAGTATGGGCTGATGCGAATTCCAGCCACCTCTTGACTTGTGCATGCCATTTCTGCCTCACTGAAGCCTCCAACTCAACTCATCCTTCCCGTTCCAACATCCTTGACCTTACCGCCTGTCCTCGTCGTCCTGAACCAGCCGGGACTGGAAACACTCCCAATGTCTCTGCAGCTGCTACTGTGTCATCCTGGGCAAAAGTGCACCCCAGCATACTGATGCCCCCCCCTTCATGGTCTTCCCCGCGCCAAAACCAGTTGCCACCCCTCCCCCACCGCAATGAAATCTCACTGCCGCCGTTGGGGGATATTTCGTTCAGAGAGTTTTTAAATTTTGGCCGTAAGAGAAGAGTTTCTTGCTGTAGGGATATGCTACACAGAGGAGGATTTTCTGATGAGGAGCTGAAAAGGTGGTTGAAGGAGGAACTGTTCATTCGGGATGTGGATGCATATGCCTCTATTCTCCGGAGTCCCAACATGGATTTCGAGAAACTCCTCCCCGGATCATCATCAGACAATGAGCATTGTCCATGATATTAGTGTGTCTGTACCTAGACATTACTTCACATATCATTATATGTACCGAATTTATATTTTTGTTTTATCTGCTACTCCAGTACTCCATGATTGTGTGTTTTCTTTATGAGTGTCATATGCATACCCTGATTTCTTTATTTCATCGCTTCAACAGTATCTTAGTTCATTTGGGGATAGCACTAATGTTTCACTAGAACGTAATGGCAGCAATTGATTTTTAAATGCTGATTTGTTTTCATAATTGTTCTTGAATTTTCATTTAAACACCATTAATTGGCTTCCAATTTTATAATCATATACTGAGTAGCTTGTAAATTTTAACCATGTTGGAAATCTGGAATAAGATTCTCGGGCAATCTAATTTACAATTGAGATACGCATCTTTCTTAAAACTTCACAGTAAGGACTTGCTGGAGATTCATTGCTCTATTAGTCTAGTGTTTTCGATGTCTTAACCATTGAAAATTTGAGCAGATAAGTGTTCGGCTCTGATCTGATTATGTTCTTGACCGGCTAATGCCAGTCCCAAGTTCCATACATAAAAACATACGGTAGAACTTACAAGGCTATACGACAATATATATTTTATTGTGTGTATGTATATAAATATATATGTAACTTGGTTCAAATGGGAACATGATCTAATGAGATGAATGAGAGTAATATTATATGTGTGTATTACACTGAAAAAATGGAGGCATATATAACCTATTTGGTGCTCATGCAGTTTATCCATCGAAAGTGAAAGCCTTTGCGGCATCGGGATAATGATGATGGTGCTCATGCAAGTGCACTATTGCACGGCACCCACGCAATAAATGCGCCACAAGTGATTTTCCATGTTTGTTAGCATCATCCTAGAATCTTGAGAGAAGTAGCTAGCTGAACTCCCGTGCCAAAGCTAACTCTCACACTGATGCATGAGTAAAGATGAAACCGTCATCACTTGGCCACTCAAGATAGTCCTAGGAATAGGGGACCCATGAAAAAGTCTCAATTTTAACTCCTTTGTGACTTTCAATCCAAAACCTCCCAGTATCTCACTTTAGATTCTCACATAGGTAGAATCTATGTGATACACACTTAAATCACTTCCTCTTGTTAGTTGTTAATCAATTTATATGGGATACACACTTTTCTTGTTTAAATAGAAATAGCAATATTGCGCTTATTTCACACATAAAAATGGTCAATGAATTATTTTTTATGGATAGTTCTACTAAAATATAAAAATAGTACTACTTTCTTTCTTAAAGAAACTAGTATAGTACCCGTGCATACGCATGGGAAATAGCAGTTGGTCCATACACTTTTACTCATTATCTAAATAAACATTAAAATAAACGTAACTTCTTAGATTATGCATTTTATGTGTCAAAGAAAAGATTATGCATTTTAAAAAAATTAGACTACAATGAATATTATCTAAGCCATAAAATAAATATTCAATGAAGAGTATATAAATGAAAATTAAGTGACACCGCTCATTAAAATTTGTTACCTATTAATTTTATATGATTAAATTAATTTTTAAATTAACTACTATTCTAAAAAAGTGTGTACAATAAGTGAATGGCATAAAGTTCAAGTGAATACAATAAATATTAAAATTAAAAAATATTAGCTGAATAAGAACTTGCTAATCATTAGTTAAATTAGTGCTAATATATAAGAGAGAAAATTATTCTTACTTAATTGTTAGCCGACCTATCTTCTTACACCTAAAAACATTACGTATGAGAGAGATAATTTCACCGCTTAATTGTTAACTCACTTATCTTATCAAAAAGCATTACATGTAAGAGAGGAAATTTTCTGCTCACTTTTTGGCCAGCTTATAATATTATACCTAAAAGCACTTGGCATGAGAGAGATAGTTATATCACTTAATTGTTAGGCGACTTATCTTATACTTAAAAGAACTGCATATATGATAGAAAGTTCTCTCATTCAATTGTTAGCAAACTTATTTTCTATTACCTAAAGCACTACATATGAGATAGAAATTTCTTCCGCTAAATTGTTAGCAAGTTTATCTTCTAATATCTCAAAACACTACATAATAGAGAGAAATTCTTCCACTCAATTGTTATGAAGTTTATCTTCTTATACCTTAAAGCACTACATATGAAAGAGAAAATTATCTCATCAATTGTTAGCCAGTTTATCTTATACTTAAAAGTATTACATATGAGAGAGAGAAAATTATCTTATAAACTAAAAGTACTACATATGAGAAAAATAACTATTCCGTTCAATTCGCCTGCTCAATTGTTAGCAAACTTCTCTTCTAATACATAAAAGCGCTACATACGGTAGAGAAATTTTATTCGCTTAATTATTAGCAAGTTTATCTTCTTATATCTAAAACCACTACTTATGAGTGAGAAAAATCTTCCGCTCAATTGTTATGTGGTTTATCTTATACCTAAGGACATTACATATGAGAGCAAAATTCTTTTGCTCAATTTTTAGCCGGTTTATCTTATATTTAAAAAACTACATATGAGAGAGAAAGTTTTCCCGCTCAATTATTAGCAAGCTTATCTCCTAATCTCCTAATACGATACCTAAAAGCACTACATATGAGAGATGAAATTTCTCCGATCAATTGTTAGCCTGCTTTTTCTTAAACCTAAAAGGACTACATATGAGAAATATAATTCTACAACTTAATTGGTAGCCGGTTTATCTTTTTTTTTTACTCCGGGAGGCGTCGGAGGGGGGGGTGGGTAAACTGGGATCAATCTCACTCTATTGAGAATTGAACCCGAGACCTCCCATAAGTGAGTGAGTTGGCCACCAGCTGAGCTGGACCGCTTCCTCGAGCTGGTTTATCTTATACTTAAAAGAACTACATATATGAGATCTCGCTCAATTGTTAGCAAGCTTATCTTCTAACACCTAAAAGAACCATATATGAGAGAGAAAATTGTTCCGCTCAATTATTAGCAAACGTATCTTCTCATACCTAAAAGCACTCCATATGAGAGAAAAAATTATTCCGCTCAATTCTCTTACTCAATTGTTAGCAAACTTATCTTCTAATACATAAAAGAACCACATATGGGAGAGAAAATTGTCTCGCTCAATTATCAGTGAACTTATCTTTTACTCCCTCCGTCCCCCTAAGTTTGGGACGGAGGGGTGTAGTGTGGTTTTTAAGAAAAAGTGGAATTGTGTGGTTGGTATTGAATTGATAAAGTATAAATAAAGTAAGAATGAATTCTAACCACTCAAATGTTACCAAATATGGTATGTGACAAACTTAGTGAGACGGACGAAAAAGGTAAAACGGGACAAACTTAAGGGGACGGAGGGAGTAATACCTAAAAGTACTACATATGAGAGAAAAATTTTTCCGCTCAATTATAAGCAAAAGTTTTTTTTATAATAACATGGACCCCACTAATTGGTATAGTACGGAGATGACATTAAACTGGGAAACAAAGAGCGGCGTTTTTGTGTTGTTGAGCAGCACTATTTTTTCTTTGTGATTAGCCATGTTGTTCATCAAACACCTTATATGTTTTATATGCTTTGGTAAATGCGAAAAAAATGAATCATGCAATAAAAGTGTGTCGCAATACTAATTAAGTTTTAACTTGGACTATTTTTATTCCCAGACCGGATCAGACCAGACCATATTTCTATATTACACAAAGATCAGACATTTACCTGACCAGAACAGACCAGTTTCGACCAGACCAACAAATTTCTAGTATGACATTCATATGTCAAAATAGAATGATTCACCACTAAAAATACTACCTTTGACCCGGTGGACTTTGCCAAGTTTGAAGTAGGTGATAAATAAGAAAAGTAAAAATTGTGTAGTTAAGGTTTGTTCAAAGGATGGAGGAATGTGCAGAACCAAAAATTAGTTGCTTTAATAGGAAGTAACAAAGTTTTTTAGAACAATCTAAAAGAGAAAGTTGATAAAGTCCAATGGGACGGAGAGAGTTTATTTTTCAAAATGAGTTCTTTTCCGTAACAATCGTACCCTAAGCTAAATTTTGTGTGTGCAGCAATAGATTCTTTTGATTGCTTAGCTCATTCTAAATTTCATTCCTGAATCTGCCTCTGCTTAAATTAAACCTTATAAAAAGATTAGTTTTATTAAAACGTGACATTTTTTTCTAAGATTCTCATTCCTAATCCACCATAAAGCATGTACATTTACATTTTTGAGTAATTTTCATTTATATTAAGGGACTATTCAAAAAAGTTTTTATTAATAAAATATGATAGATTTAACATTATGACATTTTTAACATTGACATTCATATTTTATATTTTCCATTTTACCAATGATATATTTTTACCGCTTTGACATTGTTTCTTAATAAACCTTCAAATATTTTTATATTTTATATATACAATATTGGTGACATATGAAAGATCGTAAAAAATTATGATTTTTGATATATATTTTTTAAAAGTTAGAGTAAAAATGTAAAAGGTGTAACACTGAAGAAAATAGTAATGATTTTAATACAATGGACCCCATTAATATGCCACATTTTGTTATTATGGAGTGGTGCAAATGGTTATGAGTTAGTTCCGTTACTATTATTGTTATTATGGTCAATGAATTATTTTTTATGGATAGTTCTACTAAAATATAAAAATAGTACTACTTTCTTTCTTAAAGAAATGCAACATGTGAATTTTACACTATTCACGTGTTTAACACGAGCTTTTACACTAAGCATTTATAGTCATGCTATGTGACTGTCTTACGATTAAGTATCATTCAATAGGTGTTCGTGAAATGGGGATCACTTTGTCTTGAGGAGGCTTTCATATTGAATTTATTTATGACACTTAAGCCTTGTTTGGTTGTAGGGTTTGGGATGGAAGGGGGTGATTTGTGTGTGTTTGGTTGAAGGAAATAGGGAGGAACGGGAGGAAAGTGGAAGGATTTCAAAATCCTCAACTTCCTCCCATTCTAAACCCCCAAATCAGGATATTTCGAAGGAAACGTGTTCTTAACCACAAATCATCTATCTCCTACGTGAATGGACAAAACGTTACAATATAAAAAGGTAAAAAACAAATAGAAAATTAAAAATTTAAAAATTAAAATATTAAGAGATTAAAAAATTAAAAAAGTAAAAAATCAATAAATCAATTAAAAATATTATGACTCATGACCTTAGGAGGAGTAATATTTACAATAAGAGATGTATTTATTTTCTTAAGTAAGCTATCAAATAAAGGTAATTTGGGAAAATATTTTCATTAATTCTTTCCTCCTATATCTTCCAACCAAACACAAATTTTTATCAAAATCCTTCCTTCCCCTTCCCTTCCCTTTCCTTTCCTTCCCTCCTTGATCCTCCCCTTCCCTGCCCTCCTTTGAACCAAACAAGGTCTTAGAAACATGGGATGAAACGTCAAATGGTAGTAAATGAATAATGTAAAAACATTTTAGATTATGAATATGTAATACACAACGTAGTTTGCTTGCTATACACGTGTAAAAAGAAAGCAAAAAGATTACAACAAAAATATGAGAAGGAATATCATCAAGGCCTGCAAAATTGCAAATAGCCATTCTGCTTCAAAATGACCATGCAATTCCATTTTAGCCTTCTCGACTTCGATTTCTTTCAATGGTGGACCGATTCGAATCGTTTTGTTTGTTATCATCACCTTTCTCATATTGCAGTGAAACCAAAAGTGCTATTTAGGAGTCATCATCTTCATCACAATTTTGCATGGCTAGGTAATCCAGGGCCGTAACTACGTCTGCTATGGCAGGCCGCAGGTCGGGGTCATCTTGAACACACATTGCTGCTATTGCAAGGGCTTGGTACAATCCTCTTAATGGGTATACCCCTTGTAACTTAGGATCAGCCATTTGCATGAACTTCTTCCGATCTTTGAAGAGAGGTTTCGCCTGGTGTCCACAGCAATTACTTTCTATTAATACTTTTGGTTTGATCCTCAAAAGTCAACTTCTCAGAATATATGTTAGTTTAGATTTCTATGACTTAACGTCTTAACTTGGCTGGAACATAATAGTAACCAGTTAGAGTAAATCAGTCTTGAAAGCAGTCTTGAAAGCGCTATATGAGAATGAAAACAAAACTACATTCATGCAACATATGTATGAATATACCAACTTGATCCTTCCTTTAGCAACCTTTTCACTTTATGTTCCATAAGACCATAAGGAACACAGATAAAGAGTTTCTATTTTCAAGTAAGATTTAAATGGATGCATAAATATTGAACTAATTGCGACATAGGTGGGAGGTTGAATCTCTTGGCTATGTTTGGAACACATAAAATTGCAAGGAAATCATAGGTCAAAATGGAATTAGGGAAGTCATTCTTTTTGTTTAGTTTTACCTTTAGAATGACAAAACGTTTAGTCATAATTACATCTACTTAATTACATAATTACATCTACTTAAAACCTTTAGTCTATACATAGTGGAAACATATAATAACATGAGTTTGAACAAATACTTAAAAAAATATTTTGAGTTTGAACCAATATTCTATGAAATAATTACAAATTTATGAGTTATGAGTAACATAAAAGGTGTTTACAAAAATGTGACTTATGTAGTGACTATATTAGTAACTTTAATCTTGGTAACTTATGTTCATTTTTTATACTTAAGTTACTATATTTACAGTAACTTTAGTCATATTTTTGCAAATAAATTTTATTTCAGTAATATTTAAAAAAAAACTCATACATAGTATTTTGTTTACCTCCTATGTCTCCATTTTCTCATTACGTAGCATAAACCACTGGCAGTAAAGTGTTTAAAATTCACTAAAACTGGGTAAAATCAAAGGTATGGGCAAGCATCAGACACTTGAAATATAGAGGCTTCTCTTATTCCAAACGCTGGATTATTAAGAGCTAATTCCCACAAATAAGGGAATTCTTGGGAATTGGCTCCCTATCAAAACAAGACTCCAAAAAGAAGACCTTTAAGATGAGAGACAGCATTGCTCTTACCCATACAACAAGATTCAGCTCCTTTCCAGCTTTCGAGTTCTCAATTGCTCTCTTTCCGGTGATGATTTCCAAAAGCACAACGCCAAAACTGTAGACATCTGATTTAACAGTCAATTGTCCAGTCAATGCATATTCCGGAGCACAATATCCATAAGTACCCATTACCCTGGTAGACACATGTGTATTGTCTCCTACTGGCCCTAGCTTGGCCAGTCCAAAATCAGACAGCTTAGGGAAATACCCCTCATCAAGCAAAATGTTTGAGCACTTCAGGTCGCGGTATATTACAGGCGGGCTAGCTTTGTCATGCAAATACTCCAACCCTTTTGCAGCTCCGGCCGCAATTTTCATTCTTACATTCCAACCAAGTTGGCTTTTTCCAGGTACAGGATCTGCAGACGAGGAAAATAAATAATAAGGTTTTATACGTTGGAATCGAGTGGCTTGTTGGAGCTTAAAAAGCTGTGGTACCATATTATTACATGAGATTTCATTCCAAAAGGTTAACGAGGAATAATCCAAGGGTTTATATGTGATTTGTAAATTCATAAGTTTATAACTGATAGGTGTGGAATGACTTAGCTTAACACATCATAGGTTGCACACCAAGAAAAGATAGAATGTCATCAACATCATTTACCCCAATGCCGCAAAGGCTCCCACCTACGGTGGGGTGGAGGAGGTCAGATGTACGCAGTCTTACCCCTGTACTAAAGCACAGAGAGACTGTTTCCGGATGACCCATAGTGAAAATCGCGTCCAAAATTGCATGGACCGACCGTTGCTTCATAGCATACAATTTAGTGAGCCATTTTGCTTTATTCCATCATATTCTCAAGCCAAAAATAGTGAATCTTTGGCTCCATTGCAAATGATGGAACCAAGAAAAGATAGAATGTATGGATACAATATATATAGGGCATCCTTGGACTATTCCTTTTACTCTATCGAATCTTTTAGGATGGAACGTCAAACATTAATACATTTTATGTTGTGTGGATATGATGAATGTATTATAGTTGCACCTATAGTGATATAGAAACTAGAGAAGAGTATCTACCATGAAGATGATCTTCCAAAGATCCTAAGGGCATGTATTCATAAACCAGAAGTCTCTGATCACCATCAGCACAATAGCCAATTAGATTCACAAGATTGGGATGGTGTAATAGACTCAGCATCAACACTTCAACCAGGAATTCCCGGTTTCCTTGCAGCCCATTGCGGTCAAGTTGCTTTATGGCAACTTCCTACATCAAACTCAATGCTTTTAAATATCATGCATAGAGCAGTGAAATCTGTGAAATGCTAATTTATCATAACAGTTAAGCAATGATGAAATGAGTGTTGACTTTATATTTAGTAATAAAAAATAAAAACTTGAGAATGTCCGGGATCAGTTCAGTCAGCAATGAATAGATGAATAAGTTTGAACTTCTCCCATTCAGAAACAAGTTTCTTTCAGAGAATGGTTTAGCAGATTGTGTGGTATTCTGTAAATCTGTTTTAACACTCCATTTGTTTGCTAGAAAATATTTAATGTTTTAGGATTTCCATGTGCGATAGAAACATTTTCCGAGAATTCTAGCAATGGAAATATTCTTCTTGATTCGTTATGGTCTGTTTGGAACACATAAAATAGGAAGGAGCTCATAGAAGCAAATACAAAGGAAAGAAAATGTGAAAAATAAAAGATAGGCTAAAACTTAATAAATTTAATTCATATGTTTATTTTATTTATTTATAAATTATATAAAAAATAGCAATATAAATATAAAAAGAATTTAGAAAGAAGAAAAAACATTCATTCTTTGCATTTTCTGCAGCAATACCAAACATAAGAAAACAATGTGTCTTTACATTTGGTTTCCTTTCTCTAGCATTTTTGGGGATCCAAACATACCCTTAGAATTTGAGGAAAACGGCTCCTTCTTTTAAAATTTTCCCACATCAGGATCAAACGTTATATTATACAAAAAACATCTTAATTTTCATGAAACCATTTTTGTAGATAATATTGTTGTCCACAATTTGTTTTTTTCTGGAAAGCTAGCAGATAATGATAATTCACAAGAGTGCAATCCATGAGCTAATCTCATAATAATCTGTGGATTACTCCTAACGCAACATCAGGCATCTGCTTTTTGCAAATGTATCAGTAAAGAGTTTTATTCATTTCCCTCTTAAACTATCCATCTTACATGAGTTGACTGAGGCTAAAGCCAATCAAATCTCTAACAACAATACTAAGGGTCTGTTTAGAAGCAGTAAATAACTACAGAAAGAAAATACAGTGAAAATTTGGGGAAAGAACTGATTGTAACTGAATAATTCAATTTTACATATTTTTTCAAACTAATTTTATTTATATAACTTTGTTGTATCAAGAGTTAGAAATACAGAGTAAAAAATGGAGTATAAAAAATCCCAAAGGGTGTCAAAAATGCAGAGTATAAAAATATATGTAAAACTATAAAAGGTATTGATCAAACTTAACTTTCCTGCGTATTTTCCTAGTTGGAAAAAAAGAGCGTAAAACTGAATAAATCCTAAAAGAGTTAGATAAGAGTAAGGGGGTGTTTGGATCTGATTCTTAAAATTGATTTTGGTGTTTGGATAAAGGTGTAGAAGTGATTCTGATGCTTTAATTTACTCCTAGAATCAGTTTTTTACAAGATGGGGGAGAGCAGCCTGTCAAAACTGATTCTGATTCTGATTCTGCTTCAGCTTTAAAAAAGAAGCAAAAGCAGAATCAGTTTTAAACACCCCTAAAACTTCATCAGTTTTGTATTACACAGAATAAATCCCAAAAGAGTATATGTAAAGCTTCAAAGGTTTGTATCAAACTGAATAAATCCCAAAAGAGTTCTAAATACAAAGTATTTAAAAATATATGTAAAACTTCAAATGGTTTTTACTTTTTACCAAACTCAACTTTCCCAGTTTCCTGCATATTCTCCTAGTTGAAAAAAAGGAAACTATTTTCCCGATTCCAAACATAGCCCAAAGGTGTAAACACATGTTATTAATATTGTGTATACATTTCTATTGTTGTGAGACTAAGAAATACAAAGTACAGAGTATAAAAATATATGTAAAACTTCAGATAATGAACCAAAAACTAAATTAAAAAGAAAAAGAAATATTTTCCTTATTCCAAATATAGCCAAAAGGAATAAACAGCTGTTATTAATGTCCCAATTATTTTGGGGGTATAAAGTGAACCTGGTTGGAATCGAGCCGCCCTCTATATACCCTTCCAAAACCTCCTTCCCCTACAAGACAATCGCCTCTAAAATTTTTACAAGCAGCCGCTAATTGACGGAATGTAAAAGTCTTTCCAGGAATTTGTTCGGCTTCTTCATCCTTACCACCTGCGTCCTTAAACTTCAATCGACTCTTCGGCTTCGACTTATCTGTAAAAGAAACCCAGCAAAAAATGACGAACCAAACAGACCCAGAAATTTTTAAGTAAAACCCAGACCCATTCGTATATAATTTGAGCTGTAGCGCATGAAAGAACCGAGCTTTGATGAATTCAGAGGGGAGAAAAGATGCTTAAAGTAGCAAAATTTGCAGGATGAGTTGAATAAAAAAGTTGATGTAATTACCGGAAGGATGAGAAGCAGTTCCTGGACGTCTGTTCTTGTTTGAAGATTCTCCGGAGCATAGAAACCAACCCATCTCTTCTCCGATTAATGTGGAGAGCGGCAGAAAAGGGAGGGAGGAAAGTGCGGTAAAAGGGGTAAACCCAAAAACGAGAAGAATTATGTATCCAAGAAAGGCATAAAAAGTTACTTGGGTCAGAGTATAGACCTGGTCTTCCAGCTAACATTTCTCTTTGTTCTCCTGGAAGCTTTTCAACTCTGTACAGTGTAACAAAGAATACTTTTCTTAAATTGCCGAATCGTGATTCGTGAGTCGTTGTCATAATTAGTCCCATCCCAACATTTTTAGTGTCCTAAAATCTTTGCACAAATTTTAATTATATACTCCAACAGTTTTTATTTTTTTCGTATTCTATACTCAAATTAAAGTAGGTACGAATATCCTGTGAGGTGAAAGGAGTATGAGATAAATTTGATCAAAGTTTATGGGATGAATATTGGACTGTCATTTATCAAAAAATTATCCCACCCAATTGGAGATTGCAATCTTTTTTAAACGAAAACTGATGGATTATATTAGAATCCCAGTCCGTATACCCTAGTACCGGCCCACCTTGGGCATCCTACTCCCTCGCCTAAACGACGTAGTATCTAATAATTAAAAAAAACGCGCACGCACGCGAATCAACGGCAACTCCCTCTCTCTCTGCCACCTTTTCCCTCCAGGCTCTTTTCTCCATAACAGTAGTCCTTACGAATTCCAAAAAAAAAAAACGGTGCAGTCGTGCAGAAAGAGTTCCCCATTTTTACTTTCATTTACATTTTGAAGAAAGTTACGAACCATCTCTGCGAACAAGCATTTGAGGAGTTCCATATTTCTGCGAATAAGAAGAAGAAATTAAGTAAGGCATTAACACCATCCAAAGCATCTGAAGGTACGAGCCAGATTCGAGATGGTTAGGGTTAAAACCAGGTATAAACTATAACAAACAGATCGACGATTAAACAATGTGATTAACACATTTATTTTCAAAATATGTTTATTTTGATGTTAAATATGTTATTGTTCTGTAAATATCAACATGCATGTAACTTTGAATATGTGAGTAATGTAATCTTAGTTTCATATTGTGAATCTGCATAATCTGACTACATTTTAAATGTCAGATTACGTATTTGAAGCGGTTTTCCTTTATGATTTACACAATACGAACTATGCAAAATGTATGTTATCAGGTGTAATATATTAGGGAACACAGTGTTGAAAATAAATTGATTTTGAAGTTGTTTGATGTATTTGCAAATGTACTTGCCTCATCCATGTATTAAGTAAGTAAACTCGTGTGGCTCAGTATCTTGTTGCAAATAATTACAGTCAAATTGCTTGTGAAAGATGCAAGAGTATAGAAAGTAAAATTCAGTGTATGGTTATGTAATTTGATCTTAATAGAATGTAATTGTAACCAAGTGCAGTGTAAATTGTTCAACTTCTTGTGAATCAGTAGTTATGTAACATTCATATAATAATATGCAACTCGTGTGCATTAGTTTGTAACTGTAACCAAGTGCAGTGTAAATTGTTCAACTGTTTGTGAATCATGTAAGTTTTCTTAGTAGTTATGTAAAATTTATATAATACTCCCTCCGTCCCTAATAACTTTGCCAAGTTTGACCGGCACGGGGATTAATAAAGTAAAAACTGTGTGGTTGAGGTTTGTGCAGAAGAGAGAGAATTAACTGGAACCACAAATTCTTTACTTAAAAGGAAAAGTGGCAAAGTTAATGGGACATCCAAAAAAGGAAAGTTGACAAAGTTATAAGGGACGGAGGGAGTAATATGCAACTCGTGGGAAAATTTATGTAAATTCTTTTTCATAAAATATTGAAAATGCAAAAAGGGAGTGTTCAAATGTATTTATGGGATGTAAAGTTTCCTTAACAACTATGTAAACCGTGTACAACAACATGTCGGTCAAGTATAAATCTTAATGTTATTTTGTATGACAGTAGGAATACAAGGAGTGCTACAACTGCAGAAAATGGCATTCCTGAAAGGGAAAATCAAGACGAAGTTCTTAGGACAGGACACGCAGAAGAACCAATCCTAATGCTAGAGTATCATAAGCCAGAAACAAGCAAAAAAAGAAAAATACCTCCAAAAAAGAAAAGGGAAGTACCTGAAGAATCAAATGATGAAAATGAAGAGCAAGAGAGAAGCAACAGGTCTAGTTTTATCAACCTTAGAACAAGAGTAGGACCATCTCCTTTCCTTAAGTTGATTAAACTGCTAGATGATGACAAAAAGGCAGCAATGAAGAGGATTGGCTTTGGAGGCTTACTTCATCTCAGCTTTGATCGATTCTATGGAGACTTTGTTGAGTTTCTGTTGAAAAATTTCATACCAATTTCAGGACAATTGCAACTCACAAACGGTGAGTTATTAGATATTGAAGATCAAGATGTTAGAGCAGTATTTGGTTTGCCAATGGGGAATATTGATGTTCAAGAAGCCAATGGCAAAAATGACACTGAAGAATACAATGAAGTACTAAAACGGTGGAGAGAAGAGTGGGGAATTGATAAAGGAAGCCCTGAGACAAAAAAAGATGATTCAAAAAATAGTTGACGATCCAGAATCTGGAGATCGCTTCATCCGAAACTTTGTTGTCTTTACAGTGTCATGCCTCATCAGAGGGAACCAGAGCATTAGGAACAATTTCAAAATATTGTTGTCTTTAGTGAAAGTTGAGGATATTAAAAATATGAACGGGTGCAAGTACACTAGAAGGTCACTGATGGATGCTGGTGAAGAATGGCAGGCGCATCAATCAAGCATGTTCACTGGACCGTTGGTATTTCTTATGATTTGTTACTTTGACAGCGTACAATTCAAAGGACAAGTGCTGAATACAGTTTATCCGACTTTAAGAATCTGGGACAAAGAGAAAATTGATAAAAGAGTCAAATATGAGAGGAAGTTAGGGTTTGGTCTCGGAAAGGTGATTCCAAGAAGAATGGTACTGGAACAAGAAGAAGAAGGAGAAGAAGAAGGAGAAGGAGAAGGAGAAGGAGAAGGAGAAGGAGAAGGAGAAGGAGAAGGAGAAGGAGAAGGAGAAGGAGAAGGAGAAGGAGAAGGAGAAGAAGAAGAAGAAGATGATGATGATGATGATGATGATGGAATATTGACAAAGGAGGTAATGTTTCATTTAACACTATATGTGATTGAAGTATAAACATTATGTAACTGTGTGTGTAAAACAACATAAATTGTATGATTCAAAATAAAACCTTACATTGTTTGAATTGAAGACCATAGAATTATAATTCCAATACAATGTAAATTACCGCTCAAAAAATGTAACTCGTTGCATAAAAAATATAACCCCTATCTGTTCAAAATGTAAACTGGAATGATTGTATATATTATATTTTAATGAATGTGAATATGTGATACAATATTTTCTAATATATTGTAATTATTATAGGACTGTGTGAAGGAGATTATTGGAGTGGCACAGAAATTCAGTGAAGCTTTCATCGAATTCTCAAAGCTGTCATCAACAATCTAAAAAAAAATCCCAAATTCAGATATCTTGAAAAAGATATACCTCACAACAACAGACTACTTCACTCGCCAAGTTAATGGCAAAGACAAGCAACCTGAGAAAGAGCGATTGGCAGAGATGTGCACTCTTGAGGAAGATGATGACTTCTTCAATGAACTCGGGGTCATGGAAGCGCTAGAAAAAACTTGAAAAGGCAGCATTTCTTAAATTCTCAATGCCATCATTTGATCTGAGCATTGAGTTTAGCATGTCACAACCTCTACCACAAGAAAACAATTCACAAAATGCCAATACAGATGCTCACATGGTTGCTGAGGATGTTGCAGGTGCTGCTGAGGATGGTGGACATGTAGCAAAGGATGTTGCAGGTGCTGCTGAGGATGGTGGACATGTAGCAGAGGATGTTGCAGATGTAGGAGAGGAAGTTTAGAATGAAGAAGATACAACTCCTTTGGAAAAGAGGCAGAAGTTAAAAACAACAACTGAAAAGCAATGGGACTTTAGCTCACCATTTCTCAGGCAGAACAGAAGGCTATGTAAACAGATGAGCAAGGAGGAGAAGATTGCCATAGACTATGGTTTTTCAAAGGAAGTTGGAAAGTAAGAAATGCTTTTTATTCATGTGATTAATAAATGTAATTAGAGTAGTAGAATATGTAACTTCACATTATAGCAGATGTAAATATTAGATATGAGATTACAGTCTGATGTATAATAATTTGTGTTATTGTGTTAGTGAATTGCTTTATCAAGACGATGATGGAGTGGTTATCTGCCATGAGGAGTTCCAGACGTTGCAAGAAGACACACTGGATAACTCAATAATAGATGCCTGGGCGAAACTGCTTAACGACAGAGAACCGAAGAACAATCCACCAAAACGTGCACTGATTTGTTGTACCATGGTCTATGTAAGTGTATTTTTACTAGGAAATTGATAATAAAAAAATTAATCTGATGAGTTTATATCAATGTGAAAATGCAGGGACAGTTTTTGTTGAGGTATGCTGACCCGAAAGAAAAAATGATAGAAAGGTTTGAAATTGAGATCAATCAAGCAGGAGGGGACATCAAAAGCTTTGATATGGTAAAATGTAGTATGTCATTATTACTCACAAAAAAATTGATTATCACATAATAAACAAATGAATGCTTTTTTATGATTTGTAGGTGTTGTTTCCAATTCATAAACATCAACATTACTATGTGTACCGCTTCTACTTGAAAAAGAACATAGTTGATGTAATAGACAACAGGATACTGAAAGAAGGAGTGCCATTTGACGACAAATATGGCGAGAGTTTTAAACAAATGGTAAAAATAAACAGATTTTATGTAATTTGGATTTTTTTTCATGCTATTAATGTATCTTCTGAAATAGGTGGAAGGGTTTATAGCATATTGCAAAAAAATCAAACACAATGATGGTAGAATGACAAAGCGGATCCCTAGAATGGTGAGTATGCCATGGCGATACAATGGTAACCATGTTGACCGTGCCTTGTTTGCAATGCGCCATATGGAAACATATCGAGGCCAGGGAGACAATTGGGAGTCTAGTTTTCCGAGTGCTGATACGGATGATGGACTAAAAGCTCAAAATGAAATTCTGCAAAAGCTCAGACTTATGTATGCAGCAGAAGTCCTAATGTCAAAGTTCAACATTGAAAGGAGGAACGTTGTTGAAAAGGCAAAAAATATCTGTAATATGTAAAGTAATCTGACTGTTCTGAAGTACTTTGGTGAAATTTGTAAAACATTTGGTGGTTTATTGGGAGGGGTGGGTAATTGGTGTGAAGACATTGTTTGCTTAAGTCATTACTACTTTATAATTTGGTGGTTTTTTGGGAGGGGAGGGTAATTGCTGTGAAGACATTGTTTGTTAAAGTCTATTAGTGATTACTACTTTACAATTGAAGTCTGTTATGAAACATATTATGTGATGTAAACAGATCACCAACTTCTTATATGAAGGTTATCTTGTTTGCATAGCAACTTTCTATATTTCTGAATTGTAACAATTGGAATAAATAGTGTAACTATAGAGAAAACATGATGTATCTCATGTTAATGAAACATGTAAAAGCATGAAAAATAAAAATCTACTGAGTGCACCAAGTGTGTGTGTGTGTCTATATATATATATATATATATATATATATATATATATATATATATATATATATATATATATATATATATATATACCTAATACACGAAATGTAAATAGATAGTATACAAAATGTAAACTACGTAAGTCATAGTTATAAAACGTGTAAAAAAAGATGTAACTTATAAAAATAAACACAGCTGTGTTCTGTAAATAGATGGTATACAAAATGTAAAGTGGGTAAGTCATAGTCATAAAACGTGTAAAAAAGATGTAACTTATAGAAATAAACACAGCAGTGTTCACTCACAGTATTCTGTAAATAAAGGGTATACAAAATGTAAACTGTGTAAGTCATATTTATGAAACGTGTAAGAAAATATGTCACCTACAGAAACAAACACAACATTGTTCACTCAGTGTTCACTTGGTAAAAATTCTCAACAAAATGAAAAAATATTAAAACTAGTTCAACATCAACTACATATGCATTTGATTAACAACATTTGATTGCACAAAGTATGGCGTGAAAACTTGAGGAGATCCAAACATAGGCAGCAAAGAAGTCATTCCCCCAATTGGATGAGCAAGATAGCCATGTGGAACCATGCAATTAACGGTATTCTGCAATTTAAAATAGAGAAAACCAACAATCTTAGAAAATGTAGATTAAATATAAAAAACTTAAAAGAAATAGCAAATTTACCTGTACAACAGATTGGGCAACTAGTTTAGAATTACTGGCAATATTTTGCGATTTTGATCAGCGAGCTTTGACTATTTTACATTGTTTTTCAACAATGCTTTTCTTTCGTGTATTTCGCTGACCTTTAGGACGAGAGCGTGGGGGATCCAAAATGGTTCTTGGTTCTAAAACAGTTTCATCTCCGACAAAAGCGCGTTTCTGAATGTCCAAGAAGTTTCTGATAGAGTCATAACCTTGTTCACATAATAACCTAGCTTCTGTTATACCAGCACTTCCAGCCAATAATGTGTTGAACTTCGTAGTCATTTGGACTCTCCAAACAGAATCTTCCAATATTTTACCAGCCATAGTATCTGTAGCTTGTGTAAGAGAAGAGGGGTATGTTGGAAAAATAGCAGCCTTTGTCCATCTAGGAATTATGTAAGATTGGGGAATACATTTCACACCATGGACATTGTATATACGCAAAATGTGTCTACACAAAATACCAATTTCAGAAAACATCTTGCAAGTACAAGTCACCGTGTTGTCATGTTCATTAAAAGTAACAGTGTGTCTAATCAGATCAACACCATTCAACCAAACATGATAACTAAGATCATGAGCACTCTGTTTCACAAGCTGATGAAAATGTGACATACCCTTCAAATATTGTTCCTGAAACAGTTTGAATATCTCAACCGTATAGACATCCCTAGCATGAGACAAAACACTGTCCTGGAGAAGTACCATCTCAACAGTACCTTCAAAACATCTGAAATCAAGTCCATTTTCCTCTGACCTCCATTCATCAACCACATCACAAAAAATCCGATAAAAATCACACAATGATGCTGTTTTTGAAAGTCTTCTTGATATTGATCTGTTTGTAGATTCACTTCTTTGTGAAGATAATATGCCACCAGAAAAATAATCCTTTGAAAAGGCAGGGCACCACTTCTCTTTATGACTGTACAACCTCTTCAACCAAGTGTTGTCATTGTCGTCATAAAGTTTGTTCAATCTGATGAGTAATGAAAAACAAATACCAGTTACATATAAAACATCACAAGTTACACAAATGTACAACAAAATATACATAGCCATAAATGACTTACTCAGCCCAGTAGAAATCAAACTCCGCAACGGTGTCACATCTTTTCACAACATAATCAAACAATGGTACAAAATTCAACTTCTTTCTAAGAAACATGATATGTTTCTTTGAATTTTCATCAATATGCCAAGTGCAAAGTCTATGTCTTGAAGTAGGGAAAACAGATTTTATAGCAGCTGACATAGAAAAAGACTCCACCTATTCATTCAAAATAAAACCACAGCCAAACATAATATTTTTGCAATGGTGATTCATACCAACAAAAGGACCACATATCATATCATATTTGTTAGTCCTGTATGTCATATCATGCACAACTAGATCTCCAAATCTCTCATAATCAGTTTTCATTTGTCCATCCCTCCAAAAAAGGGAACACAGTGTACCATCATCCATATCAAAATAAAAAAAAATCAGATTCAGAATCAGCCCTTTTCTTGAATATACCGATCAAACTATTCGAATCAGAACCATCAAATCTTTTACGTCTTTCAAATTCTAGCATGTTATAAGCATCACGCTTCGTGAATCCAAGAGTCCTAACGCCACCTGCCTGTTTTTGAAGCATACGATGAATATCAGAAACCTTCGTCCCACTTTCCTTCATCAGCATAATAAATTCTAGATACTCTTCATCAACAGATCGATGAGATTTTAGGAGATGTCTTTAACCAATTGGACAAAAAGGATGGTTATGATCAATGATATGCTTACAAACAGTCCATTCACCATCACTGCTAATGGAAAATTGTAACTTTGCTTTACAACCTGAACGGTAATCTAATTTGGTATATGCTTTGTTTTCTGTTCCCTTTTGTAGTTTCTTCCCTTCTTTCCAACAACAGTAAGATTTCATACTTAAACTAGAATTCCCACTCCTAAACCTATGTTTGTATCTTCGAATGCCAAATCCATTTTCGAAAGCATGATTGTTATAAAGAGTGTAAGTTTCCAGTTCAGACTTGACACTCAATCCAATAAGTGATTTACTCTCAATTGACTGGTTAACAGTTTCTGATGTATCTGAAAAAAACGACATATATAACTGAAGTGACATATCAATGACATTATATAACATAATAGTTAATGACAGATACAAAACATACAACCAAAGTCTAACCAAATTGCAAAATAAAAGAAAGTATCCGAAGTTACATATCAATCACTGCATATTACATAATATGTTACTTGAGTTACACAACAAATAACCCGAAGTTACACAAAACTTCAAAATGAAAACTGTACCTCTACTGAGCAGATATAACAATTTAGAAGCACTTGCAACAGTATCTTCTTCTCCTGAATGCCCAAAAAACAACTCAACACATATTAATAGAAAAATACAAATTCTCAAACAATGCTAAAAATTATAGAACACGGAACCAAAGTATAAAACAGAAAACAACAGCATAAAACGGAGAAAGATCAGAGAATATTAACCCTCACCGATCAATTGCACATCAACAAGTTGCTCAGAATCAAAATTAGTTCCTCTGCTTGAATCAATAGCGCAACTATCCTGTATATTACAAGCAATAGTATCGCCGAATTCAATATTTGAATTCAAAACAACTGAATCACCAAGAGAAGATTCCATTGAAATCGAAATCGGAGAGAAGAAGCAAGAGAAATAACGAATGCTGACCTGATCGAAATCGCAGAGAGAAGAAAGAAACGAACAAGAGCCGCCAAAGAATAACGAATAACGGCTGAGCCTAAACTAAATGAAAACGACACCGTTTTTAAATGCAAACTATGTTGTTTTGCAGCGGGAGTAGGATGCCCTAGGTGGGATGCTACCACGGTATAAATTGCGTTAGAATCCAGTACATACCTTTCCGAAGCAATCTCCTACTACCAAACTCACCACAACCTCAAGGCCTCCTTGCCCTCTGATTAGACATAGAAACGACTACCTTAATGAGAGCGGATCGAGTCGCTAACCATCTAAGAGATTTGAAGATCATCTCTGCTTCTGAAATCATCTTACTTCTTCGTAAACAATAGCTACCTACCTCAAAAGCAAAATCAGTACTTCAAGCGTTGTCTTCCCGACCCTAGTCCTGCAGTTCCTCTGTGGCGGCGGTTCAGGAGGGGGACGAATCATCCACATACCGTCTTCTTCCACCACCACCAGAGACAGCCAAATCACCCGCATCGATCCCTCACCCATCCATCTGGAGCCCAAATTCCCCCTTCCACCGGACTCCAAATCGTCAGTGTTCCACTCGGATCAAACACAGCTTGTGTAGCTTTCATCTCAAACACCAACAAAGTCAAAATAGCCAAATCAAGCATCGGACTATTAGGCCTCACCACCCTAGCCGCCACAAATCCACAGCAATAGATCCACGGCCACTTCTGAACCCACTGACAGCTCCCATCACAACAGGTCCTCACCCAAGAAACTGGGGCGTCTTCCTCCAGTAAAACGCACGCAGAAAAGTTTGTGATAGGAGAGAGAAACAAACACCTCTACAAATTATATACTGTAATAGAATGAGATAAAATTATGCATCCAATAAAAAGGAAAAGTCAATAACGTCTAAAGATGTACATAAAGATATTTACTCAAAAAAAAAACAACCTTTGTTAAGGATGGCAATGGGGGCGGGGACCCGTGGGGAACCGTCCCGCAGGGGAAGGATGGGGCGGGGCTTGGGGCGGGGTGGGGACGGGGATGGGTGAGATATTTTTACACCGTTAAAATATGGGGCGGGGGACGGGAATTGCTACACCCGCCCCGTCCCCCGTTATAAATATATACTCAAACATATATATATATATATATGTGTGTGTGTGTGTGTGTGTGTGTGTGTGTGTGTGTGTGTGTGTGTGTGTGTGTGTGTGTGTGTGTGTGTGTGTGTGTGTGTGTGTGTGTATGTATGTATGTATGTATACACATATATAAATAATGTACAAACATATTAAATTAGATTATATGTAGTATATATAAACACATATACATATAGACATACATAATTGTATACGATTTAGTCATGGTTAATGAATTCATACATATGATACTAGAATAATAATAAGCTAGTAATGATTAAAAATATTTATGATAAATGTTATATGAGTTTTAAGAGTGAGTAAATAAATACACACACATTTAAATGTAATATGTAATTAATTGTATTATAATTGTTGAGAATTTTGAAACGACGTACACAATACTTCAGGGTTGCATATATGTGTGTGTGTCTGTGTATAATATCTGCGCTTGTGTAGATATATATAGATTTAGGATCAAATGTGTACAATGCTTAATGTGCGAACGTGCGAACATCACATTTATCCCCAATGTGATGCACAATGAGCTCGCACAATGCAGTTTTTCGTAGCATGCATAATATTTATAAAAGTGGCACCGTGATTATTTATATTAGTTTGTATTGAGAAAAGTCCAAATGTGCACTAGAAGGCTCTATTGTGTTTCACATTGGATTAAATGTGAATATTCTCACGTTCTCACGTTAGGCATCATTCTCATTGGAACCACACCACATATATTTAGAATGGATTAAAAGTATATGCAAATACGATAAATTAAATCTATATTGGGGCACCTGCGGGCACCCGTGGGGGACAACGGGGTGGGGGCAGGGATGGGGCGGGTCTGGGAGTAACGAGGGATGGGACGGGGGATGGAGGGGTGTACCCCGCCCCATTGCCATCCCTATTTGTCAATGGCCAATTTTTATTTTACTACTACCTCCGGTTTTTTTTAATCTTCACAATTTGACTTCACACAAAATAAGGAAAGAAATTTGACTTTACTGTAGAGTACACTGTTGAGGCACTGTTTGACACTGTTTGGCACTGTAGAGACACTGTTTGGCACTGTTGAGACACTGTTTGGCACTGTTTTGATGTAGATTTCTTTGCCAAAAAAGGAAATAAGGAAGTGTAGTGAAGTTTATTTTAGACCGTCCCAAAAAGGAAAATGTGAAATTTATTAAAAACCGGAGGGAGTATGTTAGATCTGTTTTTTCATTTCTTTTTCTTTTCGGTTTGTGGCGTACTCTCTTCTCGAACCTATTCACATTTTGGGGAAACAATTGACTTTTTAGTTTTCATTTTACTTTCTGAAGTTTTGCCACTTTTAATGATTGGAATATGGTAAGAAAACAAATTCAATATGACATAAAAAATCATTTGTAATCCTTTTACTATTATACGGAGTAAGAGATACTTTTAGACTTTTAGTACACATATTTGAATTTTTTCATGTTTAGCTTTTTAGATCCGATTTGGAATCTCGTGTTTTGAATTTATCAATCGTATCACTCAACTTTTTATCAAATAAATAACTTTTTATCAATCTTGTTCACTTATCGGCCAACTGTCTATCAAAAACATTAATAAAATTAAACTTATTTATACCAATATGAATAATGATTACTATAGTATAGTTTATAGTCATTAACGTACCATAATCACTACATATCTACATTTAAAAAGTCAAAGTCACATTTTTGTAAATAATATTAAAATGAAAATAAACGGAAAGAAAAGTGACATTATAAAATGTCGGAAGAGACAAGTGCAAGGACGCTAATGATGGACTATGAACATGCCAAAAAAGGAAAGAAAACGAAAAATGAAATGAACGTAAAGGAGAAAACGAATTATTAGCAATGAAGAGAAAATTTTGTGCCCCACTAGAAGGTTCAATTCGAAGAGACAAAATTAAAAGAAAACTTAAAAATAAAAGAAATGAAACAATGAAACCGAAAAGAAGAGAAATTAAAATTCATCAACTTAAAAAAAAACATCAACTAGTAACATGCTAGTGAAGGCTTTGGGGTCAACTGATCTTATCAATGATTTTTCAAGAGTAAATATATTCATTTCATACTTTTTCTGTGTAAAGAATTAGTTCATGGGTCAAGATTAAGAAGATGTTTTCGGAGAAATGTCAAGAAATTTTATACTCCGTATGAATATAGTAATATACCGTGATATGCATATATGATATGATCATAACCCTTATATTTTGTAGGGATGATCTCCTATTATAAAAATGAATTGAATAGAATAAAAGCTGCAGAGATGTCATATGCCGCCTATGCAGTGGAGTCATATAAATATGTTTACTCAAAACTTCTCATATAGTTAACCAACTTTCTATATTTTTATTTGATACGGAGTATTATATTTATTGAGAGTGTTTTTAGTTGTGTTTTTCTCTTCATACTATACTCCGTAATACATTTTGTCAAAACTACTACGTATTAGTTTAAGTTCATTTTGATCGGCTAAAAAAACCAAAGATGGTCAATCGTTTAGAGATGTAGATGTTATTAGGATCATTCTTGGTGTACACAAGATGTACACAAAATGTGCACATTGCATTGTATGTGTACACAGACAATTTGATATCAAATTGTGTTTTTTTAAACGAATTGTATGTGTACACAAGCAAATAGGGGATTTTGTGTACAGTTTGTGTACAACTAAAAAAAATTCCTTATGTTATTATTATTTCAAAATTTGAAATAGTAAATTTTCCAACTTTTAACCCTTTGATATCAGATATTTTAGATTTGGACCATTTGGTGCCTCCGTGCACGTATCTTATACTATGGACTTGCTAAGTTGCTATCAATAGGGCTGTGCATTAACCGGGTCGGACTGTATTTTAGACCTGAACCGGACCGAAATGGACCGGTCCGGGTTTCGGTCCTTAGTTTTGTAAGATTCCGGGTTCCGGTCCGGTCCGGGTCAAACCCGGAAAAAACAGGTCTGGACCGGAATGGACCGGTAACCTATTTTCCCGTAAAATATATACTTGGTTTTGTATCATTAGTCATTATGTTTATGACTTATTTTTGTCTTTTATTATATAAACGAATATATACGGAGTTTATATTTGGTGTCTAATTATTTCCTAAGTTGTTATTTGTTTATTTATTTATGTGATTTTTCTGCTTTTTATTTGTTTCTTTATTTGCAGGTGCACATGTAGTTTATACGTAGTATATTTTTGGACATAATTTAGTTTTTATTACTTTATAATAGATTTTGCATTTTAATATACACAAAAGATTGTAGTTTTAATTACTGTGGGAAACTAATTGTTACGATTGAATAGTTTTGATAACTATATTCCAAAATTAATAAATGAGCTAGATAAACAATTATTTAGTCTATTTAGCATATCTGCACATAAAATTATAATTTAGAACAACAACATCCAAGCCTTATTCCTAAAAATATTTGGGACCAACTAAGAACACTCTAAGATAATATTTATTTTTTAAAACCGGGTCAATTAGGGTCAAAACCGGACCGGACCGGAAAATTCAGGTCCGGACCGGTCCGGACCGGTTAGATTCAGGTCCGGTCTTCGGTCCAAAGAAAATGATGATTCCGGTTCCGGTCCTAACCGGTTCCGGTCCGGTCCGGTCCGGTTTTGGACCGGTGCACACCCCTAGCTATCAAGCATTGTGTAGTTGACTACATAACTAAATCGTCTTAAAATAAAATAAACAGTGTATAAGATACTTTTTAACATAAAATAGTACATGGTAGATGGTTTATCTATTTCCGAGAATAAATTTATACTGTGCTTCTACCCCCATATTTTCATGACAACTATTTTACATTTTAAAACACAAACTCAATTGTTATTCTTTCATAGCTTCTCAATTTATGTATTAATTGAATATTGGCCGTATGTATTTTCAATATAAGGTACGAGTAATATTTTGTATTGGGCAGTTTTTAATCAGATGATAGACAACATATTTTTCATGACAATTAATCATATGTGGTATTATCATAAGCGAATAATGTGATATTAATAATATTTACTAGTCATATTTTCATTCGATTTTAATTTCTGCAATCCCATATGAACATTTGTTTCAAATTAAAGATCGAGCAAAACTTTGAATTTGATATATTATACGTGAACACGACTTCAAAACTTTGTGACAATGAGATATCTGCGCGCCATATTGCCCTGGCCCAGCTGCTGCCATCCGTAGAAGTGCGTTGTGATGATGCAGGCGGAAAGGAATGGGTGCAAATTGATGCGTGCTTGTTCGCGGCCGAGTGCCGACCTTGCGTGTGGGGAGTAAGGATGTTCTTTTTGAACCAAAATTTGATGGTCTGATCAGGTCTGGTCTAGTAAAAGTCTAGTCTCTATGTATTTTATAATTACGGAAGTCTGGCCTGATCTGTTCTGGTCTGATCTGAGACTGAAAATAGTCCAAAAGAAAACATGCTAATTCATCCGAGTTTAGAATACAACAATTAATAATATTGGTGGGTAAAACAACAATTATATTTAAAAATGAAAAATCAATAATCAAATTACTTAGTACGGAGTAAAGTAAAGATGAAAATTAATAATATAGCAATATCGAAAAAAATGTACCTCTACAACCCATAGAAAGCTAGAAAGATTCTCACTTTCTTTTTATGAAGTTTCATGTTGCAACATCATAATTATCAACATAAACTCATTATATTATATATCTATTAATATATTTCTCAAAATATACTCAAAGTACCTTATTCAATAATTGTCTAGATAATCGTGTCGTTTTGCCATGAGAAGTGAGAACCTTTCAACGAGATGGATGTAGTAATATTATGTGTTTTTATTCGAACTAAATTAAAATTGTTAATACTTATAAAAAATAAAGGCTAAATGGTTAAACAGGTACATGAACCAACTTAAAGTGTTCAATTAGCCCCTAATATAGGAGGTTTTGTCCGGCCGTCGCCAATTGAGACGGTTCCCGGTGGAATTTTTTGATGAAATTTTTTTAGCATCTTATTCATTTTAAGTCTAGTTTACTCATACCAAATTTCAGCTAAAAATTCAATCGGGAAGGCAGTCAAATGAGTTTTTGAAGATAACTGCGCAGTTAAACAGCGCAACACATTTCGGAAAATCATTTGACTGCCTTCCCGGTTGAATTTTTAGCTGAAATTTGGTATGGGTAAACTAGACTTAATGAAAAAGATGTTCAAAAATTTTCATAAAAAAGTTCTACTGGGAACCGCCCCAATTGGCGACGGCCGGGCAGAACCTCCTATATAAGGGGCTAATTGAACACTTTAAGTTAGTTCATGTACCTATTTGACCCTTTAGCCAAAAATAAATTCACATTTTTAATTTTTATTACACCAGAATGTTTGATTTTTGAAATCATATTTATTGGTAAAAACAAAATTGTCACGAATAAATATATGTAATAAAGAAGTTAAGGATTTGAGAATTTAATTTTAAAAAATAATGAGATAAATGAATGTATTGAATTTTCTGGTGAACACGTATAAATTGATGGAAACTTGAATTTATTGACGGAGATGTTACGCTTAGCCTTATAATTGATTGGTTCTGGTTTCTTCCAAGCCCGGTCCATATTATAAATCATGGAAGTGATGGAACTGTTTTTTCCTACAGCTCGTACTCTCGCAGAATAGAGCGGGAACTCAGAATTAGCCCGTTACCGTTGATGCAGGGCTAACAAAAAATGAAATAGAGTGGGAATGAAACGTAAAAGTAGTAGGGAAAATGGAAACTAATAATCCAACCTTTTAGCGGTCTTCTTTCAATAATCCCACCTTTTGATTATTCATGAATAATCCAACCTTTGCACCTCATCTTCATTCACTGGTCCCTGACCGGTTGATGACCTGCTATTCCAAGCTATTTTCTTATCTTTGCAAATCATTATACCATAAATCTCATCTTTCACAAAGATAATATTTTGGAAAGATAAGAAAATAACTTGGAATAGTAGGTCATTAACCGACCAGGGACCAATGAATGAAGATGAGGTGCAAAGGTCGGATTATTCATGAATAATCAAAAGGTGGGATTATTGAAAGAAGACCACTAAAAGGTTGGATTATTAGTTTCCATTTTCCCAAAATAGTATCTTGAAATCTTGAATACAATTAGTTATTCTGTCTCTCAATATTTTTAATCGATTTTATTGTTATTATTATTTTTAGTTATCCTTATTTTGATGGTGGTAGGATGAATTATAACTAGAGATTCTATCTAAAAAAAAACTAAAAGAGGAGTACAAATTTATACTATCTATATAAGTGAGTTTGTGTTGTTAAATGTATTGGCGTGGGATTATTAACAAAATCTCCTTTGAATATAGCTTATTTGTATTGCAGTATTTCCTTGCAATTTTGTGCAATCATTTTAGAACTTTGACCAATTTCCTTTTGATGCTCATCTTTTGATCTTATGAATAGGGGTAGACTCGTCGCCTAAAGCGGGAAACAAAACATAATCACATATCCAGAATCAATTTCCAGCCAGGATCCAGTTTTTAGCTTTTTTAAAAGTGGAATCGGAACGAAAGCCATTCCTAGTACTAATGTCACCCATGAGGCCATGATCTCTCTAAAGGGAGAACTCCAACTTCTGAAGGACCTTTGTTTAATTAATTAAGACCCGTATAAGTAAGTAACCAATGAACATGATCATGCTAGCATGTTGATTGATGCTTGGTCTAAGAGTGTATCCACATGCAATGATCAAACCCGGGTTTACATAATGATAACATCACTTGAGTAAAGGAGAGAAGGGAGATAACAGACAATTATGATATCCACTTGTTTGGATTACAACAGAAAAGGAGAGAAATTTAACAGCAATAGCAGGACTTATCTTAACTCTTAAGGAGTTATGTCTGGCTCTTATGAAGGTTTATGTGACATCATCATCACCATTCATTTTCAGACTGTAGAATAATGAATGGCAATGATCAAGTAAATGGACTTCATCAGGTAACTAGACACGACTCCTTAAGATTTCACGCTAATTATATCACCTGTGCTATAACGAACTCTTTTTTATGGGAGTCTATGAACGATAGATAAGACAATTACTTAACAAACAAAAATGCAGTAGGTTTACAGCTCTTGCTGTTCTCCAGGTTGTACCATAGAAGAAGCATTAGCTGAGGAGGTTGTATAGTGCTTGATTTTGGAAGTTTCCATGTTTGGAGATTCTTTTGGTTGGAATGCCATGGTTGTGCTTCCCCTCGTACGTTGTGATGAAGGCATTAGAATCATCCGGCACTCTCTCTACATATTTCCTCACACTGCACTTTGGGTTGGTGCATCTGTAGTAACTCCTGCCGCCACCACCGTCGTACAAATACTTGTCAGATGCAGGCCCCACCATGGAATGCAAGCAAGCATAATAGTGTTGATTTTATTGCGGAAGAAACAAAACTATACTCATAGAACTCTTCATACGCATATGGCATTATAAAGAGGACTGAAAGATCAATTTCATATTAAATACCTCTCTGATGTTGGTGTAATTCAGCATTGGCCCTTAAACGACTCTACTCTATTTATTGGTCAAATTAGGTCAATATGTCCTAAATATCTGATCCAACCCACTGAGCACTCCTCATACTCATTATAAGAGACACAATAAAGAGATATGAATCATCAGCTTCACGTTTAATTACTCTGGTCGTATGTAATTTGGTATCGGCCCTTAAAACGTTGTAAATCTATTTATTGGTCAAAATAAAAATTTAACCAATTTAATCTCCATTGCCAAAAGAGAGAATCATTTATACTCAAGATGGCATAGAAAGGTGTAAAACAAGTGCTAATTTAGCTGTTCCTAAATTACTTTAAAGTTTACCTGGGATATGTGTTTCCTTTAACTACTTTCTGACCATACTTTCGCCAGCGATATCCATCCCCTGTAGTTTCAGAGTCATGTGTGTTTCCAACAACACTCTGCATCACCAATGCACCATTCACTTGGCTACTACTTTTCCTTGAAGAAAAATATTATTGTTTACCAACAAATCACACCTTAAGTTAGTATTAAAAAAGGAACATGTAATAGATGTTGTATATTTGGAGCATCTGAGCAAAACTAAAGTATGGTAAATAGAAAAGTATAATTATATAAAAGTGGAACTTGATTGATTAAAGTAAGAAATCTGAGAGCTGTCCTTGGTAATATAACATGTCAAGCATGCTTCATAAACTCTAATATTAAAGGCCATGTTTGAATCCCAATGATGCTAGGGAAAGGGGAGAAATGCTACAGAGAATTGCCTTTTATGTTTGGATCCACCTTAGAAAATGTCATGGAAAGTGAAATGTGATAAATTGTTTTATTATATTTTTATACATGCTTAGATTGTTTAGAATTTATATAACACTAATAAATAAAAGAGAAGTTGAATATTTAAAATACATTTATTGAGATTGAACTAATATTTTGTGTCCCTGAACTTTTCTTTGGCTTCCGGACTTCTCATGAATTTTGCTCTCTATTTTCTTTTCCTAGCATTTTCCACATTCCAAACAGGCCTTGTAAAGGGAGACTAAATGGGAGGGACTAGTTGAATCTCAACTATAACGATTGAGTGATTAAATTTATAAAATTCGGAAGACACGTGTTATCGTGCACATTGTCACACTAAGGAACAAAAACTGTAAAAAGTGTGATTTTCCCTTTCCCTTATATTTGAAGTAAATAATTACCTTCTTTTTCCTTTCTGATCATCAACACCTTCTGCCTCTAATAGTCTTTCACTTCCATCTCCAAACACCCCACTAGGACTGCAAGAGTTTTCATGAGTAGAAACGGCACCGAAGAATGATGCAATGGAAGGATAGCATGATGGTGGTGTAGAAAGCTTAGACTTATGTTTACTATTCTCTTCATTTTGAAAGGTAAGTGTCTCACTCCACAAGATGCTATCGTTGGAGTGCAGTTCTACTCCCTCTCTCACGGTGTTGTACCCTGGAAGGCATGGCTTGGGATGGTTGTGCTCTCCTTTGTACACAATTTGTGCAATCTCATTGTCAGCTGATCTTTCCACATTCTTCTTCACCGGACACTTTGGATGAGTGCACTTGTAGTAACTTCTCAGGTACTTGCTTCCCTTAACATGCTTCTGCCCGTATTTCCTCCAATTATATCCGTCGTTTGAAAGACTGTCCATACTACTAGTCCGAAGCAATGACCGTTCATCCTCTTCTAATGTCATCCTCGAGTCATCAACAAATTTCTTCCTTCTTCTATGTTCACATGATTTGACTCTTCTGTTTGACTCCTCTCCTGCTTCTTTTTCCTTCCTACTTGTACAACTTGTCTAAAAGGAAGGAGAAAACCACACAGGTATTTAATTTAATACCCATATATTACATGCTTAACACATTCCACTGAACTACCATTGTCTCACATAAAATGAGTAGTTGATTAACATTAAATCGTAAAACCATCGGATCTAGTTTTTTCCAAACAAAGCCTAACATCACATACAAACTCATGTACAAGGCATAAGACTACTCTTCCGATCAGGTTTGATTTTTTAGAATGCACCCCTAAATTTTAATAAACAGTGAGTTTCAAGATCATGACCTTGGCCTTCTTTGACACCATGTTAAAGATGTGGGGCTGGGACCACATGATCTAAAAGCCAAGGCCCATAGATCTGTTACAATTCATATTACTAGTATTTCAATACTACTCTTCAACATTCAGCGTGAAGGCAAGGTTTATTTTTCGAAAAAAAAGCCTCACATACCCACGAATTAATTCTAAATAGATGACAGTGAGTTTCAAGGTCAAGAACCATTGCCTACCATGGTAGCGTGTTAAATTTGTGGGACCACTTTATCTAAATGCTTAAGCTCACATGTTGGTTCTAACTCATTCTATTTAAGTATTATTCTTCAAAAAAGAAGGGGAGCCTTGCTGCACCAGTAACGGTGTTGGTGTGTCACGGGTTCAAGTTTTGGGAGCAGCAGAGCAGCCTTTTGTCAAAAATCAAAATGACAAGGGAAAGCTTACTCCTTATACACCCTTGTGGTGGGAACCTTCCTCGAACCCCTGCCTTGTGGGGACGCCAATGTGCACCGGATGCCCCCTTATTATTATTATTATTCAAAAAAAATTTATGCCACACTAACCATATTCAAGTTGTGAGGAACACTTGTCTTGGCAAGTAGCTTGGCTGTAGGTTTGAATGTGATGGCTTGTTTGTCATCTGATTTCAAAATTTTGGAAGCAGAAGAGATAACTGAAATCCCTGGCGGCTCAGCCTGAAATAAGCAAAGCACGAGACAGTAAAAATAACAGCAGGGAGTGTTACCGTATGGTTGGGATACAAAATTGACCAACTCTTTTAACTTATATACCTTTCTGATTATAAAATGGTTTCCCCCTGCCTTTAGTCTAACTGTCTTTGGTCTAATGGCGGGCGTCCAAGAGCATCCACGATTGGTTGATCCCTTTATTGCACTCAAAAGAAGCTCAGGGAAAGGTCTATAGGCAGAACAACTCGGCCTTGTCGCAACTGGTTTGACTACAACATTGCTGTGTACCTCTTCTATCTCCATCTTGGACAACATTTGGTCACTGTCTACTCATACATGAGATTCAACTAAATGTCCCTACATGATAAGTTGCTGTTAAGAAGCACCATTCATTTCAAAACATTGGCCCAGACTATCCATGTTGAGTTTTCAAAAAAAAAAAACAGAACACTAATCATGATACCAATTTACTCCGATGTTATTCTTCATAAGAAAAGTCCATCAAGCCCACAAACAACACATACTTAAACAAAATCTGTTATGTTTCATTGAATTTAATGTAATTTTTCTTTAAAAGGGTGTTAAAGCCAAGTTAAATAAGTTGAAGTTAATTGAATAAACACAAAAAAGTAAGTAGAACTGGTAATTAATAAAAGTTTTACCTTTTTAGAGCTAATAATTAATAAAATACTACGTTAAAGTTAATGAAATGAAATGGAAGGTTTTTTGGGTGGTGGGGGAGATAATCAATAAAGACCACATTTTAACCGCAAACAGTGAATCTAAATGAGCATACAAATCTTTTGGAGTGGAGATATCAACATTGAAATGATAAGCAGAAAGTTAAGAATATAAGAATTGCTGAAATTTTATCCAAAAGCAAACCCTAAAAAGGAACCAAAAGCAATCATTTATCAAATACTTTTAAGAAACAATAATGAGTACATCTTTAACCGGTGAAAGCATGCATGTGAATTTGAAAGAAGTAATATGAGAAAAGATTTACAAGTTACAATAACTCCTCTGCACTTCACTTAGAAGCATTCAACTCAATCTGCATTAAACCGCAAAATCCAGTAGATACAATGAGTGGAAGAAGAAGAAGGATAGAAGAACCTAATTAAGAAAAACAAATAAAAGAAGTCATATTTGCAGAGTATTTAAATAATAAAAAGATTACAAAGATATGGAATGCTCTCCAAAATTATGAACACAGGAAACCCATAACCAGTAAGCAGGGTAAGACTGATAGTTGGCATCGACATTCTAGAATTAATTTTTATATATACTCCGTATATCGTATTTTATTTTACGAGTGTTTTATGTGGTACGAGTATTGTTTTTGGATTTTAGCTTTGCGTCTTACCGAATTGGTAATGAGTGGCATTGCGTGACCTACTCAATTCTTTGTTTTTGGCTTTTAGATAAAGTTTGACCATCCATTGCCTTCCCCTTCTATTCACATCATTTTATCTAGTGGTGGCTACAGTCAGGAACGGTTTATCCCGATCCTGTCCCGGTTTTATAATAACGGTCTGGTACAGTACGAGATAAGTCTTTATCCCAATGTTGTCTCATTTAAAACGGGACCAGGACAACCCGAGAAAAACCGAGACAGTTCGGGATGTCCCATAAAATATGCATTTGTGAAATGTGATATAAAAATAAGCATAACATCAAAATAAAGACGTAACTATTTTTACAAATTTAGCTTCCCTATAAAGTTAAGTAAAACCTTTAATTAACTATTTTTAATTTTTGTCTTGTAAATTTTTTTGGTCCTCCTAACTTGTATTTCCTCTAGTAGAATAGTAGCGCAAAATATTTTTATACTGTGTAGTACACTTGTAATTTTTTAATGCCACATTAAATTAAATACCATATCTATACAGACACTATATATATATATATATATATATATATATATATATATATATATATATATATATTTCTAGTAGTTATTTTGAAAATATTAAATCTATAACAACACTATAATTTGGAATAGTAGTTCTTCCATCATAGATAATATTCTGCATGTAATAATATATTATGGATTAGTATTGGAATGAGAATTAAACAAATTTTAATCAAAAGAAACAAAAGAAAAGAGATTAAGGGAGACATGAAATAAGATAGAATTACACTAGGGAGACTAAGACTAGAATGTTTTAATTGGGTTTGGCTATTACATAGCATTAGAAATTTAAAATAACATATTAATTTCAAACGGGACACTGGGACTGGACATGATATTTTATAGACATCCCGGTCCCGTCCCGGTTAATATCGATGCGGGACCGGTTCGGGATGAAATAATTGTGTCCTAAATGGATCGGGATAGTTTCAGAACGGTATCGGGTTTTTTCGGTTTGGGACACCGGGACCGCGAATTTTGCCCACCCCTAATTTTATCATCCATTTAAGAAGGGACTGAACTACTGAAGGGTGGGGGCTAGAAATGAAATTAGTTTATTAGTTGTGTGAAAAAGGTTGAATACTCAAAACTTCAAAAGTCACTTATCTTGGTCCATAGAGCATATGCGGATGTAAACTATTGTATTACTTAGTTAAATACAGAAGTTAGATTAGTATCTATTGTGTATGAGAAGTCTGTCGCTTTGAGAGGTTGTTCCTAGGCGTGGACCCGGTTCGGGCCGCCCGGCCCGGGACCGGCCCGGCCCGTCACTGTGCGGGCCCGGAACCGGCCCGGTTCTCGGGTCCGGGTCCGGTTCGGGCAGAGACCCGGTCGGGTTAGCGGGACCGGGCTCGGGTCCTGGTTTTGGAGGCCCGGCCCGGCCGGGTCGGGCCCGGGCCCGGGCCTAACGGTCCAATATTTAAAAAAAAAAAAATTTTTTTTTTTTGGATTCTTTTGGCTCAACGGCCACCCCAAACGGCTATATAGCCGTTGGGTGGTACCAGGGGGGGGTCAGGGGGGTTTGGGTGGGGGGTGGGGGTTAAAAAAAAAACCTATAAATACTCCTAATTTTAAACATTTTTTCACACCTCTTCTCCAACTCTTCTAAATCCTACTCTCTACTCATCTCCATTCTCCAATTCTCCATATTCATCTTCTCTAATTCTCTTATTCTCCTTTATATTTTATTTTACTATTTAATACTTATACAATTATTATATCTACTTATATATTAATTATCTACTTATATATATTATTATCTACATATACTATATTGCTTATATTTCTTATCTACTTAATTTCTACTTATATCTCTTAATACATACATACATACTATATCTACTTAATATATACTTTATATAATAAAGTATTAAATATACTTTATAAACTATTACTATATACTTAATACATAATAATATCTACTTCTCTACTTATATTTTATATATACTTATTTTCCAATCTCCAATTCTCCATTATACTCTAATATTTAATTCTTATACAATTATTATATCCACTTAATACATACATTCTACATCTACTTAATATATATTTTATATATTAAAGTATAAAATATAAGTGTATTACTCATCGTATAGTATAGTATACTTATATATTATATAATATAAACATTATATTATATATTACTTACTATAACTAGTATTATACTAGTTAATTAGTTAATTAGCATTCTTGTTACATTTTTCATTATACTAGTTAATTAGTTCATTACCATTATTGTAACATTTTTCATTATACTAGTTAATTACTTAATTAGCATTCTTGTTACATTTTTCATTATACTAGTTAATTAGTTCAATACCATTCTTGTTACATTTTTCATTATACTAGTTAATTAGTTCAATACTTCAATACCATTCTTGTTACATTTTTCATTATACTAATTAAAATACTTCACATTTTATTTAACTAGTTGTTAGTTTGTTACATTTGTCACTATACTAGTTAACTACTTAATTAGCATTGTTGTTACATTTTTACTTGTACTAGTTATTTACTTCAAAAGTTGCTATAATTTTAATTGTAGAGACACACATTAATTCTACTTTGCAAAAAATTAGTTTGAAGTATTAATTAAAATAGTTTTAATTAGTTGCATTAGTTTTGTATCCATTATTATATTTGTTGTGAATTAATATTTGTTACATTTTTTAGATGGAAGGTGGTAGATATTCGGTTGATTTGGGTAACCTCCAACGCAATCGAAGAAACGAGATTGGGAGGAAGAAATCCCGCAAAGGTAAAGAACTTGCCGGGTCTTCATCTCAAAGTCGAGATGATTTTGAAACGGGTTACCAAAGGCGAGATGGAGATGCGATGTCCGAAGAACAACTCCAACAAGAATTGGCCCGACATAATAACCGCTTTCTACAACAACAACAAATGCCGACGACCATTGACGAAGAGGAGCTTGAGGATGAAGATGCGGAGGAATTGGAACCGGAGACGGCCGAGGAGGAGGGTGCCGGCAGCCACGACGCCGACGCGCCTGCCTCATCCCAAACCGCCACCGGTAATAAAAAAAGTAAGTCTGAACTAATGAAAAATAATTTTGATAAATGGAAGGACCCACAAACCGGCTATTGGCACGCAACTTGCAAGTGGTGCAACAACAATTATAGTTTGGGAACCTCCGGCGGATACGGATCCGCCGCAAGGCATCTTAAGGCAAAGCACCCCGTGGAGTATGCAAAATTAGGCGGCGGAACGGGGAAGCAAACTCAAATATCGAGGTTTGCGAATTCTCAACCTTTTGGTAATTTCTCCTACAATGATGCACAAAATTTGACTGGTATGGCTAACTTAATTTGTGAAGAAAATTTGCCTTATTTGTTTTCTGAAAGTCTTGCTTTAAGAGATTATGCACAAGGTAGTTTAAATCCTCAATTTAGAAATTATAGTCGCAAAACTGTTAAGAAAGAAATAATAAGGCTTTATAATGCGGAAAAGGAAAGGTTACAAATTTTTTTTGCAAACTTTGATGGGCGTGTTACTATTTGTTCTGACATATGGGAGGATGATTTTCATCATTTATATTATTTGGGTCTGACTGCACATTATATTGATGAGGATTGGAATATGCATAAACGTGTTCTTGCTTTTCGTGAATTTAATGATCGTCACACCGCTGAACATATTTATATTTTGATTGAGCGTATTTTAATTGAGTATAATTTGATTGATAAGGTGTTTGCTATTGGTTTCGATAATGCTACTAATAATACTGCTGCTATACCTAGATTGCGTGAGTTGTGTGGTGCCAATTCTTTGATGGGTAGATTTTTTCATCAATGGTGTGCATGTCATGTTATAAATTTATGTGTGCAAGACGGTTTAAAAGCGTTAGGAGATTCCATGGAGGTAATAAAGGGGGGGGGGGGGTTAGACGTATTTGGGGTAATGGTCAACTTAGATTAAAATGGCAAAGTTATTTGACTGAAAGAGGTGTGAGATATGTTGCTTTTCCTAAAGATTTGAGTATTCGTTGGAATAGTACTTATAAATTACTTAAAGTTGTTCTTAGATATAAAGAACATTTTCCTGCTTTTTTAAAAGAACATGATAACTATATTATAAACGCGGCTGAGATCGACACTTGCGAAAAAATTTGTAATGTTTTGATATATTTTTTTAATGCTACTGAAACTTTTAGTCATGTTTATAAACCTACCGCAAACCAATTTATTCCACAAGCTGTTAATCTCGCTGATGCTTTTAAAGAATTTCAAAATGCCGTTTTCGTTCATTATTTTTGTGATCATATGAAGGAAAAGTTTTTAAAATATTATGCGCATATTCCCCATATTTATGGTATTGCATTTATTCTCGATCCTCGTTATAGACTTGCTAATTTGGAAGATTGTTTCAACTTCTATTATCTTGCGTTTTTCGGTGAATTTCCAATGTATGAGGATAACCCCATAGATCCGAAAACGGAATACAACGAGGTTAGTACTTTATTTTATGCCTTATTTAATGAGTTTCGTGCACAATATAGCAACGCTCCCCCTCCCCCGTCACGAACATCTTCATCTAAAGGAAAATCGATTTTTAAATCTGCATTTGGCAATCTTATGAAAAAAACTAAAACAACTCACGTCACTGAACAAAGCGCATTGAATGAGATTACTTTGTATTTAACATATGAAGTTGATTTTGAAGAAAATGATGACTTTGACGTTCTAGACTGGTGGAAGTCAAAAGAAAGAACGTTCCCGATTTTAGCACGGATGGCTAAGCAAGTACTATCAATGCCGGTTTCAACAGTTGCGGTGGAACAAGAATTTAGTTCGGCCGGCAACGTCCTAACGGCATCTAGATCGAGATTGAGCGCGGAGTCTCTTGAGACGCTTATATGCTACCACGATTGGTTGAAGGCCGCACGTAGAACTCAAGAATTGAGCATCACCCCCTCCCAAGATTTTATGGATGACTCAACAACCGATGGTGGCTCTACCTATGCCGGAGATTCCGATTGATTAGTATTTTAGAATTTAGTACAAAATGTATTTTATAGCACTTGTCAAATTTATTTATACTTGTACTTCATATTTCAAAATTGTAAACTTGTACTTCATATTTCAAAATTGTAAATTTGTAGTTGTAGTTCAAATTAATTTGTAAACTTGTACTTCATATTTCAAATAAATATGTGTTCACTTTTTCATATGTAGCACTTCTCAAATTAATTAATTGGTTACAATCTAACGACTTAAAATTATTTTTCTAAAATATAAAGCCGGTTTTTAAATTAAAAATACATTTAGAATATGTAATTTGTTTAAATACTTATACACCTATTTTGTAACATTTGTTTTAGTTTTACTTAATTCATTAAATTAATTAATTTATTTTACAATATGTGTATAACTTAAAAAAAAAAAAAAAAAAAATTCAAAGCTCCCAAACGGCTATATAGCCGTTGGGGCTATGGGTGGGGGGCAGGGGGGTCCCGGGGGTGGTGGTGTGGGGAGTGGGGTTCAAAAACACCTATAAATACATCTATTTTCTAACATTTTTCTACACCTTTTCTCCAATTCTTCTCAAACTCTTCTCCATCTTCATCTTCTCTTATTATCCTACATTCCTACTTAATTACTTATATTGTTATACATATACCATTTTAAATATGGAAAGTACATCTTCCCTTATGCAAAACAATTTTGACAAGTGGAAGGACCCGAAGACCGGACTGTGGTGGGCAACTTGCAGGTGGTGCAAGAAAGACTGTTGCTTGGGGCGTTCATACGGATACGGGATGCCAATAAAACATATGAAGTCCTGTGACAAAGGGAAAACAACAACCAACGGTGGCGGAAATCCCAATTGATATTCATTACAATTTACAAAATGTATTTCGTATTGTTATTTTTTTCTCAATTCTCAAATGTAGTTCTTATTTCAAATAAATGCACTTGAACTTTGTTTTTAATAGCAATTTGTATAATATATAATTAATAAAAATAAAAATAAATTATTGGCCCGGCCCGGCCCGGCGGGTGGCCCGACCCGTGACCCGGGCGGGTGACCCGGCCCGAACCGGAACCGGTCATTGACCGGGCCGGTCCCGGGCCTACCCTTATAGGACCCGAGGCCCGACCGGGCCTTGACCCGGCCCGGGTCCATGCCTAGTTGTTCCTACACAACCGTCGTCAAATTTCACTCATGTGACCAAGTGATCAGCTGGTCTGCTGGTCATGCGGGATTGAAATTTTATATGAAATTTTAATTGGACTAAAATAGATCTAAGAAATTATATAAAATAGATCTAAAATATTTTAATTGGACTGAAATTTTATAGTAGTATTTGTGTTTTACTATTGGCTAAGCCTTATATGATCTTATATGAAATGTTCAAGTCTTGACTTGGTATGGGATTGAAAAATCCATCTAAAACATTCTTAATCTGACTCTGTAAATAGTGAATGAGCAAAATTTACAGTTGAGCAAAATTGAAATCCATAAGTTTAATGGATTTCAATTTTTTAAAGTATGTGTGAGATCTGCTTTGAAAGATATTTATTTATCTAATGGAATATATTTATTTACCAAGTGTGACACCAAGTCACCAACATTGTAAAATAATAATCCTTCATTTCATAAAATGAACTTCTACATGAAATTGCATTTATAAGTAACCTTAATAAAACAGCTTTTGATAAGAGATTCATAGCACTCCACGTCTCCACCACCACTCATGGGCCTCATGGCCTCATGGGTAGAAGTGTAGAACTCTAGTCTAGTCAAAATGCATAACAATACAAGCCAATCCAAACATACAACTTGAATATAATGTTTTCACCGTTACAATGTTAATATTAAAACAAACAGCATTTGGTTCTATTGATGCGGAGTATATTGTAACTTTGAAAGCAATAGACAAAAAGAATAAACTTAGTCAACTGCAGTCAAGTCTGGTACATATTTTTATAGACCTACCAAAGTGAAAATGGTACAAATTAACCAACTGATGCTATCTAAGGTACACCATAACTCTTTCGAGGAAAAAACAAAAGCAATTATAGAAATTCAACTATTTTGGCCAAAACAATACTTTGGCTTGGAAACTTCATGTTTAATTTTATTTTCTTTATCAACTCAATCATTAAATAAATAACAGGCAAAAATGTTACTCCGGAAAACACACAGCAACCATGCAAGACAAGCAATGTGTTGAAATCTAAGCTGCAGCGGAGAGTTTTTCCTCATGTTCATCGAGGTTGAGAACTTCCAGCAATTTTGGCCAAGATTCTGGTATACCTCCTGGCAAATCAAATTCCAGCAGCTTCCCTTGGCTGCGATAGAACTCTTCCACTGGCTGACTCTGCAAAATGTCAAAAGGCTTATTAAAGACCATCATGACAATCTGACAATGACAATGACATCATGACTACATTTGGTGGTGAGGGGGCAGATGAGGTTTTCTGATAAAAAAGGACTGTCCTTTCATGCTGTAATTTAAATTTCAAGTGTGGGTCTCGTCAGTGTACTAGCACCACATGGTGCCACCAACGATCGCGTCTCCAGGTGTGGGAAAACTGTCCTTTCTGCAGAAAGAATGGGAATTAGAGATGGTGGTTGAGGAGATTCCTCATATATAGAGCACGTTTTGTAAGGGTAAATTTAGTTGCAAATTAGAAAAGGATGAAATGGTTGAATTTGATGAAATTGTATCTCATATGGCAGGAATTAAAATAAAACTTAATAAAAATTAAAGAAACTAATACGTAGTACAAAGTATCTAAGATGAAGGTAGAATCAAAAAATGCAATAGATTCTTTTTCATTCAGCAAAGCAATAACCTACAAAGCAAGATCTGAGAGCAAGAAATGTACTTGAACTACTTCTCTTCATTATCAACTGAACAACTATTTAGAAGGAAATATCTTAAAGCATAAACGAAATTAAAGAGTTATGCATAAGGATGAAAGAAATGTAACAAGAGTACAAGACCAACTCCATCTTCCTCTCAAGTTTGTAAGAGGAAGGGTATAATTGTATAAAAGACTAAACTCACTGTGAGATTGCATTGACAGACATTCATTTTTATCACTACCAGATACAGAGTAGTATTTAAAAAATAAAAGTGGAGAAATACCTTCTCATAATATACAAGAAGCCTCTCCTTGACAACAGCTATGGTATCATCAGCTCGAGTGGTTAGCTTTGAAACACATTGTGGAGGGGGGAGTAGTGGGGCCATGCTTATATCGGGGCTCCCATTTTCACCCTTGACATCAATTGAAGCCACATTGAAATTCTTCCCGCACTCACCGCATATCCTCCTCCCAAGACATTTCTCAATCAATACACTTTCTGGAAGCTTGAGATTGACAACCAACTCTATGTCTGTCACATCATTCAATATTTCCTGTTCCATAAACTAAATACTGTTAGAATCTCATATAGGAGAATCCAAAGAGAGAATGATTAGTTAACCATATCTTGGTTTGAACTAGGTAATATACTAGATTCGGTCTTTTAGTGTACTTTGGCCCAAGTGCCTTATGGCCCTTATGGTCCAGTTGAGTAACATGAGGTTCTCAGGCCAATCCTAAATTCTACGGTTCTACCATGCCACAGGTTTAGCAATCCATCCATAAAGACCTGCAATTTCTTTACTCTAATTGTTCGTCTCAAAGTTAATCCCCACATACTCGAGAGTCCGAGACCAACAAAATACAGTTATCCGTCTAGAAGTTTAGCTTCATTAGTTCAGTGACCAGTGATCCTTTAGATGTTGCTGATATATTTCAAGTATCAGTTTCAAAGGGAGAATGGAGTCAAGTTTGCAAGGGAGCAACCAGTTAGATTCAATCTTGGTGTTATTTGGTGCAAGTGCTTTAAAGTGGAGTTGAGTGACATACTGACATTACCCCAATCTTGAATTTTATGAAATAAACACACACATCGTCATCATTAACCACTTAGAAAAAATAAGGTGTGTTTTTAATTTCTAACTAAGATGGTAGATAGTAATTCTATAATTCTATAGTCCATTATCCTCCAAACCAAAAGCACATTAGACAAATTAACACAATCATAATTCTATAGTAACCAACTGATGTTATTGTGCACCATTTAAAATCTCCCACTTCAACAAAGAAAGGTTCACATGGCAATTTAGATTAAAGCATATTGGGCTTCTTATAACTATTCATGTCCATAAGACCATAACATCGAAGAAATATTTGAGTTTTTATACAACACTAGAAATAACCCATGATTGTATGTTTGGTTCACAGAAATTGCTAGCGAAGTGAAGGAAGATGTCAAGCCCAGTTATTTTCTTAAAATGAAAAGAAAAAGAAACATGACTATTTTCACTAGAGTAAAAATCATATATTTAGATTTCTTAGTCTTTTTTTTTTATCGAAGAGGGTTTTATATCATTAAAGTAGCATTCAGCAGGGGTACAGGATAACAAAAGAGCCACAAGTAACCATCCGCACTTGGTCGAGACTCAGAGTTAACCACCTTTATCAAAGCAATATAACTCGCTAGACCTGAATTGGGCAACTTTAAGCCAATGACGATTACCGCAGACTTCTCATCCCCCAAACCTAATGCAAGAGTCTTACAACATAAAATAAAACAACACACAAATGGCTTAACCTGGAAATTAAAATGCAGAAAAAATAGACAATCAAACTTCAAACCGCGTCGATCAACCCTTGGAGGTGGTTCTGGAGAAGGCCGGACTCTTGCGACGATTGTTATTGCATCAAAGCGGTTTACCTCCAACTCGACCGCCCCTTCGTCAGCATCAACAATTGCCAATTTGTCCGTATCTTGCACTACTCGACTCTCCTTATCTGCGTGAAATTGTCCTTCAATCCCCTGTTTACCGACTCCAGTCATCTTCATCTGCATTCAACCTCCTTCGGTTTCCATGCCCAAATCCTTCAAGCTCTCCTCTCCTCTCTTCCACGACCGAAACCAGAAATCAAGAAAAAACAAAACTGATCTTCGATCGAGAGAGATCGAAATCGGAAAAACGACCCTAGCGGCGCAAACCCTAGGGAGATGACCGATTTTTCCTCAAGAGAGGAGACGGCCTTCAGCTTATATGAGGTCTTTATCAATCATTGTTGATAAACACAATAAAAAATAATAAAAGAATAAAATTAATGAACCAAAATATATAGATCTCTTAGTCTTTATATAATAGAAATATAAAAAAAAAATAGTTTGAACAAATATCAAGAACACATTTATTGAGTTTGGGTATATCCTTTATTTTCCCTCAGATTTTCTTTCTTTCACATTTTCCTTTACAGACACCCTTAATGGAGTACTTTTTGGTTTCCCTAATATATTCAGGGTCCACAGAGACCCTTAGTGTGAGTTTGTGACTAGGTTTAAGAATTCACAACTAGTACACAGCATAAAGAGCAAGAATGTTGTTCTTACTATCATGGTGGAACAAAGTCAACAAACAAATCATACAAACTAAAAAAAGGTGAAACATACTTACTGCTTGCCTAACAGTTCGAGGGAATCCATCAAGTATAAATCCTGCTTCACCTCTAGCTTCTCCAGCCTCTAGCCTCTTTGACAGTAAGTTCAGTATTATCTCATCTGAAACCAACTTCCCTTGGTTTACAATCTCTGCAAGCTAGAAAGCATAAAACGACACTCCAGTTGATGATTGAAAGATCAAAGACCAGGAGATGAAAGGAGGACTATGCATTTTGTAGTAAAATGTTTGGCATTTAAGGCTTGTTTGGTTCGTGATTTTGAGGGAGGAGGGGTGACCTTATTTTTTGAAGTGTTTCTAAATTTAGTGATTTAGATGGTCGGCAAAAATGTGAAACTAAAGAGCTACACACGATACATGATCTAGCTAACCAGTAACCATATAACCATTTCTCTAAAGATCTAACAATAGAGATAAATTAGTAATTAAAAAGCAATCTGCCTCTTCCCTTTCCTCTAAAATCCCCTAACCAGACAAACATTTAGTGAATGGTACAGAACTCAATATATAAGCTGGATTTGCATAAAATGTGAGCAAACGGCCATGAAACAATGCATTACACATTGACATGAAACATCAGATTAGCTTTCTTCACATTGACATGTCAAATATTTCCTTTTCCAGAGATTCATAAGTTAATACTTGTATGCATGTGTATGATTCTATATCTATAACCTCCCATAGCATGAAAACATACACTGCTTTTTCATATAACCTCCGTTTTCGAAGGAGAACATATTTCAAAAAATGCATCTTTAAGATGGGATTTATAGAAATTGGCTATTATGATCCTACATATATAACGATATGAACAAAAATAATAGCTCTGAGTATGCGGAATGTCAGCATACCTTCTGAGAGAGAGGCCCTGATGAATTGAGCTCTTCACGGACGAGATCGCCGGTGGCGATGTGCGGAACTCCGAGGAGAGTAGAAAGACGGCTAGCGTAGGTCCCCTTTCCGACGCCGGGGCATCCCAAGAACACCCACTGGATTCCTTTAGCCTTTTGATCTTGAGCGGTCGTGTGGCGGGCATGAAGGTAACTATGCGGTTTCACTGTCTCCGATGCAGCGGCGGCGGAGGTGGTGGAAAAACAGCTTCGTATGAGGGGAAAGGAGGAGGATGGGGATCTGAATAGGCGGTTCATGGAAGCCATTGACGGGACGATTCGGAGCGTGAAGCGGCCGCGGTGGTATTGGGCGGCGCGGGTGAGGAGACAGGCGGAGAAAGCTCCAGTGAAGCAGAGCAATGTGGGGAGGAAAGGAAACGGTGATGTGGGAAGTTGTAGGCTTAACGTTACGCGGGTCACGTGACCCGTACCCGTCCATGTGACTTGATCCGCTCCTTTTCGGGCGCTGATCGTTGAGAAGAATATCTATGTTAGCAAATGACGGGAATGCCCTTGTACTCTCTACGTACTAGGGGTGCAAATGAGCCGAGCCGCTCGTGAGCCGCTCGCGAGCCGCTCGGTCAAAGCTCGAATCGGGATCGGTCAAATTCGAGCTCGAGCCGAGCTCGAGCCGGCTCGTTAAGCAGTCGAGCCCGAGCTCGAGCCTTCTAATTTCAGGCTCGCTGGCTCGCGAGCCGGCTCGCGAGCCTAATTTTATATGTGAATATTTATAATATATATATATATATATATATATATTATAATCATATATAATATATTACTATGCAATATAAATTAATATATAATGTATACTGTTATAATGTACGGAGTAATATATATGATATACTCCCTCCGTCCCCTTTTAAATGTCTCGGAAGAGTATGACACGAGTTTTAAGAAAAGTGGGTTTGTGTGATTGATATTAATTGATAAAGTAAGAATAAAGTAAAAATAATTTTGAACCACACAAACTTTACCAAATAAGGTATGAGACAATTAAATAGGGACATCCCAATATGGTAAAACGGGACATTTAAAAGGGGACGGAGGGAGTATATAATATATGCTGATTAGTAAAATTTTATAATATTTTAAACTTAGGTCGTTACTACTCAATAGAAAAACTTAGAATGGGCCGATGACAGTGAATTTTTACTACGGACTCATTATGGAGCATCATAATGGTTATCGAGCCTCGAGCCGAGCCGAGTCGAACCGAGCCTTCTGCGAGTCGAGTTCGAGCCGCGATTTTGTAGGCTCGTTCGAGCCGAGCCCGAGCTCGAGCCGATGCTATATATTTCGAGCTCGAGCTCGAGCCTGTAGAAAATCGGGCTCGACTCGGCTCGTTTGCACCCCTACTACGTACAGTTAGGTGTTCGGCATATTGGCATCTCATTGGGCATATTCCCCATGTTACGAATTCTTGCGTGGGACTGGGATCGTCAATCCAGCGTGGCCATTATCAGACGAGACCCTATATGCTACACCCGGTTGTATGTACATCCGTGGTCCAATTAACATAAAAGCCCATTAACAGATCTAGCCCATAACACACCTGGCCCCAATTTTTACCGGGTAATATCTATAACCGAAAAACAGAGCCTGCGATTTAAACATATCAAAAAACGGAAAAGTAACTTCTCTCGAACTACCTTCTGAAATTTCTTCGAAAACGACGCAAGCATTCATACACGCCGTATTAAAGCTCGAAAAACGATGACAGCCTCCAGACGTTTGTCAACTTCGTGGAGTTGTTCGTAGAGTTGCAGAGCAACGACAAGTGAAGAACAGAGGAAGAGTTTGAGCAGCAAGTTGTTTCTGTTTGAGCATTGAAGCGAGTGATGGACCTAATATCCGAGTATGAGATGATGAAGAATGCAGATAAGCATGAAACTGCAGAAGGATCAGAGAGGTATGTAATATTATAGTGTTGAAATTTGTATTCAAGTAATGATTCATCAATATACTTGCATGTTTCGAAAATTATAGAAAAAATGAAATGATTTTGACAAATCTGAAGCAGATTATGAATTTGATGCATGATATGTGTTTATTAAGTATATCATTTGAGGTTTTGTTCAAAATACAAAGGTTATTGCTCATTTTACTCTACTTTAGGTCATATGCATTACTAACTAGTTGTTAGAACATGGTGATACTGTAATTAGGTTACTTCTAAGATGATAAAATACTCAATCTGTGGTATACAGTACTCATCTATGAATGGAGTGGTATGTGCTTTAAATTTTCTGTACTTATTGAATAATATCCTTATGATTCATATGTGTTTATGCTAATTAATCATAATGTGACATTAAAATTGAAGTCATACTCATTATTTGAACACTGTATCAAATGAACAAATAGACATTGTTTCATGAACAATGTGTCATGAAGTGCAGTAGATTCGTTTGCATGGACATTGTGTGTGTGCTCATAATGTGAGTGTAAGATGCTCAAATTGTAAAACACTGTGTCACAATTTTATAGTACTGAAAACTGGTGATAATATGTTAGTTATTCATAATGTTAATTTAAAAGTGAACTGATACTCATAAGTTGATCAGTACTTTCAAATAACCATATGGTGTTATGTTTTCTTATAAAGCTATGAAAAATTTGTCTTAGAATATGCTTGTCATAAACTACATTTACATATAAATATAGTTTGTATAGAATATGACTGTGATTGAATAGAGTTACAAAATAATATTTTGTGTGCTCATGATTTGATATATATTACTCATTTTAATTAATAATACAGGATTTTAGATCCACGACCTATAAGTGAGATCCCAGTGCTGCGCTCAAATCCAAAAAAGAGAGTAAAAAAGACTTCCAAGGTTCCACAGAAGCAGAAGAAGATGAAAACAAAAGCAATTCCAAAAAAGGAAAAGGCTAATATGGACTTAATAAAACAAATTGAAGCTGAGATAAAGATGAGTGATGAAGAAACAAGGGTTGCAGAAGTAAGGAAGGATAGCACTAAGAAGACTGAGCATGTTGGAGAACAATCTGAGAAACAAGGGAGGGATACTGAGCACAAGGGAAAGAAACTGAGCACCAAGAGAGGGAAACTGAGGAGCATCAGAATGTTGAAGAAACAAGCAAAGGTGGCAGTAAGATGACTGAGAATGTTGTAGAAGAATCTGAGCACCGAGGGAGTGAAACTGAGCAGCAAGGTATTGAAACTGAGCAACATGATAATGTTGAAGAAACAAGGAATACTAGCAGTAAGACAATTGAGGAGGTTGGAGAAGAATCTGAGCAACAGGGAAGGGAAAATGAGCAACAAGGTAGGGAAATTGAACAAAATCAGATTGTTATAGAAGCACAACAAGGAGCTGCACAGAGAAATAATGAGAAGAAAAGAAAGAGAAATAATGCAGGCTCAATTAAGAAAAGTACAGAACAGGGAAATTCAAGCAAAGAGAAAGAGGGCGAGGAGGTTAGTCCAAAAAGAAGAATTACAAGATCAACAACTTCAGAAGCAACTGAAAAGAAAAATGATGAAGTTCAGAAAAAGAAGAAAGAAGTTCATGCAAAGAAGAAAATAATAAGGGAAGCAGAGTCAATAAAAGAGAAGAAGCAGAAGATAAAGAAGAAGAAAGCAGAAGAAGAGGAAGAATTTGAGGAGGACGAAGAGGAGATAGAGAAGGAAGAGAATGCAAAATACCCAAAGCTGTGGACAAGAATGTCTCCGAGTAGTATAACAGAAATAATGAAAAAGCTAAGTGCAGAACAGAAGAAAGAGGTGGTTGAGATGGGATTTGGCCCCTTACTGAACCTTGAAGTGAAGCAATTGCCAATGCAGTTGGCATATTGGTTGCTGGACAATTTTGACAGCAGAAGTGTGTCTCTTCTTCTGCCAAACAATGAAAGGTTGAGGATTAATGAAGATGGAGTGCACGTGACATTGGGGTTTCCAAAAGGAAAGATTAATGTGAAGAATTTGATTGACACTGAATCTGAGAATACATCACACATGGTGGCTAATTGGAGATCACAATTTCAGACTGAAAATGGAGTTGTGAAGACTGCTCAAGTGAAGAAGGTTATAGAAGAAAACAAAGCAGGCGGAGGATGGTTTAAAAAGAACTTTTTGGTTCTCCTGGTAACGTGTTTGATTGAAGGGAAGCAAAATTGCTTTGCCAATCAAAGCATTCTGAAGGCATTGCAGGATGATTCAAAAATCAAGGATCTGAATTGGTGTGGATACACTTTGGAAACATTAATTGAAGCAAAGGACTATTGGAGCAAAAATAGAGAAAGACAGTTCCCAGGGCCTTTATTATTTCTGATTGTAAGTTTCAAATTCTTAATGTTATTGCTCATTTTTACCACACTATTACTCATATCCTCATATACACTACACAATTCTAAAATCTCATAAAATATGTAGGTGTTCTATGTAGACAACATTGTATTCAAAGGCAGAAAAGTGGACAGAGCATTGCCATCTATTATTGGCTGGACAACACAAAAGCTGAACAAACGACAGAAGGAAGAAATTGAAACTGGAGGTTTTGGATACGGATATATAGATGAACCTAACAAAGGGGAATTGATAGTTCCAAAACTGATCACAAATGAAGAAGAAGCTGAAATCCAGATTGAGGGAAACAGTAATCAGGAGCCAAAGAAGGTAAGGACAGTATTATGTAATTTTAACATAAACAATTGGGTAAATATATAAATGATAAGTATGATATCTAGATATGAGTATTTAGTACAAAGTAATGAGTGCATTTAAGAAGTTAAATAAAAACAAAGATAATAAATGTGTTAAAAATATGGGAAAAATTCTAAAGACTGAATAAATTAAACTAATAAACGTATATGCTTCATTCTATTATTTTAGTATAAACTCAATCATAACATAAAGAATGCTCAATTACTGTTCTAAATTAATCATTAAATAACTGCAGGATATTATGAAGGAGTTTGCTGCAGCAGCGAAGAATTTGGCAGAAAGCATGGCCAATTTTGATGAAAAATTTCAACAGGCTGCAAAGGTGTTACCTGATGATGACACAATGAAGATTTTAATGGGAAAAGTCCATGGGCTTTTCAACACATATTCATCAGAAAAGGAGAAAGAAAAAGAAAATGAAACCGAAGTGTCACTGACTCCAGATGATGGATTCTGGACTGAAGAAGTGCTCAAAGCAGTTGAAGCTATTGAAATGGCTCAGAAGAAAAGAGTTGAGAGGCCAACTTTTACTCAGTATGAAAAGCCAAGCTTCAAGTTGCTTTCACAGGAGTCAAATGATGGGGCGAATACATATGGGGATGATGATGAGCAATCATGACATTATTGAGCAACATGGCAATGAAGTTGAGCATGCAGAGGATGGTCCAAGTGAGCAAATGAATAAGGATAATGACAATGCTGAGGATGTTAATGAGGATGAAGAGGAATCTGAAAAGGAAGAATGTGAAGAAGAAAGAGACATAAGGTTTAGAAAGGGTAAGCAAGTTGAACAATATCACATTGAACCAAAAGAGAACAAAGTGGAAAGAGAAAAAAGAGAAACAGCCCCAGCAGCTGCTGTGAAGTCCCCATTCATGAACAGAAGTATAGATGCAAGGACAACACTTGGCAGTGAGGAAAGACTACTTGCAGGTTTTGTGTTCAATGATCATTGTGACAAGAAGTAAGTCGCTAAGTTTTATTTAATCATTTCGTTTAATATAATGCACATTTAATATTTGAAGGTTACTCATTCTGATATAATAATTCTTTTCAAACAGTGTTGTTGTGTTCAAGCATTACAACTTCACTCTTTCAAAAGCTCAGATGGAAACAATGAAGAGCAACACAAAAGTTGATGCTGGAATTATAGATATATGGGCAATGTTGCTTAATCATAATGAAAAGTTCAAAAGCCCTGAAGCTAAAAGCAGAATGATTTTCTCAACAAGACCATGTGTAAGAAGTTCATATTCATTTACTTAGTATTACTAAAATGAAACTAATATATTATAATATTTAATGACAGCATGTGCTAGATCAAAATCATCTCACCGCTCCACAAACAAGAAACAAAAGGTTTGCGGCAGAAATTGGCAAGGAATTTCCCTGTGCAGATGGAAATAAGTTGAGGTCAACAGACCTATTCATATTCCCAGATGAATACAATGGGTGCTACTATATGATGTGCTTTGACTTGAAGAGCATGAAGTTCTACATCATTGATAGTAGCGACGGAGATATAGCTCCTGCACTCAAGTACTTGTTTCAAATGTCATACCTGGTAAATGTTTTATATGAGTAATGTGCACTTGATAATTGAGCAACTACATAGAAAATATGTTTATGAACATAAGAATATGTATAATTCTGTTTTTGGAATTTTTAACTACAGAGAAGTGGATTTGTGAAATTTCTTCGAAATCAAAAACACCCAAAGGCAGATAAGGTTGTGAAGCTGAAGGAGGAAGTGGTTAAAATGCATTGGAGAAACAAGAAAAACAAAACCAATGAGGGAGTTTATTTGATGAGGCACATGGAGACATTTTATGGTGACACGGCATGGGAGTGTGGATTAGATAAACAAAGTGTAAGTCCAAAATTGTTTAATATAGTTTTCAAACACTGCACAATAATTATGTGAAAACTTGAATATCTAAATTATAATGTTTGTACAGGAAAAACCAATTGAGATGCTGCGGATTAAGTACTTGCATGCAATAGTAACATCCGATAAGAATGAGATCAAGAAGAACATCATGGAACAAGTGAAGAAACACAATGTGTATATCTAGAAGATGTGTAATGCTATTGATGATTGTGGGCGTCGATGAACATATTGTTGTTTTTTAATTCATGCTAAACAATATTAGTATTTGGGACATATGATATTACTATTAAGCTTGGATGACAGTAGTCATGTTAGTATTATTAAATAAGGACATATGCTTATGGGAAGTTCATATTATTGATCATTATTAGTAAGTTCTATGCTCATTTCCTTGCTTACTTATACACATTTTAAGGTATTAATGATAATTACTAGTAAGTACTATTCTCAATTCATTTATTACTTATACAAAATTTTAAGGAGTGAGCTTTTAAATTTAAATTCTTTGAGTGTGAAAGTAAGACAATGTATTAATTCATTAAATAAACAGTGCGGGGGTATTTTTTCCAATTATTCGAAATTTATTTATAATGGTATGAGTCTTCACTACGAACTGAAATAGATAATTTAAAGTTTTTTTGGGAAAAATATGTGTATATTTGTGTTCATTGCGAAATAGTAATTATACACATTCATAATGATTGTAATATTGATTGCTGACATCTGTATTTATGAAGTTTATATTAATACTCATTATTAGTAGCGTAAATGCTCATTTAATGACTTAGTTTACACAATTTGAAGACTAATCAATTGAATTTTAGAACATTAAGTATGAAATTACATTATACAAATTTTCTTATAAAAATTATACGTAGTATTTAATTTGAAATAGATTTAGTGAGTCTTGCATTCAAAATGCATTAACTAAAAAATTATATTTACTTCTATACTCATTTTGTTAACACGTGGTACTCATTATAGCACAAACAATTACTCAAAGAAGATTAGATCATAGGAATGTATGATTACAAAAAAGTAAAAACTACAACAAAAACATAGAGGAACAACATGTAAAGTCTAAAAGTGAAAATAACTGAAACTAAAATGATGATAAAAGATAAAAGATGTTCTTTTTTGAATAATATAATAAGTATGTAAATAAAAAACAAAGCTTTTAAGAATGTTTACACATTTCAAGGTTCAATATTCGAAGTACTAGCTGCAGTTGACTTGTTCCTTCCTTGGACTTTAAGGTTCATATTTCAGAGAACATTTATAATATTCCAAAGCATAATTTTAAATGATTAACATACAGCTACTGTCTGAGCATCAACACAAAAATGTTGAGTAATAAAAAATCCTGACACCAGTCATTAGTAAACTAGTGAATATAACAGAATTACTACATAGCTATTGGAAAATCAAACTACAAATTTGCTTGATCAGTTTCAGATGTACTAGCTTGACGTGACTTCTTCTTTGCTCTAGCTTGATTTGTTTTGATTTCAATAAGACTCTTGCGACGGACATTTCTTTCACCCTTCTTCCTTGAAGACTTTGGGTTAGATATTGCTGAACCCAAACCAACTGTAGAAGATTCACTATCTGAAAAGTAAATACTTCCAACTTGCTCTTCAACATCCCCTTTCAACTTTGTAAAAGATTCTTCACAAAAATGCCTTGCTGCAAAATTAGAATCACTAGAGCACAAAAGCTTGTGAAATTTCTTTTGCATTTGCATTCTCCAAACAGAAGGTAAAACATTAGAAGTCCCAGATGAGGCATATATTTGTTCAGTTGGAACACACTTTGCACTACGCGTCCAACGTTTCAGAACATAACAATCCGGTATAACTTCTACACAGTGAATATGATATATACGAAGAATATGACAACACAAAATACCAACTTCTGAAAATTTCTCACACGAACATTTAACAAAATGTGTTGTCATATCAAAAGAAACCCAATGTGAAAATATATCTATTTGAGGCATCCATACCAAATATGACATCAAAGAACCTTGTTGATGTCTAAGTTCATATTTCAGGGACATACCTCGTAGAAATTCTTTCTCAAACAGTTTATACGCATCAATCGTGTAGACCTTGGAGGCTTTATGTAACAAACCAACAAAAGGAATGACAATTTCCGGAAAACCATCCCAACAACGTTGCTGATCTTTACCCTCATTACTTCTCCATTGACTCACACTTTCACTGAAAAAATGGTAGAAGTCACAAAGACACGAGTTTGCATTCAGTTTTCTAGATATTGAGTTATTTGTGGACTCGCTTCGTTGTGAAGACAAAATTCCAGAAGAAAAGAACTGCTTTGAAAAAGCTGGACACCATTTCTCTCTCATCTCGTACAGTTTGGTCAACCAAGGATTATCAGAACATTTGTATTCACAAACCATCCTGCAAAATATGAAGCAAAATACTCATTTAAAAAACACTATTACTCATTACAGATAAGCAGTTTGCTCAACAAGAAGGTATACTGTAAATGCAGAAAACATAAAAGGAAGTATACGAACAATGAAAAATACCTATTCCAATAATGATCAAACTCTGCAACAGTCTGACAGAGTTTCAAAACATGATCAAATAAAGCCAAAAAGCCTTCGTCATTCCTCAAATCTCGTATATGTTTTTTAGAATTTTCAATTATGTGCCATATACAAAGACGATGCCTTGAAGAAGGAAAGACTTTAACTATTGCAGCAGACATGGCGGATGACTGATCTGTCATAATAGTTTTCGGATGCACAAAATCCATTGAATTCAGAAAAGTAGTGAAAAGCCATTCAAAAGATTCAATTCTTTCATTGAGAAGAAATCCACAACCAAACATGCATGTATGGGTATGATGGTTAATTCCTACAAACGGTCCACATATCATATCGTATTTATTAGTACGATAGGTCGTATCATGAATAACTAGCTCACCAAAAGACAGATAATCTTCCTTCATTTTTTTATCTCTCCAAAAGAAACTGACTAAAGAACCATCCACATCTATCTCAAAAGAGAAGAAGAAATCTTCTTCATTTGACTGCCTATTCTTAAAGATGTTAATCAGGGTATTGGCATCAGAACCATCAAAAGATTTCTTGACCTGTTTTGTCAATTCGTTATCACGCAAGAGAAAACCAACCGAAGGAGATCCACCTGCTTCCGCTTGCAAACATCGAAATCCATCAGCTATCTTGACTCCTTGTTTTTTCAAATGATGCAAGTAATCTAACTCATTAGAAGAAATAGAACGATGAGATCTAACGTGATGAACTAATGAGTTTGGACAAAACTGATGATTATGGTCCATAAGGTGTCTGACAACGACCCACTCACCGCTAGATTTTATCTCAAAATAAATTCGTGCCTTACAATTAGTACGAATGTCAACTTTTGTGAATTGCTTCCCAACAACGCCTTTATTTTTTTTTAAGCTTTGTTTAGTGCAGCAGAACTCCCTTCCCCTAAAGCCAGAACCACCATCCCTCTTTCTCAAAGTAGAGTACCTAACTCCAAAACCAATCCGAAAAGCATAATCATTATACAATTGAAATGCTTCTTCCTCTGAAAATACAGTTGTACCAAGCAACTCATAAAATTCAGCTTCCTTCACTGATATGGTTTCAACAGAAATAGGATCATGACAAACTTGTACAGTCTCAAAACTAGATGAACGTTCAGCTGCAAGAAATAAATAAAGGTAAAATAAACTAAAGATATAAAATTCTAGTAAAAGAAAGGGAAACAATGTACGTAAGAAATGAGCAATACTTGGTCCGAAAGAAAGATATTCTGTTGCACAAACAAGATTTTGGTCTTCACTGAAATTAACAGCAGAATCCAAGAAATCTAGATGAATGGAAAAACATTACAAGAACATCACAAAACAAAATTCAAAATATAAACAGATTGATTAAAGAAGAACAAAATGTATGAGTTGCAATTAGAAAGTATATTACTGGATTGAATGCCAACAATTCCGCCTCCAGAATCTATATCCTCAATTAATCTTCCACGGGGAGAAATACAATCTGCACAGAGTAAAAACAAAACAAACAAAACAAATGTAAACTCAAAACTGATCAACTAAATACTCAAAACATATCAACTAATGCAATGAATTAGTTCATAGAATAAGTACCTCCAAAATCAGCCATATGGTCGATGAGAATCTAAAACAGAAAAAAATTGAACTGAAACAACTTATAATAGTTATAACAGTAGCAACAACGTATAACAATACAACCAAAAAATAAGTTGAGTAAAAATAAAGATGATTACAGGAAAAGATAACTTCGATGAAACAAAAAAGAATTTGAAACGGAAGAAGGAAAAAACATATAAATGTAAAACGGCAAAGAAAACTACTTACCTAAATCAATCAGTGAAGTAAAATCGAAACTACGAATGGAGAAAGCTGCAGAAAAAAACCGGGAAGATCGATAACAAATAAACAGAAGAAGGACCGGAAGAACCGATTGAAGAACAAAATCTATGGCATTGCTACTAAGAAGCAATCCGCGGAAGAAGATGAAAGCTGCGAGACGACGACCAAAGGGAAAAAGCGAACAAAGGGAAAAAGAAGAAATAAAGAGGATAGAAGTTTCAGTTTATTACAAAATTACTTGGTTGTACCAAGAGGAAGGTACAGCCGGGTGTACCATATAAATTGCCTTATCAGACAACTCCAGTGAAATTTAATCATGCCCACTTATTAAAATGGTCATATCCAGTATTATACTCACTTTTATACAAACTCATGTTTGTAAATGTTTTTTTCATCTTTGACTCTCATTCACGGACAATATTTTGTTTGTCCAAAATTTGCATAAAAAAAATAACACATACTAATATTTTGTTTGTGAACCGATTTCATAGACAAAAAATCACAAACATAATGGATATAAGAGTGAGTACATCCAAGTATGATATACTCCTTCCACAAATGGGTTATGGTGGTGTGTGGTTCACACTTGAGAGCCTAATAGCCTATCGATCGTTTTAAATTGATTTGACCACTTTATAGCTACTTGATTACATGAATTAGGTATTGATGTGTTTGGTAAAATTGCTTTTCCATTTAGCCTTTTGGATAAAAAATCAAAATTCAAAACGCTACAAATTTTAGGGTCTGTTTACTTATATAGACATTTTTCAATTTTTCTTTTCTATTTTTTGTTATCAAATTTTCTTGTTTAATTGTTCAATTTTTCTATCTTCAATGTTTTGTTCTCAATTTCCAGTTTTCCAATTTCAAATTTGTAAACATTTGGCCGATCGAAAGACATAAATTATAGGGTATCTGATCCCGGTTATAGGAAAGTTCGGACTGAAGCCGGCCAGTCTTGATCGGTCCCAAAGGCTAGTTTGACTAATTGTTTACCTTTTTCCCTTGAAATTAGTGGAGGATCGGGCCCGGTCCGGTTCCGGTTCGGGCTTAGGCCCGGTCCGATTCTGGTTCGGGCCTAGGCCCAGTCTGGGACCGGCCCGGGAGTCTACCGGTTCTGGGCCGGGCTGGTTCCGGTTCATTTTTTTGTGTTTTCTTTTTTATTTCAACCCCTATAGGCTATAGCTACCCCCCACCAATCCCCCCTCACCCCCAAACCCCTCCGAAACACCCAGCCTAGCCTATCTAACACTACAAGAAAACATGGCAATGGCGACGGAATTTTCTGTAGCAATACATCGAAATTCCGTAGCAAAACTTAACTCACGACGGATTTGCGACAGAATTGTATCCGAAGCCCTCAGCTTTGTAGCGATTTGAGTCCCGACATAATTATTCAGTCGCAAATACACGCGACAGAATTAGCTACAGAAATAAGGGGTGTAGCCTCTTTGCAATGATAACATTCTGTTGCTATCCCGTCGCACATGTCCTGTCAACCATGGTTAAAACAAGAAGTAATTACATAAATATGATCAAAATAAAGATGATTTACAAAAATATGATTAGTGACTAGAGTAGTAATGAAATCATAGTAATTCATGTTCAAGTTTTGAGCTTAAGTTACCACAACACCACATTGTAGTAATGAATAGTCATATTTATGTAAATAACTTTTATTTTAGTAATATTATTGTAAAAAACCCTTAAAACAAAGACGACGAATTACTTTTTCGTAGCTAAATCTGTCGTTATTATGCAGTTTTTACCCTGGTTAGATGCTACAACCGAATTAATTTCTATCGCCATATCCATCGCAAATTTACTAGGAATTTCAATCATATTTTTGACAGTAAAAGAAATGTTTATTATCATCGCAAATTATATTCATATACAAATAGAAATCTCTAATTAAAATTCTAATATATTTACACTGAAACAAATAATGAAATACTCATATTCATCGCAAAAAAGGTTGTCATTTAAATACAATAAAGTTTACTAAAATGTATCAACAAATCAATGCAACAAGTTCTACTTTACTAAACGTCATGCAAATATATAAAAACTAAACTATTTGTAGATGAATGAATATTATATTGGTTTTCATGAAATCCATGCACTCCTCCCATTATCCATATCATTGATTCGCTTCTCCAAAACACGAATATAAGCCACAGCATCCTTCACATCATTCTTCAACTCATGGATCTCATTCTTCATATCCTCATTTCTCAACATCAGCATTTTGTGACTGCTCACTAGTTGTATGTGCCTCCGAAGAATTGCCTGGAATAGGGACTGAACTGCCATACGAACCCAATCCATAAATGTTTCCTTGCTTGTCATGTCCTCCAACAGATTCATAGTATATTTCATTATCATTCACATTCTCTCCGGCTTGAGACAAAAACTCTCGCTGTAACTCAACTTCATCCTGCATAGTATATAAGTATGTATATAGTTCATAATTGCTATCATCAGTATATAACACAACATAGACGCACATGTAAAACATGGTATTGCTAATTGAATTCATTCAACCAAACTCATTCAAATAAAAAACTTACATGAACTTTTTGGGCTTTTTCACCAATAAACGTTTCCTCATCGTGATTAGTCGTATGTGTATAGGTGAATAATTCATAAAACGTCACCGTGCGTGCTCTTTTCCGCTTCTGCATATACAGTATCCATTTAATATAGTGTATATTACATTAAAAATATAACAATTAAAAATGACAGAGTTTCCCTACATATGCCATATTTTCCTTGTTAAAATGCAGCAATAAACGACTCCAAATCATGTATCTTATACATACTTACTGCTACAAACCAGTTTAAGAAAGTCATCACCAATATGTTTATACTTTCTAACGACTTAAAAGTTAAAGCAAAGAACTATGGACAATGAAATATATATATATATATATATATATATATATATATATATATATATCAACATGCAACAATAAAGGCCCTCAAATCAAATATCTTTTACATGCTTACTGCTGAAAACCGATCTAAGTCATCATCGATATATTATACGGAGTACTTTTTTTACTAGCACTTTAAACAAGAAATATGAATAACCATATATATATATATATATATATATATATATATATATATATATCAACACTCAACAATTAAATACATCCTTATAATTACATTCATGATCAGCTCTTAATACACAACTAAACAGGAGAAAAGACTCTACACTCAAGAACAATTCTTAGTACACAAGTAACAAACTGCATAAGTCATAAGATCAGAGCTGCTTTTGTGAAGTAAAATAACTATTAATAAATGTTATATGCTACTTCGTAACTACTCTACATCTTTTCTTTCATTTATATACCACTATATGGAGTGATTTTTTTCTTTAGGTTACTATCAACAACAAATGTTCCTACTTACGTATAGCAACACAAATAAAACATCAACAATGATCTGCACCGGCCACAAGGAACTTACAAGTAGTTCATCAACTTTTTTATGAGACATGGAACCAGTGGTATGTGTGGATGGAGCAGGTCTCTCTAGATCACCTCCACGCCTATTTTTCTTAGCCTGCAGTGACTTTTCCTGACTTTCTTCAGAATTCCAGAACTCATTCCACTTCTTCCATGTATCCAATGGAATATAGTTAGGCTTCTCTTTGTTTTTCATCCTGGATAAGTAGTCCCCATACCTTCCTTTGGCTTTTACTTCCCATGCAATGTATACTAAAGAAGTGGTTCTTGGGTCCCACTCAAAATGTTTCTATATTTTAAGTATATATATTAAAGCAATAAAATCAAGTTAAATGTGAGAAAATAGAGTTCGAAATAAAACAATTGAATTTAAAAGATTTCCTTACTCAATCTATAAATAACAATAACAGTAATAAGTCACTAAACTCCTCCGATGAGCTTGAAATGAAATAACATTAATTTAAAAACTTACTTTGAACTCCTCCCAATAAAACATAACAGTTTCATCTAATTGCGGTCAGAAACATGTATGGTTCTTTTAAGCACATAGAAGGTGGCAAATTATATGGCGTAATGATGATAGGCCAACAAGAATATTGTTGCCCAGATTGCCCAAACGGCTAAAACCCATCTGTACATAAACCTAATCGAACATTACGACTTTCAGCCGCAAATGATGGGTGGCAGGAATTAAAATGCTTCCAGGCTTCCGAATCAGAAGGGTGACACATAACTCCATCATTATGACCATGATCATCATCATGCCATCTCATAGCCGCAGCAGTTGTTTGTGAGGTGTTTGTGAGGCATAAAGCCTCTTTAACCTTGGAGTTAGTGGCAAGTAGTGCATTTTTTTGTAAGGCACGAGGGTTTTCTTAGATGAAGAACTATTTGATGGTTTATATCTCGGAGAAGTACAAAATTTGCATTGGAGCAACTCCTTATCATCACCCCAATATAGCATACAACCTTGCATACAGCAATCAATTTTCTCCACAGGTAACCCAAGTGTGCGCATTAGTTTCTTTGTATTGTAAAAGCTATCGACCATATTATTATCTCTAGGTAATCTTTTTTTAAACAATTGGCATATAGAGTCAAAACACTGCTCAGGTAAGCGATACTCTGCCTTGATATTTAACAGTTGAGCTAACGCAGAAAGTTGTGTCAAATCTTCACAACCGGGCCACAATTGCGTGTCAGCTGCCTTTAACAAATCAAAGAATTTTTTATCCTCTTGATTTGGCTCTTCATCCATACATCTATCTCTAAAATCTGGCCCTGCGGCATCAAATATCATTTCTCTGTATGTATTTGAGCACTCATGATCTTCGTTGAAACTAACATTGGTATTGCCCCCCATGGAAGTGGTGCCACTTGATTTTTCTCCTTGTCTATTCCATACATAATAGTCTGGGACAAAACCATATTTACACAAGTGATACTTTGTTGATTCAACATCTTGAAAATTAGTATTGTGGCACTTGGTACAGGGGCACCTGATTTTATTTCCAGACATGAAATCTGGCTTACTGGTTGCAAAGTCAATGAAAGTCTTCAATCCATTCACAAATATGGGGTTAATATGGCCACGCTCTGTTCTTCTTTCATACATCCAAGTCCGGTCTGTAGTGCTCATTATGAAATAACTATTTTACCTATATTTTACCAAATAAATAGAGCTTTCAAGATTCAATGCATTCTTATTAATATCCTAACAAGGAAATCAATTAATCATGACAAGCTAAGCACAATCATGTCTCTCCACTAAAACCTTAAAACATACTTCGTATATAGTTGATATATTCAAATACTTCGTATGAAGCAACTGTAATGTATGCTTAAATATACTATGCTCTAGGCAAGATACTTCAAATACTTCTGTATACTAGGCAAGTACAGAATATACATTAATTTAAATGTTATAAAATTGAGGGTACAATATTTCATATTACTGTACCGTTGCAAGATGCAAAATACAATTTAGGCTGTATACTAATATCCCGAATAAGATTTGTGTTGCAATTTTTGTATGAAGAGATACACTTCAAAAGAAATTGCGATGGGATGTATATATCACAATTTCTAAAGCAATAATAAAGTAAAGTTATCTCACCACGGTTAAACAATCGACTCAAGTTAATTCTGACGACGACGTAAATTAATTATGTAGCGAATTTGGTCACAAACTGTTACTACGGAATTAGTTTCAACGCTAAAACAGTTGTTAAATTATCCCCCCAAAACTTGGCGCCAACTTTTTTCTCAATTTGGTGAGTTTTGCAACCCAAATGTATTCGGTCGTCAATTACGTAGTCAAATTGCTATGGAATATGTGTCGTAGCAAATTCCATCACAAAATAGCTACGGATTTTGTTTTGTCGTTACATTCAGTCGCAAATTTGGAATTTTCTTGTAGTGTAAATCAAGCCCAAACCCAAAAAACCCCAAAAAAGAGGGCCGAACCGGGCCCGACCGGGCTGGTTCGCTTTTTTCATGCCTCGGAACCGCCCCCGGTTACCCCCTCGGGCCGGGCCTAGGCCTGGAACCGAAAACCGGTTTCCTAGGCCGGACCCGCACAGTACCGGACCGGTTCTCGAGCCGGTCGGCTTGAACCGGGTCCATGACTACTTGAAATCTTCACTTTGAAAAAATGATTTAAAAAACGAAGACCAAACTCCCGATCCGTCAATCAGACCGGACAGGGACCATTGATGGTTGACCAAACCGGACCTGGATCGCCCAATCCTCGAATGGAGCTTACATGGGTCGCCGGGTCTCGACCAGATCAAACAAAGACCGTTGGGTCATTGATCGAACCAGAAAAGGATCGTCGAGTCATTGACTACACCGGGATTGCCTGACTGTTCACCGGGCCGACAAATATCGTTGGATTGTTGACTAGATCAGACAGGTATTGTTGGGTCGTTGTCCAGACAAAACCGTTGAATCGTTGATCAGACTCGGTAGGGATCGTCGAGCATTGACTATAGCTCGTTGCGTCACACTACAACATTCTCATAGTAAGCTCATTTATCTAATTCATTAAAGAAAACGGATATCTCGTTTATTGTTTTGGAAAGTTGTTGGGTAAACTCATTTTCCCCTTTCTCCAGTTTTCATTAAAAATTTGTGTTCTCCACTATGTTGCACGGAAACGTGAAAATAATGAGGAAACGGGAAACGGGAAACGTCAACTCTTGCTCAAAAAAGGGTTATTTGGAGAGTTTCCAAAGAGTTTTTGAGAGTTTCCGAAAAGGAAAACGTACTCTTTCTCGATAGTTTCCGTGCTACATAGCTTCTCCATTTGTCTAGTTTTTGAATTTTCTAGAAAATTGTATTAATAAATTGAATTTTGTTTCTCTAACGCGTCACGATGATTTTCACAAAACTAATGCCAACAACTTCAAAGCTCCCCTCGGTTCAACTGAAAACGTAAAAGCTGGAGTGCCGTCTCGTTCTACACCACAGCCATGGCGGTGTCTGTCTCTGCGACAACACGAAACTGTGGCAGCACCGGCATTTCCTCCTGCGCCATCTCCCTAACCCCATTTTTTCAAAATCTCAGCTTTCCCTTAAATTTCAGGCCCATACCAATCAATTCATTCCACCTTCCAAGACTCAATAGAATACTTGCCATTTCCAACTCCAGAGGTAATGCTTCTAAAATGATTTTATGTATACATAATGTCTTCGAACTAAGTTTCCTGTTCAATGAAACATTTTGTGATCCACGAAATGGGTGTTGAAAAGAAACAACCGTAAATAAGAGTAAAACACGGCATTGTTGATGTGCACAAATACGAGTATGGTTGTTTTGAACTAAAATCAGGGCTATTCAGCTTTCAGAAAAGAAAATGGGTAGTTAGTAACTCTTCTCTTAGAGGTGAATGAATCACATTTTCAGTGGAAAACAACTTCGGTCAGGTTTAAAGATATGCGTTACTCCGTATAACTCAGTTCTAGGGACCTTTCCCTAATCCCTATTGTTCATTACTGATAGTTGATGATGGCCTAATTATTACTTATCCTCACTCTCTCCCCAATAAAGAGTCATATTTGGTTTGTCAAAGTACAAATTTATAATTCTGGCAAGGTGTACACTCTTTGTCTTGGTATCCTGTTCTTACTCTTAAAGATTATTATTTGTTTTTTTACTAATTTTAGATGATTAAATGAAAACTTGCTCAGTTTAATGAAAGTTTTACAAAATAGAATTTTTTTCAAGGTACAAATTTATATTTGGTTTGTCAAAGTACAAATTTATAATTCTGGCAAGGTGTACACTCTTTGTCTTGGTATCCTGTTCTTACTCTTAAAGATTATTATTTGTTTTTTTTACTAATTTTAGATTATTAAATGAAAACTTGCTCAGTTTAATGAAAGTTTTACAAAATAGAATTTTTTTTCAAAATAAAAAACTATTTAAATACGGTTATTTTTTTACATAGAGTTTCGTTATATTATTTAAATTGAGTTCAAACTTCACTATGTGATTAACTGTTACTCTGGCCTTTTTTGGTGGGCGAGGTAGGAACTGAGTTAAATGTTTTGAATGAGAAGAATGTGAATGTGTTGGACAATGTGGAAGTGTATGATTTGAGTGGAAAAGGAGTTCCTATTTCTGATTTGTGGAAAGATAGAAGAGCGGTTGTTGCATTTGCCCGCCATTTTGGGTAAAACATCTTCATTTACAGTTCAATAATCAAGAATTCAGAGAATAGTAGAAAAGATATATCGAACTTTCCCCCTCTTTTTTTCTAAAACAGTTGTGTGCTTTGCCGCAAAAGGGCAGATGATCTTGCTGCAGTTAAGGTAATAGTGGGTTGTATGTCTACACAGAAACCTGAAATATCCTTAATTTTATGTTTTTCTAAGTTGAAGTTGATCAAATCATTCAATTCTTTTTTCTTCTTGGAAGGATAAAATGGATGCTGCGGGTGTGGCACTTGTCTTAATTGGGCCGGGTAATGTTGATCAGGTGCTTATTACTGTAACTAGTCTGTCTTTCCATGTACCCTCAATCCCTCATTATTGATTTTCTTTTATCTGAACAGTATGGGTTGGTGTTTTGGATCTCTTGATACTTCCTTACTAACTCTATCAAGCTCTTTGATTTCTATATGTTTCAGTTTCTTATCCTCAAACCTGCCCTACGGGTATGTTTAGATCAGGGTTAGTTTAGAGCGAGAAAAAAATAATTTTTATAATTTTTTATATAATAATTTTCCATCATTTGCAATGGAGCCAAAAATTCATTATTTTTTAGCTTGAGAATATGATGCAATAAAGCAAAATGGCTCACTAAACTGTCTGCGCTTCTTTGTTATGAAGCAACAGTCAGTCTATGCATTTTTGGACGCGATTTTCACTATGGGTCATCCGGAAACAGTCTCTCTGTGCTTTAGTACAGGGGTAAGACTGCGTACATCCGACTCCCCCTTACCCCACCGTAGGTGGGAGCCTTTGCGGCACTGGGGTAAATGAAAATGAAATGAAATTAGAATTCAGTCTTTATATAATAGAATGAATTTATAAAATGAGTTTGAACAGTTATCTAAAAATAACATTAGGGGGGAATGGATTTTGCAAACCACTTTTCATTCAAAGCTGAATTGTTTTCACCCGCAATTTTGAAATCATTATTATTTAAACCCCACAGTTACAAAAATATGTTGATAATGGGTGCAAATCCTATTTGATAGGAAAACATTGTGCAAATTCTCATCTTTTGGGTGCAACTACCAATGATTCCAAATATACAACTCAAACTCAAATTTGGATGAAATAGTGGGGTGCAAACTCCAATTCTTCCATTAATTTATTTAGTTTAAGGGAATCTTTTTACTTTCCTTCAAATTACATTTCCCTCCAACTATCCTTTATGTTTCCGGTTTCCTTCCTATTCTCCTATCCTTAGTGTTTATCGAGTTCCAATCAGACCCTAAAGAAATGTTAGAAACCAAAGAGAAGAAAATGGAATCTGTATCTAGAGGAATGTTCTTGCACCATGATAATGAAAAATTAGATTCTTTTTCATGTATTTAACTGGTTATCTGGCCCGTTGATCTGAGTGTTGTCCTTTTTCTAAGTTCCATTCTCCATCATTTACGAAAGGTGTTTCTCTTTTCAGGCAAAGACATTCCGTGCACAAACTGATTTCAGAGGAGGTAAGATCATTAAGGATTTCAATGGGTTCTTCTTTCTACGTTTTTGTTATTTTAGTGTTTTCACATAATTTTTTATGTATCCTAGAAATTTATGCGGACCCCAGCCATGCATCGTACACAGCATTAAGATTTGTGTCCGGCGTGTCAACCACATTCACTCCTGGGGTATGTTATCATTTAAAGTTATATGGAGTATAAAGTTTTAAAATTTCCTTGCTGAAACAGATTTTTAAACTTTTAAGGTATCATATACGGAGTATATATTAATTCTAACCTTTCTAGGCTGGTTTGAAAATTATCCAAGCTTACATGGAAGGTTACAGACAGGATTGGGAACTTTCTTCTGAGAAAGATACAAGAGAAAGAGGCGGTTGGTATGTAATTATAGACCGTATGGTTGAAGTTTATTCTCCACTTAATTCTAAGTATGTATATAATTTGTTAGGGTACCATAAAACTCTCAAATCTACATAAGAAAGCATTTTTTCCTGATAATTTTTTTTTTCTTGTGTTGCTTTTTAAACTATGGATACAATGAATCCAAGCCTCTTGTGCTGACTAAATTTACAGGCAACAAGGTGGAATTATTGTTGCAGGTCCGGGTAAAACTAACTTATTGTACATCCACAAGGTTAGGTCTTATTCCCCTACTCTTTTTCCCTCATACCTCATATTTTCCCGTGTTTGTAACTTTGTATGTCCATTAACATATTACATATGGGCGGGAGATCAATAGCATTGATAATAGATGAATATTGATGATGATTCTTGCAATGTGCGACTAGTCGACTAATTTTTGCAAGATCAGCCTTCACCAACACAGCACCACCACTACCTGTTATCATTGCCATCAACATCAAGTCATCAACATACACTTCCATTAACCGTCAAAAGAAACTAAAGCAGGAAAAACAAGTTATAGAAGAGAAGATATCATCACCATGTTGATGTGTGTATCACAATATCATCAAATAACATATACCCCTAACGGGGGAAAATAAATAAAAGAGAACTTTGCTGATGATATCTAGAGATGAGTTGTAGAGGCATCACAAAAGGAAAGTGATTGTGGAAGAAATGAAGTGAGGAATCAAAACTTAAAAGGAGCATGTGATGTTTTTTGAATTGGCACAGCTCATTGACATTGTGTAAAATGTCACATTGACTTGACCCCAAAAATACGGTTGTGTATGTCTCAATCCAAAAGGCCAATGCCTTGACATTGGGTAATATATGGGTGTTACTTTAATGCGTTATATAATTTGCCTTAGGATGTTTTCCTTTGGACTGTTTTCAGTCTCAAATCAGATCAAATCAGACCAGACTAGACTTCCATAGTTATAAAATACACAGAGACCAGACATTTACCAGATCAGACTAGACCAGACCAACAAAATTCAGCCCAAAAGAAAACATCCTTAAATCACTAAGGCGTGCCTCAAAGCACAAAAACCTTGTGCAATTACAAACACTACCAAGGAGATAATGATAAACAACATTCAACTGACATATTTTTTTCTTGAAAGTCAATTTCCTACTTATGATGGAATAAAGCAAGATGGCTCACTAAACTGTCTGGCTTGTCTGCGCTTCTTTGTTATGAAGCAGCGGTCAGTCTATGCAATTTTGGACGCGGTTTTCACTATGGGTCATCCGGAAACAGTCTCTCTGTGCTTTAGTACAGGGGTAAGACTGCGTACATCCGACCCCCCCTTACCCCACCGTAGGTGGGAGCCTTTGCGGCACTGGGGTAAATGAAAATGAAATGAAATGATGAATGCAATTTCCTACTTACAAGGATTCCTTGTGAAAGTAGTAAGTCTGGTTATTATTTTTCCTTACCTGATGTGACCTTGTCAGCATTGCATTTTAAAGATTTGAATAGGGTTTTAGTTATTTTTGTACTCCCTGTCCCAAAGTAATAGTCATGTATATCCTCTTTGGGCTGTCCCAAAACAAGGGTCAAGTTTTCTTTTTGGGCAAATGATTTTACATGTCATTCATGTTTTACTCTTCCTTTTACCTAAAAAATCTACCTCTTGTCATTTCAACTTTACTTAATTTTTCACTGCTGCCATAAAAGCGAAGGATGATTTAGGTATTTTATACAGAGTACCATTTATTAATCTAAAACTTTGTCATTCCCACTTCATTTTATTTTTCCTAATCTACAAGTCCAAAGTCCAAACTCACTGTGTGACCATAGGAGTCTGGACGTAGTATATCATACCATGCTCCATTCTAATATGCAACCAAGTATTTAATTGAACACTTTGTGTGCAGGATAAAGAAGCAGGAGATGATCCACCAATAACTGATATCTTGAGGGCTTGTTGCATGCAAGGATGAATACTAATACCAAATGATTGCACATAAGATTTGTAATTACTTTATTACACATATATCTACATACAAGCATTGGAACCATAATTCCAAGTAATAATGTGGAATTACAGAATACATGTCTACTAATAATCTAATACCAAATGATTGCCTATGTAATTCAAGATTGTCATCTTTGCCCACAAATGATATCAGTCTGTTTTCCTACTCATTTAGTCGATCATGCAATGAATGGGATAAAGGATGGATGCATTCACTCCCTACTATCATAAGATCCAATCGAAACTAACCCATATATGGAATTCATTCATAAAATATTTCCCCCACATAAATTAACATGTTTAAATAGAACTTGGGGTGGGCATGGGCCCGGCCTAGCATGCCCCTCCCAAGTATACTGAGAGAGTCCAATAGGAAAATATATCTTCATCATCTTCACTTGCCTAACACTGTCAGATATTTTTACTTGGATTAAATTTGCTAGTCTACACACTGGTATGGTCTGAACTTGTCTGATCTCGTAAATGTTTGTCTATGTGTATTTACAACTACGGAAGTCTGCTTTGTTTAAGTCCAGTCTGGTATGATTTAGGTCCGAGTAAAAACATGCTACATCCGTTACATCTAAAACTTTATGTTATTATAGCATACTCCGTATAAGACAAGCTTCTAATGTCTGGGATAAATAAATTGAATTGCATGCTAAGTTTGTATGGATGCAAAATTGCTCTAATTTCTTTAATATCCAGAAGATGAAGATGCTTGTAGCAAAATTCATATGGCCATGTTTCTTAAGTGTAGCGTTGAACTCCCGTACACGGCCCACCATTGACTACAAATATTAAGAAACATTTATAGTCACATTTAGAAGATATTCCATTTTTGGTCCTCCGAGTTTTGCACCAATTCCACATTTAGTCCTCATCTTTCACTTTATCCATTTTTGGTACCTAACTATTGTTTTTCTGACCATTTTCGGTCCATCTCTGGACATTTTTACTACCGGAAAAGGACTATAAATGGTCAAGAAAACAATAGTCAGGTACCAAAAATGAATAAAGTGAAAGATGAGGACTAAATGTGGAATTGGTGCATAACTCGGAGGACCAAAAGTGGAATTTTTTTCTTAAGAAATATGACTCTTGAGGACCATAACAAAGGTTTAAGAGACTCACTGTGGAACAAGGTTTTTGTTAGTCTCACGCCAGAAATGTTTGAATCAACAGAGTGCTATATTAAGACATGGGTTACTCCTCTTATCAGATTAACCTTTTAGGATGGAACCCCAAATTTTAACATATTATAGTGTTATATTAAGACATGTGTTACTCCTCCTATCAGGTTGACTTTTTCTAGAATGGAACCCCGGATCTTAACAATTTTTGTGTAGCTTATCGTGAACATAATCATCTCAATATAGTGAAAACCAGACATGGAGATTCTTTAGTTTGGGGAAGACTAAAATATGAACAGGGTTTTACGTATTTTGGTCATCTAAAGAAAATGTCCAGCTTGCTAGAAAAATATGACCATGTTCAATTAATTCCAGATCTTCCACTCTTGGTCTATTTATGAATTTTGAATTCATATACGGAGTAGTAAGCTACCGAATTACCGATATTAGGAATAACATAGTACCAGCTAGGGTGATATAACATGTCCACTTTTTAAAAATTGATATACACGTCAAATAGCCCTAATCTGCAGAATGAGTTTGATGTGTCAACTGTTTGTGATATACTTTACTAAGTATATATTTTGCAGATTAGCACCTTCTGATTTGAAATTGCATCAAACTCATTTTATGTTATACTTCTTCCGTCTAACAAAATTTTGTCGAAATCCTTATTTAGTCGTCCCAAAAAAATTTGTCAATTCCGTTTTAAGTAAGAAATATGAGGTTAAAATTCTTTCGCTTCACTGCACAAATCTCAACCACACAATTTTTACTTTATTATTCTAAGGGAGACGAAGTGAGTAATTAGTAATGCGCTTAACTCTCCGGAAGAACAAATTTAACTGTCAAATGAAAGACATTTGGTTAGTGTTTTTGTATAACTAACTAATTTATTTGAAAATTTGGGTAGGATAACAATATAAACTTGAAATGAAATGAATGAATGTTTAGCCAATTGAGTGAACATTTATTTGATACAATATAGACTTTCATGAGATTATCAAATCTACCATCGTCCATATTTGTTACACTGCTATATTTGAATATTTGAAAGTAGACATGGACCCGGGTCGGTCTGGTCCCAATTCTGGGCCGAGACCGCCCAATCAAAAAAAAAATCTTGAGTCCGAGCTCGAAAGCTTTTTTCCAGGTCTGATCCGGTTCCAGGTACTCGACTAAGCCAGTCCTGGTTCTCGTTATTTTTTTTCATTTGTGACCGGAACGAAGCCTAAAAAATCCCAATCGGGAGTGGAACCGCCGGTTCGGTCACCAAAACTGTAAATCGAGATCATGAACCGCTCTAGGGCGGGCTGGTCCACACCTATTCTAGGCCTGAACCCGCTCCAAACGGACGCGGTCCGGTCCCAAACAGTGTCGGAGCCGGTCTAGATCGGTCGGGTCAATTATTGTTGGTCCGCTTTTAATGAGCTCAACTATCAGTTAATGCAAAAAAAAATATACACATCTCAATATTTTGTTCTCATAACCTATATTCACTTTGAGTAAAAATGAAAAAAAAATGTGTCTTTTAGAAGATCTTTTCACTGCCAGACTACCAAGTTACCATATCATAGTCTTTTGATAACATTTTGGAGAAACGGGCCACATACCCACAGACGCTGAATTGCTTATGGATTGTTCAATGAACCGTTTGGGCTTAAATGGCTGAAATCCGATCTGTTGCTATACATATTGACCATGGTCTTTGCTTTCTTAGAGGGGATGACCCATTGACAAGTCTAGTTAATGGCTGACAAGCTGACCTTTAAGCGGATTTTTGTGTTCAAAAGTTGATATAGACTTTCCCTCATTTCAAATTTGAGCGGCTAGTTGATATCATTTAAAAGTTAATCCAACTATCATTCACCTCCCTTAAGGTTTGATGTATTATCACTTACACCCCTACACTATCAAGAATGTACTTTTACTCCCCTCATTATCCTTTAATGATGATTAAGTAACTTTTAATTTACATTTAGAGAAAATTATTGATATAGTTCCATAATTTTTTATTGTGTCCACTTTTAATGTTGTAATTTTATTTAATCACAAATCTAATTGGATAATTAATATATTTGTCCATATTAAAGACTTTCCACTGGAAATCCAACCTCATAACACAAAAAATAATCAAAACTGACCACAAATCACTCGAGATAGTTCGTTTTATGGATTTGGATTTGAAAAATGACTTATTTGAAAAAGCCGACCACAACATGCTAAAATTGGTTAATGGACTTAGTTGAAAAAACCTACTGAAATCATTGGGAAGCATTTTAAAAAGGTTGATGGTTCATTTAAAAGATGAAAAAGAAGTATGGATGAAGATATGGATCTTGAGCCTCCGTAAATTTTTAGCACCAACCGGTCTACCTGTCTAGGTGTGGAACCAACCCGAACTGAAATATTATTTGTCTAGGTATGTGTCTACTACTAGGTCACATGTGAGCGTGATCATATTTTGTCAAGTATTATTTTATAAGTTATTATACATATAATGAATTTATTTTCAGTGAGAAGAAAGAATGCTTAAAATTAAAACAGGGATGTTAATCAATTTTTTATCTACAGTAAATTTTGTGAATGGTGAAATTGAAAACCAAAATATACTTTAGAATTAGTTTAGGTTAATTTCGGTTGGATTGTTTTAATGTTGGTAAATTTTAACATATTTTGTCCGGCTATTTTCAATTTATTTATTTTTAAATTTAAAGGCATAATTCCAACAATTTAGAGTGAGACTACTTTTGACCATTTTTGTTTTATTAGATTCACTTTACAGTTGAAAGGTTTTTAATACGGAAAAAAATTAATAATTATTCAATCAGGTATGTTATTGAATAAAACTACAACATTAAAAACGAACATAATCAAAAGTAACAGATAGTGTACACTCTTTTAATATGTATAACATGATAGTTAAACAAAGCAAAACATCTTGATCAGGTGTGACAAAGATGCAAAGGAACTCTACATATCAAAGTACAGGAAAATCTCTGATTGCTTGTTCACTCATCAAATTTAGAAGGTTGTCTTTCAAAAGCATCCACTCTTCTGTGAAGCCAACGACGTAGTGATTCCTTAGTTATCTTCAATCTTTGCATAAGTGCAGGTCTCCTTGTATGAGAATACACTTGAGATGTCAAAACATCTCTTTCCCTATTCCCCTCCTCGCATGAAGATTCATCCACAGAAATTATCATGCCGTAATTTCGACAAATTTTGTCTTTGGATCCCGTGGAAGCAACCTGAAGACCCAAGTCATGTTCCAAAAGTTTGATTATTGTTTCCTTAACTTCACTTTCATGCTCGGCCTCAGGTTTTGGGTCTCCCAATATGATTTGCACATCATCTGTAATTAAATCTCCTACAGAATGCACAGAAAAAACCATATTGGAAATGCCAATTCACGTTGAAGGTTTATTTTGCAAGAGAATTAACTCATTAAGGTTCTAGATGTAGAGCAAGGCTTTCAAGAGTTTGGTCTATATCCTCATATATGTTTGAGATTTCATGATATTGATGGATTACACAATACATGATCCAATAACCTTTCACTCATGTTTTACTTTTAGAAAAATTCAATTGGTCAAAATAAAGGATCTGGGATTAAATTGTACTTCCCCAGAATCTAGCAAATTTTCATATATAACCGTACTAAAAAACTTCGCCATTTCCTTTAAAGCAATACATTTGTAGTTAATAATAATCCTAACTCATTCTAAAAAAAATCGATCTCATTTATAACCACACAATTTCTTACTTTCTTATTCTACGTGCAAATCTACTCTGGCCAACCTTTATGATATGGGTTTAATGCACCAATCATCTCGTCATATATAAATTATACGCATTAGCCCTTGTGATTTCAAAACCTCATTTGTTATGCCCTTATGCTTGATCATGTGCAAAACCTCATTCAATGAAAAATTTAACAATTTGAAAATCATGTGTCTTAATATTATGATTGACTATGCAAATAAATTTGTCAAGATCTCTAAATTTTACAAAGACATCAACTATTTTCCCTTTATATGGTGATTAAATTTGTTCTTGAAGGGAGTTTTGCGCATGATTTATTATAACACATGAGGTTTGACGTATTTTTTTAGAGAATTAATTCCACTTTTATTCCTTTGAGTTTTATGTCAATTCCACATTTAGTCCACGTCTTTTATTTTGTCCATTTTTTGTACTTGACTAATGTTTATTGATCATTTGTGGTCCTTTTCCGGCGATTTTAACCACCAGAAACATTGACGGAAGGACTATGGGCGAAAACACAATAATCAAGTATAAAAAGTGGTCAAAGTTAAAAACATGGACCAATTGTGGAATTGATTCAATACTCGTGGGACCAAAAGTGAAATTAATTCTTTTTTAGATCACATGGAACCTATGCGCTAAATTTATATCACGGAAGTTTAATGCATTATACCCTCTATGTATAGAGGAAGTAATCTGGTCTTGTATGGCCTAATGTTTTTTCTATGGGAATGTCAACCCTTCATTCAACACACATATTGAAAAGTAATCTCATTCTTTTCTTTGCATATGTCATCCCTTAATTTTGAAATAAAATATAAATTTAGTTAGTCATTTTTACGTTAATAATGTAACAAACTATGGTAAACATTTGAAAAATATCATCCCTTAATTGTGCAAAATGTTGCAAATATCAACCCTCATTTTCACATGTTGTAAATGTAGCAGTTGACGTAATAATGTAGGAACGGAGTTTGCTAAATCATTAATAGAGAATCTCACATCGGCCCCTCATTTATCATGCGTATTGTGTGTGTTCATGCATTTTAATTTTTGCAAATGTCATCCACTAATTGTGCGTGTTGTTTATCTCATGAATAATATAGCAATCTTTGCTAAAATGTTGTAAAAGTATTATCCCTTAATTGAAGGTCATGTTGAAAATATCATCCCTCAATCATGTTGAAAATATCCTCCACTAATTATGCCCATCATTTTCAATAGAGCCAAAGACTCACTATTTTTTGGCTTGAGAATAATATGGAATAAAGCAAAATGACTCATTAAATTGTCTGCGCTTCTTTGTTATGAAGTAAAAGTCAGTCTGCAATTTTCGACGCGATTTTCACTACGGGTCATTCAGAAACAGTCTCTATGTGTTTTAGTACATGGGCAAGACTGCGTACATCCGACCCCCCCCTACCCCACCGTAGGTGGGAGCCTTTGTGGCGCTGGGGTAATGATGATGATGAATTATGCCCAATGTTATCAAAGCCTCCTATTAACAATGTAGGAATAGAGTTTGTTTATTTATTAACGTCAGTGATTGCAATTTCAGCTGAAAGATAGGTATTACATTTCAATGTGCAGAAAAAATGAAGAATAAAAAAGAGCGATTTTTCCTTATGTTATTGTCTAACGTTTGGTCAAAAGTAAAACATCTGGTCTCAATCTTTCTTGTCTAGTACTCTAGTTCAGTAGGAAACTTTTAGATTTGGTCTGAATAATAGTTAAAAGGGATAATATGTTCAACAAATAAGTTTTAGGATGTTTTTAACTTGACCAGTTTTGGTCCCAAACTAGACTAGACGAGAACAGATAAAACCAAACTTATATACCAAACCAAACCAAATTAGAAATTTTTAGTCCAATTAATAACATTTAAATTATCAGAGCTTTTCCCTCCCAAACCCTTGAAAATCTTACATCCAAACCACCCTAAAGGTCTATTCTAATGAAGGATTTTGGAGGGTTAAGTCAATATAGCCATAAATTTTACTCCGTACTATTTTAGAGATTTTATAATTATTCAGAGTGACATTGTAGGTGATCTATATCATTTCAATCACATGTTATGTTTTTTACAAACCTCTAAGTGCCCTCAAAATGTGATCCCCATTCAAAAGCCTTCAAAATCCTCCATCCAAATTAACTTTAAGATTTATTTAATATGTAGCCAAGGATCAAACAAATATAGGTACCATAAGTGTGTAAACATTGTTTCCTGACCTGGATTGTATGTCTCTTTGATCATTCTCAGCACTGCAAGAATCACAAGGCGAGCTTCAACCTGCAAATGTAGTCTATAGGATTTACGAAGTAATACTATATGTAACAGAAACTTTAAAAATGAGAGTTTCTCAGGTGCAAACTTCATGAAATGTCTGAAGTTGATGCAAAAGACATAATCCCGGTTCTGTCTGATGGTATGGAAATCAACTTATTCACATTAAGCAGTGAACATAGGAACTGAATGAAATCAGAACACCATCCTCAAAATAATTTTAGCAAAAAATCTATCAGTGCTTATCCAGAATATACCTTAGAGAGTTCACGAAGATCAATAGATAGGTATTCAGCATTACTCTTCTGCAAGTTTTCAGCAAGTTTTTCAAGAAGCATGCTTTCAGAACCTTGATCGATTAAATTCAGTTGAGCATGTAGGCTTTCCTTCCGGTGGCAATTCTGTATTACACCTTCACACCATTCCTCAATTAATCGTTTGAGATAGTAATCATTGGGTCTGTGCCTGTAAGATTGACATCATAGAAGCTAAAAGAGAAGAACAAAAAATGCAGACATTGTTTTCCAAACTAGAAAGCGTTAGGCATCAAACACAGAATCTGCATGACACAATACGATGACCTTGAGTGGTAGACAGTTTTCTCTCCTTTAGAGTATGTTCTTCCTCCTATCCACTTTTGATCCTTCCAATAGTTCTTCCTATTTCCATTTTTAGGAAAACGTTTACATTAAAATTTCCCTTTCCTTTATATTTTTCACCCATTTCTCACTCTTCCCACATCAGGTTGCCCACACTCCTAAAAATTGATGCATAAGTAAAAGAGGAAGACTTTCTAGACACAGGAAGTAATTTATGTCCATTGTTACTGTGTGACTGAGAGGTCCAGGAGCGTCCTCTTGTCAAAATTTGACAGGGGAAGGTTTGACTCTTATACACCTTTGTGGTGGGACCCTTCCCCAAGCCCTCGCCTTGTTGGGATGCCTTCATGCACCATCTTCCCTTTTTTATTCTCATTTAGTGGTAAATAATTCTTCATATTAAACATCAAAGGAAAAAGGGGCATGCTGAATATCTTACCCAGCTTTCCGCATGTCCTGATATATAGCAAGGCATTGTTGTACCTCCTCCAAAGATCCATATCTGCTACTAGCTCTAAGAAGTGTATCGTAAGTTGCCTAAAAGGACAATACCTCTGGGTTTTTAAACTATAAAAAAGATTGACAAAAAAATACGACTATATAAGCAAGGTTTAAAAGGCTAGCTCGGGTATCAAGGCGGTTTGTCCCGGTGAGGTGAAGCGTAAGCCTTGAGGCGTACTGAGGCGTATGACTCAAAATATAACAACAAATAAATAAAGAATTTAAATAACTACAAACCAACTAAAGATATGTATAACTATAAGGCCAAAAAGTATCACACGCAAACACATTATATGATTACATCATCAATCACAATAGTTCAAAATGAGAATCCTAACTCACAAGCAAACATCATCTCTTATAGCCTTATCACCATCATCATATCTTATAGTCTTAACCCCATCATCCATTCCATCATTACTAACATAATCCTCCCATTCTTATCATTGTGTAGGAGTATGAAAATATTTTGACAATTTTCACTTGCCAGATTTGTTAAGGTTTAGAAAGTATATTTGGACAATTGGACACATGTTTAATGTATGGGCCTTTAATTAAATAAAATTTACTGGGCGTATTTATGTTACAAGTTTACAACAACAAGAAAACATACTCCCTCCGTCCCTTATAACTTTGCCAACTTTTCTTTTTTGGTTGTCCCAAAAACTTTGCCACTTTCCCTTTTAATCAATCAATTTGTGGCTCTTGTTATTTCTCTCTCCTCTGCACAAATCTCTAACACACAGTTTTTACTTTATTATTCTAAATGCCGGTCAACATTGGCAAACCTTTAAGGGACGGAGGGAGTATTAAACAAAGAAAATCACCCCTTCAAAAATGCCTTGAGGCGCGCCTCAAGGCTTACGCCCTGAATATTAAGGCGTAAGCCTCTTATCTTTGCTAAAAAAACCAAGCCTCAATACCTAATCTATGCGCCTCACATTGAGGCGCGCCTCAATACCCGCCTCTTAACCGCAATTTTAAACCATGTATATAATAGCACATGTCTGAGGAGAAACTTACCTTACTAGGCTTTATCCCAAACTCTTTCATTTCTGCAAACAGCAAAAATGCATCCTTCACATGTTTGTGTTCAACACAGACCTGTGGAAATAAGAGGGAAGCTCACGGTATAAGAAATCCAATGACAATAATCATACATCTAACAGTATAATAATTCATTGTGCACACTAAGCTCTGAACCTTGATAGCTGTGGTGTAAGTAAGATGATGAGGTTGCATGCCAGCATCAAGGCTGGATCTCAAGACCTGCACTGCATTGAGACATTTAGTAGTGTTTGCAACTTTGCATACATCAACATGGAAGTTATTTCGTTATGCTCCTGTTCCTAGAGCTTTAAAATACAACACTATGTATGAGCTAATAACATCTAATGCAACATGTTTCCTTATGTGGTCCATATTTAATTTTAAAAGGTAAATTAGGAAAAATATAATCATGCCCATGTACTTGGGGAAAAGATGGATAACTAATTAACTAATTAAGGAAAAGGAATTATTTCTTCCTATGCCATAATTCAATTCCTTTATCCATGTACTCTAATCAAGTTTTCATTCTATGTGCACATATATGTAAGATCAAATAAATAAATTGACAAATAAGTGCAAATCTTTTTTGTGGTAGGGCACTCATACCTGTATTGCCCCATGTACATCTCCTGAGCTTCCACATACGCCAATCAAAATGGACCAGCTTATATGGTTAGGAGAAAGACCCATTGTTTTCATCTCATCCATCAAAGTATTAGCACGATCGTAATCAGTACCGCATGCCTTCATCATAGTGTTATATGTTGATGTTGTGGGTATAAAAGGAATTCCAAATGAGAACAGTTCTACACTTGATCCAGAGGTGCAGTTCAGCAAGCTAGCACAATTTCCACGATTGTTGGTGTCACCCATACCGTTTTCTAAACTTCTTCCAATGCCGTCCTTCTGCAGCCCACTTTCTTTCCACAACCTAAAAAGCCGAAAGGCCCTGTCATACTGGCACGCTTCAACACAAGCATGAAGGACGATGTTGCAGCATCGTGCATTAGGCACACAACCAGCTTGAAGCATCTCTTTGAACAGTTGAATTGCTTGATCTACAAGCCCTGAATTGGCACAAGCACTGATCAATGATGACCATGTAATAACACTTGGAGCAACACCTGCTGATAGCATGTCTTCTTTGATTTTGAGAGCCATTTGCCACATTTTCGCTACAGCAAACACCTAAAAATTGAGTAGAGTTTAAAATTGCACGCACGATGAGATTTGCATTCGAGAACATTTTTAACATATACTCCTCCTGTCCCAAAATTTTTTCCAAATTTCCTTATTTAATCATCTTATCATCCCCAAAAAAAATTATTCCCTTTTAAAATAATAAATATGTGGTTAAAATTACTTGTCTCTCCTCTGCACAAATTTCAACTACAAAGTTTTTACTTTATTATTCTACGTGCAAGTCAAATTTGGCCAAATTTTATGACATGGAGGGAATACAAAGTATTTTTACCATGCACTTTTTAAGTATCTTCAAGTATCTGATAGCATAAAAAGGAGCTTATTAGACATGGATGCATTACCGTGTGTTATTAACTACTACCTGTGTCCCATTTTATGTGTCTCATTTGATATTGACACAATTATTAATAAAGTGGTTGAAAAGGTAAAAGTTGTGTTTGATGTTTGAGTATAATAGAGTGAAATGTTGTGGACCACATATCTTTCCAAAAAGGGAAATGAGACACTTATTTTGGGACAACCCAAAAAGGAAAGTGGTACAGATAAAATGGGACGGAGGGAGTATTTAATATGTCATATATTTTGAACTAGCGTATAGAGAATACAACTAATACAACAACATGCAAACCTTAGTCGCAAAAGAATTTGGGGACGGCTAACATAAATCATATTTGAAATCGGAGCTAAAGAGATACAACAACAACAATCAAGCCTTAAACCCAAAAGAATTTGGGGTCGGCTAACATGAATCGATCCATAAAAAGGATAAAAAGATTAAGAGAGATAAAAAGGATAAAAAGAAAAGATAAAACATATGACAAAGATAAAATGAGATCAATCCTCCACACGTATATTTCCCCTCCACTTCTCTTTCTTCAAAGTCATACTCTCATTTAATAGAATATAGAGACTGGAAGAAGATCAGAATGAATTCATCTTGTTGAGAATGTGTGAGATTACAAGTATTTATACAATACAGTAGTTAAACAGAAACCACAAGCCGTTCTAACTAAATGTAACAGTAATGATAGTCTATTTAATACTGCTAACATTCCCCCCTCAAATTGAGGATGATTGTTTGGGAAAATCAATCACACTCAGTTTGTTTCTGAATTCAAGAAATGTAGATGCTGATAGGGGCTTGGTCAGAACATCTGCCACTTGTTGAGAAGTTGGAATATGAAAAACTTCAAGTTGTTTGAGTGTAACTTTCTCTCGTACAAAGAAGAGGTCAAGCTCCATATGTTTGATGCGAGGGTGAAGTACAGGATTATGTGCAAGTTGAACTGTACTGAGGTTGTCACAGTATATTCTGGGAGTTAGGAAGGGAATTTGAAGTTCTTTGAGCAGAAATTGAATCCATAAAATTTCTGAAGTGGTGTCTGCAAGGCTTCTATATTCAGCTTCAGCTGAGGATCTAGCCACCCTCAGTTGTTTTCTAGACCACCAAGAGATAATGTTTGGCCCTAGGAAGATGCATGACCCTGATGTAGACTTTCTGTCTGTAGGATCTGATGCCCAGTCAGCATCACAGAAGGCAGAAATTGGAAGAGGTGATGTGCATAATGGAAGAGGTTTGATGAGTAGTCCATGAGTGACAGTAGCAGATAGATATCTCAATATGTGTTTCACAGCTTTCCAATGCTCTTGTTGAGGATTAGCCATAAACTGGCATACTTTATTTACAGCATAGCTAAGTTCAGGCCTGGTTAAAGTAGCATACTGCAAAATACCAACAACAGAACTGTAGTGAGAAGGATCAGGCAAATAATCAGTTCCTTCATTGGTTAGCTTGCAGCTACTGATCATAGGGGTTTTTACACCTTTGGAATCTGACATTCCAACCTTGTGTAGAAGATCTCTCACATACTTTGCTTGAGATAGATGTAAAGAACCATCAGGAAGTTTTCTGACTTCAATTCCCAAGAAATAGTCAACATCTCCCGGATGTTTGAGAGAAAAGGAGGAATGCAGCTTATGAATAATTTGGTTGATGACAATAGGACTGTTTCCTATTACTAGGATATCATCCACATAGATTAAGATGTATATTTGGATGTCAGAAGTGAGATAGAGGAGTAATGAAGGATCAGACTTGCTTTGTTTAAAGCCAGCATTATACAGTACTGAGGTAAGTTTATGAAACCATGCCCTGGGAGCCTGTTTGAGGCCATACAAAGATTTTTGTACTCTGCAAACAAGAGATGTGTCCTGAACTTGAAAACCTGGGGGTTGTGTCATGTATACCTCTTCCTCAAGATCCCCATTGAGAAAGGCATTGTTAATGTCAAGTTGTTGGATGGACCAGTGATGTGAGACAGCTAGAGTGAGAAGAATTCTGATGGTAACAGGTTTGACAACTGGAGAAAGTGTTTCTCCAAAGTCAAAACCAAACCTCTGATGAAACCCCTTGGCAACCAACCTTGCTTTGAATTTATTCACAGTACCATCAGAATTTTCCTTTATTCTGAAAACCCACTTGCAGCCTATGGCTTGCTTCCCTTTAGGAAGAGGAACTAAAGACCAGGTTTTATTTGCAATCAAAGCATCATATTCAGATTGCATTGCTGCAAGCCAGGATGGAGAGGAAAGAGCCTACTTTACTGATTTAGGCTCAATATGAGCCAACAGTAAGGTGAGATTAAGTCTAGGTTTAACAATCCCAGATATGGATCTGGTTTGCATGGGATGAGTATTATGTAGTGGAATGGAGGAACTGGATGAAGGAGAAGAGGACACAACTGGTGTGGTGGAGGAACTGAAATGGTGAGTGATAGTTTGATTATTGATAGGGGATGAAGAATTGTTGATAGGGTTAGAGTTGTTTGAGGGAGAATTATTTTGAGAAGGAGTGGAATTAGAAGATGAGTCAGTTTGAGAAGAGGAAGAATGATTAGTGTTGTTAAGAGGAGTATGAGATGAAGAAGAGGAGGACATAGAATTAGAAGCAGTTTGGATTGGAGTGATACCATTGTCAGATTGTATGGAGGAAGAGGAAGATGGGGTAGAAAAGGCTATAGGAAGAGATGATGGAATGTGTGCAGTTTGAGAGGTATGGTTTGTAGAAGGAAAAAGAGTTGAGTAAGGAAATGTTGATTCATTGAAGACAACATCCCTAGATATATATATCCTACCACATGGAGAGAGGCATTTATAGCCCTTATGATGAGAAGAATATCCCAGAAAAACACAATCCTTGGAGTGGAAGTCAAATTTGTGTCTATTATAAGGCCTTATGAAGGGATAACATGAGCATCCAAAAACTTTAAGAAAGGAATAGTCATAGGGACTAAGATTGACAATAGATTTGGAGGGTAGTCTGTTTGTTAAATGTACAGCTGTAGCAAAGGCAGTGTCCCAAAATTTTAAGGAAAAATTGATAATAATAATCCCAACTATTGGCGGTCCGCTCATAATAATCTCAACTATTGATTATTACAGAATATTGAGAATAATCCCAACTTTAGGGACCTTCCGCCAATAATGGTCCCTATGAATAAATTCTTGTAGTTTCTAAAGTGGATGAGATGAGATATAACAAGTAATCCCTATAAATAATCTCAACTATTAATTTGTACGCTTAATTTCTATTTAAAATTCACTTTTTATAGAGGTAATATATGGTCATGGACCATTATTGGCGGATAGTCTATATAGTTGGGATTATACAAAAATAATCAATAGTTGGGATCATTTTCAGCGGACCGACAATAGTTGGGATTATTATTTTCAATTTTTCCAAATTTTAAAGGGATGGATGAATGAGCTAAGAGGCATAGGCCTTTTTCAACAATGGTGCGGTGTTTCCTCTCAACCACACCATTTTGATGGTGTGTGTGAGGGCAGATTAACGTCTGTGTGATACCTTTTTCATTAAGGAAGGATGTAAATGATCTGAACTCACCACCCCAGTCAGATTGAAGTGATTTAATAGAAGCATGAAATTGAGTGGAAACATATTGATGAAAATTCTGAAATGCTAAGAGTGCATCAGATTTCTTTTTAAGAAAATAGATCCATGTATATCTAGTGAATGCATCAATGAATGACACATAATAAGAGTAACCATCATAAGATTGGACAGGTGCAGGGCCCCACAAGTCAGTGAAAAAGTTCAAAGGGAGTATGATAGATAGTAGTAGAAGGATAAGAGGGAAGTCTGTGTGCTTTCCCTAAGCAACATGCAGAACAGAAATCAATAGCATTTTTATTTATCATAGGAACATTACACAGATTCAGTACAGTTTTGAGAACCTCTAAATGAGGATGGCCTAGCCTTAAGTGCCAAATATTACAAGAATCATGTGAATCAGATTTATTACAAGAGGAAATGAAAGAACTAGGACAAAAAGAACTAGCTGGAATGACTTGAGATGTTTTAGCAGATAACTTGTGAGACCCAAGAGCTGGAAATGATTGGAATTGGTACAGACCATCTAAGCCAAGTTTGCCATAAAGTAGAATCTGTTTAGAAACCTGGGATTTAACATAACATTCATGAGGATGAAACTCAAAAAATGCATTGTTATCTTTAGCAAACATACTGACACTGACCAGATTTTTGGTTATTGCAGGAACATGTAAGATATTGTTAAGAGATAATGAAAGAGATGAATGATAAGGGGATGGGAAGGATGAAAAACCAACAGACTTAATTTCCAGACCTTGGCCGTTGCCCATAAAGAGCTTATCAGTAGTAGCAATAGGCTCACTATGCTGCAGATTGAGTGGATCAGGTGTGACATGGTGAGTAGCCCCTGAATCTGGGAACCAATTCTGATTACTAGGTGGTGGTCCTAGTATTGAAGAGTTAGCACATGCCCAAGCTGCAGTTGGAATAGTAGGATTAGAGGTAGGAGTTGATGTGTAGGGGTAAGAAGTTCCAGTTGGTCCCCAGGGAAATTGTGGTGGAGCAGAAACACTGGATGAGTATCTTGGTGTGACATGGTTATGAAAGTTAACTGGTTGGTTAGGTATAGAAGTGAAATGGTATTGAGGCTGAGAAAATTGGTTCTGAGGCTGAGGAAATTGATTCTGAGGCTGAGAAAATTGGTTCTGAGGCTGAGAATAGGGGTAAGATTGGTTCTGATGTGAGGATTGGGAAGTATTTGTGGCACACTAGTCTGGATTGTATCTGTGATAACATATGAGTGCATTGTGACCATTCTTGCCACAAACTTGACAGGTAACAGGGTTACGACCACCAGTCCGAGCACCTCTGCCTATGTAAGAACCACCTCGACCTCTACCTCTGTAGGAAGAAGAGCCACCTGTGTCATCAAACTGAGCTACTTGGACGGAAGCATCTACTGAAGAATTTTGTGGTTCATTATCAAAGTGTTGTAAGGAGTTGTCAACTCGTGCAACATTGGCAGAGAATAATGTTTGTTGAGATGAGTCACGAAGTTTCTTCAGACGCAATTCTTTTGCCAGCAAAAGAGATTCAAGATCTGATACAGTAATTGGATCCAATGTGCTTCGAGAAAATATAGAAGACACGAGCAACTCGTATTCATCTGGCAGACCTTCAAGGATAACATCAATGTGTTCCTTGGTAGATATGGATTCGCCAACCAGAATTAGGTTATCTATTATAGTCTGAATTCGAAGGAGATAATCTGAAATGGAACGATCGCCTTTTCCAGTGTTATATAATTCGGATTTCAGTTGACGAGCCCTAGCAACGACATTCAAACGAAAGAATTCCTGAATTTCATTCCACAACTGGTGCGAATGCTTGCAATGAATGACACGAGCGTGAAGGGAATCAGAAAGCGACGCTAGTAGCCAAGAAAACAACATCTGATCTTGTTGCTCCCAGGTGTTGTAAGCTTCGTTGATGATTTTTGATCCATCATCAGCAACAGCAAACCGTTCTGGTATTTTAGGTTTTTCGATGAATTGAAGAAGCTTGTGTGCTCGTATCACAGATTGAACATGATGCCTCCATAGCAGGAAGTTGTTCGAATCGAGTTTGATTGGTAGCGGATGATGAAAGATTACTGGAGAAGTTTGAGAGGTTTGAGAGGAAGATGAAGTTTCGGATGTAGAGGTAGAGATCGTCATGGTTGGAACGAGCTAAGCTCTGATACCATAATAGAATATAGAGACTAGAAGAAGATCAGAATGAATTCATCTTGTTGATAATGTGTGAGATTACAAGTATTTATACAATACAGTGGTTAAACAGAAACCACAAGCCAAAGTCGTTCTAACTAACTGTAACAGTAATGATAGTCTATTTAATACTGCTAACATCATTCAACCTAAGAAGTACTATATCAATCCTAACCCCTCTAATCCACATATGTTCTCCTTCTCCTCCCTACCTCTTTTTCCAAATTCTCAACTTTGTGTGACAGGTATGTCACCCGGTCTTCTATGCATATGTACCACTCTCAGCTTTTGCAATTCTTATTCTCAGCTTTTGCAATTCTTATTCTCTAGAGTTTGTAGCCATACTTCCAAATTTGCTTTAACATATGATTGTGTCTCCTATAGCAAACAACATCACCACAATATAGAAATTGTAGTGGTGCACTCCGATAGTAATAGGGAACATTGTACTCCTCCCTACACCAGTAAGGACACTTATACTACAAGGTACAACCAATCATATGCCTTTTCTTAGACAATGAACACCAAATGCATTTTCTTATTCGTGTCTCTATGTTTTTCCACATGTTGCCTAAGAAGGTAAATGACTTCAGTTGTTAAGCAATCAAGCATTAAATTGAATTGATTCCTCGAAATCTACAAACTTCTTCAGAGCCCTTTCTCAATCACTTGCTCCCAAAATTTCATGTTGTGACTCATAAGCATAAACCCTCAATAGTTGGCACATTCTTGAACATCACTCTTATTCTTAAATAAGAGAATAAGATTATTCTTCTGCCAACTCGCTAGCATTTTGTTGTTTCTCCAAATCATGTCAACATTTGAAACCTCTCTCTCCTAAACTTCTCCGGACCTCTAACTCTTTATGGATCCAAGTCTCTTTAACTTCTGTCATTTGGATTTTTCTTGTAAAATCCCAATTTATTAACAATCTGGTATGGTAAGATCATCAATATCTTGCGTTTTATTCCCTTGAGCCAAAAGTCAAAGTACGATTTCCCCATCACTTTTATCTCATCATCGTTCATTAGTACCCTTTGATCAACATCCTTCACACACTTAATTTTTCCGATATCTTGAGTCTTACAATCTCGAAGACGAGTAAGCCTAAATATATATATATATATATATATATATATACACAAATGATCCTGTCCAGACGTCCGGACAGGAACCGCCGTCCGGCCGGCGGCGTTTGGCCGCCTTCCCGGTGGAATTTTTTGATGAAATTTTTATGGCATGTTCTCCATCAAGTCTAGTTTATCCACAAAAAAATTCAGCCAAAAACTCAATCGGGAAGGTCATCAAATGATTTTTGCAAGTTAACTGGTCCGGAATATGTATTTTCCGGACCAGTTAACTTGCAAAAATCATTTGACGACCTTCCCGATTGAGTTTTTGGCTGAATTTTTTTGTGGATAAACTAGACTTGATGGAGAACATGCCATAAAAATTTCATCAAAAAATTCCACCGGGAAGGCGGCCAAACGCCGCCGGCCGGACGGCGGTTCCTGTCCGGACGTCTGGACAGGATCAGGACTATATATATATATATATATATATATACACACACACACACTGTATATATATCTTTCTTCAAAATATAGATTCCCTGCACTCAAATGTTTTCATTTTTTGGTTTTTGCTTATTTCGTTATTTTGCACTTCACTTCTTTTTTAGATACTACGTGTCTTTTAGTTTAAAAAAATCGAAAAAACTGATATCGAACCAAACAAAACCCAACCGATTGAAGCATGGTTCCATAAAAAAATATGAGAAAATTGAATTGAACTGAAGTTCTTATTTTGGTTCTACATTTTGTTTTAGCTCAAAATTGAAGTGAATAAACCGAACTCGCCCCTAGCTTCTAGGCAACGACCTAGTTGTGGCATTATTGATATTTTGAGTCATGTCATATGACGTAACTAAGTATAAAAAACAGGACAATGTAAAGAATAATAGTATAACTATGTAATACGGAAAATTGCACTTTCAGTCTCTCAAATAGTACCGATATTGAAATGTAATCCCGTGTTTTCAAGTTTGTAAATGTCACCCATCAATTGTCCAAATTGTTGCAAATGTGGTCCTTTGAGGGGTGAAAGTTACAATGTGGGTGAGGACTACATTTGCACCAATTCGGACAATTGAGGGGTTACATTTACACACTTGAAAACACGGGATTACATTTCAATATTGGTACTATTTGAGAGACTAAAAGTGCGATTTTCCCTATATAATATGATGTATTAGAATTCTTGGTTTATATCCACTTGGTTTTTCATCCTTGGATATGCCTATGGTGTTCTTTTATGCATGTAAAGTTAGGTTTGAATGTTGAACGTGGTTTTTGATGCATTTAGGCTTGATGGATATAATTTTGCAGGTTTGACCGACCACTTAGGCTTCACACATCGCAGGCCAACCGAGCCCAAACCTCGGCTCAGTACCTCAGAGAAGACTTTGCTCAGCGTTCTGCCGGATAGATTTAATTGTCACCATGGAGTCATTAATACACAACAGATTAATACTTATGATGGTGTTTAACTCAGAATATTACGTAATAATTAGCTCATTAAATTGTAATAATTAGCGCACTTATTGTCCGGATATTCTCTGTATTTATTGGCCTGCCCTCTCACCTATAGGAGGGGCGTCTTGCTCTCATTTGAAGGCAAGTTTCCCCACGATTGAACTCTTCGATGACTCCTTTGTACACCAAAATATATCTAAAAAGAAATAATCTTTCAATATCTTATTATTCACATACATTAATACACTCTTACTATTATCCTACGGGTTTTATGTTGAGTCTTCCCCTAAAATCCAACAAAGCTCTATATAAGTAGTCACTATATAAAGAGTAAAGACAACTATACATTGATTAAGGTGCTGTATGTGAAGATATCCAGCTGCAATATTCCTCTTGTTTCCAAAGACTGCAGCTCCTTATAAATGTTTATGGCTAAATCAACTCTTCCAGCAAGGTTACATGACTTGAGAAGGATATTATAAGATGTAATATCAGGTGGAACACCTAGATACTGGATACATTTAAAAAAAGAATAAACAATCCCATTATATTCCATGAAGAAAGAAAATGGTAAGATGACATTAGAACTTCTATTGAGCCAATGATGAAGTAATGCACTTCTATTCTAGTTATTTTAATGGTAGCCTTTTAAAGATAGTTTTCCCAGATGTAATGAATAGAAGATATAATTCCCACATCCAATTTATGTATGTGCATTTGCATAAAGAGAATTTGAGAATGCAATCACAAGAATACCAAAAACCTGCCTTCATTTTCTCGTATCGAGACAATGTGTAGCTCAAATCAGAAGCATTTACATTCATGAGGCTGTTGAAAACATAAGTATTTGGAGTTGCACCTAGAGCAATTAACTCCTGCAGATACAACTTGATCCATCAGCAATCATTTCCAGGTATTAAAAGATGTGGTACATAATATAACTTGCACCGAGTTATTGAAAGTTTTACAGAGAGTCCATACATTCTTGCTTGGTTTCCCCGCAGCCCACACTACCTTTCACCACTTTCCAAGGGTAGGCATGTCAATGGGTCGGTCTGGGCCAGAACTGAGTGTTCTAGACCCAGACCCGCTAAGAACCCGGACCCATATACCCGGTGGGTCTGAAAACATGGACCCGGACCCGGACCCAACGAGTCTCGGAACTTGGTTGGGTAGACCCGCCAAATATGAGATGCACAACATTATAAACTTTGTGAAAATAATCAGACATGTATATGAAACGAAAAGCAAAGTGCGTAAACTAGCTAGACTCGTCAATTATCATTAACAATAAACAAAACTCAAAAGCAAAACATATATTCACTTTTCAAAAAGAAAAATTCAAGGTTTCACATAAAAATCAGTACTTTTATCCAAAGGATCAGTTCTTGTAGAGGCGTATAGCTCCACACTCCATGCTCCTTTCTCTTGCACAGAAAGCTAGTAGAATAAACTAGAAATTAGGTCACAAAATGGTCTCTTAGACTATTGAGAGTATAACAGTACATTATATATAATATATAATAATACTAATAATGATCATAAATATTGGGTTTTGCCTACCGAGCCCAACAGACACTTTATCAGTATGTATAAATGATTAATAGTTTTAGGGTATCTCGCTATCTCAGTATGACTTATACGGTACATATGCATTAGTGTGAATGTATTAGTATGACTTATACGGTACATATGTATTATATATTATTAGTAGTATTATATAACATAATGGGATTGTTTATTACACTCTATCAATAGAAGTTCTAATGTCATCTTACCATATAATTACTAATGTCATCTTGTCATTTTCTTTCTAATATGTACCATACTCGATTCATTTATTAAAAATAGTAAAATACTAACGGGCCCAGATCCGGGTAAACAGAATAAAATATAGGCCCATACCCGTTTAAAACAACTGAGTCCGGGTCTAAACTCGGCCAATTGACAGGCCTATCTAAGGGTTTCACCTAAAATAACCTCTCTATCTCTCGAGGAAGGGCAAGGTATGTGTACATTGCACTTTCCTAGACCCTATCTTCAAGTGGAACACACTTAGTTTGCCAAGTTTATCAATTAAGTCCAAATAAATGATGCAAGGTTAAGAGAATGTAATTCCTGCTTGATTTTAAAATAGAAAGATGGACCCACATTGATATTTCCGTAGCTTCATAGCTGTTTAATGAGATTTCTAGCAAAAACATTAACAAGTCTAGACTCTAGAAGTGATACACCATAAAAAAAAGTCTAGAAGTGATATTTCATTACCTCGTATATGTCCCTAGATTTACATAAGTCACCACAAAGGCCACAAACATCTATAATTGTCCGGTAGGCATGCATATTAGGAGAGGTCAAACCCTGTTTTGATGCATCAAATACAGTCATAGCAGAGCTCAAGTCGCCTTTCTTCCCAAATTCAAGAATTGTGGTACACAACAAAATTTGTGCATGTGAAAAAATATGTGCATACCTGCCAATATTAGGACTTAAGGCATCAGCTAGTAGCTTTAACTGAGTGATAACATCTACAGCACTATCACCATTCATCCCTTGAAACTCATAAAGTAAGGAAGCTATTGAGTATAAAGCCAAATTGATATCACCATGAGGGAAAATAAGCTTAACATTTGGAGGGGAACTACCCAAGCTATGACTAAAGTCTAAAGCTAATTCTCTTTCCTTACATACGGCCATGTTTCTATGCACCCGTGACCCCCCCCCCCCCCCCCAACAATGATTTCATCTTCTGCCACTTTCAGAGCTTTTAAGTTCTTCAATCATTTAGACATTTAGACGAAATGAAAATCAAAGTCGTTTCCTCAACAACTCTTTGAATTGCCTAACAATATCCAGCGGCAGGCCAGCAGCACATTACAAGCCTTTTAAATACAAAAAAACAGGCTTTCTTCTGTTTGAAGAAACAAATTTCTAATTTCTATGACTGCATTTTTCCATCATTTGCAATGGAGCCAAAGACTCACTATTTTTTGTTTGAGAATATGATGGAATAAAGCAAAATGGCTCACTAAACTGTATGCGCTTCTTTGTAATGAAGCAGCAATCAGTTCATGCAATTTTCAACGCGATTTCACTATGGGTCATCCGGAAACAGTCTCTTTGTGCTTTGGTACAGAGGCAAGATTGTGTACATCTGACCCCCTTACCCCACCATAGATGGGAGTCTTTGCGGAACTCGGGTAATGATGATGTTGATGTGATGTTGTTTCTGAAGAAACCCAAAAAACAGAAGGAAGAAAATGATGCTGAATGGTCCTAATGTCCCATTTTGTTAATTCCATTATATTCTTGGAAACATGTTTCTATCTTATAGCCTGATTGAACAGTCATATATCTCAACACACGCTGCAAGACTCTATTGATCACCGTGATGGAAAAACTCTTGTATTCCTAACCAAGAATTCTTCGACAAGGGCAATGCCTTCTCCAAATTGTTCAAGGAAAGGTTTGAAGAAGTGGCTAAATATGCGGAAGAACAAAGGAGTAGAGAGGATGATAGTGTGACAGCAAGAAAGGGCAAAAGTGATTTTTTAAGAAACTTTTCTGTTAGATTTTTTAATTTTGTGTTGCACTTAACAACACCTAAACAAATCTAGAAAAACTTCAGAAGAAACTCATATTGTCTTTATTTCTCCATATAACAAGTTACTTTTGAGGAGCCTCTACAGCAGTTGATAGATTCCATATTTCCAAAAAATGTGCTTCTCAATACCTGATGGCAGCACCTGGGTTTACTTTTCTCACACAAAGCCTTATGATTTTCAAGAAGCCAACCAGCTTTTTACATGGCAAACCATATCCTGAAACAGGGAAATGTTCAACACACGTCACTTACACAAATCACAGCAAAACCTTGACACACAAGGTAGGAGCACTTAACAAAAACAGACAAAAAAAATACCTTGAAGCGTTTCCATCAACGTAACAATCTCTTCTTCTTGGCCACATTCCACAATGCTCCGACAATACTTCCCAAGCGCGCGGATAGCAGCAGCATCGAGCAGCAGCGATGGATCAATTTGTAGTTTCTGAGCACTGCCAAGCAGCTCAAGAACACTATCTGCGCTCCCTTCTTCGATACTTCGCACAATTCCAAGAGATATAAGGTTTACATTCAGCAACCTTACAAAATCCGCAACTCCTACTCCCGAAGCGGCGATGCTTTCCACAACCATCAAGAAATCCCGGAATCTCCCGTCCATAGCGATGTTGGAAGCAATGTCCGCGTAAAAGTAAGCGCTTTTTTGGCCGTAGGAGGCGGAGGGGTCCCATTGAGACTCGGGTGTAAGCAGCTGCAGAGGACTCACCGAGGCGTCGGAACGGACATTAGAGTGACAATAGTAGGGATTAGGCTTTAGTATAGACTTTGACTTGGTTGTGGAAGTAGCGCCGGAAGATGGGTGGTTGCGGTGGCGATAAGGAGGAGTGGGAGCGGAGTTGGGCGGGAGAGAACCAGAAAAGGCTGGGAGGATCAGCAGCGCTTCCCTCATTGCTGGCCAACCGTTTGTCTGTCGGAAAAGATTATACGTTGTAGTTTTAATAATTAGTCATCCGCTTATTAGGCTTATTATAGGCCAACTTTTTCACAACACATGACATTTTATTTTCGCGCGTTGAATTGTGTAATAAACAAAAAAAAAGTATAAGATTGGAGTTACTTTCTGCCTGTATTGGCTGAAGTTACTATAGATGACCATTTTAGTTATTTTACATATAATTTTTTCTTTATTTTATTAATAAAATGTATTTTAAAAATAATTTTTACTTAAATCAGCAGAAACAGTCAAAACAACCACTTCAGCCAGAACTTCATAAATTTCAGCAGAATCAGCCAAAACAGCCGATTTTCATGCTACCAAACATGCTCTTAGTATTGCTCATTTTGACCATTTATCGTACTACTTCCATCCCAAATTTGTTGCAAAGTAAACATTTTTCATCAGTTAAATCATTTCTATCGATAAGAAATTTAATTTTAATAATTAAAACTAATATGTATTCGGATATTACGTTAAAATCTTTATGAAATTACAAAATCTAAATTAAATGTTTATTAAGAATTGATATCTTAATCGAGCAAATAAAATGAGTTTGCTCTGACGAAAAAATCAATTTTGTAATTCAATTTGTGACGGATAGAGTATTTTCCTTTTTAATTGTGTGTGTCAAAAAAATTACCAGTTTCATTTGTAATATATTTTGTAGGCGAAATTGACATAAATATTCCTATTTTTATGCATTTTACAAAAATAATTCCTACTGGAAAAGTTTACAACAATAATCCGAACTACTCAACTCTTTCACAGAAATAAACCAGAGTTAATGGTGTTAACTTTTCCGTTAGTTTTTTTTTACGTTATAAATATAATGAAACAAAAATATGTACAAGCATAAACAATATTATATACTTCGTATATTTGTCCTCATATTTACTTTTATTAATAATTAAATTTAATAGTCATTATTTTTCATAAAATGTAATAGAAATATTCAAAAACATGCTCATCAAATTCTCATTTTTCTTTTAGTTCTAATCAATATTTTATTTTTATTCATTTTTATTTCATTGTAATAGAGATTTAAAATTAGTTTTAGTAATTCTATATTAAATATTACTAAAATGAAGTTCAAATATTTTTATTATATTTCACAAAAAAATAGTTATTATTAAATTTATAGTTGAAATAAGACTAAACAAAAACATAATATTATTAATGCTTTTATATATATATTTGCTTCATTTTATTTTAAGTTTAAAAAAAACGAAAAAGTTAACACTGTTAACTTCCGGTTTATTTTTGTGAAACGATTATCCGGTTGGGATTATTGTTGTGAACTTTTTCAGTAAGGATTACTTTTATAAAATGCCTAAAAATATGGATCATTGGGGTCGATTTCGTCAATTTTGTATTCATGTCATTTATATTTGATGTGCACAAGTTCTAGCTACACAATTTTTACTTTACTATTTCATGTGAGTATCAATTTTGACAAATTTTTAAGGGACAGGACGTGACATAAATTTAAAACAACTAGAAACGTAAAATTAGCAGTAATAGATAACAAAATCATATTACTCGTATTTGGAGGTTTTTTTAAAAATTTCACTCATAATCCTTGATATCCCCTTGAGCAATCGTAGAGTAGATTGTATTTATTGGGCGTGTGAACAGAGATGTTTATATTGTAAAGAACTGCTATAGACAATTGGTGGGAGAGTTAAGGACAGGTGAATGGCTGAGTTGGGACTTGGGTGAGGATGTGGCGGCATCAGATTCCTCCAAAGGTAAAACACCTTTTCTAGTAGGGTTGTTCGGAATGTTTACCCACAGCGACCAGATTGCGAGGGAGGTGAGTAGATGAGTGTGTGATGTTCAGTCACTTGTTTGTTTCCTCCTTACTTGATTTGGTTGAGATAATGTTAGTCAAAAAAGTGAGGAGGAATGTTGCATATCGATCACGCTCTGTTGGAGCATTTGGCAAGCACGAAATGGTGATATGATCTGGAAACAAATTAACAGAGAAGCAAAAAGCATAATTACTCATTGTGACTTTGTGAGGCTTTACACTCAAGTTGGAGGGCTGCTCAAAGACTAGTAGCTAAGTGTGAGTAAGGTCACATGGGGGTGGATTAAAACTAAAGGAAAAATTGAAAATAATAATCCCTCCCAACTATCGTTAGTCCGCTAACAATAATCTCAACTATTGATTATTTTTGTATAATCTCAACTATATGGACTGTCCGCCAATAATTGTCCTTGATCAGATAATTAACAAGTGAATTTTAAATAGAAGTTAAGCGTTAAAATTAAAAGTTGGGATTATTTATAGGGATTACTTGTTATTATCTCTTCTCATCCACTTTAGAAACTATATAAATTTATTTATTGTCGGACACGTTGGACCATTATTGGCGGAAGGTCCCTAAAGTTGGGATTACTCTGAAATAATCGATAGTTAGAATTATTATGAGTGGACCGCCAATAGTTAGGATTATTACTATCAATTTTCCATACCAATGCAACTATTTGTGATAGAAATGGACACAAGGGAGTTTGGGTGGATTGCCAGAAAATGAGAAAAAATTGATATTAAAGTCATGATCACATCCAAAGTGAATATTCAGATGAATTGAATTTATGACATTTTTATCTCATTTTTAAAAAATCAATAATGTCAACTACAATGTTCATATTTAGACACTGTGTGACATTATAAAGAAAAAATATCAAAATCATATAAAATCGTTCAAATAAAAATGTTTTTACTTAAACTATTTTTTAATCTCGGACTAGACTTAAACAGACCAGATCAGACAAGATCAAACTTAAACAAACCAGACAAGACTTAGCATGTTTTCTTTTGGACTAAAATTTGCTGGTCTGGTCTGGTCTGGACTGATCTGATCTAATCTGGTCTGGTCTGAATTGGTCTGGTCTAGACTAATCTGATCTAATCTGGTCTGGTCTGAATTGGTCTGGTCTGGTAAACGTCTGGTCCATGTGTATTTTATAACTATAGAAGTCTGATATGATCTGGTCTGATCTGGGACTGAAAACAGTCCAAAAGAAAACATCCTTATACAGACCAAACCTTAATTTCTTAGGTAAAAAATTCACATACACCAGACCAAACAACAAAATTCGGTCCAAGAAGAGAGACATTATATTTATGTTTTTTAATTAGCTATCCCAATTCCATTTCAGTCATATTGTTGCCATATTGTTTGAAGGGGTAAAAGGTCATATTGGTCCTCGAAATTGCATAAAAAGAGTCAAATAAGTCCTTACTGTCCGACCGTAGCCATTTAGGGCGGTTCCCGGTGGAATTTTTTGATGAAATGTTTTGAGCAACTTATTCATTAAGTATAGTTTAATCATACCAATTTTCAGCTAAAACTTCAATCGGGAAGGCATTTAAATGAATTCTTGAAGATAACTGCGCTTTTAACTGCGCAGTTATCTTCAAAAATTCATTTGAATGCCTTCCCGATTTAAGTTTAGTTGAAATTTGGTATGAATAAACTAGACTTAATGAATAAGATGTTCAAAACATTTCATCAAAAAATTCCACCAAGAACCGCCCCAAATGACGACGACGGACAGAACCTCCTTTATAAGAACTTATTTGACCATTTTTATGCAACTTCGAGTACCAATCTTACCCTTACCTCTTTTTTGAAGAAACTATTATTGTCATCTATATAATATAATAAAGTCAACCCGTGAATAACTCTTTAGATGAATTATTGACATGTGGCAACATATTTGTAAAGAAAATGTGACATGTGGCAACACCATAAATGAAAAACTCTCCAACTTCCTAACACCATAAAATATGTATTCTAATATTATATTATAATATATATAACCTCCTCTATTGTCATGTGTTGTTTTAATAATAAATACTTGATAAGTTTAATTAAAAATATTATTAAATCATTGTTATATTAAAATTTGATAACTATTATAGCATCTAGCAAAAGCACTTATTATACAAAAAATAGACACCATTAGATCTTTTGAATCAATATTTGTTAACAATGACTATTAATTATTAAAAAATTATTTCCAACTATCACATATTGATAGTAAAATACCAATATTGAAGACAATGAAACTCAAAAATAGATATTTGTATTTTGGACAACTCACAATCTGTATGTGCCAACCCATTTAACCTGCAACCTATGCAGGTTGACCCACGAAACTGATGACTCTAACCCATCATCAGGGACGGATTCAAGATTTTGAGTCAAGGGGGGCGAAATTTTTTTCACTAGTGTAGGGGGTGAAAAATTTTCCGCTAGTGTGGCAGGGTGAAAAAATTTTCGCTAGTGTAGCGGTCTGCGGCTAATTTTTGTTTAAAAAAATTCCATGAGTAAATACACGATGACATTTAAATCTATTATATTTCATTCTAATTTAGGACAATGGAAAATTAACTTTGATTTACTCCCTCCGTCTCATTTAAAGGTTCCTGTACACTATTCTCCGGTCAACGTGCTTTGTTCTTAATCTTTTACTTTATATATCGAAAGTTTATGAAATTTAAATTATTTTTTGCAGGTTTTGTAGCGATTTTAATGTAGTTTCTGAATACCTAAATTTTATTTACTAAAAATAATTCTATTAATGACAGCGATCAGTTAAATTTATGGTCAGTCAAACATCGTAAATCGTGTGGGAACCTTAAAGTGGGACGGAGGGAGTAATAATTATTAGTGCTCTAAAAAATTATTTGAAAATAAGAAAAGATATAACATTTTATCAAATTATTTGAAGATACAGAGTTTAAAAGGTACACATAGACTGATGTTTTTTAAATAATTTCTGATTTGTTTAACCACATGAATCTTTCGGAATAAAGAATTGGCTTTTGATGCAACAATTTTTTTACATACTAATTACTAAGAAGTAAATTGATTGACCGGTACACTCTTTACATAGTAAGTAGTTTTGTTAAGTCATATATACATCACCAATTTATGAATTCACATACAATTCATTAGGGGTGGGCATAAAACCCGAACCGAATCGGTACCGAACTGGCCCGTAATGGTACCGAACCGAATATCGGGTATTTAAACGGTTCTATAGATTTTTATCTCGAACCGAAACCGTACCGTTTGAAACGGGTACGAAACCGGTCATAGATTTCGAGAACCGAAAAATACCGAACCGGGCCGTTCAAAAATAATACATTTGAATTTTTAAATTTTTTGACACCAATAAATCTATTTTATAGGCCAACAATTTTATACCCAAGTATGTATTCATGTGTTCCTAAAATAGCTAAATGAGTGTGTTTATATGTATATTGTTATTTTTTCTTTTTAGATAATTTGTGTTATATTTTGGTATATATTGAAACAAAGTTAAAGTTTTAATAATTATTAATGACTATTCATTTCTAGTAATTAAGTGTATATGACTTATTGTTGTTGTATCATGTTTGTGCAACTACAACTTAATTAATATGGTTTAAATCTTCTCTCACGTCCAACTATAAATTAAATTAGAACTAATATTATTATTTAATCAAGAACAAAGAAGAAGAACGATGATTTTTTCCATTACATTCAACAAATTGATGATATTCTTTTTATATTTTCACACGAACCTAGTAATTTTAAGATGATATTTATGTCATGTATCATCATGTTGATATACTTTTTCTTAGTTATGTTTCACTATTGGTGTGTTTGTGAATTTTAATACTACATATGCAATTTCTTGTATTTATATCGAAATTTCATGTGAGTTAGTTGGTATTATGATATCTATTAATTGCAATTGTCCAATTATTTTAGCATGTGTTTGGCTGTACCGTACCGTCTTGTACCGTTCCGAAACGACACGGTACCGAATGGTTCCATCTTTAGAACCGGACCGTACCTGACCGTAGAAACCTCACGGATACATTATGGATTTTACTAATTTCCCGGACCGTTCCAGACCGCGCCCACCCCTACAATTAGGGATGGACTCGGGCCGGGCCAACCGGCCCGGAACCGGACCGGCCCGCTACTGTGCGGGCCCGGCCCGGCCCGGTAAACCGGTTCGGTTCCGGCCTCCCGGCCTGGTGGTATACTGGTCCGGGCCCGGGCCTCCAGTTTAGTGAACCGGCCCGGCCGGAATTTAATTTTTTTTTTTTTGAAATTTTTTTAAGTTTTGGGTTGGATTAGGTATTTTGGGCCATTTTAGGTGGTTTGGGGTGGTTTGGGATGGAGGGGGAGGGGTAGGGGGTTAAATAAGAGAAGAAGAAGAAGAAAAAAAAACATTCCGGGTGGCCCGGCCCGGCCCGGTTCTGGCCCGGAACCGGAACCGGAACCGCCCACCACCGGTTCGGGCTCGGGCCTCCTTTTTCTGAACCGAGGCCCGGCCGGGCCCAGGCCCGAACCGGTCCACCCCTACCTACAATTATGGCTGGACTCGGGCCGGTTCGGGCCCGGTTCGGGCCTGGGCCCGGCCGGGCCTCGGGCCAGAAAACTAGGGCCCGGGCCCGAACCGCCGGTGGGCGGTTCCGGTTCCGGTTCCGGGCCAAACCGGGCCGGGCCGGGCCGGGCCGAACCGGCCCACTTAATTTTTTTTTTTTTTTTGGTCTCCTATTTAATCCCCTACCCCTCCCCCTCAACCCCAAACCATCCCAAACCACCTCAAATGGCCCAAAATACCTAATCCAACCTAAAACTTAAAAAAATTTCAAAAAAAAAAAAAAAAAAAATTAAAATCCGGCCCGGACCGGGCCCGAACCGGCCGGGCCGGTTCACCAAAACCTGGGCCCGGGCCCGAACCGCCCAGCAGCCGGGCCGGGCCGAACCGAACCGGTGGACCCACCGGGCCCCGGGCCGGGCCGGGCCTAACAGTAACCGGGCCGGGCCGGTTCCGGGCCGGGCCGCCCGGCCCGAGTCCAGCACTACCTACAATTCATTGTCCTAAGATTTGAAGAAAAAACTTCGACCGTGCAGTACAAGGGTTCACAAACTAGTATTATTATATGACAAAAAAGCTTATCTTGAATTAATTTTGAAACTGCTACGTAGTACTCGTATTATTTTGGTTTTAAAATAAAAAAATGTTGTGAGTTAAAATCCGCAATAGCAGGATAACAAAATAAAATGTTTGAACTGCTATTGTTTTGGCTTATTAAAATATAAAATTGTTGTAATTTCAAACAAATAATAATTGCTGTGAATTACAATCTGCAATTAAATGATAAACTAAAAAAATTAAAAATTATAGCAATCAAAAGATGTTTATGAATTACAACATGCGTACTTGCGTAGTATGGCTTTTGTCATGATTACTTGTTATCTAGATGTAGAACAGTTTCAAAGTACCCCCAACAGTTTAGCATAAGTCACCACTAACCATTTTATTTTAGCAAATTCCAGTTCGAAAGTATGGGTCTTTAAAATAATTGGGTTTTATAATTGCCAAAGATTGAATACGGAGTAATAAACTACTCCCTCCGTCCCTAAATAAAATTCCAACTTTCCTTTTCCGTCCGTCCCAATTAAAACTTCCACTTTCCTTTTTTGGCCAGAATTTGTGGTTCACGGCAATTCTTACACATTTCTCTCTCCTCTACACAACTCTCCACCACACAATACCCACTATCTTAAACTCCGCGCCAAACCTATTTGGAAGATATAATAAGGACGGAGGGAGTATAAAAGTTGCACTTGCATCCTCAAAAAAAAAAAACTACATACTACGGAGTACATAGTAATATAGTATGCAGGAAAATGCATGTTATCATCAAAATCATAACAAGTACAGAAACAAATACTACCAAACTTCCACGACATACCATGAAACCATAATATGGATAAAACACAGGACAGATCAAAGGGTCTCAATACTAAGAAAACTTGAAGAAACAAAAAACGAATTGTCACATATAGCATCTGATGACAGCACAATAAGATATCAAATTCTAAACACCAGACCTGTTTTGTTTTGATAACTTAAGTGGAATTCTGGAAAAGAATGCCAAGCAAGTCCTTCCCACACTCCACACAATGTCACTCAATCACAAAATTGCAAGAAGAAAAAAGAAACACTAGGCAGCAATAGAAACTTTAAGTTCTTAAAAACGGTTGAAATTACTGAGCGACACCCAACCACTTTGAGAAGTTGTCGAACTCTGTGTAATCACTATCAGAGATCATCGTCTTGTACCATGCTTTCCCAGCAGCCCTGATTTTAGATGCCTCCTCCTGTGATAGGAATGAATAAGATGGGAAATCAAAAGCCACTCACATTTTCACTTATTCATACATTGATGGAAAATATCACAGCCATATTAGCTCCTACCGGATCGTTGCATATTGCTTTTGAAGGATGTTCAAGAGTTACATAGACGCCAAATATAAGTAAAAATCAAAGGAGCAACAGTATAAATCCTAGTGTCCAGGAAGCAAGAATGTATGAAGACATAATTGTCAAGGGAGCAAGCATGTATAGAGCGACATAATAGTCATTTACAATTACAAGAAAAAACACTAGATTTTATTGCAAAATTAGTAAATCAATAATAATATGGTACTATACTGAAGAGAAATGAGTAACTAAATGTCATTAAAAGCAGTAAAGCATAGAAATATCCCATACAGTGATAAGAAATATACCTTTGTGATAGGCGTTCTCTTCTTAGCAAGCTTCTCGGATTTTTCCTTAACACGCTGAGCTTCAGCCAAAAGGGCCATCCTTCTGGCAGTCTTCGCATATGGGTTAAGCCTGAGAAGCACATTCAGATTCTTCAATGGATTCTTCTTGAGGGTGGCTCTCTTTACTTCCTTCTTGATGGGTCTCACAACAGACTGCACCTCGTCGGAATTGATGATCCTGGCAAGATCAGCATTAACCATCTTTGGCCTAGGCAAGACATACCCCCTCTTCTTCTCGGAAGGCTTGTCAAATGTTCCATAAATCTCATCCAGTTTCTCAAAAGCAGACTTAGTCCAGATAACAAAGCGTCCAAGATGGCCTCCAGGAGCGAGCTTTAGCAGGTTCAAGCGGTCAACGTGACAGATATCAATTCCAGGGATGTTGCGGAAAGCCTTCACCAGCTTAGCACCTTCACTTGCATACACAATCAAAGGCCCCTTTCGCGAAATGTAGCGACGATTACGCATCTTACCCTTTCCTGCCCGAATTGCCTGACTATCCTTGGCCTTCTCTGCATCAGGATAGGCTCCGATTTGCTTAAGTGCTTTGATGGCATTGGCTGTCTTCTCGATACCCTCAGCAGAATCAGAGACCACGAGAGGGATCTCTGGCACCGTTTCAATGCGATGACCCCGGGCAAGGACAAGAGATGGAATAGCAGAGGCGGCAATGGCAGAAGCCACGGCGTATCGCTTCTGATTCACCGGAATCTTACGATGCCAGCGGCGCCAGATCTTAGTGGGGGCGAACATCCTTCCACCACGACACATGTTACCGAACGCACCCTGTCCGGCACGATGAGTACCACCACCTGGAACACGGGGGATACGTGACACGGCACGTCCGGTACCCCAGGACTCGGCGGAGGTTTGATGACCGGCCTTCCTCGACACGGCATAGGGCTGACGGGCATTCTTCGAAATGTTGGCGTGCACGTAGGTGACAACGTCGGGACGAATAGGAGCCTTCATCACACTGGGAAGAGGTAGGGAGGCGGCCGATGGTCCATCGGTGGCCATGTCATTTTCAAGGGCCTGGACGGAGACTAGGGGGCGTGCGGCGGCTGTGGCCATTGCAGCGGCGGAAGGCAAGGAGGGAGAAGGGATGGATGGTGGAGTGATGAAAACTAGGGTTTTTGGCGAGATGAGGTCGAGTGAGAATAAATAAGTGTTTGCAGACGCTTCTTATGGGCTTTGAAAGACTACTGCTGCCTGAGCTGTTTAGTAATGATCCAAGTGACAATAAACTGGGCCATTAGGTCTTTTGTGCTTGCTGTTTAGATTAGGCTATTCACAATTTGCCCAACAACTCTAATTTCTGTTTTTCATTTTTTTTAACGTTTTAAATTTTTTATCTATTTTTTAATTTGTACTGTTTTTATATTACTACTACATTATATTTCAAATTTATATGAATTTTTATAACATTTATCAATTGGTTTAATTATTCTTTTTTCAAATAACCTGTGATAGACTTATAGCAGATTAAAATGACTCGATTGACTATGTTTTTAAAGTTAACTTAGTTATATAGTTCAAAAAAGTTAACTTAGTTATATGATAATTTTTTAGTATATGAGCTTACGTAATGGATTGGAATTAGTACAAAGGACCCATTTGATCCTTTTCCAATAAACATTTGTGATTTTTACAACACTTTTAGTCATCTACTCGTTTATTTTTCTTTTAATATTTTATGTGATGTTTTAAATGTTAACTAACCATAAACTTAAATTTTCATGTCATTAGTCTTAATGATACAAATTACAAATTAGATGTTTAATCTATAATAATTTATTATTATTTTTTCTATCTTTTTTATTTCACTTTACATTTTATTTAAATAAATACAAAAATATGAGGTGGACTAGTTTTTTATATTTCTAAAAAATTGAACTTCAATTGTAGACCAGATAAATAAATAAAAACATGAAATCGAATCACGTTGAACTACAATGAACCAAATCATTTTCCTTTTATAACTCGAATTTGAAACCAAACTGATCTGAATCACTCTCAAAATGAATTGAAAGATAATCACAACAAAAATAGTTTTAATTTGGTACAATAACTCTAAAATCAAAGAAATCGAAACCAAATGGAGAAAATGTGAACCGTGAACTAAATTGTCCATCTTAACCTGCAAGCTAGAAGCATGTAGATGAGTGATTTAACATGTTTTCACTCTTTCGCTTACCCAAAAATATTTTTTATCAAACGCTATCAATTTTTACCTTTTTAAAAACACATTTTTCTCAAACAATACCAATTTTTACTATTAAATTTGGTACAAAATCACTTTTTTAAGTAGAAACAACCACATCAATGTTCAATTTTGTAAAGTGTTAGAGACTGTATAATCGAAATTTTTGGTCCATTTTTTACGATCAAGTTTTCCGTACAGTCCGTACAGTTTGGGCCGTACACTTAACTAATTTTTTTTGGGAAACGCGTCCTAGTTGCCTTGAGGTTAGGTTTTACTTCTCTATAAATACAAGTTCTCTCCCTTGTAATCATAATATCCGAAAATATTAATAACATTCCTGACTTGGTAGAGCCCCCAGACGTAATCCTCTGTGGCGAACTGAGTTATCAAATTTCGTGTCTTCTTTAATTGTTTTTCGTGTTGAGTAAATTAATTCCCAGCAAATTTCACTTTCCACAATTGTTTAGCAAGCAAACCAGATGGGTTCTAGCTTGTAGCAGTCCTGGAGGAGCAAGGAAGTGAAGATGAGGAAGACGGGCTAGTTTTCACTCGAGGGGGGTGGCAGCGTACCCCCATGTTGGCCCGAAGCTCGACAAGTGGGAGATTACAAGCATCTTCATCAGTATGGGAGGAGAAGCCGAAAGGAGGTCTAACTGAGATTGAGGTGGATGAGCAAAAAACAACGTGAAAGAGGTGAGTCCTGAACTCAACACCCGCTTTGGACTGGTGAATGGTTTCATATTTTTTCTAGTTCAGTATTCATGACAGTTTTGAGTCTTTTTGTAGCAATATGTTTTATTTATGTAATTGCATGGAGTCATAAGTGGTAGGTCCATGTCAATGTTATATTTTTGTATAAGACATTTGATTCATAACGTTTTCTTACAATGGTCAAGTGGCAGATCCATGTCAATTTTGGAGATTTAGAGCCTAAGTCGGTCATGGTGGCTTTACAATTATTCGATTTATGCTTAGCAAGTCCTATTGTTCTTTCATAGGTGATTGACTCTCTGTCTAATCTTAGAGTTTGTGGCCGATTCTTGATTATCTATCTCGATGTAAGCACACGTGTTACTATAAAGTTTTAATGTAAACCTTTTGATTTCAAAAAGTAGAAGCAATCATACACACCCCTATATTATAAGTGTGTCAAACTTCAAGTCTTTAGGATGCAACAAAATGTGTTACAATTCAAAGAAAATCCCAAAGGTAGTCTTTTGTGGTTAATATTGACAATAATCCCTCCTTTATTTGGAGAAGTTTGTTTCAGACTCAACATATGATTCAAGATGCCTATAAAAAGGCGGGTGGGAGACGAAAAATTCATAAATATTTGGGAGGACCATTGGCTACCTGATCAAGATAATCCCAAGGTGGTTTCAGCAGTCGGCATGGGATTACATCAGGCAAGGTGAAGAACATATTTGATGTTACTAAAAGAGCGTACATGTGATTTAGATGTTCTGAGGGATATCTTTGATCACATGGATGTTTTTATTAATTCAGAGCATCCCACTTAGCCTTCGTTTGGTCACTGATAAGAGCTGTTATCGACGATTAGTTGGCGAATTTAGTTCGTCTGTGTGGATGGGGTTGGACTGATGTGTGGCTTTGGAGACTTCCTCCAAAAATTAAAAAACTTTCCTGGCAGGTTTGTAGAGGTTGTCTTCCAACGAAAGAGAATCCGCACTCTCATCAAGTTGATTGCTATGAAGTGTGCGGATTATGTGGGGGGCTAGTGAGACGTTGCTCCATACCTGGGTGGTGGTTATTTGAGTCTGTTTAGTCATGGTGCTACCCAATTTCTAGAACAAGTGCAGCAGGAGTTTCATTTGCGAAGGAAGGACAAACTTGTGAAGATGGTTTGGGGGGGCAATTTGGTGTAAGAGGAATCAGTGGATCTGGCAGCATGTGTCCCTGGAGGCGAAGCGGTTGATGTTCGAAGCACAGAATTTGGAATCAGTCTTAGGCTCATCTTGTTCGAGGTGAAAGGAGGCTAGTCGGGCAATAGTCTGTCATTTCTTAGTGTCGGCCGTCTTCAGGGAGGTTGAAGTTGAATGTGGATGTGGCTGTTAGGGTGGAGGACTGTGTCTGGGATGGTGTTTATGAGATGAGGAAGGTGGATTTATAACAGGGAGGAGACAGGGAAAGTATCCCCTTTAGAAGCTGAACTGATCGGGATTCAAGAAGCTCTTAGCTGGCTGCAAGAGACAGGGAGGGACAATGTTGATGTGGGCCTGATGTACTCGGGCTATCTCAGATATCTTGAGGGGTTTTAGCTGCTCTGCTTTTGGTCTCGTAGCTAACGGTATTAGAGAATTGGCCAAATTTTTTCTAGCATCTCTTTTTCTCATATTAGGCGATCAATGAACAAGACAACACACACTCTGGCTAGAGCTGCTTGTTCTTTGTCTGACTTTCATGTTTGGTTTTTTTTATTTGATTAATGATAGTTAATTTTTATGTTTGCAAAAATAAGTAATGATGTATCATTGGGCGTTCCAACAAAAGCATGGTACATTACCACATCTCGCCGTAGGATGCACTTTGCCTTGATCGGTATATGATACTTCTTCATATATTCCAAAGTTCACTACAAACAATTTATGGGATTAGGAGGGATTTGGCACGGATTTACCGATTTTCGTGCCAAAGTACGTGTTTTTGGCATGGATTTGGCGTATCCCTGCCAAAATTTCTGCCAAATCCCTACCAAAATCCCTGTCAATCTCGTTTTTTTTTGTAGTGGTTAAAGCGTAGTCCAAGAAGTGAAAACCTCAAATTTTAGATATTCACCCCGAATGTGCTACAACCCAATGAAAATATTATATAGAAGGGTGTTGTAGCTCGTTCATAACACCCAAGGTTGAATAGAAAGCACCCACTTTATATAGAAAAAATGGACATTGTTTTACACTTTTTGGAAACACCTACTCAAATATCAGTAATGCTTGGTGTACACTTTGAGTTACACCCTATTTATTTAACCATCACATAGACAAAAAGTATAAATACACACATTTATTGATAAAATTTATCTATGCGAACAAAATTTGTCTTTGTGAATAACACTTGTCTATAAACATGTCTGCTCACAGACAAAAATATATGTGCACAAAAACTTGGGTGTGTGTATACAGACAACTAGTGTGTGTGCATAGACATTGATTTACGTGCAAATAACATCAATTGGTGTGCTTTTTTGCACTAAATTCAAATTTGGTTGCATTAAACTCAAAATATGTATATAGCCACTAGGTGTCTGTATACACACAAAGTGTCTATGCATATTTTATCTGTGCACAGACATGTTTACAGACGAATTTCGTTGGCACAAACAAATTTTATTCACACAGACAAATCTTGTCAAAAAATGTTTGTATATGTACTTTTTTGTCTCTATGAAGAGTAAATGAATAGGGTGTAACCCAGAGTGAACCCATGGTGTACAAATATAATTTTCGCTCAAATGTTGCCCTGTTTTGTCATTATCCCAAAGGGGATAGAGCTACCTCAAATGGCAGTTAAGCAGGTCATAGGAGAAATAAAAATGTCTTTTTTTAAAGTGTTATAATATTTTTATTTGTGCTTCATATTTAAAAAATGTTGGGTGTGTTTCAGAAAATAAGAAAAAATTAATTAATTAAAATTAGTTAAATTAATTAAATGACTAAAGAAAAACAAGAAATGAGATGAAGCAGAAAATAGCCAGAGCTCGTGCTACACACGATGTGCTTAAAACGTATTTGTTGCCTCCCACGGTGCTAGGAGCGTTGCAACGACTGGATACGGTTGCTAACAAACGATCGTTTGAGCACACAAACGAAAGTTCCGGCGAAACACAAGTGGGAACACTAAAGAATTTTCGGAGTGCTAGAGGTGTTTTAGAGCTCAAAAGTACGTGATTTCGTTCTGTGAATGTGTATTGTTGCAAACCACCTGCTAGCCAATTTATAGGAGGATTTATTGTGTGTTAAGTGACCTTTAATGGACCTGAACGTTGGACATAAATGACTAGCACGTTGGGCATTACTATGTCGATGGATGGGTTGCACTGATGTGTGGCCTTGGAGACTTCCTCCAAAAATTAAAACCCTTTTCTTGCAGGTTTGTAGTGGTTGTCTTCCAATGAAAGAGAATCTGCACGATCGTCGACTTGATTGCTCTGAAGTGTGCAGATTATGTGGGGGGCTAGTGAGACGTTGCTCCATATTTTTGTGGACTGTGCAGTAACAAAGCAGGCCTGGGCGCGGTTATTTGGGTTTGCTCTAGTCATCGTGCTACCCATTTTCTGGGACAAGTGCATCAGAAGTTTCATTCGCGACGGAAGGACGAACTTGTGAAGATGGTTTGGGGGTGTTGGGCTATTTGGTACAAGAGGAATCAACGGAGCTGGCAGCATGTGTCCCTGGAGGTGAAGCAGTTTATGTTCGAAGCAAAGAGTTTGGTGACAAGCTAGTCTTAAGCTCAACTTGTTCGAGGCGAAAGGAGGCTAGTCGGGCAGCAGTCAGCCATTTCTTGGTGTCGATCGGCTCTAAAGAGGTTGAAGTTGAATGCGGATGCTGCTGTTAGGGTGGAGGACTGTGGTCTCGGATGGTGTTTATAAGACGCGGAAGGCGGATTTATAACAGGTAGGAGACAAGGAAATTATCCCCTTTAGAAGCTGAACTGGTCGGTATTCAAGAAGCTCTTGGCTGGCTGGAGGAGACATGGAGGGACAATGCTGATGTGGAGTCTGATGCATCCCGGGCTATCTCAGAAATCTTGAGGGGTTTTAGCTGCTCTGCTTTTGATTTGGTAACTAACGATGTTAGAGAATTCGCAAAAAAAAACTAGCATCTCTTTTTTTATCATATTAGGCGATCAGTGAACAAGACATGCAACACACGTTTTGGCTAGAGCTGCTTGTTCTTTGTCTGGCTTGCATGTTTGGTTTTTTCTTACTCCGACTATAATTTTATCATCTATTTGATTAATGATAGTTATTTTTTGTTTGCAAGAATAGTTAATAATGCATCATTGGGCGTGGTAACAAAAGCATGGTACACTACTACATCTCATCGTAGGATGTACTTTGCCTTAATCGGTATATGATATTTCTTCATATATTCCCATGTTAAAACGTAGTCCAAGAAGTGAAAACCCCAAATTCCATATATTCACCCCGAATGTGCTACAACCCAATGAAAGTATTATATAGAAAGGTGTTTTAGCTGGTTCATGGCACCCAAGGTTGGATAGAAAGCACCCACTTTATATAGAAAAATGGACATTGTTTCACACTTTTTGGAAAACACTTGCTCAAATATCAATTGTGTTTGGTGTACACTTTGAGTTACACCCTGTTTATTTAACTATCATATAGACAAAAAAGTATAAATGCACACATTTATCCATAAAATTTATCTGTGTGAACGAAATTTGTTTGTGTGAATAAAACTTGTCTGTAAACATGTCTGTCTAAGATAAAGATATATGTTCACAAAAACTTTTGTTGTGTGCATACGGCCAACTAGTATATGTGCATATACATTGATTTACGTGCAAATCACATTAATTGATGTACTTTTTTGCATAAAGTTCAGATTAGGTTGTATGGAAATCAATGTATGTATATAGCCACTAGGTGTCTGTATACACACAAAGTGTCTATGCACATTTTTGTCTGTGCACAGACATGTTTACAAACAAATTTTGTTGGCACAAACAAATTTTGTCAAAAATGTTTGTATTTGTACTTTTTTTGTCTATGTGGAGAGTAAATAAATAGGGTGTAACTCAGAGTGAACCCATGGTGTACAAATAGAATTTTCGCTCAAATATTACCATGTTTTGTCATTCTCTCAACGGGGAGAGAGCTATCTCAAATGGCAGTTCAGCGGGACCTAGGAGAAATAAAAATGTATTTTTTAAAGTGTTATAACTTTTTATTTGTGCTTCATTTTTTACTAAAAACGTATGAAGTCATAACTTTTTATAATATTTCATTTAACACCAATATTGCATATACATAGTTTAAAGAAATACTACTACGTATGAAGTTCCAGCAGTTGGATATTTTCAAACCCAAAGTTTGTTTTTTTAATAAATCCAAATGCTAAATTAAAATCTAATGATTAAATATTTTGTTTTGAATACAAATTTTAGATATTTTTTCTTAAAGTAACACAAAAAATGAACTCCAAATTTATTTATTGTTAAATCAGAATGTTTGACACTTTAAATTATAATTATTCACAAAAAATGGGCAAAAATGATGTATACTATTAAAACTAAGACTTTAATAAAAAATTACTGGATGAATATATTGACGGTGCTGAATTGGAGAAAAAAGTGAATTTACCGAGTAAACACATAAAATGATTGAGAATTAGATTTATTGACGGAAATGGTTGGGGTTGCCTTATAGAAACAATTTTAAACACTTCATCCCCGTTTGTCCCCAACTTAAATCCTGGTGCAACATGCTCCATCCGTATTATCATAAATGGCACAATATGCTTCTTACACGGTTTAAAATAGATTTGTTGTGCATGTTTACAAAAAGTATAAGATTTTTAGTACTATAGAAGTATTGTACGATAGTATATTTTATTCAAGTGAATTGTAACTACCTTTCAGTGTTTTTCTTTTAATTTTACTAGCACTTTTGAAAATTGGAGTTACTTTTAACTGTCTTTTTCAGACGTTTTTAACGGCGTGACCCTCTTGTGATTAGGCATGGACTCGGGCCGGGTGGCCCGACCCGGAACCGGCCCGGCCCGACACTATTTGGAACCAGCCCGATCTGGTGGCCCGGCCAGGGACGATCTGGGTGGGTACAACCCGAGGTCTTTACGGTGCAGGCTCGGGTCACCAAAAAGACGAACCGGCCCGGTTCCGGGTTTTTTTTTTTCAATTTTATTTTGTTTATTCTGGGTTGGGGCTGGGTGTTTAGGGGTGTTTTGGGGGGATGGGGGGGGGTTGGGGGTTAAGTAGAAAAGCCAAAAAAAAACTAAGTAGCCCGAGGCCCGGCCTGGCCCGTACCTGGTGGCAACCCGAGCCGGTTCCGGGCCTTCCCCCATTCCTCAAAAACCCGTCCGGGCCCGACCCGGGTCCATGCATACTTGTGATAACGGAATTCAAACACAAGAACCACTTTGATAAAGAATGAAACACATGACCCTATCTAAAAACGGACCCAACCACAAGTACCTTTTCTGTACTTTTCCAAAAAAAAATTGAATGACATAGTTCCAGACTTCCAGTACAAATGTACAACGGAGAAATACTCCGTATATTCTTACATGTTACAGCATAAAATATGCTCTGTGGCTAATGTAGAAAACTTGAAAGATCTACATGTATTTAGCCATGTTTTCAGCAAGACATACAGTCGATTAAAATAGTAGGGAGTATTAAATAATGGTAATAAGTAAAATCTGTTTTATTTATTCCAGTTCAAATTAACCACTCCTACTCATTTGCAGAGTGATTATTAATAGAAGATTGAGCAGCCAACTGCAAAAAACACTGGCAAACATCCTCCATCACTTTTATCACGGAAAGCTGGGTGTCAAGATCTCTGTACCTTTTATGATACGTATCATCCAACATTTTCACTACTGCATCTAAGCTAGGCATCTGGAAGTTGGGTATTCCAAAGGCAGTGTTGCAGTTCAGGCTCGCTTTTACATCTGCACAAGTCAGTGAAGCTATCTCTAAGCTGCAAGATTTGTCTGTCGCATTTGAAGTTCCACCTTTATTTGCTGATGACCCTGCATCAGTTTCTCCCCAAAAAAATTATTAAAAGAGCATTAAAAATAAGAGCAAGGTCATTATATGCAGAAAATGCCTTTTAGGATGTAAGCATCCCCCTGGTGGTTTTATATAGACTATCAACAGAATAATGAGAAGGGAGAATTGTCAAATATGCCCTTCTACTGTACGATAAAAAGTAATTAGACCCTTGTACTAGGAAAACACCCAATCAAACCCTTGAAGTTGTAAAAAAAAACAAATAGACTGTTTGACCGGTCATCATGCAGTTTACCGGTTATCTTCTTATGTGGTTGACATGTTTAATGGTATTTCATACTTACTTATTCGATTTTCTTTATAGATATAGTCTACTACCAGCCATCCAGCACCTCATAAGTGTTAAGTATCTTCTTTGGCAATTCTTTTGATGGCCAGCAACTTTACCACTGCAACCTCCACCTCCAAAAAATATCTTACTGTCCTATTTCTTACTTTGTTTCTCTGCTTTTCCAAAGTTCATTCACGCACTACTCTTGTTTGCCAATCTATTCTTTGTTTTACTCTTCCATTTTTGTTACCTTTTTGTTCTTTCTGTTGTTAATCTCCCTCTTGTCTGTTCTTATTTCTTTTTTTAACGTGTTCTTATTTCTTCTTCTACGAACAAAAAAACTGATTTATTATTAGATCTGGCAGCCACATGTATTGAGATTCCCCCAATTAGGTTAAAATATCAACTTAAATGATCACTTCTTTTAAAATTTATTGTTTATTAGTAGGATAAAACTAATAGCAAAAACAATCAGATCAAATTCGAAATACATATGGACATTGTTTCCTAGGCTATCTAGATCAAAAGTTCAACTATCAACTTAAGATATGCCATCAACTTATTAGGATTAGTAGGTTATATTTAATTAATAACAAAAATCAATTACACGAAATTTTGAATATATAGTGTTTACTTGGTTGCCTGAAACATACGATAGTATATTGAAGATTTTTTTTAACAGTTCAGGCTCAGATCGAGATCTTATTAAAGTCCTCCAAAACAATTGGCCAAATAATTGACACATAAAAAGTCAAACTTGTCACCGATTGAAGAAAATCATCGAGTAACTCGGCGAGTCAAACTTGTCACCAAACTTGTCACCGATTGAAGAAAATTGTACTCGGCAAGTAATTCGGGAAAAAAGAAAGGGGCCACGTCAGAGTGCTAATCAGGACGGTCCTTGTCAACCCTGAGTTGCGAGTACTCGGCGAGTAGATAACACAAGTCTTGAAGTAGAAATTTGTAAAGGGGAAGAAATTGCCAAGCAAACGGTCTTTGTGTGTGTGGTTGGACTTAGCCAAGAAAATACGGACAATCATGTTTGAGTAAAAAAAATACAGTCTTACATATCATAGTGCTCCCCCCTACATTTTCTTTCCTTTCAAATTCCCCCCTCATTTTCCTAACTATATTATTTCCTTATCATTTCTTGAGTTCTAAACAGACCCAAAGACTGACAATAGGACACTTAGTTCAGCAAAGTGATGTAGCATATACCTGGCTCATTATAAGGCTTGACCAGTAAATGACCACCAACGCTCTTATTGGGTGACTGTGGATTGGCTGAAAGACGCTGTTTCCCCTTGCTTTTAAGATCCATTTGTCCATCACATGGCTGAGGTGGTCCCTGAAGAAGTGCATCCCCACCATCATCGTGCCTTGTCCGTGAAGTCCCGCCAAGGCTAGATGGTGATGGTTGACCATCTTGCTGCCTCAAACGAAATCTTTTTAATGGTCTCTCGGGCTCTTCATTCAAAACCTCGTCTTCCTCCAAAGCACATTCCTGCTAAAAAATGTGCACAGGAGAAAAACAAGGGTGAGCAACCAATCAGTACATATTACAGAACAATTAGTGCCTTTGTAAGTTTTTTTACTGCAATGGCTGAACGGCTGAACCAGTTGAATTTTTTAAACTAAAACCTCTAGGTAAAAACCCGATCTCAACCATATATAAGTAATTTGTAGGCTACTATACTTAGAGCCTGTTAGGTGATCCTAAAATGTCTGAACTCTGAAGAGGCTGAATTTGGTTAAGTTGTGGTTGAACTTGCTTAATCTGCTCAGTGATCTAAAGAATCATTTAAAATGAATGTAGAAATGTCACTTTCTTTAATTTCACCCAAAACACTTACTTTTGTACTACTTTTTTCATTATGAGCAAAATTAATTTTGAATCTCATTGATAAGGGTGATAGGCTGAAAGGAAAAAATTCACCAAGAGGGGTTCTATTCTGATTATGCTAAATCTTCATAAAAGCAAGATAAGACAACTGATGTTACCAGATACCAAACAAGGTCCTAGTAAGTTTAATTATGCATCGATGATTCAATGATAGCATCTACGAAGGACAATGGCTAGACAATAAAGGAGGTCCTTACTGCAGCACAGATAGAAGATTTTGCGCGTCTTGCTTCCTATAAGAATGATGTAAACAATAGAACGTTTATGGATATTAATTAAGACAGTGAATAAAAAGTCGATTATTGAAAAAAAGAAAAAAGAAACTAGACTCACCTCAGCTTCCTCATACTCAAAAATTGCATCCAAAAGGGATCTATAATTCTCCTCCTCAATGAGATCCCAGTTTTTATTATACAACTTTAAAAGACGCTTCAATACAGGCTTCACCTTTTCTTCAGATATCCCGAGAACCTTTGTAGCACGGAAGGCATTTGCAATCCTTTTCCTAGAATCAGGACCCATTCCTAACTATAGCAGACTCACAGAAGAATCGGCTTGTCAGCCCACCTAATTCTTTCTGCAACCAAAAGCAAAAAAAAAAAAAAACTTATATATACACATGAATCGATGCATTAAAATTTATTTTCAAGGACACATCTAGCTCTATACAAAACCAAGTGTCCAAGTGGAAAACCAAGTGGTTTTCCCGCCTAAAGTTCAGGGTATTAAACGGGGCGGATTTAGCTGATACGGGTTGTCAGAAGGATCTGAGCAGAGTACAACTCATTTAATGCTCTATTAACGGGTCAAATTTAGCAGGTCAAAAAAGGGTCAGGTCAATTAAACCAATTTTGCAGAGTGCGACTGTTAGGGTGGTACACGTGAAAATTTTAATTCCTCGTTAAATGGCTGCACCAACATAGTACAAATACAGATCTTTTGTGTCTAATTTTCCCTTTCAGATTAAATGCAAAGCAGATTTTTGAATATGACTTTTTGTTCAGTTCACACGTGTTTACGTAATTGCTTTTCTTTTATAGTGTCAAGTACAGAACTATTAAATCTACTATAAACAGGGCTGAAAATCGCTCCATGGAGTTTCAAACCCAAGACCTCCCAAGACCTCCCGTATGGAAGAGTGGGTCGGCGACAGCTGGACAGCTTCCTCAAAAAGATACTATAGAGATCTTTCATGTTTGATTCGACCCAGTTTCAATTTATTGCATTGACGGGAGTAGAAAGATACTGTAAATATATATTAATTAAATTAAATTTATTCATAAAATATTAGTGTCCAATCACTCATTCATATGGTATACTACTATTCCTTGGATACATGAGGCATGCCATAAGGAAACCCGAGCCAAATCTACTATAAATAAGGAGCATTTAGCAACACAAGACCACAGCAATTGATCAACACAACATTGCCGAAAAAAAGTGGCATGTAGACTCTCAAATGTAAACTACACCAAGTCTACAATTGTCTTCCCAAATCAAGTTAAGAGGTATGAAAAACATCTGATGCATACAAACCTTTTTTTAAATAAAAAAACTTGCAATCTTTCTATGAAAAATGTGTTTAAGAAGCCATTTCTCTTAATGTATTCAGGATTTAAATAAAAAACAGAGTAAAGATATTCTTTATAAGCTACTCATATCATTTGATGCTTGAGGTATTGTTAGACACTTCAATGCTCAAACTAGAGGTCTTCTAATTTTAACCGCCACTCAAAAATAATGTGGCCTGGTGGTGTGTGGGCTGTCTAACCGTTAGAGAGATCTAATGATCTGTTTAGGCTGCCTGTGTTTTTCTATCCGCCTACTGGTTCTTGATTTGAATGGCAAGTTTGGCATAAGCCCACAATAATTAACCAGTCTCTCGCCTGTTACTGTTTTTATATAAGATGAGCTCACTACCAGGAAATGGAACAGACTCTCTGAAGAACTTTGGGTGGTCACCGCTTCTCCACAATTTGAATCAAGTTCTCAATTAGCTGTGTTTAAACAATATAATAGTTAGAAGAAAGAGCTGGCAAGTAAAACCAAACATGTGGTAGTCAATAGAAAACAGAGCATTGGATCACATTCAAGAAAGACTGAGCGTAGCAAGTAGGGGCCTGTTTCGAAAGAAGCAAAAATGGTTGAGTTCACTTAGTTTTTTCTAAAGCATACATGTTAAGTAACATCCCTTTAAATGAAACAAGTGAAGTAAAAAAAATACTTACGTAGTATTTTACTGCTCTGTTGATAAGGAAAATAAGCCAGACAAAGCCCAGGCCTCCACAAATAATTTTGGGTTTTGTACTCATCCCACGAGGCTTAATCATAGTAATCCAATTCCAAGTAAATAATCCAAGTAATTTTGAATTACAATTGGATGGAGATAACTAATTAATCCAACAGGCCATAGAGCACATTGGCTCTATCACAGAATCTAACCACCCATTAACACCTGCTTCTCGATTGACTTAGTTGTTGGATGGTAATATACAACTATATGATCTTTCTATCCAACAGGCTACACAGCTCATGTGAAAATGGAAAAGTACACTCCTATATAACGCTTTGCCTGAGCTTAAAAAGTAAAAACATATTGGACAAGCCGCAAAGAAAAGACAACCGACCTCCATTTTTTGAAGGAAAAAAACCACATCAGCAAACCAATCTAAAAATCGATAGAAATCGAGGGTATGCACACAAAATCAAAAGTGAGAGAAACATAGTAATTGAGAACTGTTTAAGAAAACAAAAAATCGGAGACGGAGATGTAAGGGATATACCCAATGAGAGGAGTGTAGACATGGTTTGAGATGCTATGATTATCCCTCAGCCACCGTGGAAATTCCAATGGCCGGACAAGAAAGCATCTTACACTGATTTCACAATTTACGCATATATATGGTTGAATTGGGGGCTAACCGACGATGGATAGTTTAACAAGGTTCAGGAGAAATGCCGATAACCGCTCGACAATGTTAAGTACACATCTAGGGCACGTTTGGTTAGAGGGTTTGAAAATAACAGAGTCACATGCCCGAGAAAATAATTGACTCTATATAGTACGTACTTCTTCCGTTCTTATATAAATGCAACGATCAACATTTCATACTTGCTGAAACATAACTTTGACCATTAATATATACTACCTCCGTCCCCATTTAAATGTCTCGGAGGAGGGTGGCACGAGTTTTAAGAAAAGTGAATTTGTGTGGTTGATATTAATTGATAAAGTAAGAATAAGGTAAGAATGATTTTGAGCCACACAAACTTTATCAAATAAAGTATGAGACATTTAAATAGGGACATCCCAATATGGTAAAACGGGACATTTAAAAGGGGACGGAGGGAGTATGATTCTATATTAGTAAAAAATTTTAAAAAAAAGATTATGAAAATTTACAATGAGACAATTTTAACAATATTTTTTCCATAAAAAATATTATTATATTAATAAATAAAACGTAGTCAAAGTAGAACATGTGAATAGTATAAAGGTCAAAGTGTTGCATTTATTTAAGAACGGGGGTAGTATATAGACTCAAACTCATATATTGTACCTCTTATAGGCCTTACTAGTCAAAGTGTTGCATTTATACTGTACCTCTTATAGGCCTTACTAGTTTTTTACGCGTGCATTGCGCGACTGGATAAATGCCCAATACTATATACGTAGTATGGATGTTTTTACTTGGACTGTAATTTGTCCCAGACCAGACCAGTTCAGACCAGACCAGACTTGGATAATTATAAAAATACAAAGAAACCAAACCTTACCAGACCAGACCAGCAAATTACAGTCCAAGTAAAAACATCCTATATGTAACTAGTCACCATACCCGTGCGTTGCACGGGCATATAATAAGTCATAAAATTATTTTCTGAATAAACAATTTGTACAATCTCTTTAGAACAATTTGGGAATATGATGTTACCGTATTGGCCTATTGGGGACAAAATAAATTATAAGTAATCAATAGTACAATTAAACTGTGTAAAAAAAATAGAAACATTAAGAAATGAATAATACAATACGGCCAAACCAAATCATCACAGTAAACACAACAATGTCATATTGAAGCCTCAAGTTACATGTATTTATCAGATAGCGCCGTCCTCACAAATTATTTTTTGGAATTGCATCGCTCCTGAAATATATGTTTAATAGTTAGTACTTAATTATAGCACGATGAGAGTTTTTGTAAAATAAAAATAGCATGACAATTATGTTATAAAATGGAGAAGAAATGAAGTAAAACTTACCAGCTTTTGAAAAACTTCTCTATACACCACATTGGTTGTGGATTTTTCTGTTTGACCGTCATGCTCACATATAAGTATCTTCAATCCATCTCTAGAAGTGACCCTTGACATGACTACATATAATTGACCGTGTGAGAAAACGGGTTGTGGAAGATAAATTCCAACTTGCTTTAGAGATTGACCTTGACTTTTATTAATTGTCATCACAAAAGAAACCATAACTGGAAATTGTCTGCGTTGGAATTTGAAAGGGATCCTACTATCAGATGGCACTAAAGACAGTCGAGGAATAAAAACTTTTTCTCCAATGTTACTTCCCGAAATAACTTTAGCCTCCAAAACATATTTTCCAAGCTTAGTGACGATAAGGCGAGTCCCGTTACATAACCCTGAAGACTGGTCAATGTTCCGCATTAACATAATGGGTACACCAACCTTGAGATTCAACTTATGATTTGGCAATCCAAAAGCATTAATGGTATTCAAAAATTCTGGAGCGTGCACACCATCAAGTGTATCACGATTACCATTACTAGAACATGTACTGTCAAAACTCGGGTATGTTTTCATCTCACCTGACATCAAAGACATCATATAATTATTGATGATGTCAACAACTTCATTTTTAGGTGTCAAAATCGCCCTATCCTGGAAATAAATAACATGGATCATTCATATGCTCTCAAAGTGATGGATAGGTACTCTGGACAATAGATTCAAGTGGATCACCAGAATTGACAATTAACATGTCATCAGGTATGTCAATGAGAGCGTTTCCATCCAGGTCACGTCCAATAGTACCATCTCCAATACTTAGCACCAATTTTGAAAATATTTTCAACTCTTCAACACTATGATTGGAAGAACCTTAATGCAAGCGCATGTTTTTTGTTAAGGTCAAAACTTGACAGTATTGCCAAAGGTATGACGCATTTATTGTAGCATGCACAATTTCTTGTCGTGTGCCCTTAGGTATGACTGGAAGAATTTGTCTGAAATCACCGCCGAAAACTACTACTTTTCCTCCAAAGGCTTGATGTAAGCTATCCATGTTTTGAAACCTCATAAGATCTCTGAGTGATCTATCCACTGCCTCAAAACAATGTCTGTGAGTCATTGGAGCTTCATCCCAAATGATGAGCTTAGCTTTGATAATTAAGGACACATCTAGGGCACGTTTGGTTAGAGGGTTTGAGAATAATGGAGTCACATGCCCGAGAAAATGATTGACTCTATATACTACGTATATAGAGTCAAACTCATATACGTAGTATTGTACCTCTTATAGGCCTTACTAGTTTTTTACGCGTGCATTGCGCGACTGGATAAATGCTCAATACTGTATACGTAGTATATGTAATACATCGATCTTTATAGGATCCTATAAAAGTCAAACTCTTCACAGAAAGAACAAAGTTTGAAATAGTACAAATATATCCGAAAACTCAAACCTCATATATTTAGTGGTTTACCAGACCATGACTAAAAATCATGGACGTTTACCGAGTGATAAAAAACAGAGGCTTGCCCAAATGTAACCATCAAGACTCAAGAGTTATACACCTACTAATCTACTATTCATAAGTAAAGTATTGTGACAAAAATAATCCTATTGATACTAAGAAATGGCTTTAAAATTAACTGATGGATCCCACCTTAAACAACGTTTAGTAGTCCAACCACAAAGAGCTTTGTTAAGCATGTGTGTTACCATGAGCGGCAGGGGCGTAGCCAGGACACTGGGCTAGACTGGGCCGGTACAAAGAATATTATTGGAAAAAAATTTACACGAAATTTTTTACACTAAAAATATTGACATTTTTCAAATTTGGGGTGGGCCAGGGCCTAGCCTGGGCACCCCTAGCTCCGCCCCTGATGAGCGGTCAATATCAGAGAGTACAACTTGGCAAATAGGTATGTCAGCCTAAAGACGGTGTGATTAAGCCACGCCGTTTGGAGTACTCCGTATCATTTAACCATAGGGCATCGTTTGGAACTTTGAATTAAGTTTTAAAAAAACACCAAGCAGGTGGAAGGAAATAACAGATGTTTACGGCTTATAAATAGAGCAGTTGTCGGGAAAAGCTAGGATAAGACCGGCGAGCCATGGAATTTATACCTAATAATACCTTAAAAATTCCGGCGAACGAGGGTGCCAACACCGGCTCACCCCCTAGCTCGCCTAATTTGATGATTCCGAGAGTTGCGTTTTCATTCCTTTGGGCTAGTTTTTTTTTGAAACAATAATACTTTGTAGGGATAAGGGTAAAATTGGACACTACGGTTACATGAGAATCTTATATTGGACACTAAGATTTCAAATGGATCAAGTTGGACACTATGGTTACTTATGTATCTCATATTTGACACTAAAGTTTCATAATTCATTGTTTTTGGACACTCACTTGTGATTCTCTTATTCCTTTAATAAAAATTGTTAGTCTTATTTTTCCTTTCCTTTTTGGTGAAAATAAACTAATTTAATTTATTCATATCATTTTGGAAAATATTTAATTTGAGGTTTTAGATTATATAATTTGATTTTAATTAATAACTTCTTATACTTAACAACTTAAAAATATATATAGGACTTTTCATTCATATGTTTATATGGAACTTTGGGAATTATCGATTTTTAGATTGGTTTAAGAATATTAAAGAATTCAATTACATTATAATACATTTTCTTAATTGGAACATCTGTGGATCATTGCACTTACCGCTACACAAAAAGCAATTGCTGATAGTGTAGCATGCCCTTCCCCTTTTTATAGATCAGAAAAAGCGCCATGCGGTTCGATTGCACCGGCAAGCTGGCAGATTGCTGGCACCGCATACCCGCAGCCCAACAATCTCCCAGCACCTGCCAGCCTACAACTGAGCAGCATGCTATTGCCGGGGGTCGAGCCCGTGACTTTTGGCTCTGATACCAATTGTGGATCGTAGCGCTTACCGCTACACTAAAAGCAATTGCTGATAGTGTAGCACGCCCTTCCCCCTTTATAGAACTGGCAAAGCACCACGCGGTTCGATTGCACCAGCAGTCTGACAGATTGCTGACACCGCATACCCGAATTAAGTTATTCAAAATCTAAGTACATGAATCAAGTTGTTTATTTTTTTGGTACATTAAACAACGGGAAAACGGAATAATTATAGCTTTCAAAGGTGAAAATCTTTGGTGGGTTTCCAAAAATGATTAGAAAAACGTTAAATTTGATTCATTTGAAACTTCAATGTCCCATACGAGATACACGTGTAACCATAATGTCCAATTTGATCCATTTTGAAACATTAGTATCCAATATGAGATTCTCATATAATCATAGTACGTGTTCAATTTGACCCTTATCCCGACTTCGTATAACTTCTTCTACAATCAAACTAAAGACTGATTTTTTTTAAACCACATAGACGATGGAGTATAAACTAAAGAAGACATGTACTACAAACTAAAGAAACAATCAAACAAAAAGCGATTGTTATTCCACTTAAGCTTAACAAAAAACAACAGTACAACACCCATACTAACGGATTTAGAGGGGTGGAGATGTCAATTCACTTAAAACGTACAGGTACCTATGCATAATGAACAACACCCTATTGCTTCTTGATTACACCAACATTTTTCTCATATCTGTTACATCCTTACTCCCATTGGTGTTTATAGTTTTTTAAGATTTAAGATTTGGCAATCGGGTGTTAGTTGTTAGCTGTTAGCTGGATGTCTCAGCTGCTTGATCACAGCTGGTTGTGTTAGCTGTTTTGATTGACTTGCTATGTAGCACCGATACGGGTACGCGGAAACGCGGAAACGAGTACGAGGATACGACAAAACCAAAAACAGTAGGATATAGATACAGGGTCGTATTTATACATATTAAAAGTTATGGGGATGTATTTATAAATATTAAAAGTTACAGGGGTGTATTTATAAATATTAAAAATACAATTTTTTTTGAAAAAATATTATCCTTTGACGTCTACTCATTCACGGCATTGAAGCATTTTACATTTTCAAGATATTTAGATATAAGTTCATGATTTATCTCATATGCACTAGTGCACCTCGAAATATAAATATAGTCAATAAGTCATTAATTTAAAATGAGAAATAAGTCAAACAACTATAGTTTTGAAATTAATAGTGCAAGTACTCAAAGTTCTAGAAATAATGAAGATAGAAAACAATTTTTAAAAGTTCTAATACATATTTCGTTGGAGCTATTAGTTTTTAGGGATAATTAGAATTAGGGATATGAGGATGGTTGGATTAGGAATAAGCCCATTAGTTGTACCACAAAAAAGCAAGGTAAAAATTATTTTTAGCTTTTCATTTTTAAAGAATTTTATTATGTAAATTTTGAGTGTTATTTTTAAAAAGTTTTTCTGGAAGATTTTTCTTTAAAAAAAGTTGATACGGGTATCCGTCAGGATACGAGTATCCGAAATTTTAAAATAATTATAAAAAAAATGGAAACTTTTAAAAATTGCAGATACGGCCCAAGAATGTACGGTACAGGTATCCTAGAGTATCGGATACGGGAACGTTTCCGATACGTCGATACGGCACCCTAATGAAGTATCCGTGCTTCATAGTTGGCTTGTTATGATAGCTTGTTATTAATAAATGTTTGGTAAAATTGGCTGTTTTAAAACAGCTGTTTGAGTGTAAAAATACGTATAAGGGCACAAGTATATATATAATATTTGAGTAATGCTAATAGTGATAACGTTCAAACTATAATTATTATTTTAGAAAAATATTTTATTTGAAATTTAAAAAGAATAAATTAATTAAAATAAAACTAAAATAAATTTAAATGTGTATTTGAAATAAAACTAAATATATTTTTCAAGACAAATAACATTTATGAGCAAAAGTTAATAGATTAAAATTACAAATCTCCTTTACACACACACACATACATATTTACATGTGTACAAAAAATATATAAAAAACTTAAATAAAAAATGTATACAAATATATATATTTACATACGTAGTAATATATACGGGTGTAATTCACTAATTCAATACACAACACACGATATAAAAATATTTTAATACGGCACTAACAATAGTCTAACAATTAGTTTAGTATGGTAGAAACAATTTGAATGCGCACTAGCAATTAATTAGCATGGGAGTAATTCACTAATTCAACAATCGGCATTGTGGAGAGAGTGGGCCGTCCCGTCTTTTCCTTAATACTAGTACGGTACCCGTGCGATGCACGGTGGGTGAACATTTCAAAAAAGGTGTACCTTATTGTTGTTATGGAAAATGTAAGACCATAAGAAATTGTTAAATAACATGAAGTGTCCTAAAAAGTAAATGTAATAGTTCAACAATACAAAATGAAATAAAGTTGGGACAAAATTGACATCATGAGCATCAAGTTTTGTATATTATAATTAAGAATGCATACAAGACACTTATTCATAAACCACATTGGTGGCCTCTTCCATATGATCTCTCATCATCACATTCAATATATTTTTATGAGCAACACAACTTGTAATGATCAATAAGTACACGTGCATCTAGCTAATGACATTTTTTAAATATTGAATTCATTACTCCATATTTGCATAATCATTACTCCATATTTTTTTTCTGAAAGGACTTCATTACTCCATATTATTCAATGGAAATGAAATAAGATTAATAAGTTAAGAATAGAATATATCAAATAGATCCTAATTAAATACACTAATGTTATTCGTACACATTATTTTCACTCTCCACCTAAAAAAAAGGTTTTGTTTCACACACACAAAAATCGTATGTCACATATATAGACATCAATTAGTCTGCACCATTTGACCGGTATGTAAAATAGCATGACATAGACAATTTGATCGGCGTGTGAAATAGAATATAGAAATAACATGCATACAAAACTCAAATAAAACTCTTCCCTTTAAAAATTGTCTTTGTCATTTGATGTGATGATCATAACATAGTTTGTACGGAATATTCTTTATCAAAATATACTCCGCATAGAAATATCTAATTTAAAAAAAAATATAGAGTAAAATTTGAAAAAGTGGAGCCTTCTGATTTTTCCTTCCCACCGCTATGCGCCTATGCCTATTGCACATCCTAAAGTGGAGCCTCCTACACTTTTGATATTTCACTCATAAACCTTCTTTCTTTCAGCCTCTTCCTTGACCTTGCTTCTGACTTCATGATACATCGACCAACCACATATCCGCTCTACCGCTTCAGCGCTGTCCTTACCATGCAGATCTAGTAGGTTCGGCCTCATAGAGACCTTGGATGAGTGTATCTTACAGATGTTGTATTTTTATATTTTCAATTTTTACATTTAAATCAACGAATTTGGATTCGAATTTTCTAGCTTCTCGCTTCACCACACGGTTTTTTAATTTCCTCACATTTCTCGAATGAACACTCGAGTCTAAACGGATCTGCGATTCTACTTTTGATAACCTAAAAGTAGTAGCACAAACAAAAGATGGGCGTGAGAAATACGTTGCTGGAGGTCGGGTTTTATACTTGCTAATTCACGTAGTGTACTATTATCAACAGTAGCCACCAACATTTTGGCCAATAGAAGACCTTTAAATTGCGGCTATAATATTCACACCTCCATGTTGGCAGAATTAATTTGTCAACAGTAGCCACCACCATCCTGGCCAATAGGAAACCTTTAAATTTCGGCTGTACTATTGGCACCTCCATCTTGACCAATAAGAATATGGTTTACTCAAAATTCCTTTACAACTTATTTACCCGATTATTACCTTGACCAGTTTTAACATCTCGGACTGCAGTTAACATTTTGAGCGGGAGTACTGTGTGCGTGTAATTCTTTTCCTGTTATATTAGGATAGATAATGCGAGCAGCTATTGCAAAACGCTGTCCATTGCAACGTTTCAGAAAACGGCTGTTTGGTTCAAGAAGCTATGCAAAAACAGCTATTTACCAAACATGATTTCCAGCTGTTTGACCATTTCAACCAGCTAAACTCAGACAAACAAGCTAATTTTTGGTTGATCAGTCATTTACCAAACATGTCCATAAGGAGGATAATGAATATGGATTTTAGTGGACTTTTAATTTATTAATTCATGGATTTTTAAAAAAGTCAAATAAATCCATAGATTTTTTTATGAATGAATTCTGTTGACTCTTAAATCCATGGATAATTTTATAGACTTTCAAAAAGTCCATAGACTTTTAAATCCGAACCGCCACTGCTGGATCTTCGAAATTTTCACCTAGATCTCCCCTGTCGATCTGACTGCTATGTCACCGGAGTTCGCCGCCGCCGTCATCAGATTGATCCACCACCAATAAAATGACTTAGGTTATGCAAGGGAACTAGTGGAAATTAATTATATTAATTAATTAAATTAGTGGTAGAAATGTAATATTTAGTTTATTTAAGGAAAATCAAACATATGATCATACTTTGAGAAAAAATGTTATGTTTTAGTCCTATCGTGAGTAATTTCCTCTGTATAATATGTAACACCCCAAAATCGGGTCTAACTATTTATGGTTTTATTTTAGGAGTATTTTTGAATAGTTAAAAGAAAATTAAAAATTTATGATGAATTATAAGTAAAATACAACCTAAAAAGTGATATAAGTATTATAAAATTAAAGATGTGATATTAACAAATTATTAGAGCTAGTGTCAACCAATACTTTAAATGCTAAGCACAACATGTATACATATATACCTTATTGTTAAATAGCCTAAATCTAGAGCATGTGGGACCCATCGCCACTAAAGATCCATTCCAGCCAAACATAAAAATGATCTGCAGCTTCTTCCACGTAGAAAGGTCTCCAAGCACACATGTCCTAGAATGAGTGTCTTGAACACATAAATTTTACTTGAAAACATATTGATCAGGTAATTATTTTCCCATTTGATTAATTAAAAACGTATGACCTACATGGAGGATTCCCCACCCCTTATACACCTTGCAACCATGCAGCGAACCAAACAAACTGCCTCACCCCTTAGACCTATTTTATATACCTAAGAAACACATAGAGTTTTGGGAAGGAGCGGGATAGCTTATGCAGCCATAGGAAGTCTCTTGCTCAAACCTGATAGAATGGAGCTTAGTGCACCGGCCTTAAGTTAAGAAAAAGCCTCTCTTTTAAGGTCTGTACTATAATACGACATTTATTAAGTGCAATTATCTTTATTATATTCAAAACAAAATGATATGAGTACTATAATAGGATAAGTATTAAATGCCATTACTTTTGTTATTCAAAGAAAATATATTAGTCAAAAACTATAATATGACATGTATAAAATATAATGGTCACTGTTTTTGTGATTAAAAGAAAAAAATGCGGTTTTACATCAATTCCAATTTCGGCTAATTAAAGATAATATGGAGGATTGATTTCAGTTTTGTACGTAATATTACTTAGTGGTGATATTCTTAGTTAAATTAAAAATACAAGCATGTGAATATGTGATTAATGTTAGTGTGTGCGTGCGTATGCGTAATGAGTATATAGGTATACACGTAGACACGTAGTTATACTCAAGTTTCATTCGTATGTGTTATTAAACGGTTTTGATTAAAATGAACGTAAGATTTACAAGTGTGCTCACGCATGCAAATTATATTCATATATTGTGTATGATTAGTGATTACTATTCTAAATAACACCATTACATTTAACTATGAGAAGGACAAATGATTTTGTTAAGAAATGAATGTATGACTCACACGTGCACCTAGCTGTGCATGCAAACTATATTTGTGGTATGCGTATCACTGTTATTCTAATTAATATTATTATAAGAATATTATATTTTCCATTAGTGTGAAATTTTATGAAATATTTTATGAAAGAGCCTTACTCCGGGATTTAGATGATAGTTTTGGGTACCCACGTTTATATGTTTTGGAAGCACATTATTCGAGTTCTACTTGGATAATTTTGTTTCCCCACGAATTGAGTACGAGTTGGTTTTACTGACTACGACTCCCACGCTGAGTTTGGGTTGTTTCAGTTTCGGCTGGACGATTCATTCTCCCACGCTGAGTTTGGGTTGTTTAAGTTTCGGCTGGACGATTCATTCTCCCACGCTGAGTTTGGGTTGTTTAAGTTTCAGCTGGACGATTAATTCTCCCACGCTGAGTTTGGGTTGTTTCAGTTTCGGCTGGACGATTCATTCTCCCACGTTGAGTTCGGGTTGTTTCAGTTTTGGCTGGACGATTCGTTCTCCCACGGTGTGCTAGCATACGACCCCGGCCAGGGTCCCACGAATCTCTGTTATCTGATGATCTTTGTATTCTTAGCTAGAGTCTAGTCCTAAGAGTAAATTAAAGGCTGAAATAAATGAATAAAGATGAAGTATTCAGAAAGCTGGATAAAATATTTATGAACTTGAAGCCAGAATTATGTGTGGTTATTCCATTATTGGATATACGTTTTCAGCTAAATGATTATTCTATGTGATATAGTCATATTACTGTATCGGTTTTGAAGTCATGAACATGTTAGAAAGGGGACAAATTAAAAAGAAGGTTTGGGGCAAAGATTATATGGAATTTTTATACGTATTTTTGAAATATGAAATTCTGAGAATGGCTCATGATTTATGTTACATCTTTCCAAGTGATAAATTATATTGTGTGAAATAATAGTATTAATTTTAATTTGACTTCTACGATGGTAATGTGTAATATGCTTTATTCATATGATTTAGTTATGTAAGTTGACTATAATGATATTAACGTTTATTTGTCGTATAATTGAGTAGAAAATAGAGATACATGTTTGTTATTACATGTTATATTATAGTACCACTCAGCAATTCATTGCTGAGCGTGTAGTTTTTCTACACGTAGGTGAATATGAGGAGCAAGCTGGAGCCCCGGGACAATGAGACATCTCGACGAGAGTGCATTTCACATGTTTCTTTTATTGTCATGTTTTAAATAAGTTGGTACAACCAACACCGTTTTAAAATAAAATATGCTAATGTAATAATCGGAGTTTTATTTCAAGTTGTTATGTATTTGGTTAATTGTCTTTTATTTTCAGACTACCATTGAACAAATTAAAAATAATATCAATCTTATTAATTACTTTCTATGGAAAATACTTTCTAAAATAGCCATAAAGATATATTTATATTAAATAATAAACGACAGTGGCATCCGTCCCGAACCGACCAGACCGGACGGGGTGGGTGTTACATAATATGATCAGAAACAATTAAATAAATAAATGAAACAAATGTAATTCATCTAGCAACACAGAATTCTATAAGAATAAATGAAGCATAAGAATCCACATTTATATTTATTAAAAAGAAAACTCAAAGCTTTGAGAATGTTCAACAATCTCAGTCTCTTAATGATCAACTGTTATATGGAGTATTACACAACTCAATGAGTAAGAACATTAATTGTTACAAGTTACACAAGCGTTACACTCATTTCTGCATGTGGTAAAAGCATAGGTGCAACCGAGATTTTCTTCTTAATAATTATTTTCCTTTCATTTTTAGCTTGTTAAATTTTGTATACTTATTTACGGTTAAATATTTATTAACTTGAAATTATATTTTTATGTGTTAGCGGTTTAACGGTAAAACACAATAATAGTTAAAATAATTTTTCTGAATGGTTAATTGACAATGTACCAGAATTGCACCGATGTAATACTAATCGATTCTTATATCAATTCTTCTAAAAATTTCTAGAACCGAATCGATATGAGATTGACAATTTTTCAAATGGTTCATAATTTTCTTTCAAGAACTAAACAGATCTCACCCCTACATTTTTCTTCGTAAGTCGACATATAAAAATCACCTTGTTTTAATGTAGAATCTCCTTGTTCAACTTTATTTATCGTAAAATGATTAAAAAAAATCAAAATTTAATGTTCAAATTTTGCATATTGAGACCATTCCGGTACCCACCCCCCGACCCGGCCGGTACTAGTCCATGACTCGTTGGTCGGGTTGTTATCCCGGGTAAATAATTAGTCAAAACTGCAATCAGATCTATGCGTACTTGTGACGAGTAGAAAACAACAGAAAAGTCCACAGAAATCTTTGGTGAGGAGAAGAGACAATTGCAGAGAATTATTGAACTAAGAATGCGTTACAAGTTCATAATAATTCATTATTTTCGAAGTCAATAAGAATGAACAGAAGTTTGAATACGCCTAGACTTTGTATACTTTTACAAGTCCACATTGACTTTTACAAGTACACCTAAACTTGTAAAATCCATGGACTTTTAAAATTTTGCCACTAATTCCTAATACAATACATCTTCCTAAGTTATCTTACATTTCCACACTCCTTAATTTTAAATTTTGTTCACAAATTACTCATGCTAATTTAATTAACATTCAATAATATCTCTTCAATTCTATTTAGGTCTCCTATCCAATCAATTCTGTCCAAATTTTTCCTCTTCATTTTACAAGAGTCTCTTAAATCAAGTAACTGCTCCCTCTAAATTTATTCTTTAATCCTCTTTAATCTTCTTTTGATTATTCTTTAATTTTCTTTTAATCTATTTTAATTTTCTCTCCATTTTTTCAACACATTGTGCCGTTCTTTGAATTTTTCATTAAAATTCTAACTTTCCTTTGAATCAATAAGCAGATTTAAATGTGCTTTTCTTATTATTGTGCCTATTGTTCTTTGGAATTTAATTCACTCTTTTGTTAATATGAAAAGAGAGTTTAGGAAAATTAAGTAGAGCAATATTGATTTGTCTTTTTATACAACTGTTTTGGTAATGATATAATCACATTTACTTATTAATGTATTTTATTATGTATTTACTTAAACAAACTTATTTATTAATGTTCACTTATCTATCTCTTTGGGTGCAACATCTGTCATTTGTACAATTGATCGTAATTCATTTAGTTTTGATTTTATTTATTGTTAAGGTATTTCATTTTTTCTTTAATTTAAGTTAGTTAAAATGCATGTTTTAATAAGTTTATTGTGCTACGAGAAAACGTTTAAAGGGCATTGAAGTAAATAATCAAATTTGTAGTATAAGATATCTATCATTCAACCAAAAAATTAATGTGATATTCCCTTAGTCTTGACCAAACACAATTGTGATACAATTGAATACATTCTCTTCAATCTTACATATACAACAATCTGACAATCCCAAAGTAATATGACATTCTGTGAACCAAATGGGACCTTAGGTGTTTGGCAAGTTAAATAATCACTTTGCATTCCAACTAAAAACATTTTGCATCATACCATACCAACAATGTAAAATATTTTACGTATGGAAGGTGGTAAAATACTACACATGCTTTTTATAAAGCACTGCAACGCATTTACGTACAAATTAAAAATAAATTATACTCTACATGCAAATTAATTGTATCCCTAAACTTTGCATGCAATCATTTCACGTACAAAGATTTAACGTGTAAACTATCAAACCAGCCCTTGGGATAATAGGATAGCTGAAAGTCGGTTAAAAAGTTGCTCACTGAGGTGCTTTCCGCTTACTAAACATATCACCTCATGTATTAACTAAGCGACAATTTGAATTTTTTCAATTTTCGCATTTTACACCTTATAAATGTATACTATACCCCCCCCCCCCCCCCCAATATTGCGATGGAAGGGAGATGTGTGTTTTTTAAGAAAAGTTGAATTATGTGGTTGATAATGAGTTGATTAAGTGGAAATAAAGTAAGAATGAATTACAACCACACAAATGTGTTGTATTGTATTGTATTGTATTGTATTGTATTGTATTGTATTGTATTGTATTGTATTGTATTGTATTGTATTGTATTGTATTGTATTGTATTGTATTGTATTGTATTGTATTGTATTGTATTGTATTGTATTGTATTGTATTGTATTGTATTGTATTGTATTGTATTGTATTGTATTGTATTGTATTGTATTGTATTGTATTGTATTGTATTGTATTGTATTGTATTGTATTGTATTGTATTGTATTGTATTGTATTGTATTGTATTGTATTGTATTGTATTGTATTGTATTGTATTGTATTGTATTGTATTGTATTGTATTGTATTGTATTGTATTGTATTGTATTGTATTGTATTGTATTGTGTTGTGTTGTGTTGTGTTGTGTTGTGTTGTGTTGTGTTGTGTTGTGTTGTGCTGTGTTGTGTTGCATGTGTTGTGTTATGTTATGTTATAATTCTCCATGCCAAAGATATGATGTTAGACCACCTAAATAAAGTTTAAAATTAATGTAAGTTGAACATTGTTCTCATTATAATCACATTTTTTGTTTTCATTTCTCAAATGAGATTCGTAGCATTGCAGATTTGCAGTAAAAATGAAATGAGTAAGATACTAATTTTTATTATAAATTAGTTATAGTGGAGTTTGTTGGATGTCATTTACTTTTCAGCCTCCACATTTCTCAATATTAAACTGGGCAAATCTCCAAGTTTATTAAACAAGATTTACCAAAGCCTCCATGTTTCCTTGTAAGTCACTTAACAAGATGCATGATTGTATGACAATTACTAAGAGTATATGTATCATTCTTTTACGATGTTGATTGTCTAGAAATACTTGTGGTATAATATATGAATTATTTAGTTATTTAAATAGGTGGATATAATAATTCGTGTAAAGAACAATCATCCACATGAGAGGCAGAATTACATGTTTAGCTAGTTGAGATTTAGATTCATATGTAGTAACTCTAAACATGATATTATTACAAGCTTCTATGTATTTTATCTCTTGAATTAAAATTAAAATCATTTTAAGTTTGAATATTCTTGAATACCGCACTAACAAGGCCTCCAAGGCTTATGTTCGTCTACTTCTCACTAATAGATATTCCCATCTAAGGATTCAACACAATTCAAGCAATTATTTAATGAATTGTTTATTTCAAATCTGATCTGATTATTTATTTCCCTTTACTTATGTAGCAGTTTTTATTATTTCCCAAGGATTTAATGAATTATATCCTTTTCAGCTTGCAACAGGTAAGTATTTTATGTGACAAATTGTTTCAACTAAAACGATACATTTTCGAAGTTACGGGTTCTAACGCAAACTAAATTATGGCCCTGAGTTCATACCTATTTGGCTTGTATTTTTGTTAAACTTTCTACCTCTTTTCTTTTGTTTGCAATATTATATGAGTTGAAAAAATATACTCCGTAATTATATTATTTTCACACAAAGTACATTGAGTATCCATGCACTTTGAGATAAAATGATACACACCATTTTGAGATAAAATGATACGCACCATACATAGAATACTTGCCATACATTGGAAGCAACTGTTGGAGGATTTCACGTGATGTGCATGGATACTCATTCCATTGTCCAAGTATGCAATTCATTTTAAATTCAAAGGTAATTTTTTTTAAGATTTCTATTTTAGTTTTTTTTAAAACAAACATTAAAAAGTAATATCAAAATAAAAAACATTAAAAAGTAATATTTATATGTAATTAAAATATAATTTCTAATTAAAATTGTATATTGCATAAGGCTTAGTTATAGTACTTAGCATACAAGGCCCTCCTAAATTTTGTGACGTTCTAGGAATAATGCATAATATTTTTATCATATATTCCAAATTGAATATATATATTTACATAATAGTGTGAAATGGTAAAAAAATTACTCAGAATAAATTTTAGATTACAGTCATACCAAACAATTAAAATCTATGTTTCTCACTATTTGTTATACGAAGTTTTACTTTATCTCACTAAAATGGTGCAGGGCATCTTACATGGTGCAAGCCTTCTCATGGCATTGTGAAACTTGGATGGTGCAATTCGGGATGACAGGTGCCGACCTGGATGGTGCCTGCGAGACGAGGAAGGAACTTTTGTTGTTGGGGCTGCTCAACCATGGTCGGGGAACCTTTCGCCGCTTGGAGCCGAACTTGTTGGGATTCAGAAGGCTTTTAAGCTGGCTGAAAGAGCTTGGATGGACAGCTATTGAGGTTGAATCTGAAGCAGTTGGTGCCATATCTGAAATATCAAATGGGTCGAGCTGCTCTTTGATTTGTTTATTGAGACGACATAAGAGATTTAGAGGGGGGAAAATTCGAGCATTTCTTTTTGTCACATTAGGCGATTAGGATCATGTCAGCTCATACCTTAGCTAGAGCTTCTTGTTCTATGTCTGATTCGCAATCTTGATTTTATACTCCTCCTTTTATTGTATCGGCCATAACCAACGATTTGATTACTGATAATTAAGCTTTTTCTTTTCAAAAAAAAACTTCTATAATTCCAATAATAACTCACTTTTAATCATTGCGTAAAGAAAACTAAACCACACTTTAGAGCATCAGTTGAGTACTATATTCCCACGTCAAACCAAAACACAGAATTTTACATACTGTGATTCATTTGTCCCCATTTAATACTCTGGATTAAATTTGAGACGAAGTTATTAAAAAATTGTCTAACGAATTTATTAAGATAAAAACTAGAAGAATGTAAACTGCACATTTTTTTAATTAAATGGTAAAAGTAACATTATTTACAGATGATCCGAAACAGAAAGTAGCAAGATAAAAAGGAAATCAGGGAGTAATACTTTTTCTTTGCCCGAGCAAAAGAGATTTACATGCAGCAAGTACTTCACCTTATTTGTAAAAGAAAATTCAATTCAAACAAAGAGAAAGGGAATGGGAGTAAACGGTAAATTCACTTGGAATATGATCCAATATAGCTTCTAACTTTCAAAGCCATTCATAGTGAAACCACCATCAACGGGAATAACCTGACCAGTTACATAAGAAGCTGAAGGAAGACAAAGGAAAGCAACCACTGATGAAACCTCTTGGGGTTCCCCTACCCGCCTGAGAGGGGTTCGGGATATCACCTTATCAAGGAATTCTTTGTTTGAAAGGGCCTGCAAAACAAAATTAATGACGTAAACAACTTATTTCATTGGAAATAAACACATGATAGAATAACATGCAATGTGAGTTATTAACATAAATAAAAGCTCATCTTGTAACTGGCAGAACTGTCATCGCCTATTGGCGCGAGACTAAGTGTTACTTAAACGAACTGCTGAGTTAAGCCCCGGGGGTAGAGAGTAATCAATTGGAGAAAAGCCTACAATTTTGATTCTAAAGTGAATCGAACTCGAGAGTCAAGAAATCATCCCTCAGGGGATGAAGTTAAGTGTGGAGTTTATCCAAGTGCAACACTTCTCGTTATGTTTGATTCTATTGTATGTAAAAGAGAACTATGTGATGTGATTCTCAAACAAATATACTTTTAGACATAAGACATAACTCACATAAAGCTAGTTGATATCAGTTTTGAGAACAACTGGGTAAACTTCTACCATTAATCAGTTTTCCAGAATAGTCTTTTTTTAAGAAATTCTGCAAAACATATGAGTATCTAATACTTAACTTACAACAAGTTAGATTCACCTCACCCACAGCTTGGCCAATTAATCAAATTACAAAATCACCTTCCAGAAGGGGAGCCTTGGCGCACCGGTTAAGATGTTGTTGTGTACTTGTGTGACCGAGAGGTCATGAGATCAAATCTTGGGAGCAACCTCTTGTAAAAATAAATGATAGGGGGAGGCTGCCCCTCTTCTTCTTCTTTTATTACAAAATGACCTTTCAGATTTCTGAAAAACCATTGAACAGCTAGAAATTTCGCAAACGACACTCAAAGATGGTACTACCTCCGTCCCATTTTATGTGTCTTAGTTTGACTCGGCATGGTTATTAATGAAGTGATTGAAAAAGTAAAAGTTGTGGTTGAGATTTGAGTATAATAAAGTGAAATGGTGTAGACCACATATTTCTTTCCAAAAAGGGAAAGGAGACACTTATTTTGGGACAACCCAAAAAGGAAAGTAGGAAAGGTAAAATGGGACGAAGGGAGTACAATATAATGATTGCGGGAATAGTAATTTTGAACTAAATTACCCTCGACATACGTCCTGAAGATTCTTATTAGGAAAATCTTTAATTAATTTATTTAGCTGATAGAGCGCATTAAAACATCAACTACAATCACAAGGGCAGACAATGTTAACAATGACTTTGTCTTTGGCTACCCCTCTTAAAGAAGGACGAGTATCATTATGGGGGTGTTTGGATCTGATTCTTAAAACTTTTTCTGCTCCTTCAGAGAGCAGTAGCAGAAGCTGGAGTGTTTGGGTGAAAGTACAGAAGTGATTCTGGTGCTCTAATTTACTCCTAATCAATCATCATTTACCCCAGTGCCGCAAAGGCTCCCACCTAAGGTGGGGTAAGGGGGGGTCGGATGTACGCAGTCTTACTCCTGTACTAAAGCACAGAGAGACTGTTTCCGGATGACCCATAATGAAAATCGTCTCCAAAATTGCATGGACTGACTGCTGCTTCATAACAAAGAAGAGTAGACAGTTTGGTGAGTCATTTTGCTTTATTCCATCATATTCTCAAGCCAAAAAATAATGAATCTTTGGCTCCATTGCAAGTGATGGAAAGCTCTAATTTACTCCTAGAATCAGTTTTTTTAGAAGCTGGGGGTGTCCAGCTTCTAAAAACTGATTCTGATTCTGCTTCTAGTTAAAAAAGAAGCAGAAGCAGAATCAGTTCCAAACACCCCCTATATTCTATGACCTTCAAGTGTTAATCAGCACCCCCCATAGATTATAATGTAAACAAAGCAATAGATCATTAGACAAGGAAGACAAATATTGTATACCGGTTCAACAAGAGAGGTTTTAATATACCAAGGTGCTACACAATTGACCCTAATGGCATCTTTTGCCCATTCACAAGCCAAGTTCTTTGTAAGTTGGTTCATAGCCCCTGCAAGTGCATATTCAATACAAACCAATGAATTATTACACTTGTATAACTATAATCACTACAGCTTCTGTTTTAAAGGGCATGTTTCGTAAGAGTTATACTGCTAAAATGGTTTATGCGTTGAATTTTGTAAGGAAAACTGTTCAGTTACATCCAATTCTGCACTTACTACAAGACTTATTTGATCTAAAAGATGGGAATTTGCTAAATAGTTTTAAATGAATAGATCGAGCTTACTTCATGTGTGCTGAAAAAGTGTCATGCACTCATGCTGGACCAAATGAAAATGAGTTTTCGAGAAATTTACAGATATCTTGGTCAAAACAAGACTTTTATTGCGGGGGAGTTATAATGATTTCAGCCAAAGTGCTTGCTTGGTAAGGGTTATATGGCTGAATTAGCCTAATTTGGTGAGTTTTTAAAAGGGGGAAGAAATTGGTCTCATCAATTTAAGAGAAATAAGTCAGAAGCTGTTGATTTTGTTTATTGTGATCATTATTTCTGTTATTCTCTTACGCTTCTATTGGTAAACAGAACAAGTCATTTAATGCTACAACACAGAAAATTTAACATACATGCTTATGTAAAGGGGCTAATTTTTGTGATTAATAAAGCTCACCTTTGGTAGCGCCATAAATAGATCCGGCAGCAATATGTACCAAGCCAGCAACAGAGGAAACAAAGACAATGGATCCAGCTCCGGATGCCTTTAGAAGAGGATAAGCAAGTTGAGAAAGATGGTAAGAAGACTCTAAGTTGGTAGCCATGAGATAAGAGTATTCTTCAGCTGTATACTCAACGGTAGGCTTCAAAATAGATTTCCCAACATTGTTAACCTGCACCCAGATTAATAAAAGTATCACTGTATCAGGAATGAGGCAGAGAGAACTGTCTCATACATGTCAATTTAATGGCATCTCAAGTTATTTAGGTAGTTGTTTTAAGTGTCCCAAAAACAGATAAAGGATAATTTGCTAGAGGTACCACCTTTGAGGCTTTGATTATATAAGAAGTGAATATCCAAAACTTTTACCTATAGATTTTGATGTTGAGTCTCAAAATCCAGCTCTTAGCTAAGATTGTAAGAACACTGAAAATGAAGTTTTCTAATGCTGATGTACTACAAACTTTGACATCTAGAATGATTAGCTGCTCATCTAATTTAAGGTCACATGATTGAGGCAACTTTGAGCTTTTCCCATTTTTATCTTTTGACAATTGTATCAAATACACTTTTGGTACTCAACTTTGAAAGTTTCCACTTTTCATCCCTTGAATATACTGACAGAGACATCCTTAGTACTACCATCTTTGATTTATTTTCCTTTTAACGATGATTATGATAATCAAATCTTTGATTATGATAACTTTTTCTTGCCATGAAAATGAAGCTTTTGGTACTAGTTTTTTGAAGTTTTGAACTTTGTCATGATAATTGGAGAACCAAAAGTGTCTATCACTATAGTCATGCTGCGGAATACTCACAAGAATATTGAGCTTGCCATCAAAGGCAGAAGAAACCTTCTGTGAGAGAAGCATGCGCTGATCTCTGGACGTGACGTCACAGACGAAACCTGAGACTTTGAGGCCTTTAGAAGCCCAACCTTGCAAGCACTGGTTCAGCTCTTCTTCATTCCTGGAACAGGTGTATACACTGGCGCCCATTTCAGCCAGTTCCTCCACCACTGCACGCCTAATCGAGGAAAATTCATATTACAGGAGGAATTGCTAATCCTTGAAATTGAAATGATTTTCAAGAATTTTATTTAAAAAAGAAAAAGAAAAAAGGGTAACTGGATAAGTAATTAATCAGATACCCGATTCCTCGAGTTCCTCCGGTAACAAGAGCGGTCATCCCCGAAAGAGACCATCTTGAACGACGACTGCTACTCCTCTCTTCATCCTTAGCCATTACTGAAACCATTCACTTCTTTCACAGAAAAAGCAAATATGGATCAGGCGGTGACCACGACACGTTTCGAATTGCATCCCTTTCATTTTTTAAATTAACAAAAGCTTCCCGCGGTTAAAATTTATGCTGCACTTACCCAGAGAATTTAGGTTTTTAAAATTCAGGTTTTCAACTGTTCAATTTTAGAGTATTTAATAATAAAAAATTTACTATTACAGGTCAAAGACTGAATAAATGGCCAAGTTGATCAAATTTTTAAAAGTAAGCGTACTTATATGATATATTTTTTTAGTATAAGAGCTTAAGTGATGAGTCGAAAATAGTAGAAGAACTCAAGAGCTTATTTCACCCCTTTTTTGATGTATTATGCCAACTTATAAATTTAAACATTGTGTATCTTGTACAGTTGTACCCTCTCCGATGGGTGTAGTCTTTGATGAGTTGGCAAGAAAATAATTGAACAATGTGAAGGAGACTTTTCAAGTGTAGATAACCTTTTCCTTTTTCAAAGGAAAAGAAAATTTATAGATAGTATAAAAAACCAATAAAAGCAAGAGTTACGATCAACTAATAGCTCAAACTCCTGCATCTATTATCCAAAAGACACCATCTAGACTAAAAGGCACCATATCTTCTATTATACAAAAGGAGGAGAAAATTTGCACAGTGTTCCCGCTCGAAAATATCATATCAACAGGTCGGGTCGGGTCTTCAAAGCTTTGCTGACAGATTTAAATGTTGTGTTGTTCAAACTGAGTAGGATGGGTCAGTTGTAATGTGTTTTCCAGTTTCTATGGCTAAAATTTTACGGCATTAAATGCAATGCCCAATACCCAATAAAGCATAGTGTGAGGCTCAATAAAAAGGATATGTAGAGTGGGCTGCACGAATCACAATGTTAAAGAGGACAATTTTAATATTAAAAAAGGGCCTGTGTCATTTAGAATTCATTAGTTTGTACTACAATATAAATGGAGATGTGTAATCAAAGCTCTCAAAATAAGTTCAATATATTGCTTGAGCTCATTTAGTGTTTGTACTAAAAATCGGCCAGCACACAAAACATTTAATGTTTGTACTACAAAGTTTAAATTAAATATTAATGAGTACGAATTGTTCATTGGTTAAAACCTCATTTGCTTCCTTCTGCCAGTATATATACCCATTCGACGGGTTGCAAACCATCACTACTTTAGGAGTGGGGAGAATGGGAGAAACTAGAAGTTGTTTTACATTATGAAGAGGTAAATTATGTGCTTAAAACTCTTGTCGAAATTTATTCATATAAGAATAAGAATTTTATGTGTTTTTTGTAGTAATAATCTCAGGTTAACAATCATTGAAAATATCAAAAATGGTGTATTGATAGTACAATGAGTAATTACTAATATCCAGCTTATTGGTAAGACTCAATCTCTAATTATTTTTTAGCATTCCTCTTCTTTTGTATGCTTTCTAACAGTTGGATAAACACATATCATTGGCATGATCGTGAGAAAATGTGTTTCTCAAACACATAAAATCAATGACAACAATAAGGTGTAAATAAAACCTCACAGGTAATAGTAGATAATTTTACATGCTTTAGGGTTTTAAACTATTGTATTTTGAGTGTCACATGTGTTATTTTGAGTGTCAAAGATCAACACTGATACTTGAAGGTCCAAACATTAAAAATTTACTCATCAAGGAAAATATGTCATCTTTAGAAAAAACATTTTTATCAACGGTTAATCTTAGAAACGACATGCCTTTGATAGCGCAAATTATATCCTACGACCGGCACACAATGAGGATGGTGTGCTCGGTCCCAAAAAAAAAACAGAGCATTGATGCTGATCTTCTTCCGCCGCAGCTGCTAAGTGCACGGACAGCCTACCAGACCGATGCAGATGGATGCCCAGCTGCTTCGTTCCTGTCTTTGTTGTGTTTGACCGCAGTAAATTCACATCTCCGTTGTTGGTCTCCTAGATTTGTCTAGTTGAAGGCTCCCAAATGTGAATGGATTTCATCCAACAGATGTCTCTCAATGAAGGCTCTGAAGCTGCCTTTGGTGTGTGTGTGTGTGTGTGTGTGTGTGTGTGGATTGTGTGTATATATTTATTAATACATGGAGTTACATCTTCGTAAAAACGTTTTACATTTCAAAAGACTAAAGTTACATATGCTAAGTTACATCTAATTTGTTCCTCAAGTTACATTTCGATAAAAGCAGTTTACATTTCAACGAGTTACATGTGAATGAGTGCAATTTACATTTTGATTAACTTGAAGTTACATTTCGAATCACACGAGTTACATTTTATATAAACATGGGTACATGGTGCTTACCATGCACCGGTTGCACGGTATACGCCCTGCTTTGATAGTATCAAAATGCAAAAAGTAAGATTTAAAAACAAACTTTCGGACAAGAGCATCTCTCAAACTTTTGAGCAAAATGAGGTTTATATACTAGGCATAAGGGTACATATATATAGTTCAAAATTGTAGCAGTATTCAAATTGATCAAAACCATGCTCTTAATACAAGTAAGTTACTCATAGTTAAAAAAAATGTAGAGATGACGTATCATAGGGTATAGTAGATAAATAATTAGTGTAAATGAACTAAATACTAAACAATATACATCACATAATACATAAAAACCAAGTCAAAGATCTGGGTACCAATAAATAGATCTAGAAGGATCTGTGTACCCATGTAACTACCCACTCTAAAATATTTGCACATTTAAAAATTATCAGCTGAAAGTGGGATAGATATAGGTTGGAGCGTTAGGCCTTCAGATATAAATTTTCTCTTTGTTCTGTTTTAAAAACAGAGTTATTATTGTTCAAAGATCATACACTTTATAATTTTACCGGAGTTCATAACAACAAAGCCCAAAATAAATTTTGAAAAAATAAACAGGACCCTTCAAGTTTATTATAAGAAGAAGAAAAATTGCAATTCCAAGATCATCACCATGCACCAAGGGATGGAATGATTCTTACAAGGTTAGTACACGATTATTTAGTGCCTTCAAGTTTACCACAAGAAAGAAACCATTTACGAGTAAGAGTTTAATGATAGCAATTAACAATTTAATATTCCATGAACAGACATTTCTTTGAAGTGTCTGTTCTCGAATAACCCATCAATTAACTTGTAGTATACATATAAGTATGAATCAATATTATACATAAAAATATATAAATGTTTGCTCAAACAAAGTTTGAAGTGCAATTCCTACCTTCAAACCATAAATATATATTCAATGTAACCGAATTTAATATTGATGGGTTAGCAAATCTAATTTGCAAATGTTTCATTTTTTGAGATTTAGAATACAGTTTAAAATAGTCAGTTTATAGATGTATAATGTAAAGTTTTGAGAATCTAATACTTCAGTAGGAAACAAGTAAACGCATAAATTGGGTGCAAATTAGGGGAACAACGAAATCACTTTTTTAAAAAGGCAGGGTTACACTTCAAAATTTTGAGCACTATTATTTCAGCCTTTATAAGGTAGACTAGGTATTTCATGTTTGAAGTACCAAGGCTAGCAGAAGGCCTTCTTTTATGTTACATCTAATGTTAACATCCACAATCCAAAACGACAAGCTCAAGAAATAAAGTACTGAATTCATATGAATGAAATAGAGTACAAAATTCATTTGAATTACCAAGGCTAGCAGAGGGTAAATTTAGGATGAATAGAGTACTGCACTCATATGAATAAATTTAGGATGAATAGAGTACTGCACTCATATGAATCAAATACCAATAGTGTTTTCATCCTTGGATATGTATTACCACATTAATGCTTTGTTTTTTGAAAAAAACTTTATAATGCATATAATGTGAAGAGCAAAAAATGGACTACTGAAATGCAATCATTTCGAAATGTAAAGTGGATATCTTCTATTATACAAAAGGAGGAGAAAATTGTACAATGTTCGAGCCTAAAACACAACCCATGTAGAAATGACTCACAGTGTGGTTTCCAGAGATATCTTAGCAACATAGTTATAGCATTTACAAATAGATAGTCATATGACTATCCTGGATTAGGGTTTATTACAACTTAAAAGTCTTCAGACCAACGGACTGTCAAGCCACACAGTTCCAAAGGCCATTTAAGTGGCTGGCAGGGAATCTAGCAGTCCTAGGGGATGGGCCATTGTAACCGGTAAGCACATTTAATTTCTTTTTTAGTGTAAACATGAGGAAGCTGAAAAGTTTGAAGTCTATTTTAAAAATGAAACATAAATGGTAATGCAAATCTTGTAGAAGTAAATTTTTAAAAGTGTCACTGTTATATGCATAATGAATTGTTAATGTGTACGAAGTATAACATATCACAACAGAAATTATTTTCGAAAATCTGAGACAGAAAATGTGTTTTTAGAAATCTATATTTTTAAATAAATGTGTACCTAAATGATAGATCTCGGTTGCTAAAAGCAATACTAAAAATATACGATAGTACATATCTATCACAACTGCACATGCATACACTTTAAATGAATCGGAGGAAGTGTTAATTTTTTTTATATATTATATGATTATTACATTATAATGATATTAGAATATTCCAATTTATTAATTAGAAATGTTATTATTGCTATTAATTGTTATAACTATTGACGTTGATTATTAGTACATAAAATTGAATATATTTATGGTACGTCAAAGTCACTAATATAGTTGGTCTGGAGATTATATTAAAACATTTTCTCATATCATGAATTATTACAATGATTTTATGATATCTTTTTATTCATGTTCATTCTCATATCATGAATTATTACAATCATTTTATGATATCTTTTAATTCGTGTTCATTAAGATGTCATGAATTTTAATACGTTGCTTATGTAGCTTTTCTCTTACCAAAACCAACTTTAGTACTCAAAAGATAAATATTATACTTAAACAGGGATGACAATGTATGTGTATCATGTGTATGAGAAGCTTTTAAATATGGAGTATATATGTCAATAGACTCTACCAACTAAGTAAATTCATAAGTGAGAAAATGGTTGCCCAGAATTAGGATGTTTTTACTTGGACTCTAATTTGTCCCAGACCAGACCAGACCAGTTCAGACCAGACCAGACCAGACCAGGCTTTGATAGTTATAAAAATACAAAGAAATCAGACCTTACCAGACCAGACCAGACCGGTTCAGACCAGACCAGACCAGCAAATTACAGTCCAAGTAAAAACATCCTTATTCGCTCTATAAGTGATATATACACTTTGAAGAAGATGTCTTATGGGCGACTATACTTTTGCGATAAACTTTCAGAGGTGACCCTAAAAAGATTGCTCCAAATAATACATTCAGGGGCAACTATGCTTTTGCAACAAGCTTTTAGAGGCAGCCGTGAAAAGGTTGCCCCAAATAATACCTTTTTGAAACAAGAAAACTAAGGTTGCCTCAAATGTATTGAGAGCTTATAAGATTAGAGACTACCAAAATTTATATGACGCTAAAAGGTCTTTTAGAGGCAAGTTGTTTCAAAGTGTTGCCTCTATAAATGATTTTTGTTGTAGTGGTTGTTTATCTTGAATAGAAAATTATGATCCAAATCACACAAAACACATTCGACGTCGTGGTGTAACCAGGTGGTAACTATTTAATGAGATTTTACAATTTTTGTAATCTGTTATTATTTTGATCAAAAAATTGTATTATTATGCAATAATAGTAATTATTGTTATTTTTATATTCTTATATAGTTACGAATTTGTATTATGTTACTACCTTCGTCCCTAAATAAACATCACACTTTTCTTTTCGATCCGTCCCAATTTGTAGAAACCTTATCCTAAATATCGTTTATGTAATTACAATTTATTATGTATATTACGTCTTGACTATTTCCATGCTATTATCCATGAATTAATAATTTAAACCTTATTAACAAATAAGGACATACATCTATTACTTTATTTATGTCTTGTGCATCGCACGAGTGAGAATCTAGTAAACTCAAAAACAAGGTAAAAAGTTGAGCGAAAGAAAAATAAAGTTTGAAGCAAAAATAGAGCAAGAAAATGCCGTTGACCAAACCCTATCACATGTTCATTCAATGATGATGGTTTAGGAGGGAGACAAACACTTTGAGCCTGTTTGGTAGCACAAAAATCGGCTGATTTGGAAGATTCTGCTGAAATTTATGAAGTTCTGACTGAAGTGACTGCATTGACCGATTCTGTTGATTTAAGAAAAAATTATTTTACAAATATATTTTATTAATAAAATAAAGAAAAAGTTATATGTAAAAATAGCTAAAATGATCATCTACGGTAACTTCGGCCAATACAGCCAGAAAACTAACTCCAACCTTACTTTTTCTGCTTATTACACAATTCAGCGCGCGAAAGCAAAAGTTACGTGTTTGGTGAAAAAATTGGCTGATAAGCCGAAAAACAGTGGTTCCAAACGGCCTCTTTATCTTTTTCCTTCAAGATCAAACGATCGTAGATATGGTCTAAAATATCGAACTCACCTTATTCATTGACTGCGTCGTTCCTTTCCATGTCTTCATCCTTCTTTCCAACCAATCTAGCCCCTGCTGCTTCATCTGAAAACTAAGAAGCTGTTTACTTCGCCGCTAAAGTCACAGTTAGGTTACTAAGACACGTGAAGTAAACAAGCAAGCTGCTTACTAACCGAAAGATGTGCTTAAAGTGCCGCTTACTAAGCATACCACCCCCATGTATTAATTAAGCGGCACTTTAATCTTTTTCAGTTTCCGAATTTACCCTTACCTTTACACATTGCTCTTAGCCTATTGCTACTACGCCCCCTACCCTACCTTACCCCGACCCCAAACCACCCCAACCCCAAACCACCCCGACCCTCGACCCCTACCACCCCTACCCCCGACCATACCCCACCCACTGTACCCATTTACCCTACCCCGACCCTACCCCCTACCACCTGCTCCTACCTCGACCCCACCACGATCCCGACCCCACCCTATCTCCGCCCAGCTTACCACCCCAAACCCCCAAACCCCTTACCCTATCCTCGACCCTACCCCCTACATCGACCCCGATCCCGACCCCCTACCCTTACCCTCCCTTACCGCTACCCTAACCATAACCCCCCACTCGTACCCTACCCCCAACTTGTACACCTTACCATACCCTGACCTTACCCCTTTACCCCATACCATCTGCTCCTACCTCGACCCCACCGTGATCCTCTATTAGGGTAGGGGTTAGGGGTATGGGTATGAGGGGTTGTGGGAAGTAGGGGTATAGGGTAAGGTTGTGGTAAGGGTAGGGGTAGGGCGTGGGGTCGGGGTCGAGGTAGGGGCAGGTGGTAGGGGGTAAAGGGGTAGGGTCAGGATAGGGTAAAGGGGAATAGTGGGGTGGGGGGGTCGGGGGTAGTGGGGTAAGGGGTTGGGGTATGGGTACGCGTACAAGGTGAGCCTCACATATTATGTTATATATTTGTGTTCATGAATGTTTGTGTGTCTACATATGTATAGAGTTATTTTGGACATTTTAATGTTAAACGGTGTTTTAAATCTTTTGAAGTAAAGATGAGTTTACAACACTGTTTATTTTATGCGCTGCTTATTAACGCGAGTCTTAATAAGCACCGTTTAATAACCCGTGAAATAAATGTGTCCTTAGTTTTAGATTCCTACAATTTTTTCTATCATTTTGTAATTTATTTATGTTGCTTTGTTTTGAGACTCGCTTATTGTAGCAATCTCCATTTCAAACGAAATAGAATCTCGCCTATTCCAGTCATTTATGCCGTATGTTCTTTTCTTTTCTTTTTCAGATTAATCAGATTAATCACGTCCTCTATAAGAAATTAATCAGATTAATTTCATTTTGTTTTAAAAGTTGAAGTTCAAAATGGAGTTATACACTTGATATTAACAGTTTTCTAAATGGACACGGCTAGAGTCACGGAACCATTAAAAAGAAACTACTCCGGTAATATAGATAACAGATTATGGCACGAAACAAACAAAATTGCAATGGATCTAAACGAGCTGTCAAAAATTGCTTTCAAAAAACAGCAATTTCTAAAGTAAGACCAAAACGTAGGAACACAATTTTGCATTCTCTCCATCCCCATTTCATATTCTAGATTTGATCGAGGCACATCAATACATCATTCAAGAAACTGCTCCGTAAAATCTTCGTAGTTAAAATTATTTACTCACAAAGTAGTGCATCTAAAGTTTTAATATGCAAAGAACCAAACGCCCCCTTAAGCAAAATGTCCTACAGTTTACATCGAATAATTAAAACAAACAGTGTAAATGTTTACTTTCCCACACTTTGCGTGTAAAGTGTTTACTTTACATCATACCAAACGGGCCCTCAATTTGAACCACAAAATTTAAATAAAAATGGTAAAGGAAGATTAAAAAAAAAAGGAACAAGGGAGCAACATTATTTTCTTATTTGCCTGGCTAATGAGATAAATTGAGACAATGCAAAACACTTTATTACAAATTAATCATTTTAATACATTCCTAACATTTCATAACATCTCAGTTTAACACTAACATACATGGATATAGAGAGAGTGAGAGACATTATTATCTGCCTAAAATTTGGTAAAGTATACCAGTACATTTTTTCATGTTCATTTTATTCTATAATGGACACAAATGAAAGCCAAGGGAGTAGTTGAAAATTTTATTTTACTCCCATTCAAGGTTCTAACTTTCAAAGCCATTCACAGTGAAACCACCATCTACAGCAATAACCTGGCCGGTTACATAAGAAGCAGAAGGAAGACAAAGGAAAGCCACCACTGACGAAACATCTTCGGGTTCCCCTACCCTCCTGAGAGGGGTTCGGGATATTACTCTTTCCAGAAACTCTTCGTCGGAAGTAACCTGCAAAACAAAGTTATTTGCACGGGAATCATTTCATTGGATATAAATTGAATAAAGAATACTAACAAGCATGTGAGTAATTAGCATAAAAAAAGCTGATATTGTGACTTGCAGAAAGGTACAAACAATTACACATTGATGCAAATTCTAAACATTGAAAATACGAAGTATTTGACATTGATTTTGTTCTACGTAAAAGAGATCAATCTAAATTCTAAATTGATGTGATTCTTTAACAAATATCATCTCAGAACCATAGGGCAAGCTCCTGATGAAACTTAAAAAACTGGTTCTTTTTCCCTTTGATTTACGGATAGTTACATCTTCCCAGGCTCGGCCAAATGATCAATTTACAAATCATCCTCGATATTGCCGAAAATTACAAATGAAACCATTTATCATTCGGATTTTTCACAAAAGACAGAAAGATGATAGGATATTAGGATACAATGAAGTAAGAACAAGTTTTTGAGCTAAATCAACCTCAACATTTGCCTCAAATATTCGTTTTGGAGAAAGCTTTAGATATCATACTGTCGATAAAATGCATTAAAAACATCAAATACATCACGAGGCGCACATTTCTAATCATATACATCATCCGTCTTTTATTAGTTGCTCCTATGGGCTTTTCACATATTTAATGAGTTGTGTATAAAATGTGAAAACGTATGTAAGAACATGAAAAAGTAGGAGCATTTATGTCATTTGATAATCTCACATTCTCACGCTTAGAAAAAGGAAAATGTAGCAGGAATTAAAAACTTCCACCTACAAAAGAGTAGAGCAATTAACCGGAGGGGTATCATTACATTCTATGATCTTCAAGTGTCAACAAACACCCTCATATAGCATAATTTCAACAAAGCAATAAGTAGGGAAAAGAATGTTGTGTACCTCTTTGACAAGAGAGGTTTTAATATACCAAGGTGCCACAGAGTTAACCCTAATGGCATCCTTTGCCCATTCACAAGCCAGATTTTTTGTAAGTTGGTTCATAGCCCCTGTAAGTGCATATTCAATACAAAAAGGCATGTTTAGTAATCTGACTTATAATCAAAATTGTTTAGTTATCAAAGAAGTGTCAAAACTATAACTATAATACTTATAGCAGTTGTACTTACCAAAACTAAAAAGTTATACCTTGGTAAAAACAAAACTCTTTCTATGGAGGAGGGGGGATAGGTAATTGATTCCATTCAAACAAGGTGCCTGTTTGGTATGTTTTATTTGACTGAAATGGCTTGATTTGATAAATTCTCTAACAGGAAAAGCACTTGATCATACCAATTTCAGCCAAACAAGTCAAAAGCTACTAATTCTGTATTCTAATTATTTTTCTGAATATCGAAGTAAGGAGAATGAGCCAGACCAGGCTACCAAACGGAGTGTCGGAGCCTAAGTGAGTTAAATGTTACTTATTCTGATAAACCAAATGATCCATTCAACGCTACAAAACGGGACCTTAAATATACGAAGTATATGCCTATGTACAGAATTTTTATTTACTGTGATTAATAAAGCTCACCTTTGGTAGCGCTATAGATAGATCCAGCAAATGATACATGTACCAAGCCAGCAACAGAGGAAACAAAGACAATGGATCCAGCTCCGGATGCCTTTAGAAGAGGATAAGCAAGTTGAGAAAAATGGTAAGAGGACTCTAAGTTGGTAGCCATGAGATAAGAGTATTCTTCAGCCGTAAACTCATTGGTAGTCTTCATGATGTGTGTCCCAACATTGTTAACCTGCCCCATATTAATAAAGATCCCATGAATGAGGTGGAGGGAAATGTGTCTCATGTATGTCAGTTTAATCAGACTTCAAGTTATTTAATTGATTGTCTCAAGTATCCTACAAATGCATAAACCAGAGTGTGTTAAAAGTATCCCATCTTTGATCAAACAGGAATTTAATTTCCAAAACATTTGCCGATATATTTTGAGCTCGAGTCTCATAGTCCAACTCTAAGGTAAGAACTGTGAAGAATAGTTTTTTTGTCATGGTTGAAGTCCAAACATTGTTATATAGAAAGACTAGAAGCTCCCCTAAGGATGTTTTTACTTGGACTTATTTCAGTCCCAGACCAGACTTCAACAGTTGTAAATTACACAAAGGCCAGATCACACCAAATCATACAAGAAAATTTCAGACCAAATAAAATCATACTCTGTAAAAGTTTGCAAGATATGAGGCAAAATTTAACAAATAGTGTGATGAGTTACTATGCAAATATGTGTGATGAGTGCTATGCAAATACGGAGTAATTATTATAGGAACATATGAACTATTATTTGGTTTACTCGGCATTTGATCATGTACAAAAATGTCAACAATTCCTATATACTCGGTAATAACTTATGAACTATACTTACCCAGTTACCCCTGCTGACGAACAAGGTTTATATGAAAACAAATGTGTGATGTACCTGTATGAAAAATATTCGTAAATAGATCCCTATTCCACATTATACTTTTAAAATTTGGGAACACTTATGACTCTGTAGACATCGCAACTAAAATGAAAGCATTCTAGTGGAATACTCACCATAATATTGAGCTTGCCGTCGAAGGCAGAGGAAACATTCTGGAAGAGAAGCAGGCGCTGATCTTGTGACGACGCTTCGCAGACAGAGCCTGAGACTTTGAGGCCTTTAGAAGCCCAATCTTCCAGGCTCTGCTTCAGTTCATCTTCCTTTCTGGAACATGTGTATACACTGGCGCCCAATTCAGCCAGTTCCTCCACGATTGCGCGCCTAGCCGAAGAAAAATCAAACTTTACACAGAAGGATTTGTTTGGTAATTAACTTTGCCAAACCTAGAAATGGTTTCCGAAAAGCAGTACTCCATTAAATAAAACAGTAACAGAAAAGGCTACAAGGTACCCGATTCCACGAGTGCCTCCAGTGACAAGAGCGGTCATCCCAGAAAGAGACCATCTTGAACGACCCCGCTCTTCAGCCTTCGCCATGAGAGAAAAGAATGCTCTTATTATTCACACAAAAAGCGTATGAGCGACGAAGAGCAATTCGTGAGCTCAATGGTTATCTGTAAAACTGTACGTAGTTGGTTGATTGCTCTGACCTGTCGACTGTTTTTATCGTGACCTTTCGACTTGAAAACAGTACACGACTGCAATTTTTCTGATTTGACCAGACTTTTCTCTTCACCCAGTTAGACCATTTGGAGTGGTGCAAGAGTCCAAATGTCAAAAATGGACTCCGTCGATATCAAAACAGTGTTTTGACTCCTATTCTCTGCATTCCAGCACCGTCAATAAAATACACTCTGCACATTTTTTTACATATCAATTTAGTAAAACATTAATTAAATTATTATAAGTAATGTTTTCCTTTAAATTTTTTCTCTGATTAATCATAAAATAAAAAAGACACATTTCGATGTAAAAAAAAATAAATTTCATTATTTTTTTTTTACGTTTTTTCCTGAGTGATTTTCAACACATTAGAGCATTGGATTCTCTTCTCAACTTTGTGTCTATCCATAACACATTGGATTCCCTTCTCAACTTGTTGTATCTTTTCAAATCACATTGGATTCTCTTTTCCATTATTTGTGTCCTTTCATAGCACATTATATGACATTGGATTCTCTTTTTTACCATGTGTAATCTTCCATACCACATTGGATGCTATTCTCCACTTGGTTCAAACATATTAATTTGGATGTATCCTCCACTTGGTGTGAACATCAAAGAACTATATTACTATAAATACATGGCCTCACTTGACATTGGAATCACACACCTCATCTTTACTTCTCCCATTTTCAACAAGGCCAAAAACATCATGAGTTCTTTTCCCGCATTTTACAAATCCATTAATGAAGATGAAGATGAAGAAGCTTATATCCATTAATATAACGAATATATATACTAATATAACCAATATAACTTATATATATACTAATATAACTAATATTATACGAATATATATACTAATATTATATATGTACTAAAATAACTAATATATATTACTAATATATATATATATATATGTTGGAAAAATGTGTGAAAAATTGCATTAAATGGCTATTTTGGGGCAATTTTTTGAGTGGGGTCCACTTCCGATTTGGGTCGGGTGAAATTGGTTTCGGATTGTCCTTGTTAAGGGCTACAATTCGATACGTGGTACACTCAAAACGGATAACGGGTGAATGAGATATCGATTTTCGAAGTTTACCCGTTGAAATGGAGCAGCAGCCGGCTGCTCCAGCAGCCCACTGCCGGCAGGACAGTCCGCAGCAGCCTGCTGCCGGCAGGACAGTCCGCAGTAGCCTGCTGCTGAGACGTCTTCCGCAGCCTGCTGCTGAGACGTCTTCCGAAACACACCCAACAATATATATATATATATATACTAATATAACTAATATATATATATATATACTAACATAACTAATATATATATATATAATATACTAACATAACTAATATATATATATAATATACTAATAAAACTAATATACATTACGAATATATATATTATATATACTAATATTATACTAATATTATACAAATATATATAAATGCTTTAATTACATAGTTATATATACACTAAATATTATACGAATATATACTAATATACTCTAAAATATCAATATAGTTATATATATTTCAAAAATATATTAGTATATACTTTATGAATTAAAATCAAATAATAGAGTAGTTTAGAAATTACCAAATCGTCTAGGTTTGACCCACTCCTCGGAGTTGCGTTCGCTTTCCGCACACAACCTTTCCATTGAGAACATTGATTATTGATGATCTTGAAACGAGACTCAATTGCATCTCGAGTTCGAGGAATTTGACTTTGTGCCGAAAATATCTCGTGAATTCGGCCCCAGAAAGTCTCCCCCGGTTGATTTATTCCAATGGCACCATCTTCAGATATGGTGACCCAAGCATTACATAGAACAACATCCTCTTTAGCATTCCAATTAACACCCCTTTTTGAGGAAGACATAACAAAATTGTAGTGAAAAAATATGATGAAGAATGAGAGATATGGAAGATGTGTGATTAAAATAAGAAGGAATGAGGTGTTTATATAGGATTTTCGAGCAAAATATCAATTAAAAATAATAGAAAAATAAAATAAATTATTTCAACCGTTGGATTTAAATTTCAGCCGTTGGATCATTTTTTTTCCCGTTCAAACAGTGTCAAGTTCATCACAACCGTTGGATCTACCAAATATTTTTTTATACAAACAATTGAGCCGTTGGTAGTGCATGGTGCCTCATGCTGACATCAACATGATGTCAACGAGGCAAATAATTCCCCTGGCAAGCCTTCTGCTCCCGTCTGCGCACAACAGGTATGCCCCCACTCCCCTTTTTCTCTTCTTTTCCATTTAATTTTTGGCTGTCTAAAATTCCTCCAAACTTAACCCCTTCCCTCCCCAAACCCATTTTTAATACCCTCCACACTCAACCAATGTAAGAAATTAGGAGTCTAAAAATGCCATTTTAACATTTTAGACTCCTAATACCTCACCACTCCATTTGGTCTTAAAGTTAACTTTCACGTTCATTAATAAAATAAAAACCGTGTGGTTAAAATTTGTGCAGAGGCGTGAGAATTAATTTTAGTCATATATTTCTTAAATTAAATGGAAATGAAAAATCTTTTTGGGATATAAAAAAAATTGGCCAACCTTTTCGGGACGGGTGGAGTAAATAACAAGTGGTGACCCTGATTTGGCCTGATCTGATCAAGTCTAGTAAACGTCTAGTTTATGTGTGTTAGAGCAAGAATTTAACGGTTTATGTTGCATTAAAGAGGGTTGACCACTGAAGTTAATGATGCGTTCATGAGGCTTAATGGTGCCTGTTGTAAAGGATTTGTGTTTATTATTGCAATTAGTAACGATATTAAGGCAGAAGGTTGATCATTTTGAGCTGGCCAACATTAATGACGAGTTGTGAAACTGATGGGTCGGAACCGTCACGTCAAACCACCAATAACAGACAACTGGAATCAATGAAGCGTTCAAAACTCTCATTCTTTAATACTGTAACGTTTCTGTACGTTATTAGGTTCTTTAATGTGATTAAGGAAGGTACTGAGTACAATTGACCAGCCTTTATGACAGGTTTGAATTCGTCATAAAGTACGGTCAACCCGTCAGTAACGGATGACCAACTCGTCAGTAACTTACAAAGCCATCAAGAGAGCATTAATTACCATTCCTATAAATAGGATATCCCTCATTGTAATGAGGGCAACTGAACACCTACCTTAATCTAAAAGCAAAAGAATTTCAGGGAACAGTGTTCCCGCTGAAATCTATCATTGTCTGTGTGTGTTGCTTTTGGAGGCTTATTGCGTAATTTCTCCTCAGTCTTATTGGTGCGTTGCAATTGGAGGCTTTGAGAGGTGTGAACAGTTGAAGGTCATTTTCAAGTTATCCTATTGGTCTAAACGGGCGGTCAACACTGTTTGCTCTAATTCTATAGTTTCAATTTTAGCTGGACAAGCAAAAAATAGAAACCAATGATATCTATCCATTCTTATATAAAAGGAAAAGAAATTTCTGGCATGTTCCTCCCGCTTCAAGTTGAGCCTATTGATTAGTCACATCTGCTGAGGTGATTCCATGCTTCTCAACCTACATGCCAAATTCAATGTATTATAATCAGCAAAGGTTGAGCATTGGAATTGGCTATAAATACAGAGTTGCATTCCAAGTTATTCAATTGTGAAAATGGTGGGGATGTTGTCTCTGATTTAATAGACGTCTGATCTATGTTTATTTTACCATTATCAAAGTTGGGTCTAATCTCTTTAAATGTGATCTGTTTTAATCCGATTTGATCCGTTCTCGCATTAAAATAAGCCAGGTAAAAAGTAAAAGCATCATATGATTTCTATCTCGTAATAGATGAAAACTCAAAAAATGGATAGCCACCAAAGCCACCGAAGCTTTAAAAAGACTTGTATTTTAAATTGTTTGTCTTTCTTTAAATAACTTTTAGTCAACCAGCATCATTGTTTATAAACTAGAGTGATTATAGCTTTATAAGGTGGGAGATAAGTTAGATAATGAAATAGACAGCGAGAAAAAGTGTATACATTTATCGGCAATACATTATTTTTTATATTCTTTGGGAGTATATTTATTCTTTGCATTATAACACTACTTTTTTACTTGAACTTTCCTCTATTACGGAATACATTTCGTAGTAAAGATTTATTTCAAGGGAGAAAATAAGAAATACTACCGCCGTTCCCCTAATATTGGGACATAAGAGAGTGATGTGATTTTTAAGAAAAGTAAAATTATGTGATTGATAATAAATTGACAAATCATCATTACCCCAGTGCCGCAAAGTTTTCCACCTTTGGTGGAGTAAAGGGAGTCGGATGTACACAGTTTTATTCCTGCACTAAAGTACAGAGAGACTGTTTCCGGATGACCCATGATGAAAATCGCGTCGAAAGTTGCATGAACTGACTGCTGCTTCATATTCCCAAGCCAAAAAGTGATAACGAATTACCAAATATGGTAATTCCCAAGTCTTTGGTTCCATTGCAAATGATGTGATAACGAATTAACAAAGTGAGAATGAAATAAAAATGAATTAGAGCCACACAAATATTACCAAATATGGTACTCCCTCCGCCCCACTAACTTTGTTCCATTTTACCTTTTTTTGTTCGCCCCATTAAGTTCGTCCCATATCATATTTGGTAATATTTGAATGATTATATTTCATTCTTACTTTATTTACACTTTATCAATTCAATATCAATCACACAATTCTACATTTTCTTAAAAATCACACCACACATTTTTGTCCCAAACTTAAGGGGACAAATGTAGTATGAGACAAATTTAGTGGGGTGAACAGAAAATGAAAATGGAACAATTATAGGGGATGGAGGGAATACTACATAAGAAGTAGTGTTATATAGTCCGTATGAACTATAGGGAATTAGGAGTATCGTTTGAAATAACATCTTTCTGCAAAAATTCCTACATTAAAGGAGTGTTTGCAAATGTTTTTGTTTTAAAAAACATTTTTTGAAGTGATTTTGGAAAAAAAGATTAATAGTAAAAGTTGATGGTGTTTATGAAAAAGTGATTTTGAAAAGTAAAAGTTGACAGTGTTTGATAAAATATGTGTTTTTTGTGTAATAGAAAAAGTAAAAACAGTTTTCATTCAAAAGTTGAGAAATACTTTTTCAGATAGAAGTTGTCATCTGAAAACGCTAATTTTAACTTTTTTTAAGCTACTAGCCCAGAAGCATTTTTTTAAACTCTTGCAAAAAGACCCTAAACACTCTAGTTAACTACTACGTAAAATAGTACAGGTCAATTCAAATTTTAAAAAATAGGAAAAATTGACAAAAATAATCCCACCTTTCGCTGGTCTTTTCATAATAATCCCACCTTTAGATAATCCCAGAATAATCCCACCTTTGCACCCCATTTTCTTTCATTGGACCCTGACCATGTTTTTTACTTTTGTTTTGAAAATCATATAAATAATCTCACCTTTCACTTTTCTATTATATCTTTATAAATGTGAGATTATTTATATAAGATTTTCAAATAAAGGTAAAAAACTTGGTCAGGGTCCAACGAAAGAAGATGAGGTGCAAAGGTGGGATTATTTTGGGATTATGTAAAGGTAGGATTATTATGAGAAAACCAATGAAAGGTGAGATTATTTTTGTCAATTTTTCCTAAAAAATAACATACGGAGTACATCAAAATGACTTAAATATTTTTTATATTATTTGACTTTACGGATCATTTCCAAAAAATAAAATTCCCATGCTTGCATTTATCTAAACGAAGAAAATAATAAGTGAAAATTAACCAATCCCTGATTTTTTTTTTGACAAAACCAATCCCAGATTAAATTGGTTCAAGTGATGATTTTGCGATACACAAAAAAATCAAAGAATAATGATAAAAAGGTAAAAACACAAGTTCAAATTCCCAAACAGGGCCTTCACTAAAAAGAAATGATGATAATGAGGTGGAATACAGACTCCTTGCTGCGTCTGTCTCGGCTTTTAGGAGTCTACGAGTATTCCTCCAACAATAAAGTGATAAACCCCATCTCTGAATTTGTCACCTCTTCTCTCTCATCTTCAATAACTTAAAAAACATCTTAAAAAAACATTCCTTTTTTCAATTTTCATTCGACGATATTAAATGACTAATTCCAGAATCCCAACAGTGGTCTACCAATGAAGAGAAAACAATTACTTCAACTTCTTTAGCTTCTTTTTGGTTGGAATAGAGTTTCTTGACCCATCAAACAATCTCATGCCGCCATGTATTGGGTAGTGCCACTTCTATTCTAAAAGAACTAAGGGTGAAATGGGAATCAGATTGTGCCCTACATTTTTCTACCTGCTTCTTCTTCATCTGTTCATGGATGCCATCTCTGCTCAGATGCCAGGTTACTCACTCTGTCAATGCTTTTTGATATTCTATTTTGCGTATCATCACTATCCCCACATTATGATTCATGTGATTCTTTATCTTTTCTGCAAATTTTGCAAACATGAATATTAACAGTTCTTTGCTTTTTAGTTAATTCAAGATTTGATTTTTAGATAAAAGCCGTTCTGCCTGGATACAAAAACATCTTTTTTTCCTGAAGTCATAACTCTTCATTTTTTTCTACTTTTTATTTGATTTGATTTTACTTACAATTGCTTATGGCTTTTAATAGAAGACCCTCAGAGTAGATTTTAGAATTATTTGAATTAATTTTAGCTTTCACTGGTTAGACATTATCCTAGAGTTGGGATGAAGCACATGAGGCATACATGATTATGTTTCTTAGGGGATGGATTTTTCTGATTGAAATTCCAGATGAGGTGAATGAATCTTGTTACTTGGAACTACATTGACAAAATAATCTCTGAACTTTTGCTCATGGGTGTGTTTAGATGTGTAAAATGACAAAGAGGAAAAATTACTACTCCCTCATGGGTATGTTTGGATGTGTAAAAAGAATCTTGTTACTTGTCCGCTCCACCATGTTTGTCCCATTTTCCCATTCTGCTCTGCCCTAATGTTCAGCTCGTACCATATTTGGGCACATATGTGTGGTTTCAAATCATCCACACTTACAAATTCAATATTAGTCACATAATACCGCTTTTCCGTAACTTATGTGCCACTTCTCCCTGTCCCAAACAAAAAGGGGCAGAGGGAGTAAGTTATATTTTGCGTGTTTGGTTTTACCACGGAAAATTCAAAGAAAAGTGAAACACTACAAATGGTTTTAAACAATTCCCCCGTTTAGGTTTCCTAGTTTTTGTAATAGTTATTGATGACTAAAATGAGTTTGAACAAATATCAGAACTGAAATTATTAAGCTTGATGAAATGTTGTATTCTCCCTCACATTTTCTCTCCTGAATTCTCCTCTTTATGTCTTTCCCTACCATCTTCCGAGTTCCAAAGGGACCCTATATGGTTTTCCATATTCTACTGATTAGTAAAATAAACACGGCAGCTGCATAAATGCTGATTGTAGTATAGACACTCATACATTGGAAATTTTTTAATATCTGTAAATCTGGATTTTGAATCAGGTTTTGTGAGTTTAGATTGTGGTGGTAAAGACAGTTTCACAGATGAGATTGGTCTTCAATGGACTCCCGATATTCAAATGGTAAGTGGAGAAACGGCCAATGTATCTGTGACAGATGAGACAAGGATACAATACAAGACAGTGAGATACTTCCCGGCAGATAACAAAAAGTATTGCTACACACTTAATGTAACTAAGAGGAAGAGATATCTCTTAAGAGCAACTTTCTTGTATGGTAACTTTGACAACAATAATGTATACCCAAAGTTTGACATCTCTCTAGGGGCAACCAATTGGGCAACCGTGGTTATTTTTGATGCTAATACAATCGAGAACCAAGAGTTGATATTTCTTTCCACTGATTCAGTGACAAGTTTCTGCTTATCAAATGCCACCACCGGACAGCCATTCATCTCCACACTCGAACTAAGACAACTTAATGGCTCAATGTACCTCACTCCAAGTGAAAACAGCTACTATCTAAGTGTCTCTGCAAGGCTAAATTTTGGTGCCAGTAGTGATGCCCCTCTCAGGTATGTTTTGCAGTATACATATTTGTTACATGAAGTAGATTGCTCTCTGAAATAAAAGTTTAAGGGAGAAACCTTAGGCTTTGTTTGGTAGCCATAATATGTTTGTTCTGCTTATCAGCGGATTTAGTAGCTTTTGGCTTACTTAAAGCTTGTTTGGAAGGATTCTTGGCTGAAATGGCTGAATCTGCTGGATTTTTTGGAAGGAATAGCATTTGTAAAGTTCATTTTAGCCAATAAGTAAGTCAAAAGCTACTCGTTGTGATCATTCTGTTTCTTTTGTTCATTTACTTGTTCTGTAAGTCAAAAGCAACTTGTTGTGATTACTTAGAGCTTGTTTGGTAACTTGGTAAGGAACTAAGGATTATGTGCTGAAATGGTTGAATTTGCTAAATTTTTTAGAAGAAAATGTGTTTGATAAAATCCATTGTAGCCATATAAGTAAGTCAAAGCTACGCATTCTGAATATTTTTTTTATCTTGCGTTTCACTCACTTAGAGAGTTAGAGCTCGTTTGTTAAGTATAATTTGGGGAGGAAAAGTGATTTGTAAAATCCATTTAAGCCAAATAAGCTAGTGAAAAGTTACGTATTGTGATTGTTTTGTTTGTCTTGCTGATATACAGAATAAGCCAAATCCGGCTACCAAAAGGACTCCTATTTGGCTGATCTAGACAACCCTTCCTTTTTTTGCTTTCTAAAATCGGAAGGGGAGCCTTGGCGCACCCTTTACGGTGTTGTTGTGTGACCAAGAGGTCACGGTTTCACGTCTTGCGAGCGGCCTCCTGTCAAAATTTGACCGGGGAAGGCTTGCCCCTTATACTTCCTTGTGGTGGGACCCTTCCCCGGACCTTCGCCTTAAGGGGATGCCTTCGTGCACCAGACTGCCTTTTTTCTTTCAACAATTGCTTATTTGTTTGGTTTTCTCTCTCCAGGTATCCGGATGACCCTTATGATAGACTATGGCAATCAGACACGATTAAGAAAGCAAATTATCTTGTTGATGTTGCTGATGGAACTGAAAAAGTATCAACCACAAATCCAATAACTGTACCCTCGTCTGCAAGCGAATACCCTCCTCAAAAAATATTGCAGACAGCTGTGGTCGGGAGGAATGGTTCATTAACGTATCGCCTCAACCTGGACGGTTTCCCTGGTTTTGGCTGGGCTTATACATATTTTGCAGAGATTGAGGATTTGGGCCCACGTGACACTAGGAGATTTAGGCTAGCACTCCCGGGATATCCTGACATCAGCAAGGCTGTTGTTGATGTTCAAGAGAATGCACACGGGAAATTTCGTGCGTATGAGCCTGGATATGAAAACCTGTCCTTCCCCTTTGTCCTGTCTTTTAAATTTATGAAGACATCTGATTCTACAATGGGTCCCATCCTGAATGCCATGGAAATAAACAGATATGTGGAGATAAATTATGGCTCCTTGGATGGTAAACAACAAAAAGCTGTCACTTCTTTATAAATTGTTATGTTTCTACAAATTATGAGCTTAAGGTTTAGATTTGCTAACTACATTATATTACCTCCATTTCACAATAAATATTACCTGTCATGTAGAGATGATGTACACAGTACACATTTAAAGAAACTCATTAAATACCCTAAAGTATTGTAAAAGAATTAGTAATACAGTAGTACTATACATTAGCCACCATAGGTAACATTGTTTTTGGAACTGTCTGAAATTACTTTAAACGGGAACTCAGATGAATTACAAGGTAGGCAATAGACATTTGAATTAGATGAACTCTTGATTTTATAAAACGACTAATATTGTGAAACTTTTTTGGGGGACCAAAACTACATCTAATGTGAGACGGAGTGTACATTCAACTATGTTGAGTTGTCACTTTCTTTTAATGATCAATGGTTTGAGCTTTTACAATAGGGCACATTGGTGGGTTTTAAAGAGTGGAAAATTATGCATATAAAGATCTACTTTATTTCAACTTTACGTGTGATGACATGTGCTTTGTGTTGTCTTCCACGAGTTGCAGGACCAGCAATTACAGGCTTTGTTTCAAAGTATGGATCATCACAGTGGGCCCAAGAGGGTGGTGATCCATGCTTGCCAGCTCCATGGTCCTGGGTCGAGTGTGACTCTAATCCCCGTCCAAGGATTACATCAATGCAAGTTACATTTAAGGTTACCTTTGGGATGACTTATTTTTAAGGAATAAGTGCTTTTCAGATAAAGAAAAGTACTTTTACCTAAACAAATCATTAGGCAGGAAAATGGGAAAACATTGTTTTAACAGTAAGGTAACACCTTCAGTGCTTATTTTAAGAAAGCATCTGATTGGTACTTAAAAGAGCACTTCAAGTTCTAAATGAGAAAGCACTTATGATGAAAACACTTAGTGACTTATATAATAAGTTATCCCAAATATGCTTCAAATCTTTGCCTCATTTTCTCTTGCCGTTCCTTTCATAGGTTTATGTGCTTGATGATAATTGTATTGTCACTGGGTAATTTTGCAGAAAATTATCTGGGAAAAATCTGACTGGGAATTTTCCAACAGAATTTACAATGTTGAGAAGCTTAACTGAAATGCAAGTATCGTTTCTTCTAGACACTTCTTGCACTTAAGTAATGCTACTATATATTTTTATCATTTGACTTTATTGGTATTGCAGATGGCTTGATAATAATTCACTGACCGGTCCAATACCTGATTTTAGCGGATGCCAAAACTTGCAGATAATGTAAATCATTTTATATATGTCATGATACCCTCTATATTCTTGGCAGCTTATTTTTTTCTTCTTTCCATGCAGGCATCTTGAGAACAATCACTTGACTGGGGAGCTTCCTTCTTATATAGCACATCTTCCAAGTTTAAGAGAGTTGTATGTCTAATGCATTATCACTTTCTGCTTCGCACAAACTTCATACACCATAAGAATTATGGCAAGGCATTGGGCTTTGATCAATTATAGAGCAAATTGTTTGAATGATTTCATTTTCTTAGGAAAGTTTTCCACTTTTGGTCTGGTGACTATTCAGCCATTCCCACTTATACTTATCAACTTCTATTTTCCCACTGTTGGTGTACGACTATAGATTTCTTGTCTCTTTTGGTCCTTCTTGATCCACATCTGGTAAACTTATGTACATTTACAATATCTTTGCCAGATAAGTGACGAACAGGGACTGAATTTGGAAAAATTCCAATCTTTCACTTAAAAGTGAAAAAATATAATTCAGGGCCAAGAAGTGGGAATGAACTAATAGTTGTGTGTGACTTGCAGTGAAAAGTTTTTCATAGCACTTAACTTAATTATGAGAAGTTTAGAAAATATGAAGCATGGGCACAAGATGAAATTATGCTATCACTATATATCACTTGAAGTGCTTTTTTAAGCACCAATCGGATGCTGTGACAACCAACGTAAGATGATACACTGTAATAGCACTTGAAGTAAGTTTACTCAATATGAAGTATAGCACTTAAAGTACTTTTCTATGCACCAATCGGATCAAACATGAAGTGCTTCTTTTAACTCTTTCGCAAGATGATATATAGTGAAAGCACTTGGAGTGCTTTCACAACCATCTTACAAATGAGTTATAGGATGAAATTCTAAAAACTTCATTGTCATACTTTTTGTTTTTCACTTCAATGAAAAATATCATGAATGACGATGAGTTAGGGGGTGTTTGGATCTGATTCTTAAAACTGCTTTTGCTCCTTCAGGGAGCAGAAGTTGGAGTGTTTGGGTGAAATTGCAGAAGTGATTGTGGTGCTCTAATTTACTCCTAGAATCAGTTTTTTTAGAAGCTGAGGGAGACCAACTTTTGAAAACTGATTCTGATTATGCTTCTGCTTTAAAAAAAAGTAGAAGCAGAATCACTTCCAAACACCCCCTTAAAAGGATCGCTATATTTGTTATGTCCCATTTCAAAATGTTAATATCATCTCTTTGTATGTTACTAACACTAGGTCAGTAGGTGGGGAGAAAGTATTCACTTTTGTGCCTTTTTCTCTTACAATGCTATCATACACATGCACATTTTTGCTCCACCCGAGTCAACATTGATGCTCAATTTTCAGCAATCTGATGGTTGCAGGTACGTGCAGAACAACATGTTATCTGGGAATATTCCATCTGCTCTCCTTGATAAGGATCTGAATTTAAAGTGAGTATCATTTCTGACAGATAATTAAAGTGAAAACCATATATGCTTTCTAGGATAAACAACTAATTGAAGACACTACTGGTTAAAGGAGAAGCATGTAGACATCGAGTCACCACATAGTTACTCTCACGCTGTAAAGTTACTAGTTACTACTCAACCATTACATTGCACTTATCTTTATGAAGTGAAGGGTATTATAATAATTTCACAAGGGATGTCTAGCCAAATTTGTTACAAGCTGTGTACCTCTCGCATTACTAAGAGAAAATCTACTGTTATGAACCTAGCCCAAACTAGGCCCATACCAATACCACAAGCCCTAGGTGTAGAACTCACTCCCAAAAGACCAGCCGATTAGGAAGAGGGAACACCTTATTTATAAGCACCGGTCAAGCCCATACTTGTCTGGTGTGGGATCGTTACAATACCCCACGCTTCCAAGAACCAATGTCCTCGTTGGTCACGGCTATGTTGGCACCCCTCAGGGCCCAAGCCCACTCCATAGGCTACCACTCTGAGTGTCGGGACCAGGAAGATGTGGATGGCTCTGATATCAATTGTTAAGGGCCTTGGTACAAGATCTAGTCCAAGGTCGATGATTCTAAGAACAAGAAAATTATGAATCTATGGTGCCTGAAATATTAATCTACTCCTACCCTCGGCAAGGAGTTTGTCGCAAGTTCCACCGTACGCCAAATAAAAATTGATATTCCAAAGCTAATCTCATTATTCCAATTAATACACCTTAAATAGGCAAAAGACAAGTTTCCTAAAACAATAATAGGAAAGAAGTAATAAAGAAGCTCCTAAACTAGTATAAGGAAACCTGAATAAATAAACCAGTATTAGACTCAAAGTAGGAAACTGATTTAATTAATTAAAATAGACTCAAAGTAGGAAACTGATTTAATTAATTAAAATATTGAGGACCACTCAAGCTGGTCTCTTCTTTGACCGCCACTGGTAGACCCATATCACGTCACCGCAGAGACAGACACTCAAAACCTTCATGGCAGATATTAACTAGTGACAAGGGTCGCTTGAGGCAAAAATTGCAGATCTCGTGACATCTTTTTCTACACAGCTTGCCGCCCTGACTAGTAAATCTGCAGGTCCTCAGACTGATTCCAACAGCAACAGCCCCTCCGGATCCCAGGGTGATAATAGGGAGTTTCATGAACACCACCTTCGAGTCAGTAGTGAGAATAACATTTTGCCCCACTATTCCAAACTCGATTTTCCTAACTATGATGGTACAAGTGACCCACTAAGCTGGCTGAAGCGTTGCGAACGTTTTTTTCCACATCAACAGACAGCCCCCATCGCACATGTCAGATTAGCTACTTTCAGATTACAGGGGATGCTCAACTCTGGGCAGATAAACTGCGTGCAGGTATATCGCGGAACACCTGTTCTGAAAACTGTCTCCTTCGTTTTGGACCGCCTTTAAGCACCAACCCTTCGGGAGATCTTTTTCAACTGAAACAAACGGGGGGAGTGATGATATGGGTCGATTTGGCAGAATCTACCAGAGGCGGTCAAAGAAGGGACTAGCTTGAGTGGTCCTCAGTATTTTAATTAATTAAACGAGTTTCCTACTTTGAGTCTATTTTAATTAATTAAATCAGTTTCCTACTTTGAGTCTAATACTAGTTTATTTATTGAGGTTTCCTTATACATAGTACTAGTTTAGGATCTTCTTTATTACTTCTTTCCTATTATTGTTTTAGGAAACTTGTCTTTTGCCTATTTAAGGCGTATCAATTGGAATAATGAGATTAGCTTTGGAATATTAATTTTTATTTGACGTACGGTGGAACCTCCGACAAACTCCCTTGCCGAGGGCGGGAGTCGTTTAATATTTCAGGCACCATAGATTCATATTTTTCTCGTTCTTAGACTCATCAACCTTGGACTAGATCTTGCACCAAATCCCTTAACACCTACTAAATATGAAGAACATTTTCTAGCCAAACCAACTAAATAGGAAGAGGGAAAATTCCTGAAATAGGAGTAAAAGTATTTGGGAATTCTAAAATAGGACTGCTGTGTTTTTCTTCCCGAAATATGATTAACATGGCAGTGTTAACTGCCATCTTGGAGTTATAACTGCCAAAGTAGTTGCAGCACTAAGCATTAACAAGGCAGTATTTTTCAATCATGGCAGTAACGATTCCTATTTCGGGAAGAAAAACATAGCAGTCCTTTTTTGGAGTTCCAGAATGTTTTTACTCCTATTTAAGGCAATTTCCCATAGGAAGAAGGTTTTCTAGCACAAAGAGAAGTGTTTTATAGAAGAGTGCATTTGGGATGTTTTTGGAAGTGCTCTTTATAGGAATAAATGCACTCTTATGTAAAAAAAAGTGCTTGGAAAGGAATTTAAAAAGGTGCTTTAAATTCTAAAAAAGCACTTTTTGTGTTAATTTAAGAAAGCAATTGGAGCTTTTGGGGGAAAACTTTGTGCTTAAATGAGAAAAGCATTTTTTATACCATAAGTCATCCCATACAAGATATAAACACTTCTCATTTTAAATGTTAAGATCCACAAAGACATAATTGGCAAGTAGAAATAGTTTCTCGATGATTTAAAACATGTCTTCAAATGTTCAAATAACGGGGAAATGTAAAAATAGTAAAATCACTTGTTTGCAATGAGGCCCATAATATTAGTGCAGTAAAGACTAACTGCATTACTCACATTATTATACACTAAATCTATACTTTTAAAATGTCACTTTGCACTATTTTAATTGCTTCAAGTGAGCACACATGTGATCATTTTTCAGCTATACGGGAAACATTAATCTCCATATAGGGAGCAGTAGAAGGAATCATAAGAAAATTATTGTCGGATCATTGGTTGGAGCTGCTGTTCTTCTAGCTGCTTCTCTTGCTTCTTGCATATTAATAAAGAACGGAAAGAGACACTACCCCAAGAAAGGTGAGACGAAGCAATAACATTAGATCACTTTTATAATCTGTTCGAAACCTTGATAAGTTGATATGACCACCATACTTTATATTCTCCATGACTTTTTTAGGCCATTTTGAACAAGTTTCACCTCCACGGAAATTTGTCTCTTCGTTGGGTGGTGTGTCCACAGAAACAGCACATTGCTTTACATTGCATGAGATTAAGGAAGCCACCAGAGATTTTGAAAAGAAGGTTGGCTCAGGAGGCTTTGGCGTTGTATACTTTGGAAAGTTGAAAGATGGAAGGGAAATTGCTGTTAAAGTCCTGACAAATAATTCTTTTCAAGGAAAGCGGGAGTTTTCAAATGAGGTGAGTGGTGCGTAATGGCAAGACTTGGTAATATGGTCCCTAATAGGGAGATACAGAAAGGGAATGTACTTGGAAAAGAAAACATTTGTGCCTTTTAAATTATTGCAGCGGAAATAAAATTAAGCCTCAATATCAATAAATTGGTAAAAGTAAAAACATAACCAGCCAGCCTAATATTTTTCTTAGCTTAAAAGATCTGAATCTTTTTTGGGTACTTCGTTAGTTGTATATTGCTCCTCCTTCTATCCCTTATAGAGTTACAGAGCATTCTGCTTTTCTTTTTGGGATATCCCTAAATAAAGTCCTCTTCCCTCAGTTGGTAGACAAATTCCTATCAATTTACAGTGCTACCCTCAAGTAATAATGATGGTACAGTGTTGTACAATGTTAATAGTGCACTTTCAGTAACATTTACCCTCAGTAGAAATGACATTTTAGGAAGTCAAGGAAAAAAGTTATTTCCTTAAAGTGTGTGCTATTCAAACTACGAAGTTCTTTAAGGGATGAAGGAAGTATTTGTTAGCATCAAAACAGGGAGTAGCACATCAAGACTAACGAGAATTTCACGTGTTGGTGCTATAAATAATGGAATGCTCGCTCAAATATTCCCAACAACTTTAGCACTAATCATAGAAGAAGTAGCATTTATGCAATAAATCCAACAATTGGACTTTTTTTTTGGGTGTGCGGATGGATTGCATAATAACATGTAATATAGCATTGTAATGTATACATAAAACCAAATACTCCTTCTGTCCCATCTTGTAAATTTCACATTTATTTTTTATTTGTCCACAATTATGGCCATTTTACTAAGTCCACTAAATATTTACATTTTCTAATATGTCCTTTTATGACTTGACATGTTGACCCATTAACACAACTTTTTTGTGATAGTTATCCACATTTAGAGTTTAAAACTGGAAATTAGAATATATCATTACACAAGCATATCCTTTCGTTATATTATTTCTTAGTCTTGCTATTTAGAAACTGATTTGTTTGATAATTTTTTTGGGTTATCACAGGTAGCTCTTCTTTCTCGGATACATCACAGAAATCTTGTACAATTTTATGGGTATTGCCAGGAAGATGGGAGAAGCATCCTTGTTTATGAGTTCATGCATAGCGGGACACTCAAGGAACACCTTTATGGTAATTCTTCAAGACTCATCTCTCTGTCTTCTAATAACCTTCATTTCAGGGTTTGATTACTTTATCTAAATGTATTTCTCGTTACATAATGGTAGTCCCAAAATCGCATGAACAAAGAATGAACTGGGTCAAACGGCTAGAGATTGCTGAAGATGCAGCAAAAGGTTGGTTATCAAATTTGTGAGAGAAGATGTTTTCTTCTTTTTCTTCCCTCCATCGATGTGATTTTTTAAACTTTTGTTGTATTATTTCAGGGATAGAGTACCTCCATACTGGATGTGTCCCATCAATCATCCACAGAGATTTGAAAACCAGCAACATTTTGCTAGACGGAAACAGGCGTGCAAAGGTTTCAGATTTCGGCCTCTCAAAGATTGCCGCAGATGGTACTTCTCATGTTTCAAGCATTGTCCGCGGAACAGTTGGGTATCTTGATCCTGAGTAAGCAATCATCCTTCAAAATATCCCTCTATTGTTTTTGAAGGCTAAGGTCTCATTTGTTATGTTTTTTGGAGTTTCATGTGTGATGTGTTTGACCTCGTTTCCATTTCAGTTTCTGAAAGTGTGGTTGTGAATAGGAATTTGATGTTTTTATTTTTCGGGAACATGTTTCCGATTTTGACACTATTTTTAAGAATAAATCATATACTCCCTCTGACCCTTAATAAATTTCACCTATTCCTTTTTTGTTCTCCCAATTAGACAATCTATTTTTTGGCTTAGGAATATGATGGAATAAAGGAAAATGGCTCACCAAACTGTCTGCGCTTTTTTGTTATGAAGCAATAGTCAGTCCATGCAATTTTCGACGCGATTTTCACTGTGGGTCATCCGGAAGCAGTCTCTCCCTGCTTTAGTACAGGGGTAAGACTGCGTAGATCCGACCCCCCCCTTACCCCACCGAAGGTGGGAGCCTTTGCAGCACTGGGGTAATGATGATGATGAATTAGACGTTCTAAGTGAAAGGACGTGCAGTTATTTTCTTACTCTCATTTCTAAATTTGTAACGACCACACAATCTCAAATATATCAGTACACATGAAAAAGCAAAAAGGTTACATTTATTAACGGGTAACATAAAAAAAGGTTACATTTATTAAGTTGAGGGATGGAGGAAGTATAATTTTTCACAAAACTCATATACTTTCATAATCATATACTTGCACAAAACAGGCTTACCAAACATGTATTATATTTTACAAATAAAAAAATTATTTTTAAAACATAGAACAGGAAACATAGCCGAACAAAAACCTAACCATATGCTTGTAAATTTAAATTTAAAGTTCATATTTTTCTCTTCATCAGTATGCTTAATCATATTGCCATTTAAATCAATACAAGTTGACTCTTTGACACTGTTTTTCTCCAGGTACTACATTTCCCAGCAGTTGACAGACAAAAGTGACATTTACAGCTTTGGGGTCATCCTTCTGGAACTCATGTCTGGTCAAGAAGCCATCTCAAATGAGAAGTTTGGTATTAACTGCCGTAACATTGTCCAATGGGTAAGGAAAATCAATTTTGAACCCAAAATGATTGAAATCCAAATAGTATGATATACTTGCTCTGGTCTCTTTTAACCGACACTAGAGAAAAATTGCTTTAAATAGTACTCCCTCCAGCCCGTCAAAATTGTCTATCTTTCTTTTTTGATCTATCCCACTAAGATTGTCCCCGTACCAAATTTGGTAATGTTTGTGTGGTTCTAAATCGTTCTTACTTTATTCTCACTTTATCAACTCAATATCAACTACATAAACTCACTTTTCTTGGTAACCACACCACCTCCTCTTGTATCAAAGTTAGGCAACTGAGGTAGTACTTAACAACAACATTAGGGGTATTCTTGTCAAATTAGAGTAGGGTTGGACAAGGTTATGATTCTAGCGCGAACCGGAACAGGAAAAGGGGTAACTGGGAGCCAAGCCGGAGGAAACCGGGTCTGGTTCGGGATTTTGAGTACCAAAAATGGCAGTTGTGGTTCTGATTTCATTTTTTATTTCGAACATTAAAAAAGGAGAGATCCGGTTTGGGACTGAAACCACCAGAGAACCAAAACATACCCGAACCACACCATGTCCAAGCCTTGATTATATTGCTTTTACCTTGATTGGAGGGGAGAACTGTTGCTTTATATAGAGGTGTGCATTTTGGTTTGGTTTTTTCACTTTGATTGGGTTGGTTTGGATTTGTTCTTTTTAAAAAATACTCCCTCCGTCCCATAAAATTCTTCCAACTTTCCTTTTTGGGACAATTTGTGTGACTCACATTCATTTCACCTTTTTCATACACAACTACAACCATATTAAAGGTTTATGGATTTTTAATTCTGTTTTATTCAGCATTGGTTCAGTTTGGATTTTACCAAAATGAAACCAAATTGCATATAGTTGTGGTTTGAATTAGTTTAGTTCTGTTTGGCCAAACTAAATTGGATTGCCCATCCCTAGCTTTATTAACATGTATGCGAAGACTTGAAAAATAACAGAGTAAATGCATTCTGGTTATATACAGGCAAAGCATCATATCGAGAGTGGAGATCTTCAAGGGATTATTGACCCTACACTGGGAAATGAATATGACATCCAATCAATGTGGAAGATTGCCGAGAAAGCCCTTATGTGTGTGCAGCCTCACGGGAGCATGAGGCCCTCTATCTCTGAAGTCCTCAAGGACATCCAAGACGCACTCGCAATTGAAAGAGGGGCAGAAGGTCTAAGAGATGGCAGTTCTGATGATATATCTAAACAATCTATATATTCTTCCCTCAATTTGAGCTCAATGGATCTCGGTCCAAGCGAGCATTGCCTTTCCATTGACGAATCTGTTGCTCGCCCTTCCGCTCGTTAGATTTTTCTTTGTATATATATGGATCACTATGTTGGGAATCTTGTTCATACATGATTGATTACCTCAGTTTTTTTTTCCTGGTTTCTGACCATTTTTTTGTATGGTAGATTAGGGGGATTGATATTGCTTTCTCAAGTACTTGTTGCTAACAGAAGATATCGATTATTCTATTTTACTTTGTCGAAAAGAATGACAAAAGATCATCATGGGTTATACCATATAGTTTATACAAGTCAACAACAATACATAGGAAATAAAACTACAGCAACTTAGCTTTTCATCCCATTGTCACGATCCTCCCAAGTCTAAAATGTTTTCAAACACATCTTGTCTAATCTTCAACTTCATTTTTTTGTGATTTTTTTTCAATAGGACCGCTAAGAGCCTAAGACCACCAGTGATTTAGTTGGCCCCTAGTTGATAGATAGAGGATATCTGGTCCTGAGTTGCAAAAAAACTCAGGTTCAAGAAAATTTTGCGCCATTACCTTGTACTGTGGACTGTGGATGAGTCCCTGGATTTGCAGGCACTGTTGTGGGAATTGAACCCATATAGTTTTCTAGCAGTCAGAGCTCATATGGGAGAATACCAAATATGTAATGAAGTAAACCCCATCAAAGAAGTTATAATATATCCAAGACTTGCCAAAAAATAAATAAATATGACCCTTTTAACATTAGAAAGGGCCTTAATTTGGGTCTTGTTAGATAGTAGCAAAATACTTTCACTTCAAAATCATACCAAAAGTGAAACCGAGGCCCAAACCAAAGGTGAAAGGGTCAAATCAAAAGTGAAAGCAAGAGTCAAACCAAAGTTGAAATTAAAAAATAGTAAAAGCACAGGTGAAACTGATGATAGTGAAAGCAAAGGTGAAATCGAGACTCAAAAGAAAAGTGAAACCGAGATACAATTACAATGTAGGGAGGGTATCACCTTAATTCAAAGCTTTTTCAAAAACCTCCGGATCTATAGTCTCTTACTACTAGTGTGATGCTATCATAGATTCAAAGGAGAAAGTTAAATTTGTGTATAATGTCACAAATGAATCGATAGGAAAGTGTTTTAGATTTGAAAAAAGTGTCAGAGATTTGAAAAGAAATATTCTAGATTAAAAAAGAAGTGTTCAAGATTCAATAGAAAGTGATCTAAATTCAAAATTGAGTGTCCTAGAATTTTTTGAAAAATACGGAATTTTTTTATCAACTCTTTTCCGGTGTCTATCAAACTAAATGGAGAATTTCTTATGCATCAAGTAGGGCTGGACTCGGGCCGGGCGGCCCGACCCGGGACCGAACCGGCCCGATCACTGTTTGACCCGGCCCGGTGGGTCCACCGGTTCGGTTTGGCCCGGCCCGGGTGCTGGGCGGTCCGGGCTCGGGCCCAGGTTTTGGTGAACCGGCCCGGGCCGGATTTTATTTTATTTTTTTTTTTTTGAAATTTTTTTAAGTTTTAGATTGGATTAGGTATTTTGGGCCATTTGAGGTGGTTTGGGATGGTTTGGGGTTGAGGGGGAGGGGTAGGGGATTAAATAGGAGAACAAAAAAAAAAATTAATTGGGCCGGTTCGGCCCGGCCCGGCCCGGTTTGGCCCGGAACCGGAACCGGCCACCGGCGGTTCGGGCTCGGGCCTCCCCTTTCCTGGCCCGAGGCCCGGCCGGGCCCAGGCCCGAACCGGGCCCGAACCGGCCCGAGTCCAGCCCTAGCACCAAGCGATAAGTATTTCGTTGATTCACAATATACTTTTTTATACAACGGAAATCAAGAACCCGTTAAACACAATATACTTTATTAACTTAATATATGTTAGTTTCACATAAGCACTTGACTTGAGGCATGAGACTTTATACATTCTAACCTTTTTGTATTTCATTATCGAGTCACATCACTTTATATTATGTGGGTCGTAAAACTTTTTATTTATTTGACATTTGACATATTTTTAAGATTAGAGTCTCTGATATTGATATGCTCTTAATGAAAATATATTATCCACATTAATATTTAATCGTATAATGTTGATTATTTATTTATTCATTTGAAAAAAAGTTGATATAGTATTTATTTATTTGAAAAAAGTTGAAATGTTGATTATTTATTTATTAATTTGAAAACAAATGTAATGAACAAGTGAATTTCATATTTATGAATTTCCCCTTATTGGATTGATTTGATAAACTGGTCCCTTCTTTACCGGAGTAATTGCAAATTTGCAACGGAGATAATGATCAGATTAGTACTCGAAATTGCATAAAAAGTGTCAAATAAGTCCTTATTGTCCGGCCGTCATCATTTGAGGCCGTTCCCGGCAGAATTTTTTGATGATTTTTTTGAGAACATTATTCATCAAGTCTAGTGTACTCATACCAAATTTTAGCTAAAACTTCAATTGGGAAGGCATTTAAATGAATTCTTGAAGATAATTGCGCTTTTAACTGCGCAATTATCTTCAAGAATTCATCTGAATGCCTTCCTTATTGAATGTTTAACTCAAATTTGGTATGAGTAAACTAGACTTAATGAATACGATCCCAAAAAATTTCGTCAAAAAAATCCATCGGGAAACGCACCAAATGACGACGGCCGGACAGAGACTCCTATATAAGGACTTATTTGACTCTTTACGCAACTTCGACTACTAATACTCTTACCTCAATTTGCAACTCATCTTTATAAATCCAAACCGACCCGGAAAGAACGAGAGAGAACCAACGGTGGTGATAGACCGAATCCCAACCCCAAGCTCCCATCTCAGTCGTCTCCTCTCCCCACTTTTCCAGCGTCCGATCTCCTCGATCCCCTTCGCTCGCGCCCATATACAAATTCTCACTCTCTAATTTTCAGGTGTACTTCACGTTTCTCTGCCTCCTATATTATATATATATGCACACTTCTCTGTGATCGTATCTATTTACAGTGTAATTTGTTCGGCATATGGCGTTTGTAGGGTTCGTCTGCCTGTGGTTATGGCCGACGGTCAGGTGCCGTTTCCCTTTCCGGGAAGCCCTGGCGGCGGTAGCCATGATAGCGGGGACCACAGCCCCGGCTCCAAGTCGAATGTTCGGGAGCAGGATAAGTTCCTTCCCATCGCGAATATCAGCCGGATCATGAAGAAGGCCCTTCCGGCTAACGGCAAAATTGCTAAGGATGCCAAGGAGACCGTCCAGGAGTGTGTTTCCGAGTTCATTAGCTTCGTTACCAGCGAGTACGGATTCTTCTAGGGCTCTTTTCTCTTTTCCTCTTGGTTAAAGAATGCTTGTTTGGTAATTCAATTTGGTGCTTGTGTGTTAAAGTTTCGTTCTTTTTTTTTGTTTTTGTTTTTTTGTTTCTGCTCATATTTGCGTGTGGTAGAAGGACGGGTTTTCAATAAATCTGCTTACTTGGATGTGTTTTGTGAATGTATGCTGATTGTAATTTTCAAATGGTTTAGGGCAAGCGACAAATGCCAAAAGGAGAAAAGGAAAACTATCAACGGTGATGATCTGCTATGGTCAATGGCGACTTTAGGATTTGAAGATTATATCGAGCCTCTGAAGGTGTATCTCACTCGATACAGAGAGGTATTTATCTTTCTCTCTGCACATGAATGTTGCATTTTGTGTTGCAAATATTGCCATTAGTCTATAACTTCATGGTTTATGAACTAATGCATTTCTGTTTTGTATGCTTTTATCTTCCTGTTGGATCAATGCGTTTTCCAGATGGAGGTTAGTCACTTTTGCTTTGCATTCCAGCTTTCATTTCTCTCTCCCAAACTCCCACCCTCTCTCTCCCTCTTAATATATTTCATTAGCGCTAAACAACTACTTTAATTGGTAGGGTGATACAAAGGGATCCGCCAAGGCTGCTGATAGCTCTGCTAGAGATGCTGGACAACATAATCCTAACTTACAGGTTTCCCCATATTTTATATGTTACTTCACTTCGAAATTTGGTTAGTTTATGAAACACAACATTGCAAGGGCTAAATCTGGAACTCAGAAAATGGGTGGGAAATAAAAAACCAAGAGAAAATGGTTTTGATGTTTGATTTAACTCGGAAAATAAGTAGGAATTTAACATTTTAGCTGGCTTTTTTATGTATATTTAGATTTCACATTCTTTATGTAATCCAAATTATTGAAAAATCAAAGTTTGAGAACATTTTAACCTGATAAGTTGACATATCAAGTATTTCCTTTGCTTCCAAATTTCCTCTTTTTATACCATATTCTTAAGTCCGACCCCTAGAGTTATAGCATTGCGATATAAATACATCTATTAAATATTGTTTCTTGCACATTAAATAGGGAAAGTTATCTCTTAAATCTATATCTTACCGTAGCTTACTAGTGCTTATTCTCCACAAGAACTTTAATACTTGATCTGTGTGAAATTTTGATCTTAAACATGTTTAAGGGGATATTTTATCTCATTTGATTCCATCCTTTGATTTCTAGCTTTATGTTAACCTTCTTGTTTAAATAACCTCTTCTTAAAATATTCAGTATTTTGGCTGATTGGCGTACATCCAATACAGTGCACCATTTTACGCTCTCTGCATTGATGTTGAAATGTGAAAAGAGCTTACTTGTGTTTTAGGGTCATATGCTTTTAAAATCTGCCTCTTTGATTTTTTAGTGATCATTGTTTGAGGAGTTGCCGAGTGTGTGATTGTGTGCAATTCAATTCCGCTGCAAATAAGTAATGGATAGTACTCGTTTAAAGATGACACCCACACATTTCTTCTACGAAGGGGTTCCCAGTGCGTTCACATCCAAAAGAAGTCATACATGTGTTCAGTCATGTGTTCATTTTTATGTATTCCTTACAAAGTCTTACACAATTGATGGCCCTTTGTCATTTGTCTTCAATTTAAATGGTCTAGGACCTCTAGGTGGCCTTCTTGTGTGTATTGCTTTTTCCATTTTGGTGGGCTCGTTTCTATGTTAGGTGTACAACTTTTGTTGTGCGTATGAGGCTCCACACCTACTGCCACCATGTTTAATAGCTGCATTTGTTTTCGCTCCCAGGGACAACATATGGTGGTTCCAATGCGAGGTATGGAGTAGATATGGTTCTTCTTGGGGTTTTGACATCACTCTTTGCCAACAGGTTGAACTGAATAGACTTCAGAATACGCATTCTAAATATATTTTATCTGCAGATCTTTACCACTCTTATTGGGGATTATTATTAAAGCCCTTGTAGCAGTAGAAAGTAGTCCATGATTATTACTCGGTAAATGTATTAGTGTGCAATGATTTATTACCCGGCATTTGTTTAGTCATTTTATTGCAATGAAACCAAATTAAGTTATGTTTCTACTTTCTACAGATATTAAGTTTATGTTTATTGCTTTTCCTATAAATGAGGGGAAAGTCAAGTGTTGTGCATGATGATGCGGCGCTTTCTGTTTGATTTTTCTAAAGATTAGGATGTTCTAATTGATTTTGCTTGTGTGAATCAAATTTTTGTCTCCCTCATATTCTAAAAACTTGCTTGTAGGAGCAATTCCAAGGGTCTGTTTGCTACATTTTTTGCTTTAAAAAGTGGTTTTTTTAATGAAATGGAGAGAAGTGATTAAATAAAAGTTGATAGTGTTTGAGAAAAAAGTGATTTTGAAAAGTAAAAGTTGGTAGTGTTTGGTAAAATAAGTGTTTTTTGTGTAATAAAAAAAGTAAAAACACATTTGACATGAAAGCCGAAAAACAAAAGTTGTTAGTGTTTGGTAAAATAAGTGTTTTTTAAACAAAAAATTGAGAAGTGCTTTTTTAAAACATTTTCAAACCAACCCTAAGGCACTTAAAAGTACTTATGCACTTTCATTTAGATACTCTAGTATATATTTTTGTTCCTTAAATGAGTAGAAGCAGTTTTAAAAAGTGGATACAAACACTTTAAATCGATTTGAAAAAACCTAAATTGAACTATTTTTTAAAAAGCAAATTCAAACACCCTAAATTGATTTTTTTTGCAGACAACACCCTCTAAATTGATTTGAATAACCTAAATTGAACTATTTTTTAAAAGCAGATTCAAACATGTTTTTTTTGTAGACAACACGCTTTAAATTGATTTGAAAAACCTAAATTGAACTATTTTTGTTGGAACCCCAAATTAAACTCAACTTCTGAACCAAGTATGTGTGTGTACGGGATTGCACTATGACTAGATCACTATGGAGGAATAGGAGGCCAGGAGTCAGGAGGTGGTACCTCAGTGACAGATTGGGCGGGAAATAAACTACAAGGTATGACCGTATGACTAAAGAGGAGGCTGGAGTGTGTGATTATGTGCTTGAGCTTGTGTGCGTACAACGGTACTGAATGGATGGAAGTCCATAAAAATTAGATAAGGGTGGCTAATACGAGAGATCAGAAGAGGTGGAGCAAGCCGAAGAGAGGATATATAAATATAAATGTGGACGGAGCCTTAGGTCAGAGTGATATGAGGAGGGGTGTTGGCTTAGTGGCTAGAGATGAAGAGGGGAATTTTATTGTGGGGATGAGGAAGAGTTTGGTTGGGACTTGGGGGTATGGGAGCAACGACTACAGAGTTCTTGGCTATCGGCGAAGCTGTGGAGTGGGCTATGCATCAAGAGTGAAGGCATGTGGTTATTGAGTCAGATGCTTTGCTAGCAGTTCAGGGTGTGCAGGGATCGAGAGGTTGCTCTTATGAGGCTTTGTTAGCTGATGATATAAGAGATATGATAGCATTAGGTGCTGATATTTCTGTCTAGTACGTATGACGATCGGCGAATAGAATTGCTGATGCTTTGGCTAAGCAAGCTATTTCTGAGCCTGATTATCTTTGATTTGTGACCTTCTTTTGAAGGATATTCATGATCAATATATTTGATGTTTTATTCATGACCAAATATGTAACTTTTGATTTTGCACGCTGAGTTGTGTAATCATAAGAAAAAACAAAGTTGGAGTTACTTTTGTGCCTGTATTGTTTAAAGATACTGTAGAGGATCATTTTAGCTATTTTCATGTAAGTTTTTCTTTACTTTATCAATAAAATATATTTTGTGTGTAATTCTTTCATAAATCAACAGAATCAACCAATTCAGCTAGAACTTCATAAATTTCAGCAGAAATCAGCCAATTTAGTGTCATGAAACGGGGTCATATGAAATGAGTAAATAGTAATAATTGAATTCAAGAGAGAGATAATAGAACCAAAAGTCAAAACACATCCCATACATATAAGACACCATTAACTTAGGAATTAAAAACCCCTATTTCATGAATTATAACATCGATAAGATAATTAATTATACAATGATTTCTTACAAGTTAACCCACTTCCTAATTCGGAAAAGGTATGCTCTATACTCTATAGGCGATGCTCTATATTAGTGATGGACCGGTTTCGAGCCGACCGGCCCATGGCCCGGCCTGGCCCGGCCCAGCCCGGTGGCCCGACCAGAGACCGGTCCGGGTAGGCCCGGGGGTTACATAGGGCGGGTTCGGGTCAGTCAAAATAGGAACCGGCCCAGCCGGCCCGGGCCTGATTCGGGCCTTTTTGGGGGGGGGGGGTTTCAATTTTTTTTTTTTGTTTTTCCTAGGTTGGGTTGGGTGTTTTTTTGGGTCGGGGGGTCGGGGCTCTATAGGCGATGCTTTCTCGTTTTTACCATCTTTCAGGGCACTGGTCATCACACACTGATACTTGGGGAATGTTTGCGATTGCTTCTACTTTAAAAAAATGATTTTTTTAAAGTGATTTTAGAGAAAGTACTTAATAGTAAAAGTTGGTAGTGTTTGAGAAAAAAGTGATTTTGAAACAGTAAAAGTTGGCAGTATTTGGTAAAATAAGTGTTTTTTGTGTAATAGAAAAAGTGAAATATTTTAAAACACTCTTCCACTTGCTTCCAACTTTTAGCTTTTAATTTATTAATTTAAGCAGAAGTTATCATTTGAAAACATTCTTTTCAGCTTTTTTTTAATCCAAAAGCTAAAAAGCACTTTTTTATGAAGTGCAAACACTCCCTTAACTTACTTCCACTTCCTCAAAATGATTCTCAATATTACTTTTCTTAACCAATTGAAGAGTGGGTTTTGACACTTTATCCCCGAATATTTTATAAATGACATTTTCATCCTCGACATTGAATCTTTCCCACATAAGTTTTAATCCTTCGGATATTGTAAATGACACTTTTCATACTCAACTTTAAATCGAGTGTTCCTCAAATGAGGAACACTCGTTTTCCACAAAGCTGCAAAATATAACCAAAAATTAATTTCTACACCAAACTTAAAAATAATAGGAAAATGGGTTATGTGAGAATACTTTTGCTGAAACAACCTGAGAATATCTCGGTCGACACAAATTGAGAAAAAATAGAAACACTATAACGTATTGACCTACCAATGATCTTTAGGAAGAGTCGCATTGCTATTTTTCTACTGATGAAGAAGAATGTCTGGTATATCATGTAAGCTACATCTACAAATCTGATGCTCTACACCTCTTCTCGAACAATCTAACAGGAAAGACTTCTAGGCATTCGTTTGTGATACAAAACTCGCCTTGCTTGTGTCACTCGCATGGTGACAGGTGGCAGCCCTGACTCTTTTGTCAGTCAAGATAATGCACGAAAAATGTAAGCGGGAGCATTACTTTATACATTATTAGCAAAGCGACCTACTGAACCAGAAGATACTTTCCTCCGCCTACCCCGCTTCTGATGAACGCGCCAAAGACTCAAAAGTAGCAACACCCCTAACAATACAATGTGCAGAGTTAAAAGAGTTTGATTCAATAAATGAGGAAAAAAGTAAAATAAAAAACACTTCCCGGAAAACCCAAAATTCTTCCAACTTACCAATAATTGCAATACCTACAGGAACAAGCCAATGGGTTGCTAAAGGAACATGCACATCTTGCTGCAAACAAAAATTCCTTGTTAAACAATGAATGATAAATCAATTAAAGCTACATAAGAAGTCGTCTTTAGGGGGTGTGGGGTGATAACTTTATTTTGTTAATTTATTCCCACAGTAGTTGGTTAGAAGAGAAACATGTGAAAACTTATAGAGAGATACATGACTTTATTAAGTAAACAGACAGTTAGTTCTTATAAAACCAATAAATAAAGATATAATTAGTAAAACTAATATTATTCTTACCCTCTCAACTTCCCCTCAGAACTCCTCAACAAGACAATCATTATTAGGTTGATAGCATAGCACAATAGGGACATGAACATCTCAATGTAAGAGGGGAATTAGATGGAATTGAACACTAGCCTTTCATGTTAAAAAAATGGACAATAAAACACAATAATGAGAATCAAGAAAGTATTACATCATCTCCATCCAGGTCCTTGCTTATTGGTGAATAACCACCTTTCTTTTTAGTTGTGTTGGATATTTCCATCCATGAGCTCTCTGAGGAAGAATTTAAACCAGTGCCCAAATCAATAACAGTGTAGCCTGGTAATCTGCGGTTTCTTCCCCTGACATGTAAATTGTAGCCTTTAGTTTCCCATACTTCAAACCGAGAGTCATGTCTGCAGATCATTTCCTTTCCAACAACAGCAGAATAGGTAGAAAAGTTCACATCAGTCCGTCTGGATGGTAATAGCTTCTCGTCCATGTACAATGGTTTGTCTTGTTTAACTGAATCAGAGAACAGTATGGGATCTTTATTACTTTTGCCAGTAAAATCTAGTATTTTCTTCAAAAGCCCGTAACAATTGGTAACCATATGACTGCTATCCAAACAGTTTGAGTCTCCATATACTGCAATGCGGCCCTTGCCAGCCTCCACTAGACCAAGAATCGGCGTGTCTGCCTGAATCAATTTTAAGGCATCCAAAAGTTCAGGAAAATGGTAGTCCCTATTTATTTATTTATTTATTTATTTCGGGATGGTGAGAGGGTAATAGTTTACTTTGAAAGGCTCAGATTTTTATGAACAAGTTGAAGTAAAATAGCATGTTCAAACTGCTTCCAATGTCATAAGTTTTCTCCAATTTTGACGAAAAAAATGGATTTTTGAATATATATTTAATGCGTTCACTAACAAAGAGATTGTTAAAAGAGTTTGGGGTCGGCTAACACGATTCGAAGTACAAAATCATTCACTAAAAAAAGAGATCATTAACTGTGTAAAAAATATTATGATTCAAAGATTTTTTTTGGAAGTAAAACAAAATATGTGGTTGCGTTTATAGAAAGGAATCATTTTGTTAGAGATTCAATATAGTTTTGTATTAATGATGAAATGACTACGACTTTAACTGGCAGGGGTACAGCTTATTTACCACTCAAGGAAACTAGGAAATGCATAAAAACTCAAATGGTAAATGCTAAATAGTACTCCCTCCAGTCCCACTACCTCATATTTCATTTTTTGTCCGTCCCACTAACTCATATTTCATTTTTTGTCCATACCACTAAGTTTGTCTCATACCATATTTGATAATATTTGTATTGTTCTAATTCATTCTTACTTTATTCAAACGTTACCAATTCACTACCAAAAACATCATTACACTTTTCTTATTAACTGCACCACTCCCTCATATCCACATCTTAGGGTGCAGAGGTATAATAGTATCATGAAAAAAATACTGAGGATCGGAGCATAAAGAGGAGCCTTTTATCTCACCTTGGCTGTGCCAGATAACATAACATTTTGTGTAGCCCCACTCTCTGAACTATCGTGGAAAGGGAAGCTATGCAGATATCCACCTCTAGGAAACTTGACAATGTCAGTTCCAGATGCATATCGACTCTGCTCACCATCGATGACAAAATCACCATTAAGAATTTTATCTCCAAATGCTATCCCAAATGGAGCCAAAAGGTCATTCAAAGCAGGCACATTAGCACCTCCAGTTACAGGGGTCCACCAACTTCGTGTGTTATCATCAAAGAATCTCATCTTCACCATTGTATCCACATTATACCAATCAGCAAATACAACCACACTTAACCCAGTGTTGATCACATCATCCCTGAGTTTCTTGATCTCTTCACCAAAGTACTCATCTTCAAGATCCACAAGGAGAAGGGTCCCATAGTGTCTTGCATCAAAGCATGTCAGAGGAGATCCAAGTGTTTCAACATAATACCCACCATCTCTTAACATGTCAAACATAATATGGAAGTTTGTATGAAGATGATCTCCATGCCAATCAAGGATGTCATTCCTAACATCCAAAGAATCTCTTGGTATATAACCAGGGGGGTACTTAATACTATGAAATTGATCCCATAAAATCCGAGCTTCTCTTGGTGGGGTAGGAATCACTTTCAGTTTCAACTGAAGGATACAGGTACTACTTCGGCGGGTTTTTTCTCCTTTAGCCGGAGGGCTAAAAATCTGAACAGTAATATTTCCTTCAATGTCCCCAGAAAATGTAGCCGCTTCTTCCTTGATTTGCATATGAAGCGCCAGATAACCTGTCCATGGCCAAATAACACCAGAATAGGTGAAGTGTATATCAAGAAGATTTCCCATATCATCTGAGGGATTCCATGTCGGCAGGCCTTCAACATAACCAACAACACCCATCCCATTTAAAATGGTAGCATTAAAAATAACTGGCATGGCACCGGCATAGAGTGGTTGAGAGCAAAATGGCCATGAATAAGGACAATCTCTGTAATCAAGAACACTGGGAAAGATGCTGGCCCGAGGTTGATAGTTCTTTAAAATCTCGAAAGACTCCAACCTGTCATCAGTATTCAAGTTAACATATATATAAGTTATAAGAACTTAAAATGCACTGCGTGCTTTCACAATGCACCAAAAGCACCTCTTCTATCCTGAAGAAATGTAAACTAATCTGAATTTTCTAAAATCTACTCAAGAGTGATCTAAATCTTTCTGGTCTGAGAAAGTTTCTGATCTTGTCTAGTTCTCCTTTTCAAATATAACACACTAACACCTAGTCTGATCTGAATCTTTTTGTTCGGGCCTTGCCCAAATATTTCTGGTCTAGTTTTGATATTTCTTATGATCTTGAGTAATGAGCAAAAATAAGGTTAACAGAACATCACTTAAGTGTTCAAGAACTCACAGATTAACCCTGCCTGCACCCTGCTCATACATGTTAGGACCGAGAAGTTTTGCAGCTCCCTCAACAAGCGCCTGTTTCACACTGGCTGGGTTTAACAAGTCCTTCCGCTTGCCTTCAGGAATGACACTGACAAGGAGGCATACAATTCCAGCCACCACAGGACTCGCAACACTAGTGCCAGACAAGCTTTTGCAACCAGTGCTGATCTTGGAACCCATGATCTCCCGTCCATAAGCAACAATGTCAGGTTTCATGTGGCCATAACTGCAAAGCAGACATGCAATTACAAACCTACCTCGCAGCTCATTTTACTCTTTCATTCACCACAACCCCCACCTCCATGGAGAGGGCTTTTATGCAAACCAGTTTGGCAAAGAAATTCAGTTATCACTTCCAAGTTTTATTAATGGGTTACTGTCCAGGTAGCATAACTCCATATATGAAAAGAAAAAAAAAAAGAGGAAAGGGAGCAAAAATACACTACCCATGAGGAATCTCCCATGTACTCATGCCACGCGATGAAAATGATGCTATATGATCATTGTAATCAATGCCACCAACACCAATAACATCACTTTGATCTGCTGGATTGTTCAAAGTTCCGTAAAGTGGCCCATCGTTACCAATGGCTGAAACCATGATAATATTATTTGCTGTTATCTCCCAAACCTAGCAGAGGAAGTAGACAATCGGGTCACTTGGTCACAGGTGAAAGTTTTTCATTCTAGCAGTGTTCTTTTTGGTATGCACTGATAAGAAGACATTGCCATTCAAGATCAGGACCACATTACATTTATAAAAACAATTAATAATTCCATTTTGACTTATAACTATGACAAGGCCGAATGAAAATTAAACATCATAAAATGCTGAAATTCCTTCTTCATAATAAAATAGATATTTACAGCATAAAGAAGATCATGAGAAGGTGCACGTAAAAACTTGTTAGAAAATACCATTTAAAAACCCCAACAAACTGACCTTCTCCACAAATGGAAGATCCATATAATCAGGTCCACCTATGCTCAAATTCAACACATCCATGTCGGTTGCTATTGCATAGTTAAATGCATCAAGAAACCAGGAAGTGTATGATACCTGCAATGAACTGAGGACATATTTCTCATATGGTTGCTAAGTTACAGATAAAAAATAAGAAAAACCCAATCATTTGGATTCAGATTTATGCAGTAAAATTTTCAACTTATCCATGTTCCTCATACTAGGTCTTATCAATGCCCTATGCAAGTCAGACCTCACACACACACTGTTCCGTGATACTCACTAGAATTGCTATACACTTCCTTTATAGGATCAGTGAATTACTATGTCAAGACCTATGTCCATGTATCCAGCACAATATTATCTACAGTCTAATTCTAGTGCTCATCAATGGTACTCCAGCTATGGCTGCTGGGAAGGTTTTATTTCTCCGGTTTAATGTTTATCAGCATTTGTATATGGTTTTGATGTTTTTTTGCTAGAAAAGATTAACTCTGTCCTCATTTAGGGATGTAAGCTTTGAGCCATGTTTGCTCTCAGAGGTTAGTAACTAAAAATTTAAGAAGAATTTGATCTTTTTATTTCCAAGATAGATACTAATTTGATTAGGTGTTGGGATATAATGATATATATCTATATGAAAGATAAAAAGAAAAGTCTTGTAATTGATTTTATCCCTACTAAGATAGATCCTATTTGTCGAGATCATTCTTGTTTGTATTTTGAAAGGGTAATGAAAATTGAAATGTGTATTTGATAAATTGTTAACACCAAAATGGTAGACCAATAAAATGAAAACAATGTAGGCAAAATGGGTAGAGACAGTAGTAGAAGGCAAGAAAAATAATTATTACCCATAAACAACACAAAAATAAAAAATGATGCAGGGCTGTGTGTGTGTGTGTAAAAAGTAGCTTCCAACACAAATCATCAGTGGAGTTGAATGCTCAGGTGAATGTATGTTTTATTCAATTATTCTAATGCAAAGCATCCATTACCTGTGTATCTGTGAATACTCTAAAAGCATAAATCTCAGTGTCTGGGGCAAAACCAAGACATTCTGAATCTTGTCCAGCAATAACTCCAGCTACAAATGTCCCATGTCCAAGATTGTCATTAAGAGTGTCTTCATTGGTCCAATTTGTACGTTCCTGTGCACCCAATCAATGATTAAACCAAAAGAATATTATAGGTGGAGTAAAATGTGTCCACATGTCTGGACATAAGTTACATGAAATTCAAGTAAAGCATATTTTTAAAATCATCCCCCCAGAAAAGATAAGTTACCTTGATATTACGAAAATGTGGATGATCTGCTCGAATGCCTGTATCAAATATAGCCATTTTTACTTTAGCACCAGTGTATCCCTTTGACCAGAGTGCTTCTGCACTAAACAGGGAGGTAACTTGAGACTTCTGAAAAAGGAACAATTCTAATTTAGAATTCATAGCTTCCAAGATAACAAAAAACAATAAGAAAACACCAGTAACTTGCCTGCATCAAAAGTTCCCTCTTCCAGCTTATATCAATGTTGCTTGAGTTAGACACTACATTTCTCTCTCCTTCACTGAAAGACATCGCCGTGAAGATCTTGCCCGGTCTCTTCTTCCCGTCAAAAAACCCCCCAACCCTAACATTTTTCTTTCCAAGAACTCCTCTTTGATAGCTCAAATCCAATGATACGTCTTTCACACACTTCAAATTTGTGAACTTCTTGATCAAAACTTCTATCATCGATTCCTCAATTGCCACTAATGCAAAGTCAGTTGGAAATCGAGAAGCAGGGTTTTTCCTTTCTATCCACTTCCAACCTTTCAATTTCACATTGTTTTGCAGATATGTCTGATGAAATTCAGATTTCAGATACTTAGTGAATCGAACAATATAATTCCTTGGTGAAGAATTCTGCTCTTGGACCAAGTCGTGGTTGTGGCAGAAACTCTCTGTTGGCTCTGCTTCAAATTGTTCTTTTGATGTAGAGTGAAGCAGAGTTTGATTTTGGTCGCTTTCAGGGTACTGAAGAAATAGAAAGGGATGGAAAAGGCGGAGCACGAAGGAGAGGATGAGGAATGCAAGGGGGAGCGTGAAGATGGGGAGTTCATGACAATTTCGCATGGTGAAAAGGGAGGTGAGTCCCTTTCATCAATGGAGAGAAAAGGATGCGATGCTTGCAGATAACCAGAAACTTACTTTGACGTTTTAATAGCCAATTTTTTCCAATAACACCCACTTCTTGCTACTGCACCACTGCAGTGGAAATCACATACAATGCAATGAGCTTGTGGCTGCAGGTTGCATAACGACACACGATTAATGAACAAATAAAAATTCAAGATCTTCCCCCATCAGTAAACAAAATTGATGACAAAAACACACAATTTTCCTCTAAGTCCACTCAAAGCTAACTCCCCTAAATACCTATGATAGGACACTTGCACCAAATCTTGCACTCCCAAAGGTGGTCAAGCCAAATTTAGGGCCCTATATTCATCATCCATCTCCGGCAATCTGTTATTTGGCCCGCCCATGGCAATTAAAAGGATCCCAGATTTAGCAAGAGTATCACTACATAATTAACATATAACAGCAATCTCGTAACCAAGACAGAAAGAAACTCAACGAAATAAATGGTGGAGAATATAAGCGAATTACCAGAACAAATGGCTTCCCAGTGATGATTCGGGGCTTTGAATTGATAACAACATCCACTTCATTATGAGAAGAAACAGATCCGTCTCCGTTCGCTACGAATCCTTATGCCAACCAACCTTCGTCTACTCCAATGATACGGAAATGCAGAAATTCAAAAACGATAATTGTGTTGCATCCTGGTAGTCAAAGAAAACCAGAACTAGTCGGAGAGAGATGAGGTTCGGATCAAGCCGTGGTAGCTTAAAGATTGTTATTATATGGAGTAACACTCTCATCCTCCGTCCTACTTCATAGTTCACGGCTTTGAGCTGTTTAATCAGCTCTTTAGCCCATGTTTTGGCAGTTAACTAATTAAACTGGCTTTATTAATTAATTAATTAATTAGATCATACTTCATTTCTTCTCAAAAATAAAGATCATACTTCATCATAATTCACAAGTAAAGGAAATGTTCCACTTTTGATAGGAAAGTTACATTTGTACCCACTTATTTGTACATAATTTGTACGTAACTTTGTACGTTTGTCAATATTATAGACAATTAGTCTAGCAAAAATGCAAAAATTGTCTACTACACAAACAAATATACATATTAATGATGGAGTATATTCACATATATCCTAGGGGTATCAAAACATTCACGTACAAAGGAGATCTCCCGAAACGCTAAAGTCAATATTCTATTGAGGTCGACCTCGACCCATCCGAGGTCGGCACTACATCGGGCTCCCAGATCACCAAGATAAGACCAAATCTGAGGCCGACCTCAAGCACACCGATGTTGGTATCAGACCCGACCTTGGATACGGACACAAGTCAACGGGAGTCAACGGTTATGAAGAAATAACCGTCAGCGGAGAAACTGAAGACCGGGATCAAATCCCCTTGAATGGGCTCACTTTGCCCGAGCTCCGACCTCATGGAGCTCGGGGCATCACTAACCCAGTGTGGACTTGGACATTTCAGCAATCAAGTATCACGCAAGCTATCGCCACATCATCAACACTATGTGAAGGCTACATCACTCCACCAGTTAAGGATTAAAAATATTTTGGATGGCACACATGTAGCGCACACGTGTGTTCTGGTGCAATTCTGTTACGAATAGTACCAGTCAGCCAATTGTCCCAAGCATCTCCCCAATCACCTTTACATGTGTCACCACACCATTAGGCTAGTGCATTTATTTTGTTAAACAGGTGTGACACATGTCTCCACCACAATAGAATAAAATATTGGAAAAATTGAGAATAATAATCCGAACTATTGCCGGTCCGCTGATAATAATCCCAACTATTGATTATTTTTGTATAATCCCAACTATATGGACCGTCCGCCAATAATGGTCCATGACCAAATATTACCTCCTAAAAAAGTGAATTTTAAATAGAAATTAAGTGTAAAAATTAAAATTTGGGATTATTTATAGGGATTGATTGATATCTCTCTCCTCATCCACTTTAGAAACTACAAGAATTTATTTATGGGGACCATTATTGGCGGATGGTCCCTAAAGTTGGGATTATTCTGAAATAATCGATAGTTGGAAATATTATAAGCGGACTGCCAATAGTTGGGATTATTACTATCAATTTTTCCTAAAATATTTTTACTTGTTGGTCATGTATTTCTCCCTTAGTATAAATATCACCTTCCAGCTTGTGGAAAGGGATCCGAAATTCTCTGTGCAAACTTGTTATTACACGAGTTTATATGATTCAATTCACGGAGTATATGTTTTACTTTTAACTCATTACACCCACCCAATAGGTCCTAGGCTAGTAGAACTTCTATGCACATTTCTCCTTGGAGGGGTCTTGCAATTGGCCCTCTCAAGTTGATGTATGATGGTCAATTAATCTTGTCATTTGCATCAAATCTTAATTACTTTATTATTTTGGTTCATATTTTTCGATAAAAAGTCTCAAAATTAAAATGGCTTGTCATATCAATGGCTTAGAAAGACCGAAAAGAGTGTTTTAAGTGACAACTTTTGCTTAAATTAAACACTTAAAAGCTAAAAGGTAGAATCTGCTTTTTACTTTTCCTATTACACAAAAAACACATATTTTATCAAACACTACCAACTTTTACTTTTCAAAATATATTTTTCTCAAACTCTACTAAATTTTACTATTAAACACTTTTTCCAAAATAACTTTAAAAAGTGATTTTTTTTAAAGCAAAAGCAATTACAAACATTCGTAAGAAGGGTTTCTTACACCTACCAATTATATCATTTTCATATATTGTCTTTATTTTTTTCAACACATATCCCTCAATTATTGACACACAGATATATGAAGTATAATAATGTATTTAAAGCGAAGAAGTTATCTTTTTTCTCATTAGCCCATACAATCTTAAAGTTTTCATGCATCTAGTGTAATATATACTCCCTTTGTCTCTTTTTATTTAGTCAAATTTTACTTTTCAAGTCAATGATGGTAACTTTTGACCAATTATATATTTATACACATTAATATTGATAATATGGAAATAATATAAAAATGTTCTTTTAAAAAATATTACCATAAAACAATAAATTTATTAAGTTTCACATAAATATATTAGTTAAAATAATGGATCATAGTTTATCATTTTTGACTGAAAAAGTTAAAGATGACTAAATAAAAAGGGACGGATATAATATGTTACATAAATGCCTAACAAGTAGATATGACTCGATTGTCATTGTTTCTCCCAACCATTTAAATAAATGTTGCATTTAAAGAGTCTTTAGATTATATTTTAGAGCCCATTTGGTCATACTGAAATCAGCTGAATTGGTTTATTCTGGTGAAATTTATGAAATTCTTGCTAAAGTGGATGAATTAGTTGATTCTGCTGGTTTTTGAAAAAAAAATTAAAATATTTTTTATTAATAAATTAAAGAAAAAATAATATGAAAAATAGCTAAAATGGACATTACAATGTTGATTAAGAAAATGTTCCCAAAAACCTCCATGCATGTTCAACTGCCTGCTTCATTTTCAGATACTCCATTTGTTCTTGAATTGTCTCTCAAATAGAGTTTTGCACGTGAGTTAACAAAATAAAAATTATATGATGGAGAGTTATACAAAAGAAAAGAGAGAAAATGTATAAAAATATATAAAAAATGATGGAAATCATAATTTTCTTTTACTAGAAAAATAGAAAAATTGTATTGAAAGGAACAAAAAAGGAATAAAGTCGTGACACAAATCACTTAAGGTGTGTTTGGGGTCACTTAAAAAAATGTTTTTCAGCTTTTGGCTTAAAAAAAGCTAAAAAGAGTGTTTTCAAATGATAACTTCTGCTTAAATTAATCACTTAAAAGCTAAAAGCTGAAAGCAGATGGAAGAGTGCTTTAAACTGTTTTTCACTTTTTCTATTACACAAAAAATACTTATTTTACCAAACACTACCAACTTTTATTTTTTCAGAATCACTTTTTTCTCAAACACTACCAACTTTTACTATTAATAACTTTTCTCAAAAATCACTTTGAAAAATCATTTTTTAAAGTTGAAACAACTGCAAACATTCCCTTAATCACGACATGTTGCAGAATAACGTAACAGGGTAGGTCAGAATTTTCTAAATTCAATGTTACATACGGAATACCTACTAGGCTACTGGTCTACTACCTAGTATTCTTTGTGGCCCCTAGCTGTTTTTTCTTTTTTAAGTAGTGATTTAAAATTGAAATAATGTAATACTACATATGGGTGATATGGCTTGCCATATTAAGAAAGGTTTCTTACACCTACCTATTACTAGTAGGACCATTCTTGGTGTACACAAGCTGTACACAAAATGTGTACTGTGTACACAGACAATTTGGCATCAAGTACTATCCTTTTTTGAATGAATTGCATGTGTACACATGCAACTAGGGGGTTTTGTGTACAATTTGTGTACAATTCATGTACACTAAACATTTTCCATTACTAGTATATCATTTTCATATCAGAAATGCTAGGGATACACAAGTTGTACACAACTTGTACACAAAATGACGGCCACAGAAAATTGGTATGGAATTGTCTGTGGACACAGACAAGAGTTATCTGTGTACACAGACAACTTTTGTATGTGTCCACAAACATTTATTTTTTTTTTGTAAAAAATACACTAACAGCCGCTGACAGTGACACCAGACAAATCAATCAATAGATATGTAGTGCTTGTGTTTACAGACAATATGTTCACGTTGCACAGACAATTATTTGTCTTGTGCAAAGATAATATTTACCACACAGACAATAATTGTGCGTCTCACAGACAATAGTTGTCTGTGTCATCAACTTGAGTTGTCGGTGTGATCAATTTCAATTGTCTTGGTGAACAACAAATTTAATTGTCTATGTATCTCCAAATGAATGGTGTAGTTGCATATGTGATCAATTTACCTGTAATTTTAAAAGAATAGAAAAATAATAAAAATATAGATGAAAAAAGATGAATAAGTTGATTTTGTGGAAATAATGAAAAAAGAACGATATAAAAAGGTAGAGAAAAAGAGGATGAAAAAGGGAAGAGGGAGATAAAGAAGAGAATGATCTCTCATTTGTTTTTTGAGATATTCGAATAGTTTGGTTAAAGAGGAAAGAGAGAAGGGAGAGGGGGAAGAGAGAATGGAGAGAGAAGGGGAAGAGGGAAATAGGACTTTTTAAGCCTTTACATATAATCTTTGTTTTTTAACACATTTCCCTCAATTATTGACGAAAAATTCTAAAGCTACTCCATTCTATACCCCATTTTGTACTCCCTCCCTAGTTTTGTGGTTAAGAAAAGCAATGAATTTAAGTGGGGCAATTGTTTTGTGGGATTGGGGTTTTGTGAGCCACTCATATAATGAGGTACAAATAGGTAGCTCATTTTGGGGTACATCTAACATTCCTCATTATTGACACGGACATATATAATGAATTGAAATAATGACGGCAGTAGTACGCGTGAGTTTTCGTTGGACAATTATAAGACCTAAACTCAAATAGGATAAAAAAACAGATCAATTAAAAATGAAAGGTCTGGAATAACCCCGCCCCTTTCTTCTTCCGCTACATCTACTTCGCACAATGCACCAGGCTTCGACTCTATCTACTCCAAATCGGAAAACTATGAGCGCCGCCGCTCCATCTCGTCTCCCTCGCCAGTGCGTTCCTGCTACACACAAGTCTCCGCTTCCGCCACACAGAAGTCTCCACCGCCACTGCACCGCGATTTATGGACGGTGACATGCCACGATGGCTGCGGCGGAGGTGTCGTCTTGGTGTGTGCGTCCTTTGCCTTCTTCGTCTCAACCTCCTAAACCACTTCTTTAACCTTCGAATTTAAATCTAGATATTTGAATCTACTGATTTAATTTGGATTTGCGTTGGTGTTTTTTCGAATCGAATGGTTTGGATCTATAATCGTGTTTAGGGTAAGGGCGGGCAATGGCGGATGGGCCGCACAAGGGGTGCTGTGACATGTCGGGGTGGTCGGTGGTGGGAAGGGGGCTGGGGGCTGGCGGGGGCTGGGGAGGGGGCTGGTTGGTGATGGGTGGCGGCTGTCACCGCCGGGTGGTGGTTGTCACCACCGCGTGGCGGCGGTGATCCCTGCCGGACGGAGACGGTGGTTGTGGGCAACGGTGGTCGGGGATGGTGGTGGTTGGGGCGGCTGTGGCGGTGTTGGTGTGGAAATGGTCATGGTCATTAATTGGGTTGGTCATTGGTCGAATTGGTTACGGTCGGATTGGTCACGGTCGGATTGGTCATGATCGAATCGGTCACGATCGGATTGGTCACGGTTGGTTTGGTCACGGTTGGTTTGGTCACGGTCGGTTTGGTCACGATTGGATTGGTCATGGTTGGGTAATTTTAATGGGCCGAAACAAGTAATTGTAATTGGTCGGGCCGGGTAACTGGTCGGATCGATTAATTTTAACTGCTCGAGTCAGGTAACTGTAATAGATCAAAACGGGTCATTGTAACTGGTCGAATAAGATAATTGTAACTGGTCAGATCGAGTAAATGTAATTATCAGACGAATAATTGTAACTAGTCGGATGTGTAACTGCAATTTATGAGATCAAATAAATAAATAAATAAGTAATTGCAAATGGTCACCTTTTAATTATAATTGAGGAATAAAAAAAATAAATAAATACGTAGTAATTTTCAATCATTGCCTAGAAGTCTAGAACACATGCAGGGAGAGATGATCGATGCTCCGTATTTAGGGAGTGTTTGCAATTGCTTCAACTTTAAAAAAGTGATTTTTTAAAGTGATTTGGGGAAAAGTGATTAATAGTAAAAGTTGGTAGTGTTTGAGAAAAAAGTGATTCTGAAAAGTAAAAGTTGGTAGTGTTTGGTAAAATAAGTACTTCTTGTGTAATAGAAAAAGTGAAAAGCAGTTTAAAGCACCCTTCCACCTGCTTCCAGCTTTTAGCTTTTAAGTGATTAAGAGCCCGTTTGGAGAACTCTGTTTTCGGCTTATCAGGCTTATCAGCCAGCTTTTTCACCAAACACGTAACTTTTACTTTCGCGCGCTGAATTGTGTAATAAGCCGAAAAAGTAAGGTTGGAGTTACTTTTCTGGCTGTATTGGCTGAAATTACTGTAGAGGACCATTTTAGCTATTTTTACATATAATTTTTTCTTTAATTTATTAATAAAATATATTTTTAAAATATTTTTTTCTTAAATCAGCAGAATCAGCCAAAACAGCCACTCCAGCCAGAATATCATAAATTTCAGCAGAATCAGCCAAAACAGCCGATTTTGGTGCTACCAAACGGGCTCTAATTTAAGCAGAAGTTGTCATTTGAAAACACTATTTTTAACTTTTTTTAAGCCAAAAGCTGAAAAATGCTTTTTTTAATCAACTGCAAACACCATATTAGTGTACTGCCGGTTAAGTAAGCAGGGGCATATTTGGCATATTGATCTTAAGTCTTTAATTGACACACACATGATCACTTTGTTGGTAAATTTTAAAAGAGGTCTTATATTTGTCCAAATGCTTTTAGTTAGTATTATTCATGACCTAACCCCGTATGTATTTAAAGCGAAGAGGTTATCTTTTTTCTCTTATTAAAAAAAAAGTTATCTTTTTTCTCATTAGCTCGTTTAATCTTTATTTTCATGGATATGGCGTAGTCAATCCTATACTCCCTACACCCCTTTTTATTTAGTCAAATCTGGCTTTTTAAGTCCATAATGTTAAATTTTGATCGATAATGTATTTATACACATTAGTGTTGATAATATGGAAATGATATATAAAAACGTTCATTGTTAAAAATATACTATCATAAAAGTATAATGGATCATAGTTTATCATTTTCTATTAAAAAGGTCAAATATCACTAAATAAAAAGGGAAGAATATACGAAGTAGTATGTTACATAAATGCCTAACAAGTAGATATCACTCGATTGTCGTTGTTTCTCTCGAGTTTTTTCCTAAATAATGCCCAAGGAAAAACTATTTACCAAATTAATGTTAAGTTAAAACTTATTACCAAAGTACTGCTTCCAACCGGGGTTAGTGAAAGTCGCCCAATGAAAGGGCGACTTATGTTCGTATTAGTTTCGCGCACGGATGAATCAACCAGCTGCCCAACAACAAATAGAAAGCTGGTGGGACCCATATTCAATTAAATCTCTTTATTCTTTAAATGACCATAACTTTTTTATTATAAGTTCAATTTTTACAAAAAAATATATCAAAATTCGTAATTTTTTATGATCTTTCATATGACACCAATAATGCTTATATAATTTTTAAAAAATTTAAAGGCTAAATGCTTAAGTCAAATACCAAAATTTTGTTTCTATCAAAATTTGTTTCTCACGGTACCTATCTTAGACTCAAAGTGTATATTAAAATTTTTAAATTTTTAATATATTTAATTTGACATCAATGTTGCATATATATAATTTTTTTTAAAATCTCAATAGCATATGGTGTCCAATTGAAGTATACAAACTCAATGTTATATGGTGTCCAGTTGAAGTATTCAAAATTTCAAACTCAATGCTAGATGCCGTAAGATGTGTAAATAGTATGGACGTTAATTTGATAAATGTGCCTAGTTGTTGATAAATGTGTCAACACAAATCACTCTTAAATTCTTACTTTATATATAAAAAATTTATCAAATTTGATTCAGGCTTTTGCGACTTTGTACATCTTTTAATGTAGTTTCTGAATATGTCATTTTTTTACCCTAAAAATAATTTGAGTGCGGACAAAGATTCGTTTATTTTATCGTTGGTCAAACATCGTAAACCGTAAAGGGACAATAAAAAGGGGACGGAGGTAATATTTGCAATATTGATGTCAAATTAAAGATTTTAAAAAAATTATAAATTTTCATATGTATTTTGAGCCTAAGTTAGGTACCGTAAGATTTTTTTTTATAGAAACAGATTTTTGATATTTAAGTTGGACACCATATGGCCTTTAATTTTATTTAAAAAATTATATAAGCATTATTGATGTCATATGAAAGATCATAAAAAATTATGAATTTTGATATATTTTTTTGTCAAAATTGAAGTTATATTAAAAAAGTTATGGTCATTTAAAGAATAAAGAGATTTTATTTAACATGGGTCCCACTAGCTCTCTATTTGTGTTTGGCAGCCGGCTGTCACCTTCTTACGCGAAACTGATAGGAACCAAAGTCGCCCTTTCATTTGGGGACTTTTATTAACCCTGGTTGGAGGCAGCAATATTTTGGTAATAAGTTTTGACTCAACATTAATTTGGGAAATAATTTTTTCTTCAGCATTATTTTGGAAAAAAACTCGTTTCTCTCAACAATTTAAATAAATGTTGCATTTAAAGAGTCTTTAGTAAGGAGTATATAATTTAATCTCAACTATTATAGTCCTCTCACTCAACTCGATCTAACTCCACCAATAGTATTGGTCCAATACAAGTACCGATTGATCAAAAGTTACTCCATTCGTGTCTTAAAATTTTGTCAAGTTTGACCAACACAGAAAATAATAAAGTAAAAATCCTGTGATTGATATTTATGCAGAGGCGAGAAATAATATGAATCACAAATTAATTGATTAAAACGGAAAGTAACAAAGTTTTTGAGACATCCCAAAAAGTAAAGATTGAAAAATTTTAAGAAACAAAGGGAGTATTGATTAAGAAACTATTCATGAAAATCTCCTTGTTCACCTCCTTCATTTCCAGATACTCCATTTCCAAATAGAGTTTTGTACGTGACTTTAAAAAATCAGAATTGTATGATGATGAGCTATGCATCAGAGATAAAAATGTGTAAAAATATGTAAGAAATAGTATAAATAAAAAAAATTATAAAAATTATATTAAGTCAAATGAAAAAGGAAAACTAATTAAGGAGGAGCATTTATAAAGCCGTGACACAAATCACTGCATGTTGCAGAAATAACGGGGGCAGGTCGGAATTTTTTAAATTCAATGTTACATACGAAATTAATGGATCATTCTTGGTGTGCACAAGTTGTACACAAAATGTGTACATTGCCTATGTACACAGACAATTTGATATCAAGTGCTGTCATTTTTTAAACGAATTGTCTGTGTACACAGACAACTATGAGGTTTTGTGTACAACTTGTATACAATTCATGTACACTAAGCATTTTCCCGGAATTAATACGTAGTAATGTAGTATTCTTTGTGGCCCCTGTCTGTTTTTTCCTTTTTAAGTATTGATTTGAAATTGCAATTATGGAATACTACGTATGGCTTGCCATATTAAGAAGGGTTTCTTACACCTACCTATTACGGAGTATATCATTTTCATATTGTCTTTGTTTTTTCACACATTTCCCTCAATTATTGACACACACATATATAATGTATTTAAAGCAAAGAAGTTGTCTTTTTTTTTCTCATTAGCCCATCCAAACGATCCAATCTTAAAGTTTTCATGCATTTGGTGTAATCATATACTCTCTCCGTCTCTTGTTATTTAGTCAAATTTGACTTTTAAGTCAATGATATTAAATTTTGATCGATTATATATTTTTATACAGTAGTCTTGATAATATGGAAATGATATAAAAAAGTTTTGTTAAAAATACTCATAAAAGTATAAATTTATTAAGTTTCACATAAAAATATTAGTCGAAATAATGAATCATAGTTTATCACTTTTTATTGGAAAAGTCAAAGATAACTAAATAAAAAGGGATGGATAATAATGTGTTACATAAATGCCTAACAAGTAGATATGACTCGATCGATTGTAGTTGTTTCTCTCAACCATTTAAATAAATGTTGCATTTAAAGAGTCTTTAGTTTATAACTTAATCTCAACTCTTCTAGAGTTCTAGTCCTCTCATGTGAACTCGATCCGACTCCACTGACCCATGCAAATACTGATTGATCAAAAGTTACTGAGCTCCAAATGGACAATACAATACTCTCTCTTTTAAAACTTTATCAAGTTTAATTTGACCAATACAGAGAGTAATAAAATAAAAAGGGAAAACTGTCAAATATGTCCTCGAACTTTCATAAAAAGGTCAAATAAGTCCTTATACAGGAGGCTCTGTCCGGCCGTCGCGATTTGGGGCGATTCCCGGTGGAATTTTTTGATGAATTTTTTTGAACATCTTATTCATGAAGTCTAGTTTACTCATACCAAATTTCAGCTGAAACTTCAATCGGGAACGCATTCAAATTAATTCTTGAAGATAACTGTGCAGTTAAATGAGAAGTCATCTTCAAGAATTAATTTGAATGAGTTGCCGATTGATATTTTAGCTGAAATGTGGTATGAGTAAACTAGACTTGATGAATAAGATGTTAAAAAAATTTCACCAAAAACCTCCACCAAGAACCGCCCCAAATCGCGATGGCCGGACGGAGCCTCCTATATAAAGACTTATTTGACCTTTTTATGAAAGTTCGAGGACCTATTTGACGGTTTTCTTAAATAAAAATTATGTTATTGAAACTTGTGCAGATATGAGAGAAATAACATGAACCATAAATTAGTTGATTAAAAGAAAAAGTGACAAAGTCTTTGAGATATCCCAAAAAGAAAAACGATAACAAAGTTTTAAGGATGGAGGAAGTATTATTAATAAACTATTTGCCAAAACATGCATGTTCACCTCCTTCATTTCCAAATACTCCAATTGCCTTTGAATTATCTTTAAAATAGAGTTGTGCATATGAAACAACAAAATAAGAATTGTGTATGGAGGAAAATTATACATGCACTTGAAAGAAAAATGTGTAAAAATATTTAAGAAATATTGTAAAACACAAAAATTTTACCAAAAAAAATATACTCCTTCATCCCAAATTGAGTTGCAAATTTGAGTTATTTTGGGTCAAATAGCTTCATGCATGTTATTCACTTGATTAGAACATCAATTATTATTTTAATTTGAATTTTGCAACTTTATAGATTTTTTTACGCAGTTTCATAAGAATTTAAATTTAACATAAACAAAAAAATGTTATATAGTACGTGGTACTCCTTCCGTCCCATAAAATAGTTCCCGCATTGACTTGGATCGGAGTTTAAGAAAGTGGGAATAAAGTGGAAATGTATGGTTATGGTTGAGTAAGAAAAAGGTAAATGCGTGTGAGCCACACAAAACTTTCCAAAAGGGAAAATGAGAACTATTTTTTGGGACATTCCTTTTTTCACGCTTGTCGATGCACAACTTTGACCGTCATTATATTTAATTCTCTATTAGTAAAAAACTTTTAAAAATCTGATTATGAAACTTTGTAATGAGACGAATTCAACAATATTTTTCAAAATACAATAACTTATATATATTAATAAATAAAATGTAGTCAAAGTAAAGTATATTGTGCAAATTCTAATGAGCTAAAGGGTCAAATAGGCCTTTGAACTGACTTAAAGTGTTCAATTAGCCCCTTATATAGGATGTTCTGCTCAGCCGCCGCTAAGTGGGGCGGTTCCCGGTGGAATTTATTTGATGAAATTTTTTTAGCATCTTCTTCATTAAGTCTAGTTTACTCATACCAAATTTCAGCTAAAAATTAAACCGGAAAGACAGTCAAATGATTTCCGAAATGTACTGTGTTGTTTAACTTCGCAGTTATCTTCAAAAAATCATTTGACTGCCTTCCCGGTTGAATTTTTAGCTGAAATTTGGTATGGGTAAACTAGACTTAATGAAGAAGATGCTAAAACAATTTCGTCAAAAAATACCACCGGGAGCCGCCCCAATTAGCGACGGCCGAGCAGAACCTGCTATATAAGGGGTTAATTGAACACTTTAAATCAGTTCAAGGGCCTATTTGGCCCTTTAACCCATTCTAACGTTGCAACTATTGTGATACGGAGGATATAGTACACTGCAAAGAATTATGGTATCCGTGTGGGTGCTCTCCGCCTTCCCGTATGGCCAACGTCAAATGATTAATTACGTAGGTTTAATTTTCACACTCCTACGTAGTGCTTAGATATAGTAAAATCAATATGGGTACCGGACATGAAAGATTTTCAACAAAAACCGATATCTAGCCTTGCCTACCCAAATTAAATTTCGTGGATTATTAGGGCTAATTTGCTGTGAAGTTTGGGAAAACTTGTCATGTAATTGCCTCACAGTACAACCTTTTGTATTTAACTTTAGGGTGGAGCTAATTTAAGGGCAACATGGCAATGATATTGGTTCAAAACTTACGTCGAAGTATATATCAAATCAATAATTTTCAAGGTCTTAATTAGGTAACATTTATCATACCCACATACGAATTATTCAACTTAACGTCTTGCTCGGAGTATTTTTCTGGCTCCTCTACTATTTAATTATATTCATAGAATTCTCATGTTTAGAAACTTCAAGACATTGCACCTTATGGTTTGAGCAATATTGAATTTTGCACCTCATTTTCAAAATCATTCATGGGTGCACCCCTTCAGTCCAAAAATTGTTAAGAATTTTATAATAAATTGGAGTGCATACATTAATGATTTTGAAAATATGGTGCAAAGTTAAATATGAATCAATGCAAAAAATTGGTGCAAAGTCAAATACTCAAATTCACCCAAAAATCAACCAGCTCAATTCATATTTTGTGCTAATTAATACCTGTAGTATATCTTCAGTTTATTCATATTATTCATTTTTTTCATAAGCAAGTTAATTCCCATTTGTGTTTTGAAATTCAAAATTTGATTTATACCTCGTTTAGTAATTAAGACTGAATTTTAATGGATATACCGAAGCCGTTTAAACTATGGAAAGTAGATGAATTGATATATTGAACCTGTTGCATGAACTGTGAAAAATATTTAAAATATATTTGATGAATAAAGTAACGAAAAACTACAAAATGAAAAGAATTGTTGAAACTAATTAAAATGATAATCTTCGATAAATTCAGCCCACTTTAAACGTACCTTACACACGTAGTATTTCATTATTTATCAAGTTAACGCATCGAAATCAGATTAATAAGTCCCGTAAGTAGTAAAAAAGAAAGAAAGATAAGATTAGTCAATTGATCATTATTATTTTTTGTTTGTTAACATAGAATTAGTATTAAAATTTTCATGCCATCCAATAAATGCCATGTGAGAAGACCATGCAATTATGCAAATACTCCGTATATGGCAGCATCGTTTACTTTCATATTTATGCTATAGTAAATTTGACATAAGGGTTTGGACGGTTTGATAATGATACTTCCCTTTGGACTGAACTGCATATCATATACGTATGAAGTATAACAAAATAATACTTCCCTGTAATAAAACTGACGTTAAAACATTTTTTTACAAATTCATACGTCCTCGGTTTTCCCCACGTAACCGACATATATAATAGCTCACATTTTAGAAATTAAAAAAAAAAAAAGATTTAACGTCGGTTTTTGAACCGACGTCATATATTATTACCTATAACGTCTCTCACTTAGACAACCTAACATAAACCGATGTTAAATGTCTAAAATAACCGACGTCTTACGTGCTTTGTGTAGTACGTAGTGCCATCTCTACAAATTTGGTCATATTTATTTATTAGAATGATGTAAATAAATAAATAAATATATAATTGAAACCAATATTACTAATACAGAACTAATGAAAACGTACTTATAAATTAAGGCTCCAATATTGCTATGACGTACAATGGCCATAAATAAAAATGTGAATACTTTTTTAAGTAATATAATAAAAGTGTTTAATATGTCGCTAAGAATATTACCGGGAATATGATTAAAAAGGTTTGAAAATTCCAAAATAGGATTGTCATGTTTTTATTCCTAAAATAGGACTAATTACTATTATGTTTTGGCAGTACCAGATTTCAAACATGACAATATTTTCCAAACTTGACAGTAGTAATTAGTTCTATTTTGGGAATAAAAAACATGACAGTTCTATTTTGAAAATTTCAAACTGTTTTAGTCCTATTTCAGGAATTTTCCCTTTTAAATATTATGATAAAACTATTACTGATTCAGATCCTCTGCCATAAGGCAGAGTGCCTTGCGGCATCCGACGGCAGAGAGGGGATGAGGACGACCTCGAGATCGGGGAAGGAGTGGAACCCAAGATCTTTAACAGTCGAATTTCCGATCGAACGACCCGGAAGAGCCGGACACCCTACCTTGCTTTAAAGCAAGACAGAAGTTCCGGATCCAACTATTACGTAGTAATACGTAGTATATCACACTGATATCGTTCCCCACTTGTCCTGGCCTGTTACAGTTAACGGTCTCATCGATAATCTAATGTATTCGATATTGTTTAAATAATATTCCGTACAATATACGAAGTAATTAGAAGGCGATTGATTTTGTCAATTCTAGCTAGGTTATAATTTACTGATGTTGAATATATTATTAGTTAACCCTGATGTGGATCGGAAAACTCTTACAAATCTAACGTCGGCAAACCATGCATAATCAGGATATAAATAAAGTATAATTAATGGTAATAGTAGTGTAGGAGTGTTTGGAACGGATTCTGTTTCTGTTTTTTTTTTAAAGAGAAGCAGAATCAGAATCAGAACCCGTTTTCAGCTGGTCTCCCTCAGCTAGGGCTAGGTCCGAAAAACCAAAAACCGAATTAAATTATACCGAATCGTACTCAAATAAAACCGAACCGCTAACAATCCAAAACCGAATGTAAAAAACCGAACCGAATCGTAGTTGTTTGATTCGATTTTGGTTTTTACCCTTCAAAACTGAACCGAACCGAACAAACCGAACCAATTAAAATATAAAATTTATTTGTCAATGGTTAAACAATAATCCTATGAAAGGAAACCTATCAAAATTTAGTTTGATACAGACTGACTAAAACCGATCCCAAATCCAGAACAAATACGTAAGCTAAAGGCCTAATTCCTTAGGAAGGAACTGAAATTATGATTGATTATGAATCATCTTTGAAATCCATAACAGATTCCAAAACAAACACGTAGCAATAATAATGATGTATTCCAAAACAGATTTCACCGCTTTTAGAAAACTTCACCGGATTCCAAAACACAAATTAGATCGGTATATGTCGGTTGATAATATAGAAAGATAACATATTGCACCACTTAATGATTCCATATATGTCAGTTGACACAGAAAGGAAATAAGATCCGTAACAATCGAAATAAAAAATTGGAACATAGCTAAACTCTGGAGCAACCGAAGAACAGAATCCTTTCAAGAAGCTAATGGATTCAATCGCAATATTGAAAAACGTGTTTCGCTTAATCATCAAGCCAATCAAACGAATACAACGAATACTCCAATCGGCAGGTTATAAGACAAAACAAAATCCAAAAAATCAATCGTTTAAGATTGAATAGAAAGTATGAAAACTCCAAATAATTAAATCAATATGACGAAGGCCTCTGATACCAATTGTTGGAATAAATCCATGAATACTTTAATCTTCAGATCTGTAGAGATTTGGGAGACGGAGGCTAGAGTTTGTGTCTTCTAGTTGATACACACTCTGTCTCTAGCAATGAGATGCAGAAAGACGGAATGACGTGTTCAATTAGGGACCATAACCCCTCTATTTATAGAGAATGCTTAACCCTAATCAGCCCATCATTAATTAGGTTAAGCCCGTGAGTCTCTACACATTTGGGCCCTATACCTTATTTGATAACTTATTAGCCCACTTAAATTAATATCCATAAGACCACTAATTTTTGGGCTAAATATAAGATAGCATATAACATACAATTAAACCGAATAAATAATATATTATGAATACTACATGTAGTTATGAGTCCAATAATCTAACATAGGGGTGTTCGGAACAGATTCTGCTTCTGTTTCTCCTTTTTTTTTAAAGAGAAGCAAAATCAGAATCAGAACCCGTTTTCAGCTGGTCTCCCTCAGCTAGGGCTGAGTCCGAAAAACCGAAAACCGAATTAAATTATACCGAATCGTAATCAAATAAAACCGAACCGCTAACAAACCAAAACCGAATGTAAAAAACCGAACCGAATCGTAGTTGTTTGATCGGTTTTGGTTTTTACCCTTCAAAACCGAACCGAACCGAACAAACCGAACTAATTAAAATATAAAATTTATTTGTCAATTGTTAAGCATTAATCCTAACTAATCCTAATATCATTAATGGTCTTTGGTTTTCTTGTACTAGAGAAATAATGTTTGTGTTATGTTTTGTTTAGTTTAGTTTATAAAAAAAATGTTTTTGTTATGTTTAGTTTAGTTTAGTTTATAAATTCATTTACACATTCATTGCCTGTAATAATGTAGCTATACTTGAATGATGATAATATGTTTTTACTAGTTATTAGTATTATTTTACTTTTATTTTTATTTAACTTAAAGAACTCATATTCATGAAATAATAAGTATTAATCTCAACTATATCACATAGAACATATATACTCATGAACTTTTTTTAACTAGTCACAAACAATGTAAATTAGTAATATATATACTTTTATCTCTCTGGCATACTCATATAATTCAAGACATATTTATTTATTTTCATTTTTATTTTATTTGTTGTAGTGTGCTTGCATTCTTTGTGTAATATGTTTGATGCCTCAAAGCATTATTCGGAGTATCAAATTTAAATCAAATGATAATTTTTTGGTAAAAAACCGAAAAAAACCGAAACTGAATCGAAACAAACCGAACCAATCAAACCGTGATTCCAAGTTTTTGTGTAAAACCGAACCGAAACCGAAACCAAAATCGAACGTTTTACTTTGATTCTATATTTGGTTTTAGGTCAAAACCGAACCGCAAGAACCGAACTCACGTACCCCTACCCTCAGCTTCTAAAAAAACCGATTCTAAGAATAAATTAAGGCACCAAAAGTAGTTCTGCACTTTCACCTAAACACTCAAAAGTCTGCTTTTTGAGAGAGCATAAGCGGTTTTAAGGATGAGAACCAAACACCCCTAAGTCACATTTAATCAAACGCGCGTAGTTAGTCAAACGTACAGCAATTCTCCATATGAATCTCAATTTCAACTACAACATCCCAAGGAAGCACCACGTGTCTAGCTACGTAATTAGTCAATGCCACTAGCTGCTATTAATTTTGCATGTAACAAAAACTTAGGTAGCTAACTCCCATCCTAGCTAGCTCCCCTATAAATACACGCACTAGCTTAGCTCCATTATATATATCAAACCTAAGCTAGCTTTATCAATAACATATACGTACTATCTATAATTTCTAGTTGCTGGGAAAATAAACATATATAATTTGAACGTAGAAGCTAGCTAGGCTAGCATTTCAACGAAGTAAATGGCCACCACACCAGGCTTCCTCACGGACTGGCCTTGGAGACCACTAGGAACTTTTAAGGTTTACTCTATAATATATTTTATTTGTTTTTTTAATTTTTATGCAGGGAATTAATTAAATACTCACGTACATGCCTTTCTTTCTTGTGAGACTTGTTTTTATTTTTAATAAAAATTAATGAATTCAATCTCTAGCTACGTACTTCACATATACTTCGTATATTTTTTATCAGCATCATGCGTTAACTTCTTTTAACAGTTAAATAATGTCAATTACGTTACGCAGTATTAAATTTTATTGTAGATGATGACTTCTTTTTAATTTTAGAGTCTGTTTGGCAATTTTTAGTTTTTAATATCAGCAAACCTTTTTTTATTAAAAACTTAGTTTTTTATTTTGCATGACGATAGTAATTAAAGTTAATTTTCTTGCTGAAATGACTAATTAAATTTGACCGATGTAGATGACTACTCTAATAGAAGCTAGCTAGGCTAGCATTTTATATAATATTGCGTATTAATACACCTCTTATAAATAAAATATATTTTTCCATAGCTAAGCGGATTCGACCAATTTGGTTGTTTCAACAAGAATGGATGTTACTAATTTGAGTAGATTCAGGCAAGTTGAGTATTACTAAATGAGTTCTTAATCATTATAGGCAAATCTTAAACGTGAAAGGTGAGTTTGAAGTGTCTATTTTGTAACAAATTTATTAATTACTACGGCACTTAATTATATACATACGATAATGACTTCATGGAGTACGGATTTTGTGTAATTAAGTGAAAATATGAGTTAATTTAATGATGATTTTGTCTATATATTTAATAATTTTTAATTTATTCTCTTATGTATTGTTTGTAAAAGTACGTGCTATTGGCTCCATGGGTAGCACACAGTGTGTATAGTTTTGTGACAAGTAAGGAGGAGAGTGAAAGGGACTACACAAACTTGTTGGTTTTCCCATTCCTTCTCTCCCGCATCCTTCACAACCAGCTCTGGATCAGCTATTCCCGTCACCGGACCGGCACCGGAAAAAACCGAATTCTCGACAAACCTATCGAGTTTGATCAAGTTGATCGTGAAAGCAACTGGTAAAATCATTTTGCATATTATATCTCTTCTTATTATGACTTCTGGTTTTAACTCAAAAACTTATACAGTATTATATCTCTGAGTATCTTGTTAGGTTTTACACAATATTTAATTACGGAGAAAATAAATAAAATAAAATAAAATACTCCGTATACTACTAATTAATGAAGCGGAAAATAATGAAAAAATAGGCAAAATAAAATAGTTTATAGAAGTAATATGATAGTACAAGTGAAAGTATAAGAGAAATTGCCCTGAATATGAGTAAAAAAGGTTTTGAAATTTCGAATAGGACTATTGTGTTTTTCTCTCGAAATGTAAGTCGTTACTGCCATGATTGAAAAATACTATTTATTACGTACTGTCATTAATAATACAAGTAATAAATACTATAGTACGTACTACCATGTGGAATGCAGAGTACTGCAACTATTTGACAATAATGATTACTCCCTCCGTCGCTAATAACTTTGCCAAGTTTGACCGGCACGGGGATTAGTAAAGTAAAAACTGTGTGGTTGAGGTTTGTGCAGAGGAGAGAGAATTAACTGGAACCACAAATTCTTTACTTAAATGGGAAAGTGACAAAGTTAATGGGATATCCAAAAAAGGAAAGTTGGCAAAGTTATAAGGGACGGAGGGAGTATAAGATATGATAACAATAAACAGTGTTATGTTACTCCTATTTCAGGAAGAAAAACATATTATCGTAGTAGTCATATTTTGGAATTTCAAACGTATTTACTCCTATTCCGGAAAATTCCCTTGATAGAACGTTACATATTTTTTTTTATAGGAAAAGATTACTAAAAGGATCGGAGTAATATGGACAAATAATGAAAAGTAGTATTGTTTCAACTACTATTACTATTACATATTTTTTTTTATAGGAAAAGATTACTAAAAGGATCGGAGTAATATGGACAAATAATGAAAAGTAGTATTGTTTCAACTACTATTACTATTACTGCTCCCTCCATATTAATTAATTATTTTTGAACTAAAAAACTTAATTAAATGTATGATTTTTTTGTTTTGTAATTTGTAGACTACAGTTACTTATAATTACGTGAATGTTGCTTTTGCATGCATGCAGGGACGATAATATTATGTTAAGTGGGTTATTAATTTATGTGTTCAACGTTTTGACATCAAAGGCTTCACAATTGCCGGCATGGCGCCTAGACGGCTTACTGATAACGGTTCTCCTCCATGCTGGTCCCGTGGAGTTCCTTTATTATTGGTTGCATAGGGCTTTGCACCACCACCATCTCTACTCCCGCTATCACTCCCACCACCACTCCTCCATTGTCACCGAACCTATTACTTGTATGAACAATATTTTAGATGTGCTCTGAAATTGCCAGAATCGACTGAAACTATTAAAATTATTGAAATTGCGGTAAAAACATGCAGCTGAAGTAATTGAAATTGTTGAAATTTCGATTGAAGGAACTGAATTGATTTTTCTTGATCAATGACAATCAAGTTTGACCATTGATATTTTTTAATATGAAACTATTTAGAATATGAAAATTATATCAAAATGTTTCTTATTCAAAATAATTTAATAAAAGTATAAAATTTATAAATCATCTATAAGCATAATAATTAAAATCGTCCTCCAAAGGTTGTCATAATTGATCAAGAAAAGTCAATATGGCGATTTTTCGGGACATAGTAATATATATAAATCTAAAAATATACTGAGTATTTCATTAATATAATAATAAAATTATATGAATGCGAACAAATTAAAGTTGAAAGATTATTTTTGTGTGACACATGCGTATTTATTTTAATTACAGCGGTGATTCATCCATTTGGAGAGCATTTGGCGTACTTTTTGTTGTTTGCAATTCCGATGCTAACAACCGTGTTCAGTGGAACTGCATCCAACGTTGTCCTTTTTGGCTACATTACATACATTGATCTTATGAACAATTTGGGACATTGCAACTTTGAGTTCATACCTACATGGCTCTTCTCCATCTGCCCCCCTCTCAAATACTTGATGTATACACCATCGTAAGTACAATTTGTCACTACAACTTCAAATGAGATCTTACCTCAGTTGTTGTATGTCCATTTGTTTTATCCAATTTAGATTTTCATGTTATTTATAAAAAAAGAAAAGATTTTTTTTCTAAAATTAATAGGAGTACGTAAAAATGTTATGGAATTCCAAAATATGAGTACTACGACTTTATTCTCTAAGTAGAAGTAATTATTGTCAAGCTTGGAAAAAACATGTTTAAGACCTACAGGTAGTGGCAAAACATGACAACCATTACTCCTTTTTAGGAAATAAAAGCATAGTAGCTTTCTTTTAGAATTCACAAATGGTTTTACTCATATTCAGGGCAACTCCTTAAAAGAAAATCTTGTGCTTGAAAGTTAATTAAGAAGAAGGAAATTGAATATATGTGTTCCTTATTTATTTTAACATTTTCAATGTTTTATTCCTTTTCTGAAAATTTCCTATTTATTTTTACAAACAAACATATTATAATATAGAGGTTCTTACTTGAATATTTCGTTTCCAAATATATAAATGACTACATTCAGATGTGGATAAAAATGTAACTCACAAAGTAAACTAAAATTTAAAAACTATGCAATGTCGTGATAGTTTTCAATATCACAGACCCAAGCCAGTGGTTGGTCTTATTATCACCGTTGAACATGTCACACTGACCATCAACGACAAATTTCGACAACTTCATCTGATGGATTTTACAAAAAGGTTTCCAAGAACACAATCGACGGTGATCGATTTCCAATGACATTTATAAATTTTCGTTTAATTAAATACTTTTAGGATTGTGGCAACGAAAGGGTGGGTAGTTGAGTAGAAGTTGGAGGTACTATAAATTTGAGTTAATTCAACTTATGAATTTGGAAATTACCTACATCTTTGAATAAAAACCTATCATTCGTTCTAAAGTCTATTGTCATAGCATGCACTTTCTCCAAATACAAGCAAATCGATATTCGATTGATCATAATTCAGTTAGGATATTTCATTTGAATTGATCATATCAAATCAAAAGTTCAAAGCTTACTAAATCAATTTAGTTAAAATTAGAGCAGATTTAGACAAATAAAAATTTTCAGAGCTAGATAAGAAAATGGAACCAATTACATCCTTTTTTGTACAAGAACCAATTACATCCTTAATGCACATGTTGGTACAAATGCATACTATATATAATTAATATAATATGTATGTAGGTACAAACAAAAACATCATATGTATGTCGTACATCCAAGTGAAAACATCATTAATTTATGTGGATACAAATACATAGTATATATAATTATACATAATACTGCATGTGTGGGTACGAACAAAAACACACACAATTAACATGGATCAACTACTTAAAAACATATTATTGCATATTGTACAGGTACCATTCGCTCCATCACACTCAATTTCGAACCAATTATTCACTTTTCATGCCATTTTACGACTACATGTATGGGACAATGGATAAGTCAACACATACATTATATGAAACATCTCTCAAGAAAGAAGAAGATTCCCCTGATTTAGTCCACCTCACACATCTAACAAATCTAGAATCTATATTCTTTCAAAGGATTGGGTTTTCGTCTTGGGCATCCTTTCCCCAGAGACAAAAGTGGTACTTTTGGTTGATGTCTCCAATCACATATTTTACCATGATCATGAACTGCATATACGGTCAAACTTTCATCGCGGAGAGAAATGTTTTGGGCAAAATCAAGTTGCAATCTTGGGTTATACCAAAGTACAAAGTTGAGGTATGCTTGCATGTGAGTTCAATATTTTGAATAGTAAGTAAAGAAGTTGTCTTAAGTAGGAGCAAAAAATTGTGATTCTCTTAAATTAAATAATGTACTTTGTTCCCCCACAAATAAGAGTATGTATCATGAAATCACACTGACATGCTAAGATCATATTGCTACCATTTTATTATTTGATAATGTCATAATATGACAATATGATTTTAGAATGATAATACTTAACTCCTATTTTGTGGAGAAGAAAAAACACAATACTCATGCTAGATAAAATAACATTATTTTTATTCCTACTTTGGAGTACACCACTAGCTTAGGTAGTAAATATAAGTTTGTTCATTAGTTTATATATGTATCTATTTATTTGCAGTACCTAGTTAAATGGCAATCACAAATGATCATCAACAACTTGATTGAGAAAGCTATATTGGATGCAGAAGCAAAAGGTGTCAAAGTGTTAAGCTTAGGTCTTCTTAATCAGGCAAGTTATATACTTCATTCCATTCAAATCATGACTCATGAGTGTTTGTTTATCTTTACTTGTTCACTATCAACTCACACTTGGGAGGTCCATTATATTAAATAAGTGACCTACAAGGCAAACTCTCAACTTTTTATATTAAATAGTAACTTAATATATTGAATTGTTATGGATTAATTAGCTGATGGAAAAAAATTTGAATAACTCTTACCAAATGAGAGCTAATGAAATAAGTAAAAGTTAATATCTACTTTATTTCAAATTATTATACACGATATTATGGAGTATGAATGAATATGTTTAAAAGGTTGAATTTTAATTATTTTTTATTTTACTTCATAAAAAATGTTTAAAATGCCTTAAAACATGTTTTCTCTATAATACAATCTATTCATTTGTGTTCTCATCAAATTCAACTATTCCAATAGCTTTGACTAAATTTTACCATTACAAAAACTACTAGGCCACTCATTGCCACTTGAAAAAAATTCACTTTCATGCTTTGAATGTTGCTAGCTAGATAAAATTAACTTTTCTTTTTTGAGATTAACTTTTTCTCGTAAAGTAAATTACAATTCCTATTCTCTATGAAGTATATATATTAAAAGGAGTGATATATAATACTACCTCCGTTCCGAAAAGGTTCGCCATATTGACTTTTTCTGGTCAATGATGACAGATTTTGGACAATGATTTTAATTATTATATTTGTATATAATTTAAATAATTTTATGAAAATATTTTGAATAAGAAATATTTTGATATAATTTTCATATTCTGAATAATTTTTTATTAAAATATATCATTGGTCAACATTGATTATCATTGACCAAAAAAAGTCAATTTGACGAACTTTTTCGAGACGGAGGGAGTAACTATTTTGTATATAAAACAAAAGTTTAGAAAAAAAGATCTATACATTAAAAGGTTGGTATAGAGAATAATATTTATGTGTGAGTTTTGCTTCTCTTCAGAGTGAAGAGCTCAACAACAATGGAGAGATTTACATCCAAAAGCACAAAGATTTAAAAATAAAAATTGTGGATGGAAGTAGTTTGGCAAATGCAATAGTGGTCAACACGATTCCAAAGGAAACGACAGAGGTTCTTCTTATAGGAAAACTCACCAAAGCCTGTCTCTCCTTAGCTTCAACATTAAGCCAAAGTGGCATCAAGGTAACTAAACTCAATCATCAATATTAATTATAATCTCAGAGAACGTAAACAAATTATTGTTATTATCATTAAAAGTCGATCATTGGGTTATTATTCATGTTTTATTTTATTTAATTTATTACAGGTTGTTACTTCGTGTAAAGACAATTACAAGAAGCTTAAGCTCAGATCTAATTGCCAAAGTAACTTTGCTTTGTCAGAGAGTTTCACACAAAAGGTAAACAAAAAATAAAATTTGTTAAATATGGTAATTAAGTTTGAGATGTGCAGGCAAGACAAAAGCTCCCCCCCCCCCCCCAAAGAAAAAAGTGTATAATTTAATTGTAATTTTTATTTTCGTATTAATAGAGTACATATTATTAGCACTTTTTTTTTCAAAAATATTACTACGGACTAAAATAAACCTTATGTACACAAATATGACTAATAGTTACTAAAGTGCAGTGTCATGGTAACTTACGTTTAAATATTGAACATAAGTGGCTATGATTCAATTACTACTCTAACCACAAATCATATTTTTGTAAATAATCTTTATTTTAGTCATAAATGTGTAATTATTTCGTAATATTAAAGTGTTAAATATCTCAATTAAATAATTATTTTTATATACTTTAAAATTCTCACAACCAATTTACTCATTAGATGATTATTATGGTGTAACTAATGTATTTGTAATTTAATTAAGTAATGAAATTAAATGGTTAAAACAGATATGGTTAGTTGGAGAAGGACTCACAGAAGAAGAACAAAATAAGGCAATGAAGGGAACATTGTTCATCCCTATATCACAATTACCTCCCAAGAAATTCCGTCATGACTGTTTCTATCATTACACTCCAGCAATGTTAGCCCCACCGTCCCTTCAAAATATGCATACTTGTGAGGTACTTATAATTAACCTTTTTTTTGGGAATATGTTTATCATGAATTTTAACGTACAAATTTTTACTATACCAAAATCACAATATATAGGTCGAAATTCATATGTGCAGGATTGGCTACCAAGGAGGGTGATGAGCGTTGCACGAGTGAGCGGGATTGTACATGTTTTAGAAGGATGGAACGTGCACGAATTCAGTGGCGAGACAATGTTGGATATTAATAAAATATGGCTATCCACCCTTAGTCATGGTTTCCAACCACTCCCATTGCATGGACATTGATTTAATGCAGAATTTCATCTAATTTCCTTCACATGTTTAATGTTGTACTATTCCTTTCGATCAAGTGTGTTAAAATTTAAATACATTATTAGAACATATGTGTGGGATGGATCTTATATTTCCGGGGCACCTTTTGTGAGATAAGAACAATCGAAGTTAAATGCACTTCATTATTAGTTGAATATGTACTATATTATCTTTGCATCTTTTATTTCAAAATCATGTAATATTGTATCATAGTCAAAGTTCTATATAGATTTTCACGCACACAAGGCACATGAAAGTATTTAAATTATTGAGCATTTTGTCATGCACCACTACAAAAAAATTATCAATTGCAATTTAGAAAACTTCTCTTGGGCCATCTCTAGTGAGCGGGCCCTAGGCAAAGCAATGAAAGTATAGATGAGATTACATATTGGAATGTAATCATGGACTCAATCCAGAATGCTAGGTGGACCACAAGTCTATTACTACATATTTGTATGTTATCATTTACATTGTATGTATGTATTAGTATCTTTAGAATTGAATATATCTTATAAGTAGTACGGAGTAATATTAATAAGGGTGCACTACTACAAAAATAAACTTTGAACTCCTGTCAAAACACCTCTTATGTGTTTGCCTTTGATGCAACACATAAAGTAAGGCAACTCTTGTATCACTTTTTATGCGATGTGATAGCTTTATAAATCGCTTATTTGAATGATGCATTCACGTTTTGATGCAACTCAAGTTTTTTATTAAAAAAATATGGGCATAAGCGTCACGAGTGTGAATGAAGCGACTCATAAAGTTTTGTGCTTTGAAACATGAGCATACACAATACAATCTCAAAAGTTAATTATTCTCTTAGATTTTAATTGCTATATACTTCGATGTGGTTCTTTTGATTTTGCCCAATCGGTAGTCTATGAGATCAGACCTCTATATTGTCAATTTCGCTTGCACTTAGGTCATGCCGAAGTGACATGTCCCCAAAAGGGAGGGCCTAAGGAAGCTGCTCAGGATAAATGGATGGTAAAAAAGTCTACTCCTAAGGACCAGCATACAATACTTGCTGAGGGCGGGGGGTAAAGGAGATGGAACAATCAGTTACTCAAAAAAAAATCATGTTCAATCACAAATTAAGATTACAGACGAGGACAAGGACATGAATACAGTTTATAAGGGCAAGCATAAAGTGTTTGAGGTAATATGTATGCCCTCCGCTGGACCTGGAAAACAAGATCCTCATACCTCAACTGGACCTTCTGGGCAACACAATCTTCAGCCCTCATCTATCAACTCTCAGCTCTTAGCTGGAAGCCAGGAAACACAACTCTCATATTTAGATGTAGAAGAAGTCTACACTGAAATTCTTGCTCCTATACCTGTGCTAGTTCCATAATACAATGAACATAACACATCAGAAGCTATGATGCATAACAAGGAGAGTTCATAGGTGCAGAAGTTACCTTGTTTGGAAAGAGGTGCTGATGATTATAACCTTTTGCAAATTATTCGGCGCAATTCATATGATCCAACTCTTTGTGCAAAGGGATGTTATTCTGAGGGTGATTTTTGCTTCATAGAAAAGGTTGATAAATGGAAAGCAGGACATGATGAATTACCAAGGAAGGTGGCCATTAATGTTAATAGATCTAAAGATCCCCAGTCACGAACACAGGAGGATTGGTTAACAGATCTTGATTCTAAATTTAATGATGAAGGGTTCAATAAAGTAGCAAGAAAAAAAATGAAAGTCTACTCAAATTGTTCCAGATACACCAAGGTTTATCAGAAATGCTTCTAAACAGCTTTCACATGCTTTTCTCTCCCTCCCATGATGAATTGTCTATTATGGAATGTCTGTGGCCTTGTATCTTCCTGTCCAAGGTTACATGGTCTCATTAGTCAATGGAGAATTAGTTTGTTAACCGTTATTGAGTCTATTGTTGATGTAGCAAGGATTCAGTCTATTTGCTTAGACCCGGGTTTACAAAATTACTTTTTCTGTCCTGATAATAAATTTTGGTTGTTTTGGGACTCTTTTTGAATATTGTGTTTTTTTACTCCAGGGGGGATCTGGGGGAGGGGGGCTGGGGGGAAGCTTGGAGTAATCATGACTGAAACTAAGGATGGCAATGGGGGTGGGGCCCCGTGGGGAACCGCCCCGTTGGGGGGAGTTGGGGCGGGTGGTGGGGTGGGACGGGTGGTGGGGTGGGGGAGTTATTTTCTCCCCGCTTAAATATGGGGCGGGTGATGGGTTATGCACCCCCCGCACCGTCCCCGCCCCGTCCCCTGTAATAATTAATAATAATAATAATACTAATAATAATAGTAATACTAATACGAAGTAATTAAAATAGCATGGTGGCCCGGTGGGTTTAGTGGTTTAATTTCCTATCTAATGGATTGTGCCTAATGGGTCTATCTAATTCTTGTTTAATAACGTAACTAAGCTATCTTGTAAAATTGCTTATCAAAATCATAAAGTAAAATGATTTTTTTAGGGATAAAGTAAAATGAATTTGGGAAAGTTGTAAAGTGATATTAGCTTAAACACCCCAGACACGGTGTGAATGTTTTCTTCCTTTACTATTACAGAGCATTAATTCTTTTCTTATGAATGTCATCTTTATGATTGTAGTTAGGGCTCTTAAAATCTGGTGATCATAGGTCGTCCTAGATGCCGTCAAATGATCATGATTGATTGAATGCATGATTTAAGAAAATATTATAGAGCTAATCAATGCTAATAAAGTGTTTGATAAAATGACTAAATTAAAACATGTATAATGTGTTCTAGATTTGAAATGGGATGTAAGATTACATTGACACTTAAAAGTAAAAGGTGTTTTGGCTACTAGAAGTGTTGTTTAATTTTTGAAAAATTGTCAGAGTCTAAAATGATGTTAATTTTTGACAAGTACTTCCCCCGTTGGGTACCCGTGGGTCTAGCGGGTCGGGGCGGGGATGGGGCGGGTTGAATAGTAGTGGGGATGGGGCGGGGGTGGGGGCAATTTTTTAGACACGGGGCGGGGGATGGGGGAGTGAACCCCCGCCCCAACCCCGCCCCATTGCCATCCCTAACTGAAACTCATTCCATTGAGTTTCAAACTCTTATGTGCCTAGCGGGTTTCGAACTCGAGTAGACCTGTACAAAACCGGGCCGGCCCGCCCGGCCCGCCCAGCCCGCCCGCACAAATTAGCGGGCTTGGGCATATATATTTACCCACCGGCCCGGCCCGGGCCCGGCCCGCAACAACATATGGGCGGGCTTAGGTTAGGGTGTAAGCCCGTTCGGGCCGATAAGCCCGGCCCGCTACATTTAGTATATATACATATATATTTTTATATATACTAATTTATGTATTTATTTACATGTACACATGTATATTTTTATATTTACTAATTTATCTGTATACATATTTATAGTTTATTATGTTTAAATTTAAGTTTTTAGTTCTTAACAAATAGTCCAACCAATATAATATCTATTTTTGTACTTAACCATAATACTTTGTGCATGAATTTTAAATTTTAGATATAGTTTGTCATTATTATTTTTGTGTAAATATTTTTTGTGTATGTGATGAAAGGCCTATATACATTATAATTGTATTAGCAATTTTTCAAATGTTGTAATATTATTTATAAAGTATTAAATAAATTATATAATTTTGAAAAATTTAAAGTCTTCCCGGGCCCGGCGGCCCGGTGGACTACCCGGCCCGCTCTTACGGGCGGGTATGGACATGGGGTTAGGCCCGTTTTTGCGGGCCGGGCCGGGCCCGCCCACACACGATGGACAGAAAACTTATGAAAAGCCCGGCCCGAGCCCGGCCCGAACCCGCTTTTGTGCAGGTCTAAACTCGAGACCCCTCGCTAGGCACGGTAACCTCACAACTAGCTGGGCCGGAATGCTTGGTTAACTCTCTTTGAATATTGGTATTTCTGGTATTTCATGGAGTAAGCAATATACTCATCTTAAAGTCTATGTTATTAGAACCGGACCGGACTGGGCGGGTCGACCCAGAAACCAGCAACCCAGCACCTTACCTTATCCGCTTACACACAAACCCATAAATGTGTGCAAACCCGGAAAACCCCGCTAGCCTGTTCTGACCCGGGGCGGACCCGGGACCTCCCAAACCTGGAAAACTGGCTATTTCACCCAAGAACCGGCATAAATGCAAAAGTTTACACCGCTGGGATTCGACCCCACGTCTGGTGGGAAGAGAAGCAGCCAGCCCTCTACTATACTACTTATTCCATTAGCATAAATTTTAATTTCTCATGCACTCCGTATTATTTAATATAAACACTTAATATAATAATTTATATGATTGTTATTATCTAATTATATATTTTTTATATTTCACTAACCTCTTATGTATATAAACTATCAAATACAAGTAAAAAATACTTATATGTTATTTTTAAGATTTTGTAATAAATATAGTTATGTTAATATTATGTTTTTGAGAAAGTACAATGTTCTTGAATATTCATACCAGACACATAATTATGTAAAAAAATAAAATAACATTATTGATATAATTAGACTTAGACTATACTTTCGAATATTATTGTTGTGTTTTCAATGCTTACTAGTATTATAATTACTTGATTATTGTGTACTATAATTACCTGTTTTTTAATTTTACATATGGTTATGTATTTATAAATATACGTAATTAAAAATGTTGACCAGGTTTTCCCGGTGTTGACCGGGTTGACCTGCCGGGTCCGGGCTGACCCGTGACCCGGCCATTCGTCCAGATCGCTTCCCGGACCGGTTCTTGTAACATAGCTTAAAGTGTCTACTGGGAGCTTCTTTTTTGGTTTACATTTGTCTATGAAGACCATAGTTATATTAAAAGGAGACAGTTATGATCATTCTTGAATGGTTGGGCAAGTTGTAACTTCTAACAGAGAATCGTGGATTGTGGGGGAAGATTTTAATGCAATTGTTGCCCATTCTGAACATAAAGGAAACTCGTCACCTCTATTGGTTAGTATGGTTAAATTTAAAGATTGTATTTCATATTGTGACTTAGTGGATCTCCCTTTTTTTATTTAAAGATTGTATTTCATACACTTGGACCAGAAACATAAGAAATGGAAGAGTGTGGCATAGATTGGACATAATATTAATTAACTCCTCCTTTTTGGATCTTTTATACTCTATTCAGATTAATCATCTAAATAAAATTTCATCATATCACAACCCTATTCTCTTACAATGTAAAAATACCTTAGTCGTCAGACCTAAGGCTTTCAAGTTTCAGAATATGTTGATTTCACATCCCAATTTTCTTGAGATAGTTAAGACATCTTAGAAGTCCCAGTCTGGTGGTGCGGGTATGAGAGGACTATATGATAAGCTAAAAGCTCTTAAGCATGAGTTGAAATTGTGGAATAAAAATGCTTTCGGAAATATTTTTGAGGATGTTAAAAAATTGGAGGAGGAGGTTCTTAAGGCTGAATTGACTTATGAATCTAACTCAACTATGCAGAATAGAGAAGAATGGTCCTATAAACAGTCTATGTTAATCTCAAAACATAAGCAGGAAAGAATCTACTGGAAGCAAAAGACACATGTCAAATGGATGAAAGAAGGGGATGCTAATACCACTTCTTTCATTCTTTGGTAAAAGTTAGAAGGAGATTACAATGAATCACTACCATTCGGTATTTTGCAGGTAAGCTTTGTATTGATACTGCTAGCATTGGACAGACTGCTGTAGAATACCTCTCCAATATTTTTTCACCTGAACCAGTCCATAACGTGGAGGAGATCCTGCAATTCATACCCGGGTTAGTAGAGGAGCGGGAAAACTCTATGATTCTTAAATTACCTACTTTTGGTGATGTCAAACATGCTGTGTGGGA